>JAQSUU010000751.1:207500-1407500 GCA_038087645.1 Saccharum hybrid cultivar R570
GTCAAAACATTAGTTTTTAGAAACACACACTTTGACCGAACCTTGGATGGTCTCGAATGAAAAACTCATGAATACAAAGTTTGTTCCACTCATCAATACCTACATTTAGTCCAATGGTCAACTTTTCATTTGTAAAAGTTTGAGCCACTCAATTTTGAATTTTGAAAGAATTCATAGACAAACACTGGTTTTCAAAACCCTGGATGGTCTCGACTGGAAAAGTCATGAATATCAATATTGTTCCACTCATCAAGATCTACATTTCATACATAGAACATTTTTGCATTTGAAAAAGTGTCGGCAAAGTGTAGTTGAAAATCCACAATTCCCACATATATCAAAGTTTGAACCACTCAAATTTAAATTTTCAACACATAATGTTACAATTATATTACACAAGATGTCAAATACACAGTATTAATTTGAGTTCACTACCTATATCAAGAGGGCACAGTGGTAAACTTTTTCTTGACGTAATGCCCTTGGTTATGATCATTTCGTAACCATAGAGTGTCCTCAGCAGCGAGCAGGATGCTTGGGTCTTTGGCCACACAGAAGGGTGGGATTCGTTCATCCTTTTCATAATCCTCTGACACGTCTGACTTGTCTTCAATTCCCACGATGTTTTTTTCCCTGTAAGAACTATGTGGCGCTTTGGCTCGTTGGTTTTTTTCTCGTCGTGTTTTCCTCTCTTGGGTTTTGTAGACATGTCTTTCATATAGAACGCCTGATTAACATCAGCAGCAAGGACGAATGGATCATTTCTATACCCAATATTGTTGAGGTCCACTATTGTCATTCTGTACTCCTTATCGACTGATACCCCTCGGTTCATCTTCATCCATTGGCATCGGAATAGAGGGACTTTAAAATTATGTGCATAGTCTAGTTCCCAAATCTCCTCTATACGACCATAATATGTGTTTATGTTCCCATTCAGTTTCGTAGCATCCACGCGGACACCACTGTTTTGGTTGGTACTCTTTTTATATTGGGATACGGTGTAAAATATATTTTCATTTATCTCGTACCCTTTGTATATGAGGACGTGCCACGCTGGTTGCCTAGCCAACAAATACAGTTCATCTCCAATAGTTTTATCACCCTTACATTTTTTTGTGCAACCAATCACCGAATGTCTCCATGTGATGACACGTAATCCAAGCCTCATTCTTCCTAGGATTCTCGGATCGTACAAAATTCATGTGTTTCTCAATATACGGTTCCACCACAGTGGAGTTTCGAAGAACTGTGTAGTGCGCTTTATTGAAACAATCATCACCCTGACTGATATATGTTTTCTTTCCTAGTGTACCCTTTCCACCAAGTCTCCCCTCATACCGTGATTCAGGAAGACCAATCGGGTCAAGGTCAGAAATGAAGTCCACACAGAACTCAATGACCTCCTCTGTCCCGTATCCCTTGCAATGCTTCCTTCTGGCCGACCCCGCTGGTGAACATATTTTTTCAGTACACCCATAAATCTCTCTAAGGGAAACATGTTGTGTAGGAACACAGGACCCAGGATATTAATCTCTTTGACCAGATGAACTAGGAGATGTATCATGATATCAAAGAAGGATGGAGGGAACACCAACTCAAAGCTGACTTGACATTAAACCACATCATTCTGTAGAGTAGCTAGATCAAAAGGATTGATTGCCTTCTGAGAAATTGCATTGAGGAATGCACACAACTTCACGGTGGACAGACGTGCATGTGGAGGTAGAATTCCTCTTAAGGCAACCGGAAGCAGTTGCGTCATAATCACGTGGCAGTTGTGCGATTTTAAGTTGACAAATTTCTTCTCTGGCACATTTCTCCGGCATCTTTTTTGGATCTTCAGTAATTTCCCAAATGCCTTGTCAGATATACCATTCTCTGCCTTTCACTGTTGCAACTCCAGTGTCGTGCCTAGCTTTTTCTGTCCATCTTCGGCTGACGGGTAGAGTAACTTCTTGTGATCCTATAGCATTTGGTCAAACTTAGCCTTCTCCTTTTCACTTTCATAATCTCTCTGTGCGTCACAAATGACATCACCAAGAGCATCGTCATCTTCAGCGATACTGTTTTCTGCATCCGCCTCTTCTTCAACTTCCTCCATCGCGAAGTCACAGTATTGAGCAAAAACATCGTCAGGGTCCGCTTGTTCTTCTTCACCTTCTTCCATCATAACCCCGGTCTCTTCGTGCTTGTTCCAACAAATATAGTTTGGCATGAAACCCGACTTGAACAAGTGCAAGTGAATACTTCTTGAGCTACAAAATTCTTTCAAATTCATACACACGGCACATGGGCAACACATAAAACCATCCCACTTATTTTCCTCTACCACTCTGTAGAATTCTTGCACGCCCTCAATGAACTCGTTGGAGCGGCGATCAGCATTGTACATCCAATGGCGTGTCATTATCTAGCATTATATGGCATCACATAATTAAAAGCACAGCATGAGAAAATAGTGCGGCACAACCTTGTCTAATTGAGTTCAAAATTTTATAAGTGGTTCATTATTTCATAAAATTAATTTGTGGACGTTAATAAAAAGATAGCAAAACCATAAAATTTATATTTTTCTATTAAAAGGTGTAATTTTATCTCTAAATAAAATTAATTTGAAGATTTTTTAAAGTTAAAATAAATTTGTTTCAAAATTACAAAGAATCAACATTATTTAATATTTTAAAATGAGAACATGAACAAATTAAAGTAAAAAGTATCCTAAAAAGTCTATAATAGAACTAAATATTATATGTGTATACTACTTTCTAGGTACTATAATTAGCATCGTTCATAAAAATTCAAACATGAAAAGTGATTGGAGCTAGCAATATGAAATAAGATAGCCATATATAACATGGATTTACATATGGTGCTGCTAAAATATAGGAGGATAAAGCTAGCAACCTTTCAAACAAATCGACGATGGCGTAGAAGCGTTTGAAGTGGATTGATCGCCGGAGATGAGACAAGAAAGAACAATGGAAGAACAAGCAACAAGAACATGAATAAGAAAGGGCTCGGGCAGGGAGAAAGAAGAGGGATATTTAATTTATAGGGGAGGTTTTAATCCCGGTTGGTAACACCAACTTACCAACCGGGACTAAACTCAGTCCTATAGTCCCGGTCGGTGCCACGGACTGGGACAAAAGCTGTAGTCCCGGTCCGTGGAACCGACCGGGACTAAAGACAGGGCTTTAGTCCCGGTTGTGTTACCAACCGGGACTAAAGGTCCCTCCCGACAGCGCCTGATAACAGAGCCGTTGGCGAGGGACCTTTAGTCCCGGTTGGTAACACCAACCGGAACTAAAAGTCTATTTAGTCCCGGTCGCCGAAATCGCCGAGACTAAAGGTATTTTGGGCGATCAACGAAAGGTCAGTTGTGTAGTAGTGGAAGGAATCCTAATTTCTTTTTACTCGGACAAAGACATGGTTTCTTATTTGAACTAAACAGTGGTGAAACTTCGGGTGTTCTTTTAGGTCTAATATAATCATATTATTGTCACAAAAGATAATAATATGATTATAGATTTGAACTAAACAGTGGTGAAACTTTGTGACAATAATATGATTATATCAAACAGTGGTGAAACTTCGTAACAATAATATGATTAGGATTCCTTCCAATATGATTACAAGACAAAAGATGGCGATTTAAACAAACTTGATGAAAGCATACACACCGGTAAGTTTTTGGCCGAAAAAACACCTTTACAAAATCCGGAATAGCATGGCACCCAAAAACTTACTGGCATGTATGCTTTCCATTTATGTACATTTGTTAATTCAACAAAACACACTACTAAACACTTGCACATTTTATACCTTTTTGCTTCAATGACAGCATAAATAGCATGGCACCCATTAGCTGCTAAAGTTCGACACTATAACAATGCAAGACCAAATATTTCAGGTTCATCACGGATGAGGTGGTCATTTATTTTCATCCCACTTCATAAAGAAAATGTTATAGATTTGTGTAACAACCATTTATATTGGCAGACTCCTTATAAGCCCCACAATCTGTAAAGACCCATTTACAGAGGATGATCCTTAAGGGGCTCTCATCTTGAAATAAATTTACAAAGGTAGGCCTTGACCATCAAATTTAAAGGCACACCTTTGTAAATGAAATCCATCGATCTGTCTCCTCAAATTGGTTAGTAGTAGTAGTAGTGTTATGCCTTTTTCAAAAATTGTTCTGAAGGTGATCTTTGAGTTCTTACTAAGTTTATAAATTATATGGAATGCTATTCAGCACTAGTCAATCAAAACAATTGCTATATCTAATGATTACCACCTATAAAATTAAACCCTCAAAAAAAGGTGTCACACATCCGATCTGGACTCCCCACGTCGGGTCAAGTGGGCCCAGAAAGGCCCAACGCAGGGTCCGAGCTAGGCTCGGCCGCCTCCTGCATGCGGCCAGAGGGGCACGGCCCCTGCCGCCCCTCAATTCCCTTCCTCGAAGGAAATCTAGAATAGATGGGAAGTCGAATAAAAATTATGAAAATAAATTAGAGTTTTGTTTAGGAAAAGATACCGGGTTTGTTTAGAAATAATATAGATTTGCTTGAAAGGTAAAGTCTAAATCCTTTAAATTTACTTGAAACAAGTCTAATAGGGACTATAAAGGGGAAATGTTATCGTTTTAACCTTAAGCAAGAGTTGAGCAGTTGCTCTCCCTCTATCTATGTCTTCCTCTCTCCCTGTGCCTCCCCTGCTCTAGCCACCGCCGCCTGCACCTCCTGCAGCAGCAGCCGCAGCCCCCCTCTGCACCCCACGCCAGTAGCAGCCGCCCAACAGCCCCTCCTGGATGGACCGTGACAAAAGGATGTAATTCTTTAAGCACTTGAGTTGGATTCTTGGTGAGCTAAATATAGTGCTGCTCTTTTTAGCAATTCGCAATCTTGCTTCAGAGATGGAAGGCAACTTTCCTGCTCCATTCTGCTGAGCTTGCAACTTTATAGGGCGGAATAACTGTAGAAATCTATCTATGTGTATTATAGAGCTAATTCTCACTAGAAGTTATCTCAATACGCAAGCCATTCACATCATTCCACACTAATTATCCACATCATCTTTCAGTAATAGTCATGTCATCCCACTAACTCCTAACCTCTCAATACAAGCTATCCATGTTATCTCCACTTAATTTCATTTCAAAATTCTTCGCTATTCCCGCTGCAATGTGTAATGACCCAAAAATCGTTACAATTTTTCACAAACACCTCGAGCATAAAGTGCAGCTAAAATTTCCAATAATAAAAAAACCTTGCATGTTACTTGTGAACTTGTTGAGCATCATGTGCATTTTAATTCAAATTAGAAATTAACTTGTGCCTAGACCAACCAAAACCGAGCACTGCTTGTTTTGACGAATAATCCATCATCACTACCGGACCGTCCGTCAGGAAATCTCACAGACTTAGAGTAATTTTGGCCAACCTGCGCACTAACGGAATGTCCCCCGTCACGGCGGAGTTGCACAGTCAGCCTCTATCAGGCACGCCACCGGCCGTCACTCTAGAGGACTGTCCGTCAAATCGGTCAACACATATCCCATGCACTGTGATGTGGTGTCAAACACACCTGCCCTGGGCCCACATGTCAGCCCACCTCACCCTCACATACACCAGCCCTCCACCATCTCTCTCCCTCACTCCCCATTCATTCACGTTGGCCACCAGAGAAGGCAAAGGAGAGAAAGGGAGGAGAGGAAGAAGAGAAGGAGGGGGAAGGACGAGGAAGGAGGGGAGGAGGAAGGAGGCCGCCCCTGCTGCTGGAGCACGCCGGCGACGAGCTGCTGCATCTCCACCACGCCCTCAACCTTGCCGGAGACGGAGGAGATGTCCACCTCGAGGTCCTCTTTTTTTTTAGAGAAAGGGGTCGCTACTTCCCCGGCCTTTAAGAAGGCTTAAATCGCGCGGGGCCGCGGGTTTGAACCTGGGCGGCCGGCCTCACACCTGGAGTGCCTAACCAAACGAGCTAACACTCGTTCCCCACCTCAAGGTCCTCTTCAACCTCGAGCCATGGAGGAGCTCGAAGCTCGATCTCCCCAGGCCGTTCCAAGACCGTTCCAAGACGAGCTGCTGCAGCTAGAGCTCCCCCATGACATGGTGAGACTCCCCACGACGTTCATCTTCAACCTCCCTAACCGTAGCAGCTTCCCCAAAAGCTTCACATATCATCCACGGCGACCACCACCATGGATGGGGTCGAGCTTTAAACACTACATGCATGGCACATCCATCACTTATAGAAGCTTCCCTACATCACTAGTAAGCCATAGAAACAAACCGCACTCGATTTGGAGCCTAGATGCCCCGGGAATCATCTCCAACGTTTTTACACCTGAGTTGTTCATCGTTTTACCGGATGGTCCGTTGTTTTCGCAAACTGTCCATCGGCGCCAGTGTTCGTTCCAGCGAAAGGCCCCACGCGCATAAGTTTTCACTGGCGGACTGTCTGCCCGAATTCACGGATCGTCCGCTGTTTCACAGCAGCACAACCCAAACTTGTAAAATTCATAGAAGATGTATTTGAACTCTAAAAATCATGAAACTTGTTTTGTTAGCTTCTTTTAAGCATGTGCTGCTTATGAAATGTGTTTGGGTGCATATCTCGTTGTATTTATTAACGTAAGCATATCCTTTGTGTCTCACATTTATTCAACACTATAGATATGTTACCTTTTTGCACAATGAGCACAAGCCCTTGGTTAAATTGATTCCTAAGCACTTTAGGGACATGATAGCATGATATCACACACATGCAAGCACTTAGGGTTAAAGTTTGGATTTCGAGTTTGCTAAGTTGTGCACTGTCAGTCAGCTGAGGGAGGGTCCGCTGCATCTGGCGGACGGTCCGTCAACTACTGATGTTGTCTGTCTACACTTAATCAGAACACATTATAATTTATCGGAGGGTCCGACAAGTTTGGCAGAGTGTCTGATGAATTATAATAGAGAATAGTAAGGTTTCTCGAGAGCACACACCTGGTACCGGAGAGTCCGTCATCCATGACGGAGAATCCGCGAAGTTAGACCACCACAGTTTTCACTAAGGCCTGTTTGGTTGAGCTGTGGATTTAAAAAAAGCTGCTGTGAGCTGTGGGCTGTGGAAAAGCTGTTGTGGGCTGAGAGCTATGGGAAAAGCTGAAAGTCGTTTGGTTAGAGCAGCTGTGAAACTGCAGGATGTGTAGAAATATCTGTAATGCCCCTGAAGGCCTGAGGGACTATTTATATTCAAATTGCTTGTAAATAAATATTGTACTCACTTATTTGTATGTAAATGACTATTTTGGTAAGGAAAAATAAATGTGTTCCAAGTTTTTTAGCATTCAAAGTGATTTGGTCCATACAAATATAATATTAGCCATTTACAAAAGATAAGGGCTCATCAAATCATGTCATCCCTCAACATAACTATCTCACACTAAACAAAGCATCGGCTATTCTACTCTGAATGATATTCATGGCATCCTCATTCTCCACATCTTCAATCTCATCTTCCAGTGTCGTGTCATCCTCTTGTACCAAGTATTCATCATCAGCATCACATCTTTCGAACTCCTTATCATGCAAATTGCTATCACGAATAAAATTATGCAATGCCAAACAAGCAAGAATGATATGCTTCTAAGTACGAGTTGAGAAACTTGGTATGCCCTTCAAAATACGCCACTTCTCCTTCAATACTCCAAAGGCCCGCTCAATGACATTTCGAAGGGATGAATGATTGAAATTGAACACCTCATATTTTCCTTGGGGTGGTCCAGAACGATTACGAAATTCTGGAATATGGTACATTCTTCCTTTGAAAGGGGCCAGATACCCTGTTCGGTTTGGATATCCAGAGTCCACAAGATAATATTTCCCTACAAAGTAAAATCAATGTAAGCAAATAAATAATACAAGTACCTCACGTACTGCTAGGCCAACCATTAGGAAGCAAATAAATAATATGTGTGATATGTGTATACCTTTAGGAGGCACAGGAAAATCATCAAAATTTGCCAAAGCATGATTGAGGATACGTGTGTCATGGGCACAACCCGGCCAACCAGCAACCGCAAAGATAAACCTCATGTCAAAGTCGCAAACAGCTAGCAAATTCTGAGATGTATATCCATGACGGCATGTGTGATTAACCGTATCCTCAGCTGGCACAACCACTGGAACATGTGAACCGTCTATTGCTCCAATAGCGCCTTTGAAGTATGGTCAGAAACGGTCTTCTTTGATTCTTTCATGTTCCGAAGAAAAAGTAGCATCTCTTGGCTTAATATTGTCTTTACCTAACTTGCGCAAACACTTCAGTACCTCATGAAACTTAGTGTGAACTGTCCACAGTGAACGAGTGAAGCGATTTTCCACTTGTGAAAATGATTGTGGTCCTCCGACAATCCACAAGAACATTGCCAATGACTCAATGGATGAAACATTGTTAGTGGAGATCAAACTATAGTTCAAGACTAGCAACTCATGCAGTGCCATGAAGACATCGGTGCTCATTCTAAACATCTTATAGAAGTACCTTGGACGAGAAAAGCACCTCATCACCATTGCAGTCCAGTTTCTGGTGTTTCCATGTACTCTCCTTTGTTCCAATAACGATAAGTGTATTGTGCACCCATTTGACCAATAATGGCAGCATGCTGGGAAAGCTCAGCTAGGAGTAGCAATCTCTTCTGTCCTTGGGCTACACCTTCCAGGTTCTCATCCATCTACAAAAAATATTAACATTTATTAAGCTCAGTACAAGGATATATATATATATATATATATATATATATATATATATATATATATATATATATATATATATATAGTAATCTGACACAATGATAATAAGCTCACAATAAAAATAATTTTAGTATAAATTGTTCTCAGCACAAGCAAATTGTTCTCGGAGTACAATTTAAAATTGGTTCAGGTAGCCATAAAACTAATACTTCTCACAATACAAATTGGTTCACACAGCAACAATAGAAATAAAAATTGGTTCACTAGCGCCTCATCTCCTTCTCATGCTCTCTCTCAAGGACATCCAGCCTTCCAAAATTTGTTTTTGGATGGCTAAAGACCTCTCTAAATTCAGGCTTCATGATCAGCATGGTGGCAGTGTGCATTAGAGGAGTTCCTTCTTCCACCCCACACTCTTCGACCATCTTCATAGCCTCTCCAATAGTGGGGACAACATTAGTGGGAGAAGCTGAGGTGGCAGATGCACTAGAGATCCTATCTGCTGCACTTTCTATCTTCGAACATGTGTTTTTGTTCATCCGATAAAATGGACTCTTTTCTTCTTTGCTTTCAGCAATAGTATAGGAGCTCTTGCGTTTCTTTTTCCCTTTTTGCTTCAAATCAGCCAGCTTGACATCATCTTTAGGTGGAGGTTTTGGCACCTAGGCCACGTAATCATCACTCTCATCCGAAGATATATCACCAGGACAAGCTGCAGTGGCCCCAGTCACATGTACCTTGCCGAAAATCAGATCAAGATCATCAAGGTACTTCGGTCCTTGTTTTCTGAACCTCACATGATTGCATTTAAGCCCTTTTTCATGATTATTGCACCTCTGAAATTGAATGAAAAAATTTAGCACGACACACCATATCATACTATGGATAAAATATCAACAGAAATAGTGCTTACAGCAAGGTGTTCATCCCACCAATCCTGGGGGCAATCAACAGTTCCCTTAGCTGCATCCCATCCAAGTCCAGTGGCATAATTGCCAAACTCCATGAACCAAACATATTCTTTTTTAAGTTATCTAATTTGTTCTTCAATTGTATCTTTGTTCGCTTGTCACCAGTTTTGGCTTCAAACTTGGCTACAATATTTTTCCAACCAGTGCTAGTCCAAAGCCCCTGGGGCCTATTCCCAACTTCTATCTCCCCTTTGCATACATCAATCAAATGCTTCAAAAAGAAATCACCCCAATCTGCCTTGTCACCCATTCTTAAATCAAACAAAACAAAATTTTCAGACATTCTAATTACCATAATATCATGCCATTATTTCTATCAAATACAAAGCACACTGAACTGAGAATAAATAACATGTATCAAACCATTTATGAGAGATTAAGATACCTTCTGTGCAGATCCGGTCACTGGAAGCGTAGATCGATGGAGCTTGGACTTGGTTTGCCAATGTCGTTGTGCCCAGGAATCACTCTTAGCAGCAGAGTGTTCTGTGATGAAACAAGAAAAAAAAGGAAAAGGCTTCTCTTTCAGAAGACATGACCTTTATCTATCATCCGCAACTGCAATCGAACACTATACGTGGATAGAAAGAATGGAGCTTGTTAATCCAAGAAAGCTAACCTGCTTGTCGAGTGGGTGGCGGAAGTCGTCGGCGTCGAGGCCCGACCTCAACCTGCAACCGAGAAGGGGCAGAGATAGGGACTCCCACCGGGGTGACCAGCAGGGCGATGAGGATGGGGACGGCGCCGGAGAGGATGGGGACGGTGCCGGAGAGGACCGGGCGGCGCCGGAGAGGATGGGGACGGCGACGGAGAGGACCGGCCGCCGCCAAACCCTAGCTCTGCCTGGGCGTCGCCACCTGTGGACGGGCGAGTCATCTCGCGCAGACGGGAAGAAGAGGAAAAGATCGAAGCGTTTTCTTTGTAACCGGTGGCAGTGCGGGTAATTTCCATCCTCCACAGCTAGTGAAAGCAGCCCTCCTCCTGCTGTGAAAAATGAACTACCCAAAAGCTAGCTTTTGTACAATCTATTGGGCCAAGTAAGGGCCTTTGGTTAGCTTCTTGACTTCTACAAAAGCTATAGCAGGTTGGAAGCCAAACCAAAGAGGGCCTAAGTCCCTGAGTTAGCGGACTATCCGACAGTTACACCGGATTATCCGATGACTCAAACCGACAGCCCAATAGTGTTACACTCCAACATTTAATCATCAATTGCTAATCAAGTAATATCATTGCATGACAGGTCGTGACATTTACTTTATGCATTGTACTCATCAAGCATCATGTTTATTTGTTGCACCATGCATTCATAGGAGTTGAACCACACAAGCTTCTCTCATCTCTCCTGCATATTTTACATATGTAATGCATACATAAGTATCTCATACATGGACATAAATATAGATACGCGATATCGGAGATACGTCCAATGGTGTTCCAAGCTATGGGAACCTTGCTCATCCAATAGGCAGGCACCCCACTGCTATGAACTCTATTTTGGATACTTACTACTCTCATTATGAATATGCATTTCATTTAAATATGATTAATAACTTAATAATGCTTCACTAATGTTAGAACTACTCACTAATTGATTAGAGCCTTCTTTAATCAATGTGTTTGGTAACGTTTAATTGCTTACTTGCTTAGTAACGGTAGAAGTCAAGTATCAAAAGGGAACTCATGCTTGTGCATGTAGGATGCTACACCGGGTTAGTTAACTACTAAAATGAATGAGGATTATAACTATGTATCTTCCCTAATCTTGATTAAGGACTCAACCTAATCTTGATATATGAACTTAATGATCAATTTGGCTAATCTTGCTCAAGCGAGGGGTAGGTCACTGTGAGTGTGGGATCTCAAGTGACGTAGCTCGTAGAGCAGTTAAGGACCGCACATTGGGAAAGTGAGTCCGAATAATCATCCGTACAGACCACATATCACAAATGGGGGTGGTAAGCCGAGTAACTGATTGTGACTGGTTTGTCCGTTGAACTGGCAAGAGGGTGGCGCTAGGAAGATGGTGAAAGCCTGACCCGAGGAACTGGGAAGATGGTGGAAGCCTGACCCGGGAACCAGTCAAACCTTCCATGGATATTCTGGCCGCATTAGGGAAAGGTTGGAGAACGTAAGACAACCCTTACCCGGGAACGGGTATGGTGGTTCGTCTCGGCCTCCGTATGGGTACAATTGTACCCTCTGTGCAGAGTCTTTCGAAAGCCTGAAGTCCTTCGGGACAGGACCGGTTGTTCTTTCTTCTATACCCATTGTAGTGCTAGAGATAAGACTGGTTTATGGGACGCATTATGATATTGATCACTTAATTATGTTCACGTCATTCCTTTGCTAAATTTTATGTGCTTTTATGTAAATATACAAACGCCTATTAATCCCCTTTGCATCCACCAAATATTTATGTAGGAATTAAGTCCTGCGAGTACACAATTTACTCACGGTGCCGCCGTTAAATTGTTTTGCAGGTAAAGGACATTGGTGGCCATCTCAGCCCGTCGTTGGTGGCAAAGTGGGTGAATGGCAGAAGCCATCCAAGTTATGGTGGCGACGCCCATGGGCAAGGCGACCACCCGTTACTAGAGAGGGTGTATATCGTAGCATAGTGGTGTTTGTCAAATAGTGGTTGGTTCTCATTACATATAATTGAATCGAATCAACATCTTCTCTAATGTTGTCCAATTAATTTGTTAAATTTAGCAAGACTTGTAATATATGTCTTCCATTTATTTATGTGCTCCGATGATGATATGTGATCTTAATCTGTGGAGGCTATCGTGGTATGATACTCAACCGGAGTCCTGGTAGTGGAGATGTGTTGCATCTCCAGGGGAGCCACCGATGTTGGTTTGCTTAAATTGAGCTGCTGGTTTGGCACTCGATTTAGGTAAATTAACACGGCGGGTCCCTGACACAATGCGTGGGGTGTCTTCAAGTATACTTTTAAGAATAAGGTGCAATTCTTGTCTTTTATAAAATCAAATAATTTTAAGTGTGACCAAAATATATATAAAAAATATACACAACTCCTATGCAGTCGCCTGACTTTTGTAGTCCGTTCAGGCGACTCCCTCATTAACGTCTTCGTATTTGATATGCGCTTTTCTATAGGGCGGCCAGCTGTTAAGAGTCGAACTAGTTTAATTACATACCAGGCTTAAGTCTTGGTCCGAGTCGATCCCAAGGCCCGGGCAGTTTGTAACTTTGTATCCGCCTCAGACTATAGTCCAGTTTTGGGTCGGCAACTTCGGAAAAAGATAAGTTTTGTGATTTGTTAATTGTTTTGTGTCATATAACATATTAAATTTTGTCCTTGTCTTATAATAGAAATAATGGTAAATTGTTAATTGTCTTTGTGCCAATATAGATCAAATTTTGTTGGGTCTGTGATTTTGTCTGACGGGTTTTTATTGTTGGATCCAAGAATTGTAAATTATGTCTACAAAAGTTGCAATGACCTAGAACTACAATTTTAACATAAAATATATGCAATAATCATTGCCCGAAAGAAAGCTAAAATTCAGACACCTCAATTTTAGCAGGTCCCAAATTATAAAATTATAATATTGAATAAGTATTATCAGATTGATTATGGAATATATTTTATATTAGATTTATCTAGAGATATTAATATTAATATTATTTTTTATAAACTTAGTTAAATTTAAAGTTGACTTAGTTTAAATCCAGAATTATACCACCTTTAGGAGCGAGGGAGTATATAGTATAATAATATACTAAAGCCAAATCCTGCGGTCCATGTGATGATGAGTTTCTAGGTGATGGCTGTCAAAACTCCCTCTGCAAAGGACGAACCATTGATGCTGTTTGCACCAAATTAGTACGTACTAAAATTGGGATGCATGCCTGTAATATCAGCTGGCAACACCATCAGAAATGGAGTAGGGTAGCCTCCAACTCACCAGTGTACGTATAGATGGATCTAGAGGGTTCACTAGTAGAAAGATGATTTTTCCCGGCGTCTGCTTTTTTTTACTGGCGGTTTTAGTTATCACGGTGGACTCCAAGATAAAAACCGTCTGTAGAAATGAATTTCTACATGCAGTTTGTTAAGACAACTGCCTATGAAAATAAGACATTTCTATATGCGGTTGTCTTAACAAACCGCCTGTAGAAATCCATTTCGTTAAGAAATCCGCCACTAGAAATACCCGTGTTTTTTAAATTTTGATTTTTCAAATGATCTCGAATGAGAAAACACCCAAAATAAAAGTTGTTCATCTCGAAAAGTTATAAAACTTTGTAAATTACAACTTTTCAATTTGAAATCATCTTGTCAATGAAAACTACGTTTGAATGGTCTCAAATTTTAAATTCAAATTTTGTAAACGACCTCGGATGGAGAAATGACCAATACGAAAGTTGTTCGTTTCAAAAAGTTATGAAACTTTGTAGTTGACAACTTTTTGATTTGAAATCATTTAGGACCTCAAACAAGCAAATTACACTTGGATTTGTATAATATATGGGGAACCGAAAGGGTATATGGACACGTGCGAGTGTGTGGTGTAGTGGTAGAGGAGGCTCTGCTCGAGACCGAGGTCGTGGGTTCAAATCCCACCGGGAGCGCGAAAAATTGCGACTTTTGCGCGAAAAATTGCGGGACTTGCGACAGAGACGGGCACTGGGCGGTGGGGTCCTCCCCTAATTAAAATCTTTTTTTGCTATTTATTTTCGGGTTTTTTCGGAAATTTTTTACACATTTCCACAGGCAGTTCACAAGCAACCGCCTGTGCTGTGCTCTTATTTCTACTAGCCTCCAGCGCAGGCGGTTGGGAAAAACACAAGTAGAAATAGGTCCTCAACCGCCAATGTTGAGGTTTTGTGTAGCAGTGGTTTCTAACACTAGTTCACATACGTACAGCTTATAATAGCAGGGACCCGTGCGGGCGGTTTTTTGTTTTTGTTTTTGGTTTTTTTGAGTGAAGGATTAGGAGAGGAACGGGAAAAGGAAATTGTGAAATAGTAATGAGTACGTGCGTGCACTAATAGATATTTGGGGAAGTGCTGAGGAGAGACAGGGAAAAAGGAAAGTATGGAACAGTATATGCGTACAGTAACAGATATTTGGGGAAGTGTTTTTTTTGGTTCTATGGGTTTGCTGGCCGTAGTGGATACATACTGTTAATCGGATCCGTTAGTGTTGCTAATTGGTTTGAATGGACTGTTTGTGCAATCCTTTACTGTTTGTAAGAGGTTTGGATTGTTTACTAACGGATGTATACTGTTCATAGCGGAGTGGGAGCAACCGTGGAGCAACAGTGATCTGTGAGGGAGGCGCGATCCACGACTTTTATAGTATAGTATAGTATAATATTAGTATATTATAGTTTATGAGATAAATAATTTAGAAGCCTCTAGACGGGGACAAAATGGTGTGAACTGAGGCCACTTATCTTATATAGCTAGGAGCGGAGTACTCTCTAACATCTGCCCTCACTATTTTAAATTATAAATTATTCTGACTTTTTAAGATATACCGTTTTTACTATTTATTTACATATCATGTATATTTAATTATATAGTAAAAACTATGTATCTAGAAAACACAACGACATGCAATTTGAATTGTAGGGAGTACTAATTTAATAAAAAAGCTTTGGATCAATTTGCTACGGTTCTGTGTCTGTGGCCCTTACAACAGAGAAACATAGAGGAACTAAAGTCGATGAATTAATAAAAAAGCAAAGATTTTTTTTAAAAGGCTCCATGCTACAGGCTGGAAAGCGATGCTGACGCTACCAAAGCTCTACTAAACGGGGGTCATTATTCAAAAGTTTCACTAATTTAAGGAGGCCTCGTTTTTTTTAAAAAAACTAGAATTATATGTAGAGCACAATTTGGAATACCGTATGTCAATAATACATATCCGTTGCAACGTGCACAACACGAAAAGAACAATATACATGTAAAGAATATCCATTACTCTCTCTATTCCAATTTATAAGTTGTTTAGGTTTTTCTAGATATATAATTTTTGTTATACATTTAGACATACAATATGTCTAGGGATATAGTAAAAGTAATGCATAAAAAAAAGCCAAAACGTTTTATAATTTGAAACGAAGGGAGTACCTTTTTCCTCAAGTGCACTTTTCACTAACACCGACTATTTTTTTACTGGTGATACATAATAGTAGGTGCTAGTGGATGAACTCACATGGACAGTCAAAACCTATTGCTAGTAGTAGGGATCCGTGACCCCTCCGAATCCTCGTTACAAGTTCTACCTCAACATACAAGTTATCTACATTATCTTTTGCTAACTATTCACATCATCTCCTACTAATAATAGCCATGTCATTCAACTAACTTTCAACCTCTTAATGCAAGTTATCCACAATTATTACTTTCAATATATACGAAATATAGAAGGCAACCATATATTGCTATTTGTTTTTCTCGTTCCATCGTCTTATAATTCAATCTAATTATATTAGTTTTTTATTAGATTCTTTCATTGTCTTGCCCAATTTCAACAAAGAATGGATGAAAGAATATATAGGTTTAACTCATACGTACAATAGTTTTATTTCTAAGAAAGTCTTGCAGCAACACGAGGATATTCTTCTAGTTCCTTGACAAAACTAGTACGGTAAAAATCGATCTTTACCGCTGGTTAGAAATAGTTTGTGTATTAGTGTTCAAGTTGGTATAGACTCAAATAAGGTCACTCTACTTATATATAAAAAGGGTCCTCAATTTTGGTCTTCATATATTAGCAATTTTCACTACTACAAAACCCTCATCACGGTTGATTCCTAACCCATCTTTAGCATTGAATTTGCGCTTTAGCGGCGATGAGGAACTTGATCAATGTCTGTTTCAAACCAATGGCGAGAATCAAATAATTTTTTTAAGAAAAAACACAGGCCCAAGCCCATGCTCGCCACCTTGGGATGCCGGGAGAGGGGCATGAGTCACCATGCCCTCACCCATCGAAGAGAGAGGGCGTGCATGGCCTTGATCCACCAGCACCTGGTGGGCGTAAACTTGATCCGGTGGCGTCGAGAGAGGTGTGCAAGTGAGGGAGATAAGGAGGTGGGTGTCCCTTGCGCGTGGGAGGCGGTGGGGTTGGCGGAGGAGGCGACATGAGAAAGAGATAAGATGAGAGAGTGACGAGTGAGGGAAGTGATAAGGAGGGAGGTACCCGTTGTGTGTGTCCTGTAATAACCCATTCTAACCATTGGCTTATGTCTTGAACTATTGTGAAAACCAAATTTCACCGCCAGACGAACTGTTGGTGATATATTATCACAAATGGTTTTAATGAACCTTGATGGAAATGCTTTTGCGAAAATATTTTCTATAGTAGTGTTTCCGAAGCAATGTCCGACATTGGTACTCTTTCTGTTGTAAATTGTAAGTCTTTTGGTTTTTTAGGTACAGTAGCTTTTATTACCTACCTAAATATACATTATACTTAGATACATAGTAAAAGTTATGTATATAGAAAAGTCAAGATAATTTATAATTTGGAACGAAAGAAGTAATATTTTTTAGTAGTTTGCCTTGTGAGCACGTATATAATATCCCACATATATATTCGTCCGTTTCAAATTATAAATTATTTTTGTTTTTTTTCTAGATTTATAGTTTGTGTAGATATTTAATAAAAGTTATGCTCGAAAAGTCAAAACGATCTATAATTTTTTATGAAGGACTTTGCGATTTATACTGAGAGCTACGAAATGTCCGAGTGGACTTTTTCTGGAATAGGAAGGGGAGCACATGACAGCTGGTAAGAGGGTCTCCAACGGCCATGCATGTGGAGTTGGTGGTGAGTCCTTGTCCAGCTTGCCTGCACCCTTGTGAATCGTGATGCGTGTACGTGATTACTATTGCCTCTCGTCCCCGTAGACAGACGTGTGATATACATACTATAGCACGCATGCAAGTTGCAAGCCGTGGAATACGCCCTACGTGGCTGCATATACGCTAAATTAATCGCCAGGTTGTTATCCGATGCTTACCTTAACTAGCTTTCATGCGTGTAAATCCAGGGCGCCCGCGGGTCCGGCCACGTAAGCACCGCCGTGTCGACAACAACGTGTTACGTGTGCAGGATAGAGTGATCGAGACGCGCACGCCCTAGCACTAGTAGCTGTATATATGTCGCTGTCAAGCAATAAATAGCTGCTACTGTAGCTAGTGATGGTGCCCCGCGGGGCATCCCAAACCCGGAATCAGATGCCGTGGAGCCGATCGGTCCGAGTCAGCAATTCGCAGCTAGCCGATTCGAATTTCTTACCGTGGATTCGCATCGCGAGGAGGTGCTGATGCTGATTCCCTCCATCGATGCTGTTCCGTGCTCATCTTTGCTGCTGCTTTCCTTCTCGGGGATCTTCTGGTAGTCGCCGATTTTAATTTCCCCCGGCGCGGTCTTAATCTGCTCTCGGGTGTAGTATGTAGGGCTTGTTTAGAACCCAAATTCTCCCCCTAAATTCCACTATGTAAAAAGGAGATTTCTCATCACATCAAAATGTCGGCAAATGCATGAAGTATTAAATGTAGATGAAATCAAAAACTAATTGCATAGTTTTGTTGTACTTTGCGAGACGAACATTTTGAGTCTAATTAATCAATTTTTGGATAATTTTTTACACTAAAAAACAAAACGCACTGTACCACGCAGGGCCGATTAGGCGCCCCGAATTTGGGAAGTGAACGCGGCCGTAGTCCTAGTCCAGCAGACCTGACCATTTGTGTATGCTATCTCCATCTGGTTTAACTATTATTATTACTACTGCCTAGCTAGTCGTTCTTCGATTGGATTTTTCGAACTGAGATGACAAAGATTCAATAGACCATATGAGCCCAAATAAGATTTTATCTATTTTTTAATCTTGTTAGGGTACACGTAGTTCACTTTGAAATTTGTTTTAATATGAACATAAAAAATCATTTAAACTATAAAAAGTAGTGAACCATTCCTAAAATTTCTGAAACTCCTGGACAAAAGTTTTAATATCATCTATTGCATGTGAATAAAGTTTTAATATACATAAGACAAAAGTTTTATTATATAACAAAGACCTTTAAAAAATTAAAATTACATACATATATGTAACAAAGAATTTTTCAGGAAAGATACACAACCTTTTTCGGACTAGACATGTATTAGTGTAAAAGTATAAAACATGTTATAACACAGTTGTAGAATACAAGTCGTGTACGGTTGAAACGACATTTGAATAACCACCTCATGAACCTTCTTCTAGCTCCTTGAGTAGAGGTGTCAGAGCCTGGCGAAGGGGTCAATAAGATGGGAAGATGTATGTAGAGGGCTTTCTCCTAGAAACAGGGTTCTTCCAACAGAGAATGCATAACTGAGACTACAAATGGTGCGTGGTAATGGATTCGTGTGGGACTATAAGAAGGGGACCTCATATGTTTGTGTGGGATGATCTGATTGTCCAGACACATGATTTATAACTAGAAATAATGGTGGTAGCGGGATCCGACCATAGAGAATAACATAATTGGTGGTAGGTGGGTCCAACGAGTAGAACACAGTCAAGTCAAAAACATAAACCGGTTATGATGTCCACGGATCACCGATGGTTTATTCTTGAACTGACAGTGATATGTGGACATTTCTGCCAGCTTATGGCTAGCCCAGCTGTAACAGAACCGACCAATTATATGAGATTAAGTAAGAAAATCATCCACCGAGCAGACGATTTAGCAAACTTAAGCCCGTATAACCCAGTAGTCCGTGAAATCACGACGAATTTTAAACCAACTTACATACCAGCCAAGATCGTAATAAGTTCAGCGGTCACCATCACAAGTTACATAAAAGTTCGCGTCACAAATACATCGGAGTTTAAACATAGTTATTACAAACCAGTTTCGAATGAAAGTAGCGGAAGCTTTTAGTTCAAATCACACACTCACACAGAGTTCAAAATACAGTGCCAGTTCAGGATCATCTTCCAACAAAAGCATCAGACGAGATGTAATGGATAACCATTGCCCATGGTCCTAAGCTTCCCCCATTGCAGGATAAAGGTAGTTGATACAATAGCCGTAATATATCTGCCCATCTGCAACAAGTGGGAACAAAGCCCTGAGTACGAGAAGGTACTCAGCTAGACTTACCCGACAGAACCAAAATAAAAGACACCAAGGAATTATGATAGGCTTTCTGGTGGGGTAGCTGACTCATTTGCAAAAATGTATTGTTAGCATTTAAAGAATCTTTCTAAAGCTTTGCCTAAAGTTAAATCTTTATTAACCTGTCAACTACATTGCACCTGTACTAGAGTAACATGTAATTAAACAGGTAATGATAACCAATGATCATTAACAATTTCCTCATGTCATATTTCATATAACTGTCCAAGTGTTCCATCAATATTACTACGATGAAGTAGCTCAAGTCAAGTGCTCACTATCCAGTGAACGATGGCGATTCGAATCGATTATTAATCTGCTGGTAATTTATTCCTCACACAAACCTCACTCACCCGCTAAAGTGAGGTGTTGGTCACCGAGTCAACCATTCAGGTAAAGTCGCGAGCTTGCCAGGAACCACATGTACCCGAGGGCCGCCCGACTGCTCTTTGGCCTTATCATCGCGCCCCCGTATCCTGCCACTACTGCTCCGGTATAGTACGTTGTGGGCAATCCACTCGGCCCGAATAATCTCCCAGCTTCGTGGTCGAAAGGTACATTATTCGGCTAGCTAAATGTAAGGCATGCGTTCAACATGACTCGAGGCCCAACAACGGTCGGTCCTTAATCGACACAGGTGGAAAACACTACAGTCCGAAACCCTGCAAGTTTCCGTCCGGTCTCAACTTCACATTAACACTTAGTTATTCCATGATGACATACTTTTCCAAGTAGATCCAGGTAACCACCTATAGCTCGCAGGTGACAGGAAATCACACAACTTCTACCGGTCTAAGCAAGCTAAGCAATTACTTGACTACGAATAACAAGGTGACAAGGATATGGTAAAATAGAGTAAATAAGGTATAATGCAGCAACGGTTGCAAACAACTCCTAAACATAATGCAGGAGTTAAAGTAAAGCATTAATAAAATATTTGCAAACCGGGGCAGAAAAATGCTCCGGGGCTTGCCTGTCTCGAAAGAGCTCGGACGGTGGTCTGGGCACTCTGAAAGATCCTCACCGACCTCCTCGTCGGCTTCGGGCACTTTCTGCTCCTCGGGCTGCTCTTCCGGCTCTTCGGGAACTACCACCGGCGTTACTTCATGCGATCCTGTATGATGCAATCGTATAAGTGCTTATGCCTAGGTGCATTGCATAAATGACATGAAATAGTCATGATGAATGAAATGTAGATAAATAGGTTTACTTTATTTCATAAAGTAGGAATACAATTTTTCTACAAGGTAGTCAACATCATCCAAGAACATACAGACTACAAGTACATGTCATCTACTGCATTCTCTTCTACTACTACCATGCTAAGTCAACACATTTTATTAAATGCTTCAAAGATACACCAAAGCAAACCCTATTAACTGGTCATGCATTAACAAGGTTAATTAAACCTTAATTGCAACTAGGTTTGAACAGCAACACCGATTTTGGTAGCACAGAAAAATCTGAAAAAAAAAATACAGTAGCTTTATATCATCTAATCTAGCATACCACACAATTTTCATTGCATTTGGATTACTTGAACTACCTACACAAAAATAACAAGCTAGGGCCTAAAAATGAGCATAGAAATACTTTATACTATGAAAAGTATCAAACAACAGATTTAACATTTTTCCTACATTCTACACAATAAATAATCACCATAAAAAATTATTACATACATGTTTTATTCATATTTTTCTCTCTAGCAAAAATAACAATTATTAGCAATATTAAACACTTGTACTACAACTCAAGATTTTTCTACAGAACATGCATGGCATATATTTTTTCTAGCAAGTACATCACAAAAGAAAATTATTGCAAGTGGAACCATATTTTTCTGAGCTTTTTATGATTTACTACATATTTAACAAGAAAACAGCAATTTCATTGATTAAATAAAAACTCTACAGAAAAGTATTTAAATCTTGACATGCAATATTTTTCTCAATTAGATCTTGTGATAAGGAACCTAGCAAAATTTATTTGAACAGATTTGGAGCAAATTTGAGTAGTCAAACATTTTCCAAACCAATTCCATTTTTAAATAATAAAAGAAAAACGAAAAACTCATTTTTCTTATTGCTAACGGTCCGGCCAAGCGAATCAACTGGCTGGCTACGGCTTTTCGGCCCGTGCGCGCGCGGGGAAACAGGCGCGCCGGCCCGGCTTGGGCTTCGGCCCTAGGCCGCCTTGGCCTAGCGAACAGCGAGAGGGGCGGGGCGTGACCACGACCGGGCATCCCGGCTCTCGAGACCGCGGCGGTGCGGTGGCCGCCGACGGCCAGCGGCCGCTTCTGGTCACGAGCGGGCGCGGCGTGGAGAGCAAAAGAACCGCGTGGGAAAGGCGAACACGAAGGCGTGATGCAAGGGAAGAAAGGGGAAACGAGGGCGCCGATGGCGGAGCGCGAGCTCGGCGGCCCGGCTCGGTGGCGCGCGCGGGAAGACGCTCAATTGAGCCTTACCGTCGGCGAGCAAGGTGCACGGTGGTCCGTTCGGAGGGGAGGAGGTGGGGGAGCGCGTGGCAAGACGAATCGGAAGGAGACGCGTCCGTTGCGCGGGAACGGCGGCTCGGAGGTGGAAGATGCCGGTAATGGCGCGCGACGGCGGAGCACTGGCTGTGCGAGGGAGAGAAAGAGCGCGCGGGCGAGGAAGTGAGCAGCGGGCAGAGCAGATGAAGGCGGAGACAGTGCGCGAGCGCGGAGGCCACAGCTGCCACGCGCGGGGCGTCGCCGGCATGCGGCCGCCACGCGGCGTGCGCGGTCTGCCGCGGTCGGTCGCGCTGGCGCGGCGAGTGTAACACCCAAATTTTAGAGATAACAAAAATTGAAATGATTTAGATAACAAATAATGTCCAATTTAAAATAATAATAAAATAAATTTTGTGTTGCATTCATGCTGTTGCATATATTTTATTGTGTGGTGCTGTATTTGTTTTATTTTATTTTATTTTATTTTGGAGTAGAATGTATTTGAAATATTTTTGGAAACAAGTAAATAAAAAAAAAGAGAAAAAGGAGAAGCTTACCTATCTGGCGGCCTGGAAGCCTGCTATGCGGCCCGCTCCTCTTCTTAGCTTGGTGGGCCGATCGGCAGCATCATAGACGCGGCCCAACTCGGTGTCATGGCCCAGCTCGGCCCAGGGTCCGGCAGCTGCGCCTTCCTCTCTCTCTGAGTCGCTATCCGGTGGGGTCCGCATGTCATAAGCTTCTTCCTCCTCCCGTGTTCAAGCCGGACTTCGAACCGGAGGTGGACGCAACAACCGACTCGCAAATCCGGGATCTCCTATCCTTATACGGTCACTTGAGGCTATAAATAGGAAGAGAGGATCTTCTAGTTTCCGTTTTTCAACTAAAACGTTAGGGTTGCCATAAGAAATCGGGGTTTTTAGGGTTTAGGAGTTCGTCGGGTACGGTTGGTCGTCGGTGGGTCTTGCGGGACGGTGCGGGCTCGATTTCTTCGCGTTGGTGAGTTCGTCATCTCCTTCTCTTCCTCCCCGTGCTATTCTTTTGGGTTGAGATGCTTTGGATTACGGTTTAGCGAGCTCGGGTGAACCGGCAATGGAGATCGCCGTCCTTTTCTTGCCGCGTTCTTTCCTCGTGCGGTTGTAGTTCTCCAAAACCGCGTAGATGGGTGCGGGTTGCCCTCCTCTCTCGATTGGACCTAGTTGCGGTTTGTTTGGCGGTCGGGAACGGCAGGGCCGAAACTCTCCGGCGAGGCGGCCATGGCGGGCATGGCGGCCGGCGGTCGGTGATGGAGAAGATGACTGGATTCTATACTGTAGACTTGCAGATGAACCCGAACCGTCCGATTCGAGATCGATGGCTTAGATTAGAAGATACCCCTTCGCGGGTAAAATTCATAAAGAGACCCTCAGCTTTTTGATAATAAACCCGCCGTCCATAGCGTATTGCTGAAAATACGTTTTCGCGTTTTGAAAGCGTATTCTCTTCCGGTTTATTCAAAAATACGTTTTCAGGTATTTACAGATTTGCCACTAGAATTGTTTTGGTCATAAAATCTTCGTTTTAACTCCGATTTGATCCGTTCAAATTGCGTTAGGTTCGTATTTGCGAGCTCTACATGTTAGTGTAGTTGTACAGTTAGTTTTGATAATTTATTTTTCGAGGTTATAATTAAGTATTTATTTATCTATAGGAAATCTTAGAAAATTCATAACTTTCACGTTTTAACTCCGAATTTGGTGATCTTTGCGTCTGTGTGATCGTAGAAACGTGTAGAAGAGTTTTATAAGCTTTTATTACTGTTTTGTTACTGTTGGTGTACTGTTCTAATTATATCTCTTTGTTTGCTTCGTGTATGTTTGATTGGATGCATGTGTGTTGTTGATTGATGATCGAATATAGAAGGTGAGCAGTATTTGGACGATTCGGAGTATTACTTTGAGCCAAGTCAGCAGTATCACTTGGAGAGCTTTGATCAAGGCAAGTATAACACAGGACTATCCTTGCTACCTATTCATCAAAATGATCATACATATGCATGTGCTTACCTTGACAACCTTAGAGATTATAACTTAGTGCTTGATGTCTTGATTCCTTGTCAACCTTGGGTATGCATATGGGTAGCTATGGCTAGTGCTTAAACTAAGAACAATGATCTTGCAATATGATTAATGGATCAAGCAACCAATTATTAAGATGATTTAATTTTTGTTAAAAGGGGGCTAGAGCATGTGTATTATTTTTGATGCTCTAGTTACTCTCCGTAAGGACTTATCTGTACGTGATCATCCGGGATATACAGTACAGCTGTGAGGGCTATATGGCTCTGGCTCTAGTTGTTCAAGAGACCTTTTCTAGCTTGTTAGTGGTTACCTTAAATGGCGTAAGAATGGCTTGACACTTTGGGTGTAGTGCGAGCCCCTGGCCTAGTGTGTATAGGCTGCGGTTGTTGTGCCACAGGGAAGGGGGGGTTCTACATCTGCCTGCCGAGTGAAATCTAATGGCCCTAACTTGTTAGACGAACTCTTGAGTGGCTTTATATGGTTTTTGGGTGTTTGGGCTTGATCTCCCCACTCATTTGGAAATCATGACTTACAGTGAAAGTGTACACCTCTGCGCAGAGTTAAAAACTGGTATACTAGCCGTGCTCACGGATACGAGCGGCCTTGGAACATTTACAGATAGATGATCACCATTGTTATATCATGTTTAATTACTGTTGTTATTATTATGCTCTTGTTAATGTTATTCGTTATCATTATTGCAATTGATCATTGGTTCTTTAATGGGAAGTGGTTTATCTCGATGCTACTCAAATGAAAGTTATAAGATTAAAAGCTAACCGCAGTTAAACAGTGTCTAGCCATTTGAGCCTCATGAACCCTGTGTTATATTTGTTGAGTTCGACATGGACTCACCCTTGCTATTTCCACCATAACAGATGAAGATAATGAGGAAGATTATCGGAATGAGTACTAGTCTTGATGTCAACCAGTCAACCGTGTCCCTGTGTGGAGTTTCCGCTGAAGAATTATTATTAGTTATTATTACCTATTGTTCAAGACTATGTCTTAAATACTTATTCGTTATGTAATAAGCACTGTGATGATACTTTGTAATTTGTCAACTTATGTGTGCGACTGTTTCCTGGGGTGCACATGAGTCTTTTATACATCCTATTTTTGTCCTTAAAAATGGGTGTGACAGATTGGTATCAGAGCCGTGTTGACTGTAGGACGCAAGCCTAGTTAGAATGGTCGTTGATAGCATCCATACCTCACTTAATTCATGCTTCGTCTTTCACCTTGTTAATTACTAAAGTTTTATGCTTCCTCTACTTTATTCTATTGCGAAAATACATTGATTCTATCTAATCTATGTCTAAATCTTGTAGATGCCTCCTCATCCCCGTTTGTCAGCTGCACAGTACGTTGCCCGTTTTAAACCTCAGGAGCCGTATGAAGATGGTGAGCAAGAGCTATCTGATGCTGAATCAAGAGTTGGTGATACACCAATGGAGAATGTAGTTATGGGATGGACTACGAAGTTTCATATCCTGGTTCCTAAAGCTGATGCTTTCTTCCATGACATGTTGACAAGAACCTTGGACAACTACTACTACGACTGGGAAGCTACGTTGGAGTATCGTAGTGTAGAGTTTAGTCATCCCTGGATGGATTCCTATTGGGAAACTGAGTTATGGGTTAAGAAAAGGGATCCTACCACTAAGGAGCCTAAGGTGGAGTCAAAGTTCATTACCAGAGTGAGCCGGGCAACTGTGGAGATAAGCATGGAGGATGTCGCTTTCAATGCATTTGTTTACTACCATGGTCTACGCTCGGACAAGACGTTAAAGGGTGCACTCCGGCATTTTCCTTGTTTCTTACATGACAAGGGTATTTGGACTGTGCCGCCTGCAGATGATTCCTCCTTGACTTTACAAGCTACGGTGGGATTAGCTCGTGAATTGGCTCTCCATGAGGTGGATTTGAAGGATGAGTTGCTGAAGGAAAAAGAACTTAAGGAGCAAGCTTATAAGGAGATTGACCAATTAAGGGCGGAGTTAGGTCGTCCCAAGATTTATGAGAAGCTTAATTAGGCAATAGGAAAAATCCCTATGTAATAGGAACGATAGTAGTTGCGAGTTAATTTTAAGTTTGGATTGTTTTAAGAGTCAGTTTGTGGTGTGAACAATTGTGTGATTGATGGATTGTTATTATGATAATGTGTGATTTGGATCTTTGTAATGTGTGCTGGAGTTTTGTAGAGATTCCTACAAGTTCCATGGTTAAGAATATTAAGTTTGATCAAAATATATTAGTTGAATATGAGGTTAGCTTAGTTCTGTCCTTTGCTGATTTTTGGATCAGTCTGGGATGTTTTAGAAATAACTTAAAATCCGTTCATGAGAAATTTAAGAAATTTTACTGGGAATAATTAGACTTCTATATCTTTCCAATCTCACAAGAATCACCTTAATATCTATTATGAGTTAAGAGATATACCTGTTTCAAATTGGAGTTACTGCACAGTCTGGAAATCTGGAACAGTTTCTGTTAAGTTCAGTTTTTGACCAATTTATTGACAGAATCAGAAAAAGTGTTGTGAATACGAGTTGTAGATAATTTTATAAGCTTTCCAACCATGTAAAGATCATCTGATTTGGACATCTGTAGCTCGAGATATGATAGTTTTACTGAGTTGCTGAAATTGGAGTTCGCCCAGAAAATCAGATTTTGTTTATCTATTGTATACATCATCTCGGATTGTACTGAATTCTATCTTCTGTGTTTTGGAAACAGATGTCAGGCAGAGGTCGTGGCAGAGGTCGTGGGGGTGCTAATCCACCCGTTACTATGGAGGAACTCATGCAAACCCAGAATCAGCTGATGCAGATGTTTATGCAGCATATGCAGAACAATCCCCCTGTTGGAGGACCACCACCTGTTCAAGTAAGGGATAAGCGTGGAGAATTTTTGAAGGGACGCCCTCCAGTGTTTTCTCATGCTGCTGATCCTTTAGAAGCAGATGATTGGGTAAGGGCAGTGGAGAAACAGCTGAATATAGCTCAATGCAATGATATGGAAAAGGTGTTGTATGCATCTGGTCAGTTACAAGGGACAGCTCAGACTTGGTGGGAGTCGTACCAGGCTGCACGCCCTGACAATGCTCCTCCTATCACTTGGAATGAGTTTGTTAGAGATTTTCGAGCTCGTCATATTCCTGAAGGTATAATTGAGCTGAAGCAGGAAGAATTCAGAAACCTGAGGATGGGACAGATGAGTGTGAGTGAATATCATGACAGGTTTACCCAGTTGGCTCGCTATGCTCCCAATGAAGTTAGGGAAGATGCAGACAAGCAGCGTCTTTTCTTGAAGGGAATATATTATGATCTTCGCTTGCAGCTGAAGGGGAATAACTATGCTAGTTTTCAAGAGCTGGTGAACAAAGCGATTGTGCTGGATAATGAGCGTAGGGAGATGGATAGAAAGAGGAAGATGAAGGTGCAAGGCTCAGGAAGCAACAACCGTCAACGCACAAATTCTCAGCATGGCTTTCATCAGAAGTTTCAGGGACCGGTTAGCCAGTGGAATCGCAATTCAAATCAGAGGTGGTCCCAAAATTGGCAAAACAATCAGTCGCAACAGCGTTCATCATATCCACAGCGTCAACAGTATCAGCAGACTGGGCAACAGACTCCTCGCACTGGAAATCCCAATGCTACCCCCATAAAGAATAGTACTCCCAGCACTCCTATTAGATGCTTTGTCTGTGGTAAAGAGGGTCATTTGTCTTATAATTGTCCTGAGAAGCAGAACCAACAGACTCCTCAGAGCCAGAAGAGCAATCAGAGGCAATCCGGTGCTGGAAGGGTGAATCACGTGTCTTCTGATACAGCTCATAATGCACCAGAAGTTATGATTGGTACGTTCAATGTACATTCCACTCCCGCAACTGTTCTTTTTGACTCTGGAGCATCTCATACATTCATATCCAATATTTTTGTTAAAATGCATAGTATACCCATGCTAGCTATGAAAGAACCTCTCTTAGTAAATTCACCTGGAGGTACCATGCAAACTAGTAATCGTTGTCTTCCGATTAGTATGGTATTAAGGGGGGTAGAGTTTAAGATAACTCCTATAGTGTTGAGAACATCTGGGATTGATGTGATATTGGGTATGGACTGGATGATGCAAAATCAGGCAGAGATTCAGTGTCAGCAGAAAGTGGTAGTTGTGACTGCGCCTAATGGAGATAAAATCAATGTGGATGTAGCAATGCAGAAGCAACCAACCGCGGTGGTGAATCAGATTGAAGATACTATTAAGGAGAATTCAGTGATTGAGGAATTTCCGGATGTCTTCCCTGATGAATTGCCAGGTATGCCACCTGACCGAGACATTGAATTTCTTATTGAATTATTACCTGGAACTGCACCTATAGCCAAACGACCATATAGGATGGGAGTAGATGAATTAGAAGAACTTAAGAAACAAATTAAAGAATTACAAGAAAAAGGTTTTATTCGACCTAGTTCATCACCTTGGGGAGCACCAGTTATTTTTGTTGATAAGAAAGATGGTGGTCAGAGGATGTGTGTTGATTATCGGTCACTAAATGAAGTAACTATCAAGAATAAGTATCCTTTGCCCTGGATTGATGACTTGTTTGATCAGTTGAGAGGTGCTTGTGTGTTCTCTAAGATTGATTTACGTTCTGGATATCATCAGTTGAAGATTCGTGTTTCTGATATTCCAAAGACAGCTTTTACTACAAGGTATGGATTGTATGAGTATACTGTTATGTCGTTTGGATTGACCAATGCACCTGCATACTTTATGTACATGATGAATAAGGTGTTCATGGAATATTTGGATAAGTTTGTGGTAGTGTTTATTGATGATATACTGGTATTTTCCAAGACAGAGGTAGAGCATGCTGAACATTTGAGGTTGGTATTGCAGAAACTTAGAGAGCATAAACTGTATGCGAAGCGAAGTAAATGTGAGTTTTGGTTGAAGGAAGTTTCTTTCCTTGGTCATATTGTTTCTAATGGAGGGATATCAGTGGATCCAGGTAAAGTAAAGGATGTATTAAATTGGAAACCACCTATTGATGTTAGTGAGATTCGTAGTTTCCTGGGTTTAGCTGGATATTATAGACGGTTCATTGAAGGGTTTTCTAAACTTGCTAAACCTATGACATCTCTGTTAGAAAAGAATGCTAAATTTGTGTGGTCTGATAAATGTCAAGCTAGTTTTGAGGAATTGAAGAAGAGGTTAACTACAGCGCCTGTTTTGGTTTTACCAGATTTGAGTAAGAAGTTTTCTATTTATTGTGATGCTTCTCTTCAAGGTTTGGGATGTGTTCTTATGCAAGAAGGCAGAGTTGTGGCATATGCATCTAGACAGTTGAGAAAGCATGAGTTGAATTATCCTACACATGATTTGGAGTTAGCAGCTGTCGTTCATGCTTTAAAGATTTGGAGACATTATTTGATTGGACATAAGAGTGATATATACACTGATCATAAGAGTTTGAAGTATATTTTCACTCAGTCAGATCTGAATTTGAGGCAACGCAGATGGTTGGAGTTGATTAAGGATTATGATATTGAGATACACTATCATCCTGGTAAGGCTAATGTAGTAGCTGATGCTCTTAGTAGGAAGAGTTATGCCAATGAGATAAGAACATTGTCTATGGCTAGTGAGTTATGTGCTGAATTTGAATATTTGAACTTGGGAATTGTTACTAATGCAATGGAATTAGTAATAGAGCCTACTTTAGAGCAAGAGATCTATAAGGGTCAATTGAAGGATGAGAAACTAAAGAAGATAGCGGAGGATATAGTGATTGGTAAGTCACCAGGCTTTAGAATGGATGATAATGGAATTTTGTGGTTTGGAAAGAGGCTGTGTGTACCTGAGGATCAAGCTATTAGACAGGCAATTCTTCGTGAAGCTCATGAGTCAGCTTATTCTATTCATCCTGATAGTACTAAGATGTATTTGGATCTTAAACAGAAATATTGGTGGGTTGGACTAAAGCGAGATGTGGCTGAGTATGTGGCTTTGTGTGATACTTGTCAGAGGGTGAAAGCAGAGCATCAGAGACCTGCTGGATTGTTGCAACCAATGAAGATCCCTGAATCGAAGTGGGAGGAAGTTGGTATGGACTTTATAGTGGGGTTACCGCGTACTCAGAGAGGTTATGATTCTATTTGGGTGATAGTGGATAGGTTGACTAAAGTTGCTCATTTTATTCCAGTCAAGACTAATTACACGGGAGTACAATTAGCTACCTTGTATATGGAAAGGATAGTATGTTTGCATGGAGTACCAAAGAAAATTGTGTCTGATCGGGGTACGCAGTTTACATCGCACTTTTGGCAAGCTGTGCATGAATCTTTAGGAACTAAATTGAACTTTAGTACAGCATATCATCCACAGACAGATGGACAGACTGAAAGGACCAACCAGGTATTAGAGGATATGTTGAGAGCCTGTGCATTGCAATATGGAACTAGTTGGGATAAGAGTTTGCCTTATGCAGAATTTTCTTACAATAATAGTTATCAACAGAGTCTTAAGATGGCACCGTTTGAAGCTTTGTATGGACGAAAGTGTAGAACTCCATTGTTTTGGGATCATACAGGTGAATCTCAGGTGTTTGGTACAGATGTTCTTAGAAACGCAGAAGATCAAGTGCGAGTGATTCGTGAGAATTTGAGAGTGGCACAGTCTCGTCAGAAGAGTTATGCTGACAATAGAAGAAGAGATTTAGTTTTTGAGGTAGGTGATTATGTTTATTTGAAGGTGTCACCTATGAAAAGTGTGAAGAGGTTTAACATGAAAGGTAAACTAGCACCAAGGTATGTTGGACCATTTAAAGTTATTGCTAGACGTGGGGAAGTTGCTTACCAATTAGAGTTGCCTAAGAATTTATCTGGGGTGCATGATGTGTTTCATGTTTCACAACTTAAGAAGTGTTTGAGGGTGCCTGAGGAGCAGATACCTTTGGAAGAATTGACTGTTAAGGAGGATCTTACATATGAAGAGATTCCGATTAAGATTATAGAGACTGCTGAGAGGGTTACTCGAAGTCGGGTTATTAAGATGTGTAAAGTACAGTGGAATCGATATTCAGAGGCAGAGGCAACTTGGGAAAGAGAGGATGAATTGAGGAAATCATATCCGCAGTTGTTTGAGTAAGCAATCCAATCTCGAGGACGAGATTCTTTTAAGGGGGTAGAATTTGTAACACCCAAATTTTAGAGATAACAAAAATTGAAATGATTTAGATAACAAATAATGTCCAATTTAAAATAATAATAAAATAAATTTTGTGTTGCATTCATGCTGTTGCATATATTTTATTGTGTGGTGCTGTATTTGTTTTATTTTATTTTATTTTATTTTGGAGTAGAATGTATTTGAAATATTTTTGGAAACAAGTAAATAAAAAAAAAGAGAAAAAGGAGAAGCTTACCTATCTGGCGGCCTGGAAGCCTGCTATGCGGCCCGCTCCTCTTCTTAGCTTGGTGGGCCGATCGGCAGCATCATAGACGCGGCCCAACTCGGTGTCATGGCCCAGCTCGGCCCAGGGTCCGGCAGCTGCGCCTTCCTCTCTCTCTGAGTCGCTGTCCGGTGGGGTCCGCATGTCATAAGCTTCTTCCTCCTCCCGTGTTCAAGCCGGACTTCGAACCGGAGGTGGACGCAACAACCGACTCGCAAATCCGGGATCTCCTATCCTTATACGGTCACTTGAGGCTATAAATAGGAAGAGAGGATCTTCTAGTTTCCGTTTTTCAACTAAAACGTTAGGGTTGCCATAAGAAATCGGGGTTTTTAGGGTTTAGGAGTTCGTCGGGTACGGTTGGTCGTCGGTGGGTCTTGCGGGACGGTGCGGGCTCGATTTCTTCGCGTTGGTGAGTTCGTCATCTCCTTCTCTTCCTCCCCGTGCTATTCTTTTGGGTTGAGATGCTTTGGATTACGGTTTAGCGAGCTCGGGTGAACCGGCAATGGAGATCGCCGTCCTTTTCTTGCCGCGTTCTTTCCTCGTGCGGTTGTAGTTCTCCAAAACCGCGTAGATGGGTGCGGGTTGCCCTCCTCTCTCGATTGGACCTAGTTGCGGTTTGTTTGGCGGTCGGGAACGGCAGGGCCGAAACTCTCCGGCGAGGCGGCCATGGCGGGCATGGCGGCCGGCGGTCGGTGATGGAGAAGATGACTGGATTCTATACTGTAGACTTGCAGATGAACCCGAACCGTCCGATTCGAGATCGATGGCTTAGATTAGAAGATACCCCTTCGCGGGTAAAATTCATAAAGAGACCCTCAGCTTTTTGATAATAAACCCGCCGTCCATAGCGTATTGTTGAAAATACGTTTTCGCGTTTTGAAAGCGTATTCTCTTCCGGTTTATTCAAAAATACGTTTTCAGGTATTTACAGATTTGCCACTAGAATTGTTTTGGTCATAAAATCTTCGTTTTAACTCCGATTTGATCCGTTCAAATTGCGTTAGGTTCGTATTTGCGAGCTCTACATGTTAGTGTAGTTGTACAGTTAGTTTTGATAATTTATTTTTCGAGGTTATAATTAAGTATTTATTTATCTATAGGAAATCTTAGAAAATTCATAACTTTCACGTTTTAACTCTGAATTTGGTGATCTTTGCGTCTGTGTGATCGTAGAAACGTGTAGAAGAGTTTTATAAGCTTTTATTACTGTTTTGTTACTGTTGGTGTACTGTTCTAATTATATCTCTTTGTTTGCTTCGTGTATGTTTGATTGGATGCATGTGTGTTGTTGATTGATGATCGAATATAGAAGGTGAGCAGTATTTGGACGATTCGGAGTATTACTTTGAGCCAAGTCAGCAGTATCACTTGGAGAGCTTTGATCAAGGCAAGTATAACACAGGACTATCCTTGCTACCTATTCATCAAAATGATCATACATATGCATGTGCTTACCTTGACAACCTTAGAGATTATAACTTAGTGCTTGATGTCTTGATTCCTTGTCAACCTTGGGTATGCATATGGGTAGCTATGGCTAGTGCTTAAACTAAGAACAATGATCTTGCAATATGATTAATGGATCAAGCAACCAATTATTAAGATGATTTAATTTTTGTTAAAAGGGGGCTAGAGCATGTGTATTATTTTTGATGCTCTAGTTACTCTCCGTAAGGACTTATCTGTACGTGATCATCCGGGATATACAGTACAGCTGTGAGGGCTATATGGCTCTGGCTCTAGTTGTTCAAGAGACCTTTTCTAGCTTGTTAGTGGTTACCTTAAATGGCGTAAGAATGGCTTGACACTTTGGGTGTAGTGCGAGCCCCTGGCCTAGTGTGTATAGGCTGCGGTTGTTGTGCCACAGGGAAGGGGGGGTTCTACATCTGCCTGCCGAGTGAAATCTAATGGCCCTAACTTGTTAGACGAACTCTTGAGTGGCTTTATATGGTTTTTGGGTGTTTGGGCTTGATCTCCCCACTCATTTGGAAATCATGACTTACAGTGAAAGTGTACACCTCTGCGCAGAGTTAAAAACTGGTATACTAGCCGTGCTCACGGATACGAGCGGCCTTGGAACATTTACAGATAGATGATCACCATTGTTATATCATGTTTAATTACTGTTGTTATTATTATGCTCTTGTTAATGTTATTCGTTATCATTATTGCAATTGATCATTGGTTCTTTAATGGGAAGTGGTTTATCTCGATGCTACTCAAATGAAAGTTATAAGATTAAAAGCTAACCGCAGTTAAACAGTGTCTAGCCATTTGAGCCTCATGAACCCTGTGTTATATTTGTTGAGTTCGACATGGACTCACCCTTGCTATTTCCACCATAACAGATGAAGATAATGAGGAAGATTATCGGAATGAGTACTAGTCTTGATGTCAACCAGTCAACCGTGTCCCTGTGTGGAGTTTCCGCTGAAGAATTATTATTAGTTATTATTACCTATTGTTCAAGACTATGTCTTAAATACTTATTCGTTATGTAATAAGCACTGTGATGATACTTTGTAATTTGTCAACTTATGTGTGCGACTGTTTCCTGGGGTGCACATGAGTCTTTTATACATCCTATTTTTGTCCTTAAAAATGGGTGTGACAGCGAGCGTGCGTGGGCGAGCGCGCGGGCGAAGGCAGACGCGGGCATGGGCGCGGAGCAGGCCGGGCCGGCTTCGGCGGTTGGGCCGAAAATGAGGCGACGGCCCGGTAAAGCTGAGAAATTGATTTTCTTTTCTAAATAAAATTCCAGATTTTATAATTTGATTCAAATTCAAATTTTGAAGATGAAAAAGACATTTTCACAAATTTCCCCCAAAACAAAAGTTGTTCAAAATTTTATTCTCTACAACTTTCATTTATGGCACTTTTCAAAATTCTAAACAGATTTTGAATTAGGGATTTAAAGTCAAATTTTTAAATGAAAACTCAATTTTCTGAAATATTTTTAGAAGCAAGATTTGGGAAGATTTTGAATACAAAACTTGCTCCAAAAATCATGTTAATTATTTCTAAGTTATTTAAAGTTATAGCTAAACAAATTTTTACCACTCTTACCTAGGATTTTTACTAATTCAGAGCTCAACCATGATTCACAGTTTAAATAAATTCCAACTTAATTTGCATGTGATGATGAACATGTATGAAATGCAAATGCTCATGATTTAGGATGTGAATGCATGCTTAACACCCAGACGTGTTACACCAGCAGTGATGTATGTCTATCATTACCATGTTATCTTTGACCTAACACTGATATACTCAGTTTAGGAAAATTTGCTTGTACAATCTTATAATAAATAGGTGAAACTCCACTTTGGTCAGTAGCATGGCCATTCTCATAGTCCTCCTCATGTCAATTCTTGGGTGGTCTCGGAGAAGGGTTTGCATGTATCCTCCCGCCTTCTCTAGTTTAGAAGGTAGCGACGAGTGCGCATCAAAGGCACTAGAAGAATGCTTGTGAAGATATGGCCATGCCGACTACATGAGCACCTTCATTGTTGCCTAGTTGGTTGTTGGTCTGGTCCAAGGTTTTGTATATTTTTCCTTGGTTGCATGTTATATTTCTTTAACTTGAGGTAAATGTAACATTGTGTATTCATTTTGTGAATGATATATAGGCACCCTTTATCTTTCATCGATCTCCACAAACCTTTATGGACAATATGAGCCCCAATATTTTTTTTAATCTTAGTAAATATAGTTCCATTTTAAACTTCTTTCAATAGACACACAAATATGCATTTGAACTACATAAAATAGTGAATCATTTTCAAAATTTCAAAAATTTATCATGGACAACAACATATATGTTGTCTATTGCATGTGAATGAAATTTTATATGATAACAAAGACCTTGAAACAAAATTATATACACGACAATAAAGATATTACAATGTTTTTCTCGACTAGGCCAGTGTTAGTGTCAAAACCTACAAACACGTTATAACAGATCTACGTCACGAACCTTCTTATGGTACCCTTAGTGGTGTATCAAAGCTTAGGTGCCAAAGCATGGGAGGTTGGTGGAGGAGTCACTGCGGCTGCGAGTTGTGATGAGCCAAATGTTTCTGGCTCAGACATCATGTCGCCCAACAACATAGGGTGTTTAGTTCCCATCCAAAAATTTTTCATCCCATCATATCGAATGTTTGAACACATACATAGAGTACTAAATGTAGACGAAAAAAATTAATTACACAGTTTAGTTGGAAACCACGAGACGAATTTTTTAAGCCTAATTAGCCCATTATTAGCCTTAAGTGCTACAGTAACACACGTGTGCTAATGATGACTTAATTAGGCTTAATAAATTCGTCTCGTAGTTTCTAGACGAATTATGTAATTAGTTTTTAAATTAGTATCTGAAAATCCTTCCGACATCCCACCCAAAATCTTTTCACCTCCTAACTAAACACCCTCTTACCGGGTTACACCAGCATTGCTCCTAGCGCGTCTTAAATAAGACGTGGTTTTGTCTTTATGAATTTCTTCTAGTACCTCTCATACATTATCTTCACTAGGAAGGGAAGATGTATGTAAAGAATCGACACCTGTCAAGAATTGTTACCTGTTGACTTTTCTTATATGGAGTCATTATATTGGGACAAGGCAATGGGCATCTAGAATCTATGTAATGGATTTTCCAATTGTGAATTTAAAAGGTTTCTCACATGAGACTGAGCCTCATGGAAATGTTGATTTGTGTATTTCTATCAATATTTTTCATGTAACGATCTAAGTTATTTTTGTAATTGATGTTATTTTGCCTTTTTGGCCCAAAAATCATTTTACATGCAACTCCAAATTCAGGAACTAAGTAAAAATCACAACAAAAGTAGATATGTAGGAAACGCCGCCACCAAAGACGCCGCCTGTCGCAACTCTTCGCTCGGTACGGCCGCCGCACCTAGGGCTTCTCTCCTTCTTCCTCTCTGGTGCATCTGCCGAGGACAAGAAGGGGGAGGGGACCCATCTTTTTTTCCGCACTTTCATGTCTATGTTCTTAAGGTTTAGTCTAAATTAATAAATCTTCTAGTGAAATCATATGATTTTTAGTCGGGATCGTGTTACCTACGATGACTTCGGTGATTGTCACGACGAGATTGTCGTTGCCGCGTCAATTTCATCGACAGACGGTCAGTTTGTGGCCCTTATCTGCAAGGGGAGGGGTGCTTCTAGGCATTCCCAACAAGGATAGCTACTACAGATTATCGATCTCATCGTCGATGGTCGCGGAGAGATCAAGGTTTGGAGGTCATGAATCTGCATCTTATGTTGTACCCAACAATGCAACTGCCGATATTCATTCATCAATTCAGATACATTTTGGACTGGCTCCGAAGCGTTGGATCTTGCGGCATATCTAATGTTTTTGAGTTGGTCGTTGGATTTGGCATAAGACTGTACTTCGTCTCTGACTTTGGAGAGAAGCCATTGGGGAAGAAGACGATGGAACATTCTGAATAGAATATTATATATTTTTATTTTTGATTTTTTTTCATGTGTAATTTGAGGATACTATGCCGAGTTATAATATAATCCCCCTTCCCTTCGGAAAAAATGGATATGTAGGAACTTGAATTTGATTATGTAAATTAGTTTGTAAGATTTCATGGGACCACCGATATCTTGGGCCCACATGTCAGACCGCCAATATTAAGATCCGAGAAACAGATGGCAACTACTGGTCTCCTAACTCGAGCAAACCATGATCGTATATATTCTTCTACAAGTAGACCAACCGTTATGGAACATTTGTGTAATCTCAATTATCAAAATAATACTAGTGAACACCTAACTTGCGCACCTCGCGTTCATGTTCTTCCACAAGTGGACCTGGCCTGATGCTATGGAACACTAGTGTCGTATCAATTATGAAATTCCTAGTAGTAGGCCCAACTGTCACCAATTTAATAAACACAAGACACAACGCCCATGCTCCCAAACTACCTTCCATATATTACTCCGTATAGTATATTACAACTTGTGTGCAAGTTGCAGCAGAAAAGATGTTCCTGCAGCTGATTTAACTTGTACACCAGGGCCAGTTTAGATCCAGAAAATTTTGCAAAAGAACAGTAGATTTCCCGTCACATCGAATCTTTAGACGCATGCATGAAACATTAAATATAGATAAAAAATAAAACTAATTACACAGTTTAGACGAAATGGACGAGATGAATCTTTTAAGTCTAATTAGACCATGATTGGACACTAATTGCCAAATAACAACGAAAATGCTACAGTTGCATTTTGCCAAAAATTTTGGCAACTAAACAAGGCCAGGTTGAAGCCGATATTCCCTTTAGATCAAATCAAGTCCATGTGGTGGCCATGTTAAATTTGTCATTTATATCAATCAAGAAATATCTTGGATCTACCCATATATACTTAATAATAACATAAAAAAGATCAAGATCTAGTATTTTACAAATCCCATTCTGCATTGTAATCGCCGAGAACACAAATAAGAAACAGTATTAAACTAGGAATAGTGAGTGTGTACTGGTACCGGCTACTTGGGATATAAAAAGATCAAGCAGTTTTCTAGAACCTTATAAAAAAGCAGTTTTCTAAAAAACAGTAATAACATTTATAAAAACAAATAAACAGTCCACTAAATACAAGTACAAATAGTTTCAAAATTATTGATCTATACTAGAGTTGGGATTAGAGTTGTTGCGGCCTTATTTTAGTGACATTTCTGTACTGGCTTTGCACCCGTTTTGCTGCTCTTTATGTGAACAAACCTGAGCCAGTTCTGGCCCCGTTCGCTTTCGGGGGAATGACCCCCAGGAACCATTCCCGTTACTAAAATTTATACACACCTTCCACGGCCGGAATGGTTCCACGACCGGATTCGCTCTAACCGAACAGAGCCTTAAGCATCATCATCACCATCAAAGGTAGTGGCATTACGCCGTGCGTGCCCCAGAAAGCAGGGGTGTGCTAATTAAGGACAGTACTAGAAAGGAGTGTCTTCACCAAGCACCTGAGTTGGATTCTAGCTGTGCCATTGCTGCTCTCTTCTGAGCAACTTGCATCAATCATAGGTAGTTCTCCTCTGTCCCTAAATATTTGTCGTTTTTGTTTTTCGAGAAACAATTTTAACAAAATATATATTAAAAAATATTAATATTTATAGTACATAGGATAGATCTTTGAATTTAGTTTTTTGATAAATTTATTTGAAGATAAAAATGTTACACGTATTTTCTACAAATCGAGTTAAACTTGTGGCACGAAAACCGAAAATGACATTTAAATAGGGAGAGAGGGAGTAGATTCAAAAAAAAAAAACCAAAGCCAGCCTTCTTCTGCTCCATTCTCCCCTGCCGGCGACTTTACAGAGCAGAATGCGCCAAATCTGCCGACTGAAAGTGGGGCAACAAGTTCTTGAACAAATTAAGCTGCAGTTGAGTAGTTTATTCTTCAACGATGCTGGCAGACTATAATAAGATGAACTAATGATGCTGTTTTACATTACACTGCTGTATCATGTACTATTTTAATTTAGGCCCCGTTTAGTTTGGGTGTGTTAAAGTTTAACTTCAATCATATCAATGTTCCTTCAAATGCATGGAGTACTAAATGTAGACTAATTGCATGCATGTTGACACAGATTAGGAGTAATTTACGAGACGAATCTATTAAGCCTAATTAGTCCAAGATTGAAAACTTTTTGTCAAATAAGACGAAAGTGCTACAGTGTTTGTTAAACTTTAACACCCAAACCAAACGGAGCCTTAGTGCAGCGTGAAGTCTGTCAGTTGCTGAACCGTTCGGAAAGGGAATAGGCAAATCTAGGCTAGCTGCCACCTGCCAGCCAGCTCAACAGTGTCCCATGCAAGGCACGAGATCATGACTATCTGGAGTATTCTAATGCTAAGCGACATTGTTAACTTCATAATTAAGGGATCGACGGTGACCGGACGGAAACGGAACGGAGAAGTCACTGGGTTGGCCAGCAGTGCGTGTGGATTCGTTTCGGTTGGCCTAGAGAAGCCGTGGAAGACATATTCTTCCTCCACAAAAATTTCGAAGGTTTCAGACATGGCTAACTTCTCCACGTAGAGAAGGATATATTCTAAGGGAACATGGTAGGAAATTCTCGAGAAAGGGTTTTGTATTAGTGTCTGGTATTGCTTAGGTTCCCACTAGAACGCAAAAGAACTTTCTCCAATCATGCATGAGTTGGAATGCTAGTTTCTTATGGAATTAGAGTAAGATCATTGTGAAATCTTTCTTTTTCTAAATAACATACCAAAATTTGGGCAAGTTTTAGTTTTATTGGGAATCAGTTCAGAAACATTGTTTTGAGCAATTATTTCGGAAAATATTTCCATGTTGGTTCCTGTATTAATGTCTATAACTTTATATTGATTGATAGAGCAAGATTGACTTTACTAGATTTCCTCGTAAAAAAATACCTTCATAACATGTAATGACTTTTCATTTTAGAGTACAATTTTGTTGATACTTCTATCGAATTTTAGAGAAAATTTGGCTTAAGAAATTTATATATAGACTTATAGTTTTTTTTGTGACAGTGATTATTAGAGGAAGTACCAATTGTTACATTTGCTATAGTTATTTTATGAACCATTAGTTACGTGCATATGGTTGCTAAGCACGCGTTAAACACCGGCCTATAGTCTTAAAATTTATGTTCAGGGTCAAAAGTCAAAACCTAGTTCCATTTTGCAACGCATGTTGTTTGCCGCCAGATCGTTTCCTTGCTTGGGACAAGAAAAAGCAAGAAACAGCGTCTGGAGTTGGCCAAGAAGAGAAGGGCTCAAGATTTTACAGCTGTGGCGGGTGACTAGACTCCACCGCCGCCGCCACGTCACGCGCACATGCATCCCCCATGGCACAACCCGTTCAGACCAGCCCCACAGTTCATACAGGCGGGCCCCACCCTGCACCCACCGGTCCCTCTCTCTTGCAACGCGCCCTCGTATTTATACCCCCTTTCTCTCTCCCACCGAGCGTCCAACCAAGCAGAGCAAGAGAGAGGAGACGCGGAGCCACCTGCCCACCGCGTTCCGGAGAGAGACGCGGAGAGCGAAGGCAGCGGCCGCCGCGACGATGTGGAGCTCGGACTCCGAACGCGACGAGACCGTCGACACGGCGACCACCACCTCGTCGCCGGCGCAGCAGCCGTCGACGCCGCCCGCGCCGCCTCGGCGCCGGCGCCAGCGCGCGCGACGCCGCGCCCAGCGTCTCCGGGCCAAGAACATCGGGGCAGGAGAGGAGGAGCCCGTGGAGGAGGAGGAGGCCGAGGCGGAGGACGTCTGGCGCGGGCTTCAGCAGCAGCGGGAACGGGAACGGGAGGCGTGGCCGCGGCGGGCGTCGAGGCCCGTGGTGGTCGCCGGCGAGGAGGGGTCCCCGGACGCCGCCTCTGCCGCGTCAGGGGAGAACGGTGGCGGGATGGGGAGGGCGCGGAGCCTGACCGACGACGACCTGGAGGAGCTCAAGGGGTGCGTGGATCTGGGCTTCGGCTTCAGCTACCACGAGATCCCCGAGCTCTGCGGCACGCTGCCGGCGCTCGAGCTCTGCTACTCCATGAGCCAGCGCTTCTTGGACGAGCACCAGCAGCTCAGCAAGGCGGAGGAGGCGCCTGCCGTGGCTCCGGCCTCGCCAGCGCAGCCCGTCGCCACCAACTGGAAGATCTCTAGCCCTGGTAAGCTCCAACTGTTTCGACCTCTGCTTGTTGTTCTTGATTCGTGATGTGACATAGCAAATCTGTTGGAGAACGTAGAAATCTTAGCGGAAAATCGTTTATTGACTCTACTTGATGGCAATCGAGCTCATGTGTTGTTGTATGCCATGCTTTAGGTGACAGCCCGGACGAGGTGAAGGCGAGGCTCAAGTACTGGGCGCAGGCGGTGGCGTGCACCGTCAGGCTCTGCAGCTCATCAATGGCGCCACCATCAATCTTGCCAACAAACTTGGTACAAGACGAGGATGCAAGAAACCCATTCCATAACGGTTGTCAACACACGGCATCATCTGCTCAACTTACAGGAATTGTGGCACCGCCGGACCAACCATCAACGAACACAGGAGCATCCAAATCAAAGATGCCTGGAATCTTGATCGCATCTTAGCGTCACGATGATCATTCAATCATTCATTCATCAGACAGAAGCACACAGACAGAGTAGTGAATTCAAATCTTGTTCGAAATTTTGCTGAGATATGTGCATGAAAAGAGAGGGGGCCCAGGTCACCAGTCATTGTCTGATGTTGTACTCTACTCACACGGATCCTTGATTCTCGCCTTAATTTTTGCTCATGTAAAACAACACCACACCTGTGTAAAATATATTCATGAATCCGGATTCGATCAGAAATAATCGCATAATTCCACGCTGAGCTGTGCCGTCCTTGTTTCTTTGTCTGTGTTCAAGCTTTGACATTATATAATCTGCCGGCTACCTTGCCTTCATCGGGAGGCTAATGGACCGATTCAATGGGAGGTGTCTGAACAACATGTCCATCACTTTGGTCCTAATCACGAGCCAGCTGTAGCATACAATCATACTACTCGTACAAGTGTTCCTTCTTTTTACGAAAAGAAACGTTTTTTAATCCAGGTGTGAGGACTTCTCCGGCTAGATATTCAGGCCTCGTTTTGTTCACCGATCTGTGCCGAATCACTGTTCCTTTTTTGTTTTTATTGGGTAATAATTGTCCAAACATTGATTAATTAGGATCAAAATATTCATCTCGCAAAGTACAATAAAACTGTGCAATTAGTTTTTGATTTCATCTACATTTAGTACTCCATGCATGTGCCGACATTTTGATGTAACGTGGAATCTTCTTTTTGCATAGTGGAATTTGGAGTGAATTTAGGGAACTAAACAGGGCCTCAATCTCAGATCTGCAGGCAGCTGCAGCTCGTCTGTGCTGAGCCTGCCTGACTGGCCTGCTTTGTTCAGAAAAGTTATGTGATCAGAATCAAAATTAGACCGCCGCACGACGATAACTGTTCCTCCATGTGCGCATTTGACCCTGCAACCTTATTTCTCAATTCTTTAAATTTGGATTAATGTTAAATATACAGCTAGAAATGTCTGAATATTAGGTCAGTTTGTTGAGAACGAGCAGCATCATATATACAAGTAGAATTTGACAACTAAAAAAGATTGTATTTTGATGCGATAGAGGTCGCCAAGCAGCCAAACAAACAAGCACAGTACCTCGACCTCGATGTGCATTCAGCATTGTGCATGAATCTTGGAGAGAGGAGAGCTGCAATGGTCATGGTCGCCTGCTCAAGAGGGCAGAGAACAACAATGTCATGACATTTGGTTAAGACGACTAATGGGCCATCCAAGGTTGAATGTATGCATCCACAGGTGGCACTACTTATGTCAGGCTGCCATGCTGGTGTGTTCGTGGAAGCTTGGACCTAATTGTCAGGTAGCTCAAAAACTGTGGAAAAGTATGCAGTCTTGGGTCCACTGCTATCAGAAGTAGAATACGTGGCCGGACGATGACATGGCTCGAAAGCGAGATCTTTGGCGATCGCGTACTGTATCTGTATGAGCAGGGGCGAAGGCAGCTCAAAAATGAGCCTGGTGGCCACTCTATTGAATATAAAGGAGTGTATACATTTCTAAAGGAAATACATGGAGAATTTGAAACAGGTATTAAGAAATTTTTGTTTTACCCTGGTGCACGTGCACCAGGGAAGGCTAACGTGGCTTCGCCCCTGTGTATGAGATCAATGGGTGATTTCGTTAGTTGGAGTCATGCGCATCCCGGAGAATACAACGTTTTGCATGTAAGTAGAGAGGGCTAGCTAGAGACAGAGTGTCCTTGTCAGGACCATTTCATTCCATTTCCTTCGGAGAGTTGCTTCAAGAGAGTGGTAGGTAGAATATCATGACCAATAGTGTATTTGTTATAGTTGTAATAGCTAGCGATTTGTACTCTTAGCACCAACAAAATCCGAAAGTATATTTGTAATCATATGGCTATTTAAGATCCAATCATCAATATATGATACAAGTGGGGATTCTCTCCCCCTCCCTCCTCGACTTATTAAAAAAAATATCATGACCAATAGTATTAGGACTAAACAGTGAAAATACTGCAGGTGAGAAAAAATGAACATGCTGACGAAATATCTGAGTAAAAACTTCCTGTTACGACAAGAAACAAATATGTGATGAACATCATAGGTGGCTTTAGATTCCAATTCAGACGGAAATGGAAGCGGATCAAATTGCTATGTAAAGAGTGGTTGGACTTTTCTGGCAATTCTGACATCACCAGACAAGCACATCCTGAGGCCATCCGTACCGTCGATTATTGGCTCACGACGCCCACTCCAAGCGCAAGACGTTTCAAGCCTCAGGACCTCAAGATAAGTCAAGAAGGGCAGCGTTGAAAGATTCTTATATGATCGGCCATGGACTGTTTTGTCAATTGCGTTGAGCTGCGGATGATGTGATGCGTAGGCATAGCAACCATGCAGAGTTCAGAGTTCGTGCAAGTTATTAGTGTCACCTCTGATGAAGCTCCAAATTAAGCTAGCCTGTGCTGTTCCATTAACAGAGACGAAAACTTGAGCTAGCTTGCGTCTTTCACTATGGCCAGACAGCAAAGCATTCGGCCTGTCAAAACTCGACAGCATTGAGTACGTCTTTGACTACGTCCTCTTGACGAGGCCTTCCGCCGTATGCAATTGTTAGAGAGAGCTTGCTCATGTCGTGTTCCGTTCGTGTAACGAGGATACGGACATCATTTGTCCTCTTTGTATGTGTATAACGAGAAAAAGGTGAAAATTACCTGGCATAGTACCAAAGTTTTGCAGCAACACATTCCAAATTCCCTAGAAATGGCATGATTCGAATACAATTCGTTTCTTAAAAAAAAAAGAATACAATTGAATTATATGACCTCGATGAAGAGGGAGGAGGGAGGTTTCAAGTTTGGAGAAGATTGTATGGAGGAATAGAATAGAAAGTTGGAATTGAGGAAGAAATGTTACTCCAAACTTAGAGAGAGGGGCTAGAGGGAAAAAGAAAGCTGAGGATGATGAATATGCCATTTGACGCCCTTAATTTTTCTGTTCTCTTTTGGATCGCACTGAGAGCACGTACAACAGCGGTCGCAAGGTCGTGAGGCTAATTCATGTGTTGGAGTAAACTAAGATAGAATTTAAACTAAATGAGTGCATCCAAATAAAGGCCTAAATGAGTATCTCCATATCTGGAAACGGTGGCCGGAATTACTGCTAGGTTGAAGCTCATGCGAGCTACTGCCGATGACCCGGCGGCGCTGCCAGGCGCGTTCTCTCTACTTCATGATTTTTTAGTGCATGGGCCCAAAACCAACAAGCCTGCAGCCCAAGTGCAACAAGCAAGCACAAAACACGGTCAGCCCATTACGTGCAAGCATATACTAAAGAAAAAAAGAAAAAAAAGCTATCTAAATTATTTTTCTTTTTGCATATTTTAGATTAACAGTCAGCATAAAGAAAGTCATATATATGCATGTTCCCTGTTTGCTTGGAAGAATATATCTGTGTTTGATTTTAGCATATCCTAAGTATGCATTTTAATATCTGTTTGTAAGCATTGAGCATATATTGAATTTGAAAAATGACGCAACTTGAAATAATTGACATGCACAAAAAATTGTATTTCCCGTGCACACCAACTTGTGCTCTTCTTTTGTCTTTACTGAATATTTATTAATATATATTCTATTGTATTGATGGTCCTAAACAATTTTGTTATTGTATATATTGATCTTATTTGTAGTGTCATCACTGTATCAAGAAGCAACAAGCAACAAGCAACAAAATGACATACATAGATATTACTTAGCTAGGATTGATCATAGATGTGTGTACATATTAACTAGTTTGCAAATAGTTAAATAAGCAGTTCAACATATAAGAGTTTATTGAGTTGTATGTGACGTGACAAGTTCTCACATACATTAGTTGTTTGTAGGGTTGTACTTGCCCTAACACACGACTAGTCACGTATCCGCACTATTGCAATTAATACCCGCAATCACTGTTGGCCCATCACTGCTAGGTGTGCTAGAGATGGTAGTGATCTGGCTTCACTATCAGGTCATAAGCCCTTGATCCGGATAATAATTGGGACCCTGATGACTCGGCATTGAAGCTCCTCTCAATTTCGGGTTGAGCCACGACCTAGTAGTGAAATATAACTACCGATAAGAGTCACGTGCCGATAGTGATGTGGGGGATATCACTTTTGGGTCAGTGATATAGGGGGTAACAAACAACTTCAATGAGGAAAACCATAAAGATGTCTGGAAGAAAGACTCACCCACCTATGATGGCGCCAACTCCCACCTTGAGTTTCCGGTGGTTCAACACATAATGCTAATCTTCAGCGGGCCTAAGGTCTACGAGTTGAAGAGACAACAGGAGCTCGTAGCACGATAAGTCAACACGGTGCATCCGACGGTACCAACTATTGTTCTAGGCCTAGCCTTCAAACACCAGGCTGCTGCTCAAGCTACCGAAAGCACAATGGAACCGAATGAAAGGAACAGAAAGGAACACTCGCGGAGCGAAAAGCATATGTGTATTGATCAAGGAACCGAGGTTCAATCCTCCTCCTTATTAACCTCATGAAGTCATATTTATATACATCCGTATCTTTTACAAGGACCAAAATGCCCTCTTAACTGTCTAGATCCCCGAGCATATTCCTGTCCCACAAAGGCGCTTTTGGTCCATTCTGCTTACGACCTCCATCGATGAACGCCTTCCTCTCCTGAGTCCCCCTTGCGTGGGCCTCATGGCCGATGCACCGAGGGTCCTGCCGAAAGGACGAAGGCCGAAAGCGGCGAAAGATCTGCAAGGTGACACATCATATTAACATCCATTAGCCCATGGCAAATCGAAAGGCTTCCCCTAGCGTTGTATTCCACTTTTGTCACTTCACAGGAGTGACGAAAGCTATGGGTGTCGTTCGTCGTCAGTATCATCACTGGACCATCTGGTTCCTCCGGGCGAAAGGTAGGTCGAAAGCTTTTAGGATTTCCTTGATCAAGCCGGGTGAAAGTCAACGGCCTCTTTCGCCACTGGTTTCGTTGAGCCGGGCGAAAGGTAGATCGAAAGCTTTTAAGCTTTCCTTGAGTAAGCCAGGTGAAAGTCAACGGCTTCTTTCGCCACTGGTTTCATCGGGCCAAGCGAAAGGTAGGTTGAAAGCTTTTAGGCTTTCCTTGGGTAAGCCAGGTGAAAGTCAACAGCTTCTTTCATCACTGGTTTCGTCGAGCCGGGCGAAAGGTAGGTCGAAAGCTTTTAAGCTTTCCTTGAGTAAGCCGAGTGAAAGTCAATGACTTTCTTTCGGTACTGGTTTCATCGAGCCAGGTGAAAGGTAGGTCGAAAGCTTTTAAGCTTTCTTTGTGTAAACCGGGTGAAAACCAATGGCTCCTTTCGCCATTGGTTTCATCGAACCGGGCGAAAGGGTGGTCAAAAGCTTTTAAGCTTTCCTTGAGTAAGCCAGATGAAAGCCAACGGCTCCTTTTGCCATTGGTTTCGTCAGCCAGCCTTTTGTCATTAGTAAGCAAAACATTGGCTGATTGGTAAGAAGAGGTTGGGGGGCCTGGACCATAGGGCCTCCCCCAACACCAACCTTTGTTAGGTTGTCAGAGAGCAATTACCTTTGTTAGGCATGATCACCTAATCACATACTAGAGCTCAGACGCTACCCCCTCATGGTCAGCCCCTTCATGCCAGACATTCGAATGACCAAGGTCCTGATGGACAGCAGTAGCGGCCTTAACATACTCTACTAGGAAACCTTCGATAGGCTCAACATCGATGAGGACACCCTTAAGCTGTCAGATGCACCATTCCACGGAGTTGTCCTAGGCATATGTGCTATGCCGCTCGGCTGCAAAATGCTCTGCATCACATTCGGTGATGGACGTAAACTTTTGGACTGAGAAGCTCTCCTTCGAGGTGGTAAGCTTCAATGGGTTGTACAATGCCATACTCAAAGGCCGTGCTACTCCAAGTTCATGGCAACTCGGAATTACATCTACCTCAAACTCAAGATCCCACACATTGCACGACAACTTCCAAACAACATATGAATGAGGCAAGGAGGGCGTTGAGCTCACTGATGTCATGATTGCTTCTGAGGAGTACGAGCTCGTCAAGGCAATGAAGACTGCCAGTGTCCCATCCATGGTGTTCAAGACGTCGGATGACACCAAGCACATCCAGCTCGACGCTGGTGACAACTCCAAGACTACCATTCTACCAACATCAGTGTGACCCTCCCTCCTGCATAGGAAAGTGTGCTCATCAATTTCCTCCACAAGTATAAAACATCTTCATTGTTTGACATGTCCTTGGTGTCTCGAGGATGGTCATTGAGCACTCCCTAAAGATTAAATCGGGCTCAAGGCCGGTCAAACAATGGCTATGTCGATTCCACGAGGAGAAGCATAGGGCCATAGCCGACGAAGTAGCTAGCTGCCGGCTTCATTACTAGAGAAGTCTGACACCCAGAATGGCTGGCTAATCCAGTCCTTGTACCAAAATAGAATAAGCAATGGAGGATGTGTGTTAATTATACGGGCCCTAATTAAATGGGCCCGCATTGATCCTTAGCATTATTGAGTTGCTCGCTCGTGCCTTATTATTGCAAGATGTAGTTGGTGAACGGTGAGTCGTCAACTTCTGATAGTCATATACTAACAGTGTAACGTTATAGTCATTATATATGCAGCGTTGATCTGTAGTGCATCAATCATCATTGCCTTTGACTTTTTTGGTGCTGGATGGATGATTTTTTGTGGTCCTAATCACATGTATGTTTTTTGTTGGACAGACATCCATGCTATTCCTGCTTAATAGGATATTTTTCTCTTCACCAGCAAACCCTACCTTCCACCTATATATAACTTGGTCCTCACTTGTATATTATATATTCAGTCAGTCACTCAACACTCACTCACACAGAGAGAGAGAGAGAGAGAGGGAGGGAGATAGGGAGAGAGAATGGGCAGCACAGCAGGGCTTGTGGACTGGCGAGGGAGGCCGGTTGATACCAAGAAGCATGGGGGAGTCAGAGCTTCAATGTTTATCCACTGTAATCGACGCTCTTTTTCACCTTAGTTATTATTTTGAATACATTGTTTTGCTCTGCGATGATGCTTATACTCCCGCTGCAATAAATTAAACCTGACAAATAAATATACACCCCATTCACCCTTGTAATGTTCACCGTTTTTTGCTCTATCTGCGAGTGCTTGCAGTCCTGGTATGGCTCGGCAACGTAGTCAACATCAGCAACAGCATGAACATGGTGAGCTACCTGCGTGGCACAATGAACATGGGAGTCGCGGCCGCCTCTACCACCAGCACCATGTTTTTGGCCGTCATGCAGATGTTCTCCATCCCGGCAGCCTTCGTCGCGGATTCCTATATCAGGCGCTTCTACACCGTTCTCATTTTCGCCCCTATTGAGATCCTGGTATATATTTAACTCGTTCTTAGTACGGCATAATAGCTCCTCTGCAGCCCTGACTATTTAGGTGAAAGGTAGCATAAATAAAAATATCGCTGCAAAGCTAGCTCTTCTCTTTGCTACTCAAAAGGTGCCTGAATCCATTCTGCATGGCAATACTTAGCTTATCTTTATAGCTTTTGGCCAACCGGATGTCCTGGCAACTATGCATGATGTTGACACATTTTTTTGAAAAAAAGAAATTGTGTCAACATTTGTCAAAAACATCATCATTTCTTGTACCATAAACATGGTTTAACCCAATGAGAAGAGGTTTTGTTGCAAATTAAGATCTGCCTACTATTCTACTTATGGTAAATTAATTTGATTTCACCCTCTATGCCGTGCTAGTTTGATAGGTAGTAATACCTGGATTATATATTGTGATCCCTTGATTTATGCTCACTGCCAATGGCTAGTCCATTTTCACCTTTGAACTCATATCTACACAGCTAATTAATTACTATGAAAAACATATCTAGAAATTTCAGTCCACGTGTTTAGTGGCTGGTCACCAAGCTGTACACAAACACGCCTGTTTTCTGGCAGGGCTATATTCTACTGGCCATCCAGGCTCATGTCCCATCTCTGCACCCGCCACCATGCCAAGTCCCAAACAACTGCGAGATAGTCCATGGCTCCAACCTGAGCCTTCTGCTGCTGGGCATCTTCATGATCTGTATTGGTGAAGGCGCCATCCGAGCATGCCTACCAGCTCTTGGTGGTGACCAGTTCGACAAGTCTGACCCTGTCGAGCAGAGGCTGGAGGCGAGCTTCTTCAACTGGTACACCTTCGCTGTCTCGTTTGGGGGCCTTGTTGGGTTGGTACTCATCGTCTGGGTGGAGAACAATAAAGGATGGGACGTTGGATTTGCGGTCTGTGCTGGGATCGTGCTCTTGGGCCTTGCAGTTTGGGCTGCTGGATTCCCATTTTACCGGAATCGATTGCCATCTGGAAGCCCTTTCACAAGAATTTTGCAGGTAAGGATTATTAGGAATTGTTCCATGCATGTGCTTGCTTTCTATGCTTTTAGCGTTTGAAATTTGTGCAGCAGATGATAAATTGTTTTTTAGAACTTCTTGTAAAGACGAGAGAGTAACTTTTTTTATCCCATCTCACCAGTTTTGTAAAATTTAATTGTGTGTAAAAGGTACTTGTTGCTGCATTCAAGAAAAGAAACCTTCAATTGTACAACAATCCAGATGGATTGAATCAGATCACCGGAGGCAATGCAAAAGGAGTTGAAGTCCTAGAAAGAACAAAAGGATTACAGTATGTTCAAAATCCATGCATAAGTTATCTTACTCTCCCTCTTGCATATAATATCTTAATGATTGTTCATCACTGCATGTGTAAGGTGCCTAGACAAAGCTGCCATAGATAATGGAAAAGGAGGATCCTGGTCCCTCTGCACTGTACATCAAGTAGAGGAGACCAAGATTGTTATCCGCATGATTCCGATCTTCATCACCTCTGCGCTTGGCTACATGCCTGCCTCCATAATCCTCACATTCACTGTTCAGCAAGGCAATACCATGAACACGAGGCTTGGCGCGATCAATGTGCCCCCAGCGACCCTCTTTGTCATTCCTACAGTCTTTCAGCTGGTCGTGCTAGTGGTATATGACAGATTTATCGTTCCATTCCTGCGCAAAAAGACTGGATATGTGGGTGGTGTCACTCACCTCCAGCGCATTGGCATCGGCTTTGTGGCCGCTATTATGGCCTGTGGGGTTGCAGCCATTGTGGAGATGAAGAGGAAAAGTGTTGCAGAACAAAGTGGCTTCATGGATTCACCGGCTCCGGTTCCAATGTCTGTCTTCTGGCTTGTGTTTCAGTTCTTCTTCGTTGGGGTTGTGGATGTTACTTCTTTTGTCGGGCTTCTCGAGTTCTTCTATAGCGAGGCTTCTACCGGTATGAAGTCCATTGGGAGCTCCCTTTTCTACTGTATGATAGGAGTGGCAGCGTGGCTTGTGACTTTGCTTATTCAGTTAGTGAATCGGGTCACGAGGGACGACGGTGGTAAGAAGCAAGGGTGGCTGGATGGAGCAAATCTTAACAGGAGTAAGCTTGATTCATTCTATTGGTTGGTCTGTGTTATTGAGCTCCTGTCATTCTTGGGTTACCTCTACTGGGCCCGGAGGTATGTCTATAGGAATGACCAAAGAGTGGTCGACAAGGACAAACAAGTCTCCAGTAGATTGTGATATGGATGAGATATAACTATGAACATCTGGGATAATAAAAGCTAAGCTAGTTTCTTTCATTCCTTTTGTTTGGGTTCTTTTTGTAAAACAAAATGTGTCTAGTGAGCATGAGACAGTAAAGTCAAGTGAAGCTTTTGTGCCAAGCACTATGGTTAGGAAAGTTGTCTCGGTGCAAAAGAAGAGATAAGCTAGAGTTTCATTGTACGCGGGTCCTAACATCTTTCAACGTTATATGATGTATTTTGTGATGTTCCGATATTATACATATGATGTTATATGATGTATTTTGTGATATTCACATAGTATACATGTGATGTTATATATAGGACAACAACTTTTCTTTTTCAGAAAAAACTTTTTTGTTACTTTATTTATTTGGAAAGTTACATAAGTAAAGAAAATACATGACATTTATATTGTCTAAATATCCTAAAATACATCAACAAACATCAAATATACTCAACGTGACCAATATATAGAACATAACATGTATACTATGTGAACATCGCAAAATTTGTCATAAACAACATATATATACTACATGAACATGACAAACTATATCATATAGAGCATCACATGTGTACGACGTGAAGATCACAAAATAACATGAGTATAACTTTGTAACTTTTTAAAAAAGAAAAGTTCTGGAAATATCTTTTTCCAAAAAAGTGAAAGTTAAAAAAAATAAGTTTTTTCCGAAAAGGAAAGTATTGGGAGGTGGGCAACTGACTGCCAGTTTAAACTAGCGATCGTTCGCAAATTAGTGACGCCACTGCAAATTACATGTCTGCTTATCAGAAACATGGCGGTGGTGCCACCAAGCGGAAAACATTTGCACTGTACACGCGGCCGAGCAGAAGATGTTTGCGTTGGTGCTTATGGAAACACTACTACATAAAATTTAAAGGAGGTGGGCATTTTGATTAATGGAGGCGAGCATTACAACCGCTTCCAATCAAAGGTCACCGTTAATGGTGATCTACAGAGGCGGTTGCATTGCCTGCCTTGGTTAATCTATTAACGGAGGCGGGCGTCTTGCAAATGCCCGCCTTGGTTAATGAATTAAAAAACAAAAAAAAACCAGAGCCCACTGGCGAGCCTGTTTCTGAGCCCACCGGTGAGCCCAATCCCTGCCCCAGAGCTAGATCCACGCCCACGCCGGCCGCCCTCCATGCTCCCATCACGGTGTCGCCTAGATCTACCCCTACTCCAGGGTCCCAACACCAGATCTGCCTCTGATCCACCAGATCTTCCTCTGCTCCGCTGGATCTGCAAAAGGGAGAGGGAAGAGTGAGGGAGATGAAGAGGGGAAGAGTAGGGAGATGGAGAGAGAGAGAGATGGATCTGTACCTTCGTCGGCGCCAGATTGAGTCACCTACCCGTGCCCTTGCTTCTCACCGCTCCACTCGAAAGCACGGCCACTGCACCACTCGCCACCATGGCCACCGCGCCGCTCACCGCCACCGGGATCCGGTCGCACGCCACTGGACCGGGCTGCCCGCCGTTGCACGCCGCCACATCCGCCTTGACCCGCCTTGATCTACCTCGATCCACCATCGGAGCTCGCAGATCCTGCCTCAATCTGCCTCGATCTGGAGAGAGAGAGGGAGGTTGCGAGGAGGAAAGAAGAACGCTGCTCGGGAGGTCACGAGAAGAGGGAGGTCTCGAGGGAGAGGAAGGTCTCGGAGGGAGAGAGTGGGAGGAGGGGCGCCGCTAGGGCTCAGTCTCGGAGGAGATGGAGGTCGCGAGGAGGGAAAGGGAGGGGCGTCGCTCGGGCTCGGTGTCGGAGGAGAGGGAGTCGTGACTCATGAGGGAAAGGGCGCCACTCGGCTCAGTCTGAGAAAGAGGAGTGAACGAGAAACCCTAAGCTGATGTAGTATTTATATATGAAGACGGTTAATGGGGCTCGCCTGGGCCTGTTGGGCCTCAGCCTTTTTGGGGGCGAGATTATAGTGTGCCCGCCTCCGGAAATTGTTTTATAGAGGTGGACGTCTTTAGCCAACCGCCTCCAAAAATAGATTTATTTTTGGAGGCGGTTGGCTAAAGGCGGTTTGCCTTAGGATGACCGCCTTAGTAAATCGATTTTACGAGGCAGGCAAAAGTGATCGTCTCCATAAATGAAAATGTCCGCCTCCATTAATCATTCGGTATTTTCCAAGGCGGTTGAATTTTGTAACCACCTCCATTAATTAAAGTGCAATGTCACGCAAAATCAATCCTGTAGTAGTGAAACTGGAACAGAATCCATCATATACGAGGTGTAGAATTTACCAACGGTCATCAAAGTTGTCTAGAGGTGTCATCTAAGTCTCCAAAATCCTAACATGCATTTTTAGCTCCTTGAAGTTGTGTCTTATCTATGTCCAAAATGCTGTTTAGCCGACCTGCTATCCTACGTGGCATGGATCTGACAAATGGGACTCACATATTAGCGACAAGATTCCATCTTAAAAAACTGAATCTTTCATACGACCTTGGATTAAGATAATTTTGATATGGAAATTTTAGCCCTCAACGAGATATATAACTTTCAAGTTTTGAGCTTTTTCTTATTTAAGATCATCAAGATGTGAAAAAAATATAAAGCTTCGGCAACATATTAATCGAGTACCAAAGCTTGTCATCTTAGAAAAATTATATCTTTCTTACATGGTGCCAGATAAGAATAACTAGAAGAACGCCCCACGTGTTGCTGCTGGAATCGCATGTAAAATTATACTATTTATATTTACTAATATGATTGAATAAATATCATAATACATGTTAGTGTATGATTTTTAACATTCTGACGTGGACAACTAAATATATGTTAGTAAATGATGTGGTTTGCTAATATGAATAACTTGAATAAAGACATAATGACATGTATTAATTGGATGTATTAGTGGATACTAATATGGACACTTTGCATGGTAAGATAGTTGAATGTGCTAGTGGGATGTTCTATTGAATGCTGATGTGGATACTTTGTATGACAAGATAAATTGCTAGTGGGGTTTATCTTTATAAGAGATATAGATTTACATATAAAAGTAGTAGGTCTCGATGAGAAATATAACTTTCTCATTTCGAGTATTTTATTTAAAGTTTTTTAGTTTTTTTTAAAAAAGATTGATATATAACGCGATTAATATGCTGCTAAAAAATTATACTATTTTTTGAGCATCCTAATGATCTCAGATGACAAAACTTAAAACTAAGAATTTGTAGATGTCATCGAAATCTACAGTTTCATATATAAAGTATCTTTATCCTACATCATACAAGGAATATATCATTTTTTTAATGCGACAAACCCTAATATGAGATTAATATACTACTAAAACTTTTTATTATTTTTAGCACAGTAAGAGCAAGCGCAGCATATAAGGATATCAAATTTTCTAAACATACACATCACCCTCGGTGCTAGTTGGCAAATACTGCTCTAGCGTATGAACTGGACAAGACAAGTCTTTCTTAGCAAAAAAAAAAAAGTAGTCTTTCACTCTCCCTTGCACTTAGTGCTAAGTTGGGCAAATGATGCCATTTGCTTAGGTAGCACTAGTGCACTACCCACTCCTGTGTATTACACATCTTCCTAGCTTTTCCTTTCTCTTGCTAGCACCCCTAAAACACCAACGCTGCAGTTGCTCTAACGATCTTAAATGAAAAACATCAAAACTTACAAAGTATTTTTGTCCGACATCATACAAGAAAGATAAATTTTTTCTAGGTCAAAAAGCTCTGGTACATGATTAATATATTGCTCAAACCCTATATTAGTTTTTAATCATCTTAACAACTTGCAGTAAAAAAATTCAAAACTAGAAAGTTGTAGATCTCAACGAACACTATAACTTTCATATACAAAATATTTTTATTCGACACCATATGAGAAATATATGAATTTTCTAATGCGACAAATCCTTGTACGCGATTAATATGTTGCTGAAACTTTATATTATTCTTTAAGCATCTTAATGATCTCAAATGAAAAAAACTAAAAACTATAAAGTTATATAAAAATAATCTTCATCCGAGGTTATATGGAAAAAATATGGTTTGTCTAAGGTGAAGCCTTGCCACTGACATACAGGTCTCATCTGTTAGATCCATGCCACGTAGGATAGCAAGGCCGGTAATGCTCGTTTGCACTAGGATACGACCCGTTACAACTTTAAAGAGCCAAAAATATATTTTAGGACTTGGATCTAAATGTCATCTCTAGAAAACTTTAAGAAGCACCTATGAATTTTACTCTGGCGACTAGTACAAGAAAGACATAACTTCAATTAGGGATATACCCACTATAATATAAAATATATTTCATGAATAATCTTCCTTAATTAATTAATTGCTAGAAAATAGAAAAAATGAAAGTCCTGGAGAGATACCAATAGTATTTTTCTAACCATTATATCGGAGCTCTTATTTTATATACTGTGCTGCGGATGTCATTGATTAAACACCGCGTTTTCATTTCATTTTCTGGAGAACACCTGCCGAATTTGTGGGTTAATTCTACGTACGGTGTATTCCGTCCGCAGCTACTGTTTTCCTAAATATCTTGGGTGTACATGTGTTGGCAAGTGGGCTTGGACTGTTGGCTGTGGTCACAAGGACTGAGACAGTGAGAGGAGCGGGTAAGCAACAGATACTATTGCAGCCACAGATACTTGGAGGTGTTTGTTTCTGATTAAAGCCGTAGCCGCGGTGTTTTTTTAGTTCAATGCAGGTCAGAAGCGAAAACAATTCAAGAAAAATTGCCTTTAGTCACAAGTGAACACTCCAAAAACAATTCAAGGAAAATTTTATGGCAGTACGGAGTATACCAACGATAGTGGTATCAGTAGTGAAATTGTTTTGTTTTGCATAGATGAGGGCAAATTTGTATTTTCACAATATAAATGGAGTGGGGTCCCGTGTTCAAAGCCCACTCGCGACCAATGGCCGTCACTCGTGAGTCATGACGAGGCACTGCCACTGCAAGCTCAAACCAACAGCAACAGCGCAAATGCGATTGTGCGTGGTGGTCACTGCTGCAGAACGATTATTGGAGGCATGCCTTTTTGTTTTCCGGAGGCGGGCATTACAACCACCTCTATTAAAAGGTCACACTTAGTCGTGACCTACGGAGGCGGTTGTTTCGCCCGCCTCCGTAAATCAAACACACACAAAAAAAGAGAAACCCGCGGACAGGCTCGCCGAGCCTATCAAGGGTTGTTGCCGCCGCTAGCTGCTCGCCGGTGCCTGCATCCTTGCCGAAACGCGCGACCGTCGGAATTGGGCCGCCCGTCACCGGATCCGGCCTCCTGCCCGCTGGATCGACGCCTGATGAAGAGGAGCACAGCCGCATGGCTCGCGACTGCCCTCGATCCGCCAGATCCACGAGCCCCGAGGCCGGATCTGTCGCACCGAAGGATGCGCCGCCATCGGAGGCCCCGCATCCAGCACCGCGGCTGCTGCTAGGGTTGGAGAGGAGTGTCGCGGCTGCTGCTAGGGTGGGGGAGGAGCTCCGCCGCCACTGCTAGGGTGGGGGAGGAGCGCTGCCACCGTAGCTTGGGTTGGAGAGGAGCACCGCTGCCACTCCTAGGGTTGGAGAGGATTGCCGCCGCTGCTCAGAGGGTGGGGGACAAGCGCCGCTCGGTGGGGGAGGCTGGGGGAGGGACGCCACACGGTGAAGGAGGGAGAGAGTGGAGGGAGGGGAGATCGAGTGCGCCGCGCGCGCCCTCTGCTCGAGTGCGCTGAGAGGAGAGAGGCAGAGAGAAAGAGGGGGGAGAGAGAGGTGGTTGTGCGAGAGGAAGAGATTGAGATGTCTCCAAAGCCTAACTTATGCTTTTGTACAGGCCCGAGAGCAGCCCGATTTGGGCTTTTTGCTGGGCCTCGGCCATGATTAACACAGGCGGGCCTCATAACAGGTCCACCTCTGAAAATGGCCTATATTTTTTGATCGCCTCCGTAAATCGATTTTACGCGGGCAATCGTGACCGCCTCGATAAATGAAAATGACCGCCTCTGTTAATAGCCCAGTATTTTAGGAGGCGGTTGAATTTTGTGCCTGTCTCCATTTATGTTTGGGCACTGCCTCCTAAATTCATTTGTGTAGTAGTGGGTACTGTAGCCACCGATATCCCCCCTACCACCCATCACAGCACCTTGCGCTGCCAGTGAATTCCAGATCCTGCATGTTGGTCTGCCATGAAGGTTCTATCCACTAGCGCGCGAGGATGAGTCAACGTTAAGCAAGCAGCATCAGCGGGCCGTGGCACATTGACAGGCTATACGCATAATAATTTTTGGATGCAAAGGAGCAAGCTTATATAGGTAATAATAAGCCGTCATTGGTCCTTGCTTAAGTTGAGCTTTTTTGATTGGTTGTCGCCAACATGACAAATTTCAGAATTGTGTATCAGCAATGTTCTTTACTGTAACAGAACCGACCAAATTATAAGAGCACAAGTACGAAAACAAGCACCGAAGCGCTCAAATTTTCAAACTTGAGCCCATATAATCTCGGTAGTCAATCGAAATCACGAAGGATCTCAAACCAAACTGCTTACAACCAGGATCGCATCATTCAACATACACATCGTACGTTACATTTCACAAGTAGTTCCAAAATAAGTTTACACCACGGAGTAGCAAATATTACAAACCAAGTTTGAAAGTAGCGGAAGCATAACACACACACTAGTTAATTAAATACTGCCAGTCTGGATGATCGACATCCTGCAAAAGCATGAGGAAAGTACATAAAGACGATCACGCCCTTGTGATCTAGTCATCATCACCCGCAGGGTGGAGACACATCTTGCAGAATCCCTGATAAAGCATGTCATCTGCAACAGGAGGGAATAAACCCTGAGTACTGGAATGTACTCAGCTAGACTTACCCGTCGAAAACCAGAAATAAGATGACACCAAAGATTATGCAAGGCTTACACAAGAGGCTAGCTGACATAACATTTTGCATAAAGGCATAAGTAATTGGAACTCTTATAGCCTGTACTAGCAGTTATTTTTAGCATTTACCTGTCATCTATCTTAGCACCTGTACTAAACATGCACTTGATTATAATCAAACAATTATCATTATTATATCCAGAGCAGGTATGAATTGTGGCAACATTGTATCATTCCCTTAACCACCCGTTCATTTAATGAGATCTACGTTGCCGCTGCTCAAGTCAAGTGCTCACTAACCGGGAGCGACGGCGATTCGAATCGAATTCCTATCCAGCTGGAGGGGTATTTCTAACACTCACCGTGCAGACCCCTGCCAGGGTCGCACAGGCCACCTTTTCATATGATTCAGGAATCGCGGGTCCGAATGATGTCGCGACCCCAAGGGCGACACTCTGCCAGGTGATAGGGACTTTAACCCCCCCTTGGTCTCATGCCAATGTCCCCAAGCACATCCTTTCTCTCCTCCAAGAAGCAACCTACCATTCGAGTCCCGGCCTGAATCACATTACTCGGCTTCGCGGTCGGAACGACTTATCCGGCCAACTAAGTGTTAGACTGCGTTCAACATGACTCAAGGACGTACAGCGAATCGGTCCTTAAACGACTCAGACGGGCATGGCTCCACACCCAAGACGTGAAGTGTCTTGCGGCTGTACCATCGAACTCCCGCCCGGTCTCAATTTCATTTTAAAGCATGGTTCCACCACGGTAGCCATATAGCCACTCGTGACTCCTTCCTACATCTCGCGGATGACCGGAAATCACCCGACTTCTACCGTACTAAGCAGGGCTAAGCATTGACACGTGCCTAAACCTAAAATAGGATTAAGTACGATATCTGGACAAGGACAGGTATAATGCAACAAGTGTTTTCATATAACTCCTATAACTTAATGCAGTAAACAAATAAAAGTACTCAAGATTAATTTATAAAACAGTAGGTTCAGCATGCACCGGGGCTTGCCTTTCAGAAAGGTTGTGGGTCTGTGGTCCGGACACTCGGGTAGATCTTCTGACGGAGCTTCCCCGACGTTGGGTTCTTCTGCTAATTCCTCCGGTTGACTCAGCACCTCCTCCGGTATCGCTTGTTCGAACTCGAGGAGTGTCACCCCCTCCGGTACACCTATTGCATGAGTGCATAATAAATCCCATGAATGCATAATAAAAGATGCAATATGCTCGGAATGAAATGCATTACAACAATTTAACGCTCTATTCAAATCACTTCAAAAGAGTAGGTGCAAATTTCCTCTCCGGTAGAGAAGTACTCACCTAATCTACTTAACCTAAGATAAAGCTACTCATCCTCAGTTAAGGCCCTAACACCTAACAATTACAAAAGTAGCATGTCTTAGGATATCACACCATCAATCAGCAAAACACCACAGTAAGCATTCTGGACAGCAGCTACTTGTTTTTATCACAACTGGAGATTTACAATTCCAAAAGATATGATCTAAGACAATCTGGAAAGCCTAAGAAATGCACTACAATTTATTTTCAGACCTCAACTCCAAACTCCTAAGTTTTCCATGTCAAACTTCACAAGTTCCAGAATCTGTCCTCTCAAAACAGAGAGTAGCAGATTTTGAACTGCCACTTTAAACAACAGTAACTCTCAAACTACTAAGCCAAATGCTTCCAAATTTTGACACAAGCTAGTTCATCAAGTTTACTCCAACTTTGGTATTTACAAGTTTTCCAGCAACCAATTTATCAAAGCCAAATTTAGAATTACTACTAGCTGTCCAGAAAACCTAAAATTACAAAGGTTAAACATTTATTGATGTGGCCAAAGACCCTTAAAACCAAACTAAGATTTCCAAAAGTTCACATGGGGTATAACAACACCAGAAAGTAGGGTGTGACTACCTAGAACATTTATTTATACTCATTTCTTATTTTACTTAATTAATTAGGTGGAATTTTAAACATATATATAAACTGCTCCTAAAATTCTACAAAAATTACAGGGGACTCTCTGACCCAAAAAGAGACCACAATAAAAATTTGAACAAGTTTTATTCACAGAAATTCTCTATACAAAATTCACCAGTCAAAAAGGCTGATTTTTGTATAATTAATAAATCATTTTGAAAAGTATCAAACAACAGATTTCATATTTTTCTTAGACACTCTAGGGTACCAAGACATTCTCCAAAAAGTTACAAGAACATTGCACATGTAGAAAAATTACAAACATTTCTTTAATTATCTCCTAGAATAAAATGATAGTCTTATAACTTGGAAATTACTTAAGCACTGATGCCCAAATTTTTACCAGAGCTAGGGCTAGCATAGAGTAACCTACCCACCAAATTTCATGATTTATGGAACACTACAGCTTAAGTTATAAATTTAACAAATTTGCATGCATTCCAAAACACATTTAAAGGATCTATTAAATTCTTACAGAATTTAAACATCTCATGCCAGATCCATATTTTTCTAAAATACTACACATCATGTAGACCCTAACAAAATTTATCTCATGATTTTTGGATCATTAAAACCCTAGATCTATATTTTTTCAACTTGTACAAAAATCAGTGACAAAATAATAAAAATGAATTTCATTTCGGATGAACTGGGCCGGCCCGGAAAACTCGGCCCACACACTCGCGCGCTACGGCCCGCGACCGGCCTCCCGCCCGCGCGCGCGCCTGACCTGGGGACCCCACTGGTCAGCGAGGGAGACAGAGGGGGAAAGGAAGGCGACGGCGATAGCTCGCCGCCGGCGGCAGCTCCGGCGAAGCTACCGTACCAGCGCGTTCACCTCAACCTCGCGCACCTAGGGGTACCCTCAATTGCTATGATTATGGCGGCTAGATAGGATGGCAGCGGTCATGGCGGTGTGCGGCCACGGCTCGACCAACTCCGACTAGTCGCCGGCAACCCTGTCCAATTAGCCTACCCTACAAGCTTTAGCCTACCTAACTGTACCTACAGCACGGAAGAGATAGGATAGGGAGGGGCTCAAATGGCATGGCCACGTGCAAGCTTGACGGTGGCGGACATGGCGGTCCGGTGGAGCCGCCCTCGCGGTGTAGCTCACCTGACGCGATAGAGACGGTTTGGTGAGGACGAGGACGTGGAGGGGCTCACGGTGGTGCGGTGGTCTAGATGGTTTGGCCAATGGAGCTGCGGTTTGGGAGAATGGCTCGACACCGTCGTGGTTTCACTCCTCTGGTCACCGCCCGCGCGCGGAGAAGGAAGCAGAGAGGGAGGGAATGGCGAGCGCGAGTGGTGGGGGTTGAGGTGTCGGCTCGGTCTTCATCTCCGCGCCTGGGCTCGCGACGTGGAGGCGACGGCAGAGCTCGGACGCCACGCGGCCAAGCTGTTCTGCCCGAGCGCCACGACACGGTCGTTGTCTGAACCTTGAACCCGACGACTTCGGCGTCCATTGCCCGACTGACGGCCAAAGTTCCACCGATCCCCGTTCCAAATCTAGCCGGAATTAGTGCTAAGTGTTAACAGCAATTTGGTAGAGCTATGTGAGGGCAACAAAATTGTCAATTGGAGCTTAGACTGGTTCGGCCTAGATTTGAAACTACAGAGCTCCAAAGTGGGTCACCCGAAAACTGAAACTTAGTTTCAGTCACTATGCCGACTGAAACCCGATTTTCTAGGCACCAAATCTCCTAAACCATTTAGAACTAGGTGATGGTGATATTGGCAATGTTGTAGAGCTACATGAGGGCTACAAGTTTGTCAATATGAGTGGGAGCTGGTTCGGCCTGGTTTGCAAACTAAAAGCTCCTAAAGTAGGCATCAGTAAAACTGTAGGGTCAGATTCCAGACTTAGAAAAATTCTAAGTCTTGGAGCTACCTCTCTAACTGACTTGTGGGCCACTTTTGAGCATGTTAGGGTCAATTTCATGAGATGGTCATATTGAGACTTTTGTTCCCCATGAGTTTCTTTACAACTTTGCTTAAGGGTGCTCTTCCATGCAAGGTCTCTAAATTAGACTTTTTAATTGGTCAAACTAGAGCCTTCTAGGTCAAATGGTGGTCAAACTTCTCTTGGAGGGCAAATTTGTAATTTTGGTCAACATGAACCTTGTTCCAAATGTTACCCTAAGTATAACTAAGGTGTTGTAGGTTATGATTGGCTACCTTACCTTTTTGTTACACCAACTATCAAATTCTTCATGAAATGAATCAATCAAACCCTAGAACAATCACATGGGTTGCATCACATAAAATAACAAACATGAATGATGCATGCTTATGCTTATGCAAATGCAAATGCAATGCAATTAAGGACTAAACACTTGAAGTGTTACAGCCCTCCCCCCTTATAAAAATCTCATCCCAAGATTTGGAAAGCGTACCATTTTTCATAGAATTCTTTATAACCATCCCGTAAATAATCCTCCCGTTCCCACGTAGCATCACTCTCACTTCCCTGATTACTCCACATCACTTTGTACCACTTAACCACTTTACTTCTAGTTACTCGTTCCTGAGTATCGATCACTCGGACTGGCTTTTCTTCATAGGTTAGGTCGGATTCCAGCCTGATATCACCTAAAGGAACTTGTTCCTCAGGAACGCGAAGACACTTTTTAAGCTGAGATACATGGAAAACGTTGAATATGGCTCTCATCTCAGGAGGCAACTGGATTTTGTACGCAACAGCTCCACTCTTGCCTATGATCTGGAAAGGACCCACATATCTTGGTGCAAGTTTCCGCTTAACACCAAAACGTTGGACACTCTTCATTGGAGAAACTTTCAAATAAACGAAGTCTCCAACTTCAAATTCGAGTGGTTTTCTACGACGATCCGCATAGCTTTTCTGTCTCGCTTGTGCTGCAGCCATGTGTTTCTGGATGGTACGGACTTGTTCCTCGGCTTCCTGGACAAAATCAATGCCATAATACCTTCTTTCCCCAGCTTCCACCCAGTTTAGTGGAGTTCGACACTTTCGACCATACAAAGCTTCGAATGGGGCCATCTTAATACTCTCTTGATAACTGTTATTGTACGAGAATTCGGCTAAAGGTAACCATTTTTCCCAAGAACCCTTGGATGAAATGACGCATGCTCGCAACAGATCTTCCAAGATTTGGTTAACTCGTTCTGTCTGACCCGATGTCTAGGGGTGATAAGCAGAGCTTCTCACTAACTTGGTTCCCAGAAGGTGATGCAAATGCTCCCAAAAGCAAGCAGTGAACTGGGGACCACGGTCAGAAACGATAGTACGAGGTATCCCATGAAGCCGGACTATCTGATTGAAGTACAACTCAGCATAGTCAGTGGGACGATAGTCCACTCTAACTGGAACGAAGTGAGCTGATTTGGTCAAACGATCCACAATTACCCAGATGGAATTATGATTTTTGACAGTAGGAGGAAGACCGACAATGAAATCCATACTTATCTCTTCCCATTTCCAACCTGGGATAGACAGTGGTTGAAGCAACCCAGCTTTCATATGCACAGCTTTAACTCTACAGCAGGTGTCACACCTAGCCACATATGCAGCTATTTCTTTCCGCATCTTGGTCCACCAATAGTATGGCTTCAAATCATAATACATCTTATTGCTACCAGGATGGATGGACAACTTAGAGGAGTGTGCTTCAGACATAATATCATTTCGAAGCTCCCGGCCCTTAGGCACAACTAACCTATCCTTGAACCATAGTACACCCTCTTCATCTATCCTGAACTGTGTAGTTTCTTGTTCTTTCATCTTACGCTTGATGTGGAATATACCAGTGTCAGTCTTTTGGAGCTCAATAATTCTGCTTTTGAGAGTACAACTGACAGTGATGTTGTACAAGACTGCTGGATGTAGAAGGCGAGATCGATGAAAATCCGTTTCCACTAAGGAATGGCAATGAGACTTACGGCTTAAAGCATCCGCAACCACATTTGCCTTGCCAGGATGATAGTGCACTTGAAGGTTATAATCCTTAATCAACTCGAGCCATCTTCGTTGACGCATATTTAACTCGGGCTGGGTGAAGATGTATTTGAGGCTTTTGTGGTCTGTGTAGATATTGCAAACATTGCCCAACAGGTAGTGCCGCCAGGCTATCAAAGCATGAACAACTGCGGCGAGTTCTAAGTCATGCGTTGGATAATTCGCCTCATGCTTCCGAAGTTGTCGAGAGGTATATGCAATTCATCGGCCTTCCTGCATCAGAACACCTCCCAAACCTATGCCTGAGGCATCACAATAAACATCAAATGGTTTCTCGATATCCGGTTGTGCCAAAACCGGAGCTGAGGTTAGGAGGGTTCGCAGTTGGTGAAAAGCCGCATCACACTCAGGAGTCCAGACAAACCTGGTGTCTTTCTGCAGCAACCGAGTCATTGGCTTGGCTATTTTGGAGAAATCCGGGATGAAGCGACGATAATAGCCAGCCAAACCAAGAAAACTTCGGACCTCGTGAACCGAGATAGGAGCCTTCCAGTTCAGTACTTCTTGTACCTTGGTGGGGTCCACCATAATTCCTCCATCGGACAACACATGCCCAAGGAAAGGTACTTCACGAAGCCAGAATTCGCACTTACTGAACTTTGCATATAGTTGATGTTCACGCAGTCTTGTGAGGACTATACGCAGATGTTCAGCGTGATCCTCCTCATTCACAGAGTATACCAGGATGCCATCAATAAATACCACCACAAACTTGTCCAATTCAGGCATAAACACCGAATTCATCAAGTACATGAAGTGTGCGGGGGCATTTGTCAAGCCGAAGGACATAACAAGATACTCATAAAGACCGTATCTGGTAGAAAAGGCTGTCTTTGGAACATCTTCCGGGCGGATTTTAATTTGATGGTAGCCAGATCTTAGATCGATCTTGAAGAAAACTTTAGCTTTAGACAACTGATCGAACAAGATGTCGATACGCGGTAGAGGGTACTTATTTTTGACAATGACTGCATTGAGAGGTCTATAATCTACGCACATCCGCAACGACTGATCCTTCTTCTTTACAAAGATAGCAGGACATCCCCACGGCGATGAACTAGGACGAATCAACCCCTTCTTCAAAAGTTCATTCAATTGCACCTTAAGTTCAGCGAGTTCATTTGGAGGCATCCTATAGGGTCTCCTAGAGATGGGAGCCGTGCCAGGCAACAACTCGATTTTAAACTCCACATCCCGATCCGGAGGGAGTCCCGGCAAATCATCGGGAAAAACGTCCGGAAATTCATTTACTATGGGAATTTCAGCCAACGCCTTTGCTTGCACAGCATGAATTTCCCCCGACAATTCAACCTTTCTGGGAAGTTGTACTAGAAAACCCTTTTGATCTGTAGGATCTCTGAGCATAACTACCCGAGCGGATGTGTCAATGAGTACCCCATTCTGACTCATCCAATTCATGCCCAAGATAACATCTATGTCTAAACCAGGTAAAACCAATAGGGCAAGCGAATAACTTCGCCCTTCTATCTCAAACTTAAGGTTCCCCACTACTTTATTTGTGGAAATATTCCCACTTGCAGCACAAATACAATAACCCACACCTTCAACAGTATGCAACTTGTGTGCAAATTTGGATGCAAACTTAGGACTGATAAAGGAATGCGAAGCACCTGAATCAAAAAGTACCACTGCAGGATGTTGGTCAACTAGGAACTTACCAGCAGTGACAACCTCTCCAGATGGAATTTCCTCAATACTGTTATAATGAGCGTGCCCTTGACGACTACCTTGGTTGATATTTTTCTTAGGGTAAGGACAGTTCCGGGCCCAATGACCTGGCTTGTTGCAATTCCAGCAAGGCATATTGCTAGGAGGAACACTAGAGCTGCTCTGTCCAGAAGTCCCCTTTAGCAGAGCGACGGTATAAGCCTTACGGAACCCCGTTTTTGCAGCAGGCTTCTTCTGCGGCGGACGGAACTTTGTATTCTGAGCAGGTGGGCGAGGGGAAGACCTCGGTGCCGCTGAGGCCCTTGACTGAGAAGCACTTGCCTCAAGGGCCCTTTTACGGCTCTTAGAGGCAGAATAAATAGTATTGTTGTTCTCCTGGGTCAAAGCATCGCTGATGAAATCATTGAAAGTAGTACATTTGCTAGTGCCCATAGTTTTCATCAGTTTTGGGCCGAGGCCCCTTTTGAAGCTAGCAATCTTTTTGGCATCGGTATCCACAAACTCTGTGGCATACCTTGCCAGGTTGTTGAAGGACTGCAAGTATTCAGTCAGGCTTTTGTTTCCTTGTGACAGCCTCATAAACTCTGTGTGCTTGATTGCCATAAGACCGGGAGGGATATAATTTCCCCGGAATGCCGCCTTAAACTGATCCCAAGCAATCGGGACATTGGCAGGCAGTGTGGAACGATAGTGGCTCCACCAAATGCCCGCCGGACCATGCAACTGATGAGAAGCATACTCAGTTTTCAGCTCATCAGTTAGGCGTAGCAGACGAAACTTTTGTTCAATGGTATTCAACCACTCGTCAGCCTGCAGTGGTTCTTCCGCTTCCTTGAAGAGCGGGGGCTTTGTATCCAGAAAGTCCTTGAAATCGCTGTACTGATTTGGCTCTGGGCCCTGGCTGCCATGACGAGCCTCTCGATTAGCCAGTTGGCGCATGGCGTCAGCCAACATACGCTGCCCCTCAACCACTGATTGCATCAACTCGGCCGGAGTAGGTGGTGGCGGAGGGGGCGGCTGTTCCTCCTCCTCATTTCCACGACCCCGGCGTAGATTGTACGACATCTGCAAAATACATAGCCAATGAGCACTGACGATGTGGGAAATTTATAGATGAATTATTGCGAAATGTCAATCTGACTGTATGAATAGATTTCTCATAATAATTAAGGCACGATAATTCATCACAACCGCACAATCCATTCTAGCGCATCATTTGACGAGATCATACTTGGTAATCCAACAAGATGCTCTTTGATAAAGGCTCACTCACGGGGAACACAACGGTTACCGGACTGTTCACGTTGCTATCTACGTGATTTTTGACCTTTTGCACGGTACTTGGATTCGATCTCAAGATTTTTAGTTGACTGTGAAAGGCTACTTCAAACTGACCACAAAGAGACTTCTCAATGAAGAGTTCCATGGTGGATCATGACTAGCCACCTCGATACCTGCGCGTGCCAAGCAGCACAGCCTTATGTCGCGCGCCATAGGAGGCCCTCGGTTTCGTCGCGGCACCGAAGGGTGCTAATCGTGACACCATCATCGAACGCAACATAATAAGACATCAAGTTGTGATCGAAATTAACAGGTTCAAACTACATTCAGGAAACATACGGTTCAACCTTACATCCCAAAGTCAAGTTATTACAAGGCCTCACTCCTTCACAGGGAGGGCACAAAAGACGATCCTAACATTATAGGCACGTGATGACGACTCTAAGCATCATCCTCCGAGTCAGTGTCAAGGATCTCCCCGCCGTCCTCATCACTGACAGGCTCTAACTCCTCGTCTTCTTCTTCTTCTGGCTCTTCCTCTGGTGCTTCTGCAGGTGGGGCATCCTGTGGTCCATCAACCTCCACTTCATTATCATCCTCAGCCATGAAGATTCCTGATCCCATATCTTCATCTACATTGTTGTTTCTAGGTAGCAGGGGATTAAGCTGGTTATTCAGGCGGTGCACTTCTTCATGAAGGTTGTCATTGTATTCTTCAGCATTTTCTAACTGTTGCTCGAGCTCAAACTGACGAGCTCTCAGAACGTTCTCCTCGTGCCAGGCTTCATCCCTCTGGTTCATGACACGAACCAACATGCGTTGACAGTTGCGGTTTGCTACTGTCAACCTCTGGACTGCAAGGGTTTCCTGGTCACGATCCCGGATCACTTGCTCCAGTTGCTGACGCGCTGCATTCCTGGCAGCCGTCACTTCAGCCAACTCTGCCCTCAGCCTTTCCACCTCAGTAGGCTCAGGGCGGGGCTCACGTGGAGCGAGCTGGTGTCGCGGTGCCCTGCCTCCAGTGGACTTACGAGCGGTCCTCTTGGTACGTGCCATCTGTTGCAACAGATAAGATACGACTTAAAGTGAGGATCATTTAGGGGATACGAAATTTACTTTAGTCGGGAGTACTGAAATTTTTAAGGAGGGAGTAAATGATATATATGATATAATCAAACATGATGCATGTACGTTCCGTACGCCCTCTCACCTTAGTAGAAACCTAAAGTTCTAACGCTAGGCGGTGGCATACATACGTTCTCTCATATAAGCGAAACTATCGGTCTACTCGTTACGCTGTTAGTGTACCTGCAGAAAACCTCATTTCAGCCCAACAGTTTCCCAATATAAGCACACAAGAAAGCAGTAATTTAAATACTTCCCATATACACATCCCCAGAGGTATATACTTCAGTATCAAAGCTACCCGATATAGATGCCCACAATTAAGTGCTTTTACATAGTTACATGGTTTAAACATGTAAGTATGCAAGTCACCAAAACTACTCTCCCCTAGATCGCCGGTTGGACGATGATGCTCTCACAACTCACACTTACCAGAGCGTCGAGGCAATTGATCCATACATTACCACCCAAGTGGATGGCATCCATACAATATCACGCCGTATGGACGACGAAACAGAAACAAACAAGGCCCCCAAGTTAGTCTTTATAATAAGCCACCAAAGAGTCCTTATTTGGGCTAAGGGATGTGATCACTGGCGTACCTATAAAATAATTTTTTAGAGTTTAACCCTTTTCGCAAACAAATACTTTTGTTTTTAATTACTCGTAAGATGTGTTTAATGTTGAATTATGCTCCGGTACCAGCTGTAACAGAACCGACCAAATTATAAGAGCACAAGTACGAAAACAAGCACCGAAGCGCTCAAATTTTCAAACTTGAGCCCATATAATCCCGGTAGTCAATCGAAATCACGAAGGATCTCAAACCAAACTGCTTACAACCAGGATCGCATCATTCAACATACACATCGTACGTTACATTTCACAAGTAGTTCCAAAATAAGTTTACACCACGGAGTAGCAAATATTACAAACCAAGTTTGAAAGTAGCGGAAGCATAACACACACACTAGTTAATTAAATACTGCCAGTCTGGATGATCGACATCCCGCAAAAGCATGAGGAAAGTACATAAAGACGATCACGCCCTTGTGATCTAGTCATCATCACCCGCAGGGTGGAGACACGTCTTGCAGAATCCCTGATAAAGCATGTCATCTGCAATAGGAGGGAATAAACCCTGAGTACTGGAATGTACTCAGCTAGACTTACCCGTCGAAAACCAGAAATAAGATGACTCCAAAGATTATGCAAGGCTTACACAAGAGGCTAGCTGACATAACATTTTGCATAAAGGCATAAGTAATTGGAACTCTTATAGCCTGTACTAGCAGTTATTTTTAGCATTTACCTGTCATCTATCTTAGCACCTGTACTAAACATGCACTTGATTATAATCAAACAATTATCATTATTATATCCAGAGCAGGTATGAATTGTGGCAACATTGTATCATTCCCTTAACCACCAGTTCATTTAATGAGATCTACGTTGCCGCTGCTCAAGTCAAGTGCTCACTAACCGGGAGCGACGGCGATTCGAATCGAATTCCTATCCAGCTGGAGGGGTATTTCTAACACTCACCGTGCAGACCCCTGCCAGGGTCGCACAGGCCACCTTTTCATATGATTCAGGAATCGCGGGTCCGAATGATGTCGCGACCCCAAGGGCGACACTCTGCCAGGTGATAGGGACTTTAACCCCCCTTGGTCTCATGCCAATGTCCCCAAGCACATCCTTTCTCTCCTCCAAGAAGCAACCTACCATTCGAGTCCCGGCCTGAATCACATTACTCGGCTTCGCGGTCGGAACGACTTATCCGGCCAACTAAGTGTTAGACTGCGTTCAACATGACTCAAGGACGTACAGCGAATCGGTCCTTAAACGACTCAGACGGGCATGGCTCCACACCCAAGACGTGAAGTGTCTTGCGGCTGTACCATCAAACTCCCGCCCGGTCTCAATTTCATTTTAAAGCATGGTTCCACCACGGTAGCCATACAGCCACTCGTGACTCCTTCCTACATCTCGCGGATGACCGGAAATCACCCGACTTCTACCGTACTAAGCAAGGCTAAGCATTGACACGTGCCTAAACCTAAAATAGGATTAAGTACGATATCTGGACAAGGACAGGTATAATGCAACAAGTGTTTTCATATAACTCCTATAACTTAATGCAGTAAACAAATAAAAGTACTCAAGATTAATTTATAAAACAGTAGGTTCAGCATGCACCGGGGCTTGCCTTTCAGAAAGGTTGCGGGTCTGTGGTCCGGACACTCGGGTAGATCTTCTGACGGAGCTTCCCCGACGTTGGGTTCTTCTGCTAATTCCTCCGGTTGACTCAGCACCTCCTCCGGTATCGCTTGTTCGAACTCGAGGAGTGTCACCCCCTCCGGTACACCTATTGCATGAGTGCATAATAAATCCCATGAATGCATAATAAAAGATGCAATATGCTCGGAATGAAATGCATTACAACAATTTAACGCTCTATTCAAATCACTTCAAAAGAGTAGGTGCAAATTTCCTCTCCGGTAGAGAAGTACTCACCTAATCTACTTAACCTAAGATAAAGCTGCTCATCCTCAGTTAAGGCCCTAACACCTAACAATTACAAAAGTAGCATGTCTTAGGATATCACACCATCAATCAGCAAAACACCACAGTAAGCATTCTGGACAGCAGCTACTTGTTTTTATCACAACTGGAGATTTACAATTCCAAAAGATATGATCTAAGACAATCTGGAAAGCCTAAGAAATGCACTACAATTTATTTTCAGACCTCAACTCCAAACTCCTAAGTTTTCCATGTCAAACTTCACAAGTTCCAGAATCTGTCCTCTCAAAACAGAGAGTAGCAGATTTTGAACTGCCACTTTAAACAACAGTAACTCTCAAACTACTAAGCCAAATGCTTCCAAATTTTGACACAAGCTAGTTCATCAAGTTTACTCCAACTTTGGTATTTACAAGTTTTCCAGCAACCAATTTATCAAAGCCAAATTTAGAATTACTACTAGCTGTCCAGAAAACCTAAAATTACAAAGGTTAAACATTTATTGATGTGGCCAAAGACCCTTAAAACCAAACTAAGATTTCCAAAAGTTCACATGGGGTATAACAACACCAGAAAGTAGGGTGTGACTACCTAGAACATTTATTTATACTCATTTCTTATTTTACTTAATTAATTAGGTGGAATTTTAAACATATATATAAACTGCTCCTAAAATTCTACAAAAATTACAGGGGACTCTCTGAGCCAAAAAGAGACCACAGTAAAAATTTGAACAAGTTTTATTCACAGAAATTCTCTATACAAAATTCACCAGTCGAAAAGGCTGATTTTTGTATAATTAATAAATCATTTTGAAAAGTATCAAACAACAGATTTCATATTTTTCTTAGACACTCTAGGGTACCAAGACATTCTCCAAAAAGTTACAAGAACATTGCACATGTAGAAAAATTACAAAAAGTTCTTCAATTATCTCCTAGAATAAAATGATAGTCTTATAACTTGGAAATTACTTAAGCACTGATGCCCAAATTTTTACCAGAGCTAGGGCTAGCATAGAGTAACCTACCCACCAAATTTCATGATTTATGGAACACTACAGCTTAAGTTATAAATTTAACAAATTTGCATGCATTCCAAAACACATTTAAAGGATCTATTAAATTCTTACAGAATTTAAACATCTCATGCCAGATCCATATTTTTCTAAAATACTACACATCATGTAGACCCTAACAAAATTTATCTCATGATTTTTGGATCATTAAAACCCTAGATCTATATTTTTCCAACTTGTACAAAAATCAGTGACAAAATAATAAAAATGAATTTCATTTCGGATGAACTGGGCCGGCCCGGAAAACTCGGCCCACACACTCGCGCGCTACGGCCCGCGACCGGCCTCCCGCCCGCGCGCGCGCCTGACCTGGGGACCCCACTGGTCAGCGAGGGAGACAGAGGGGGAAAGGAAGGCGACGGCGATAGCTCGCCGCCGGCGGCAGCTCCGGCGAAGCTACCGTACCAGCGCGTTCACCTCAACCTCGCGCACCTAGGGGTACCCTCAATTGCTATGATTATGGCGGCTAGATAGGATGGCAGCGGTCATGGCGGTGTGCGGCCACGGCTCGACCAACTCCGACTAGTTGCCGACAACCCTGTCCAATTAGCCTACCCTACAAGCTTTAGCCTACCTAACTGTACCTACAGCACGGAAGAGATAGGATAGGGAGGGGCCCGAATGGCATGGCCACGTGCAAGCTTGACGGTGGCGGACATGGCGGTCCGGTGGAGCCGCCCTCGCGGTGTAGCTCACCTGACGCGATAGAGACGGTTTGGTGAGGACGAGGACGTGGAGGGGCTCACGGTGGTGCGGTGGTCTAGATGGTTTGGCCAATGGAGCTGCGGTTTGGGAGAATGGCTCGACACCGTCGCGGTTTCACTCCTCTGGTCACCGCCCGCGCGCGGAGAAGGAAGCAGAGAGGGAGGGAATGGCGAGCGCGAGTGGTGGGGGTTGAGGTGTCGGCTCGGTCTTCATCTCCGCGCCTGGGCTCGCGACGTGGAGGCGACGGCAGAGCTCGGACGCCACGCGGCCAAGCTGTTCTGCCCGAGCGCCACGACACGGTCGTTGTCTGAACCTTGAACCCGACGACTTCGGCGTCCATTGCCCGACTGACGGCCAAAGTTCCACCGATCCCCGTTCCAAATCTAGCCGGAATTAGTGCTAAGTGTTAACAGCAATTTGGTAGAGCTATGTGAGGGCAACAAAATTGTCAATTGGAGCTTAGACTGGTTCGGCCTAGATTTGAAACTACAGAGCTCCAAAGTGGGTCACCCGAAAACTGAAACTTAGTTTCAGTCACTATGCCGACTGAAACCCGATTTTCTAGGCACCAAATCTCCTAAACCATTTAGAACTAGGTGATGGTGATATTGGCAATGTTGTAGAGCTACATGAGGGCTACAAGTTTGTCAATATGAGTGGGAGCTGGTTCGGCCTGGTTTGCAAACTAAAAGCTCCTAAAGTAGGCATCAGTAAAACTGTAGGGTCAGATTCCAGACTTAGAAAAATTCTAAGTCTTGGAGCTACCTCTCTAACTGACTTGTGGGCCACTTTTGAGCATGTTAGGGTCAATTTCATGAGATGGTCATATTGAGACTTTTGTTCCCCATGAGTTTCTTTACAACTTTGCTTAAGGGTGCTCTTCCATGCAAGGTCTCTAAATTAGACTTTTTAATTGGTCAAACTAGAGCCTTCTAGGTCAAATGGTGGTCAAACTTCTCTTGGAGGGCAAATTTGTAATTTTGGTCAACATGAACCTTGTTCCAAATGTTACCCTAAGTATAACTAAGGTGTTGTAGGTCATGATTGGCTACCTTACCTTTTTGTTACACCAACTATCAAATTCTTCATGAAATGAATCAATCAAACCCTAGAACAATCACATGGGTTGCATCACATAAAATAACAAACATGAATGATGCATGCTTATGCTTATGCAAATGCAAATGCAATGCAATTAAGGACTAAACACTTGAAGTGTTACATTTACTAACTACTACTACCGGAAGGTTTGTAGAGGCGGTTAGAAACCATTTGTAGAGATGACTATTTGGTGTCTCTACCTGCCTCTTTCTAGAAATCAATGATTTTTAGAGCAATAGAAATCCATCTATAGAGACAAGACAAAACTCAACCACCTCAAATCGGACCAAAAAACAGGAAAGAATTTTGCGCACGTACAGCCACGAGCGATCAACTCACGACCTCTAACCTCGCTCGTTGTTTCCTTACCACTAGGCCTCAAATTTAATTGAATTGTGACTAAGTGATTGATATAACCCTTTCGTCTTTACTCTCTTGAATATTGTAATGTATATTTAAGATCATAACCAAACTCAAATGGAAAAAGTTTTAACCGGGAAATTTTAGATCCCTTTGAGTACTACAACTTCAGTTTAGTTTGAGTCTAAAAAAATGAATTTCAAAATCATTAATGTTATAATAGGATTTAGGGCCCTAAATGATTTGAAATAAAAAGTCATCAACTATAAAGATGCATATCTCTTCGAGTACTATAACTTTGTCTAAGTTATTTCTTCATTCTTGGTACAATGAAAAAATTAAAAAATTATGAATTTTGAAATATGAAAACTTAAAACAAAATTTTCAAGCACTAAATGTTTTCAAATAAAAAATAATCAACTAGAAAGGGGCAGATCCCTTCGAGTATTGGAACTTTGGGTTTGGTCATTTCTTCGTCCGAGGTAAGTTGAAAAAATTTAAAAGTTGAATTTCAAAATATATAAACTTAAAATAATATTTTCTTGCCTTAAATGATTTCAAATGGAAGAGCAGTCAACTACAAAGTTCTAAATCTCTTTGAATACAACTCTTTAATATAAATTCTATCTTCACGGGACTTGATTTGAAAAGTTATAAACAACTATTTTTACAGGTGGGTCAAATTTCCACCATCTCTAGAAAGTCTCAACTGCCTCTAAAAATGGGTCTACAAATGCCTTCATCTGTAGTGGTGGCTGCAAAGCCTAGAGGCAATTTGGCATGCTAGCCAGGCAGCTCTAAAATTGGTTTTTGTACTAGTCAACTTTGATATGAAGATGTTTGTGTGAACTTTTTAGACAGCATGTTTTCATATCACTAGGTCCATCTTTATGTGTATGGGCAAGCAGAAAAGCACAATGTTTAATATGGTTAGTTTACATGAAGAATGGATGGTAGCAGTGCGTACAAAGAGAGGTAGCTGACAGAGCAACTTAGTCAAGGGGAAATTTTGTTGCTTTATTTATTTGTGGCATGCTTGTCGTCTTTGTTATGGTATCTTGCACTTATTTGTTGTACTGACTTGTGCATTTTTAGTAGGTTAACAATTTAGGATAGATTGAATTACATCTTGCACTGAATGGTTAGAGGATGCGGTGGAGTCTAATGTCTAATCGATGCATATTTCAGTCAGAACAACATAGTAGCCTAGAACATATTTTGCACCTACAAACATTAATTTGTACCTGAAGTTGATAGGGAGGCATATATGTTAGTGCAATGTTAGTTGATTATGATAAATTCAAGGAAAAAGTACTGTTCAAATTCTATGTGTGAAAGCCTCGGCTATTTTCTCCCTGTTACATGCCAACATGTACTAGTGCATAAGCCCCACATGAATGGCTAAGATGTATTGTAGAGTTGTCTATGAGTGGTGAAGTAAATTTCAGAAATTATGTACCTATCATGTTGCTGTGGAATGTTTATATATAGTGTTTTGTCTCCCTTTGTCTTACGTTTCTGGGTTCGTAATTGTAACATTGCCAACATGAATAGGTTAATGGTTGTTGCATACATGGTACAATTAAATGTGCGTTATTGTTATGTTCATCGATGTAGTCCTTCACATACCATTAGCCTGTTTCTTGAGTGCAATGACCAATCTGCTAGACACCCCACCCAATTGCAGACAAACTTCCTCCCATAGTCGAGCGAACCACCTCTAGCACCAAGCGAACCAAAGATCCCTCAAGCGCCTGATGATGGGTAAGTCTACCTCAAGTGCCCTCAATGCTCGTGGAGGGAAATGGGTTGGTGGGATGACTACCCTCGAGACAAGACCTCGAGCAAATGCCTCACTAGAAGATGGAAACCTGACCTCCCAGACTTAATTGGGTGGCAGCGTGAGACCTGTCTGGGCTAGAAGCGGTAAGAACAGGATAATACGAGATGAGGGACATAGCAACTGGCAAATATCACCGGGCCGCCAAGGTGGCGTAAAGGGTGTGAGGGCAGAGATTGATTAAACAGGATGAGCAACATGGCAGCGGCTAGACCTAACTTGGATGGGAGCTCTTGACTAAGAGACGAGCCGAGAGGAGGGTATATGGGGCTGAACAATTACTATTGGAGATAAAATGCAATTACAGTTATGGCCGTAGCAAAATAACTCTTATTCCAATAATTGCTTTTTAAAATCAACGCCACCAATATTTACACGCAAAAATACCTAGAAGTACCAGCTTTCCACTACCAACCACTTTAAGAAAGCTCATAATTCGTAGGTTGGGGCCGGTTGTGGTGACATTTGCATATATATATTTTTTCCCTAATGGCTGAGTCTACAAAAGAGAATTTCAGGAGCCCAGTCAACAAATGTGATGTAATCCACAGTTTTGTAGGAAGGAGATCTATGAGTATTGTTCAACAAGCACAAATTAAGTATTCATTAAGACACGATCATTGTCTTTGTTGGTGTCGTTTGACTGTCCTTGGACTGTTGGACATCCTTTGCCGGGTGGTTTGTTCCTCACTGGACAGTGGACACTGCTTCCTTTTGTTAAGCCTCCTTTCAGACCTGTTTTCTTCATCGATCTGCCGAGAGAAGAGCCGCTACACATAGCACCAGGCATGAGCCAACAAGCAAGCTTAGATTGCAGAGCATAATCTGGAAGATTTTCACACACACACGAGCGCGCCAAGAGAGAGAGAGAGAGAGAGAGAGAGAGAGAGAGGAATGGGCGGTTCATCAGGCCTTGTGGACTGGAGAGGACGGCCGGTGAACACCAAGAAGCACGGAGGAGTGAGAGCTTCAATCTTCATTCATGGTAGGCCAGTAGTACTAGCATAGCATCCACAGTTGGCCTGTTTCTTTTGAGTGATCTCAGACCCTTGCTCAACTGTTTGTCCAGTAATCGTCGATGATATAAAGTTCCCTTTTCAAAGTGTTTCAGATCTGCTTTCTCATAATCTAAAAGTATATATGCACAGTTGCACACAACACACATCTGGTTTAGATAGCTTATTATAATGTCTTCTATAGCTAGGTTGCTCATCTAGTCATCTTACCTACTCCTTTTTTTGTTCTCTCCAATAATTCAGACAGACGTGACCTATTTTGTTTCACTGGACATTGACATCGCCATGGTTGATCTTAGCAATCGGTTTCTCTATCAAACGTTTCCGTTCCACATGCACAAGGCTGCTTCCGTCCTGCTCACAGTTTTTACCTGTTCGTGCACCTCGATCTTCCTTGCAGCGCTGGTGCTGCTCAGCAACGCAGCCAACATTGCCAACATACTGAATCTTGTAAGCTACCTGCGCGAGGAGATGCACATGGATGTGGCGAGGGCCTCTACGATGGCGAGCAACTTCTTTGCCGCGCTGCAGATGTTCTCCATCCCAGCAGCCTTCCTTGCTGACTCCTACGTCAAGCGCTTCTACACTGTCCTCATCTTTGGCCCAATCGAAATACTGGTATTGTATAAGTTGTTACTCCATTTTTTCAGACAAGGTGCCTCTATATTTTTAATTGTTCCTTCTAAGGTATTACTTGTTTCAGGAAAAAAGATAATATTCCTGTTCTACACATGCTCAACAGTTTGCTTGTCATATGATCATGTCAACTGCTAGCTAGTTGTGTAGTGGAGACACAAGTCTTGTCATTTTCATCTTTGTTTCATGGTCACTAACTAAAGTGTAATAATTGTCAGATTGAACAAATGCACTCAGATCCGATCCGATCCATAAACATGCTCATCATGCACATGTCGCAGGCTTCCAGCGCTCTGCGAAGTGGTACAACAAAACCAAACTATTGGGATAAGATGCTTTTGCTTTAATATGAACTGACATAATGTTGGTCTGACATGGTGTATAATAATGAACCAGCACATATATATCTTTGTTGAACGCATGACAGAAGATTATTGAGTTTTTTGTGATGCATTGCATTGGCGAGGATGCAGCAGTGACTAGAACGAAGATACGTAGAAAACTTCTGTCAACGCTTAGTGTACAAGTGTATCATCTATTGCCTTCTTGGTTTGAAACTAGTACAAACTTTCAACAGCTTCATTGGTGAGTTGATCGGTGCCACTCAGATCATTTGAGTAGATTGATAGACTAGAATTAGTGTTATGCTGCCTTTTGGATTAGAACTTTGGAATTCCTCTCCGTGACCAAAAAGTCAGTAAGCACTCGACGTTGATGCAGCTGGTGTTCTACTATATTCTCCGGTGGTGGTCTGTCACTCTGCTGACTTTATTTAGGTGTCACGTATGTGTAGTTGGTGATCTGTCACTCCGGTGACTTTAGTATTTGGTTGGGTAAGTAGGGTTACCAATAATGATTGGTACTCTATTTGTGGGGACTCGGCAAACGAGTCGCTGAAATGTGGGCGAGTCCTAGGCAGGGTTACGATTTTTTGCCCTACTTTAATTTTTTATTCAGATAATTAGCATTTGTTTAGGTTTTCAAATTTTAGCTAAAATTTCACAATGTTTCAAAACCTTTTGCCGGAATTATGGCAATTTTCGATCTGTTTCTACCTGTCCCCTTTGGTGGAGCAACTCCAACAGAAGAGCCTTCCATGTTATGTAATCTATATTTGACTATTTTGGGAAGAAAAGAGAGTCCAACAGCTATTGTATCTGGCTTTCTAAAATAGCAAGTCATTTATTTCAGAATTCTCGCATGATAAATATAGCTTGCATGTACCGCTAGCCATCTGCCTTGTCATACTAGAAAGACGGTTGGAGTTTTCTGTTTTTTTTCAAGGATTTCTATTTTATAGATTGGCTAAAACATGAGTTTAGCCATCTATTTTTACCAACTCTCTTGGAGTTGCTCTTAGGTTCATACTTACGTTCTTCGGGAACTATATTGTTTTCTAGGCATTTAACTTCTCCGTTCTTCTGGATCTATATTGTTTAGTTCTACACATTCTCCAATATGTCTAGTTTCGCACCCTTAAAATTTCTTGAATTTTATCCTTAGTAGTGTACAAACTGTTTAATGAATACTTCAATTAGACGTGCAATTTCACCTATTAATCTCCAGAACATATAAAAATATCAAACCATCAAAGTATGACAGCAGACATTACTGCTGATCAAAGAACCAATTTAACCAGAAATGTTTTTAACCATCTAATTATTAGAAACGAAAACAAAAAGAGATGTAGAACTAATATAACTAAGCACGGTGATGTGCAGGGCTATATCCTTCTGGCGGTCCAAGCGCATGTCCCATCTCTGCATCCGCCACCGTGCGTCGCCGGACAGCAGGCAACCACCACCTGCGAGTCCGTGCACGGCTCAAACCTGAGCCTGCTCCTGCTGGGCCTCTACTTGATCCCCATCGGCGATGGCGCGGCTCGGGCGTGCCTCCCGGCTCTGGGCGGGGAGCAGTTCGACACGTCCGATCCCGTAGAGCAGAGGCAGGAGTCGAGCTTCTTCAACTGGTACACCTTCGCCATCTCGACGGGTGGCTTCGTGGGACTCGTCTTCATCGTGTGGGTGGAGAACAGTAAAGGCTGGTACCTCGGCTTTGTCGTCTGTGCCTTGTTTGTGATCCTGGGGATGCTGATATGGATTGCCGGCCTCCCGTTCTACAGGAACCAGCTGCCAACTGGTAGCCCCATCACAAGAATATTGCAAGTATGTAGTATTGATCAAACAATATATATGTTAACTTCATGGATAATGTTTTGTTTATTTGCACGGTACTGCTAATACACTTTCCACACTCTCTTTAGGTTCTTGTAGCAGCATTCAAGAAAAGAAAAGTTGCATTACCAGCCAACCCCAGTGAGTTAAAACGGCAAGACGATGCGGGTGCCCTCGAAATTCTGCATAGAACAGACGGATTTCAGTAAGTAGCTAGCTAGAGAACATTCCAATTATTCCTCCAAACATTGGTGAAATAATGCAATAGAAAGCTAGGTTGAATATGTCCGGTCATTTATGTTTCCTTTTTTTTCCCAGCTGCCTTGACAAAGCAGCAGTGGACACCGGAAAGACTGGTGCCTGGGCTCTCTGCAGCATAACTCAGGTGGAGGAGACCAAGATCATCCTCCGCATGGTGCCCATCTTCCTCAGCGCTGTCCTCGGGTACATTCCGGTGCCGCTTATCCTCAATTTCACCGTGCAGCAGGGAAACACAATGGACACCAGGCTTGGCGCAGTTCACATCTCACCCGCAACACTATTCGTTATCCCTACGGTTTTCCAGATGGTTATCCTCATTGTTTACGACCGGTTCATTGTCCCGTTCCTAAGACGAATAACCGGGTACGTGGGCGGTGTCACGCACCTCCAACGTATCGGCATCGGGTTCCTTTCAACCGTAGTGGCCACTAGCATTGCAGCCCTAGTGGAGGCCAAGAGGAAAAAGGTGGCAGAAGACACTGGCCTTGTGGATGCTACAACTGGAATTCCAATGTCTGTTTTCTGGCTGACCATACAGTACTTCCTCCTAGGTATTGTGGATGTCACCTCCTTTGTAGGGCTTCTTGAGTTCTTCTACAGTGAGGCGTCCATGGGGATGAAGTCCATTGGGAGCTCCATCTTCTACTGCATCCTTGGGGTGTCTGCTTGGCTGGGGAGCCTGTTGATCCAATTGGCAAACCGATTTTCAAGACACAGTGATGGTACAGGAGGCTGGCTTGATGGCACAAACTTGAACAAGGGGAAACTTGATCGATTCTATTGGTTGCTAGCAGTTCTTGAGGTGGTATCACTATTAGTGTACGCCTTTTTCGCTTGGAGGTATGTTTACAGGAATGACCAAAGGGTTGTGGTTGATGGAGATAATAAGGCTCCATCAGACGGTGCCATAAATGTGATCTGATCACCTGCAAGTGTTTCAAAGGAGGTATTGTGAATGGTGACGTGGATAATTCATGGATTAGCATGTACTCAAGCAAATCAGCTGATGAGAAATATATTTCTGGTTGGTTTCATACTCCCTTTGTTGGTCACAAATAAGTGATGGTATTAATTAACACATTATTGAAAAAATATGACTTTAACCAGTAGGTTTTGTTGTAATATATATTTGTAATGTTGAGCACTCTTGTTGGCAGTTTGAGTTGGAAAACGCATGCATGTAATGTTGAGAAAACCATATTTAACTGTTGTCGGTGTCTAGAGAACCGGGTGTCTAGGTAGAGCGACGAGTGAATTTGTATCTGCGCGTTTAGGCCTGGATGGTGTGCAAAGCGGATACAAGAATGTATACTGGTTCGGGGAAGAACGGCCCTACGTCCAGAGGATTCGGCTGCTGCTCGTGTTGCCTTGCACCGGAGTGCTCGTAGTAGGGGTTACAAGCTTTCAAGAGAGGGAGCAGATCCCAGGTCTCTTCGAGGGAGGTGTGTGTGTGAGTCCTCTTAGTAAGGTGGGTTCGTTATGGGGGTTGATCTGTTGTGATCTGATTGGTTTCATGTGGTTGTTCTGATCGGTTTTGTGTGGCTGTTCCGATGCCTCTAGACGTGGCCCCTGCCTCCCTTTTTATAGTCTCTAAGGGGAGGGCTCGGGTTACACTTGTGGTAACAAGGTGAAATAGGAAAAGATGAAAGAGAAAAATAAAAAAAGTGGGCTCGGATGTGGCCGTCTTCCTCCTTATCCGGTGGGAGCAGTTTCCCCTGTAGCGCAGAAACGTCATGGACGTTGAGCTTTTGGCCTCTCCATCCGCTGGTGCAACATGCTGTGGCCATACTTTGTTCTGTATGCTTCTGTGCCATCGAGGACGGGCGGAATGGGCGCCCGGATTCGCGTAGAGAGGGGGTTAGGTGGTATAGTTGCCGTTACCCTCGTCGCTGTAGAGGTGTAGATGTCGTGGTGGTGGAATGACCGGGGTCATGTTGGGTCAGGGCGTGGTTCTCGTGTCCCTATTCACTATGCACGGTCACGTCTGTCCCATCGCGCGGGAGTAGGTGCCGTGGTTGGGGGCTCCCATGGCTCCTTGTCTTGCCAGAGAGCTCCATGTGTCCCTCGGGCGAGACGGAAGTACGCCGAGGGGTCAGACACTCCCGTGCTTACGTTGCTAGGGTCGGGCAAGGCGGAACTCGTTCCTAGTGTGGCACAGGGGTCGGGCGCTTTGATAATGTCATGAGGGCTCGGGCAAGGCAGAAACCACCACCCGAGGCGCCTATCTCACCCGAGACCTTTCCGCAAGGCTCGGGCAAGATGGAGGTTGGCTCTCGGCTTCGACTGATATGCTTGCTGTCAGCGCCTTTAGCGAGTCAGTTTTACCAGGGCCCCTTCGATGGGGCTTTAGCAGTCAAGCAGGGTGCCGTATTTCGCCATCTGTTGGGTACCCTGATATTTTGATACCCAACAACCCCATTACTTTATTTCTTTTCTCTGGTTTTCTTAATTCCATGGCATACCATTACATGTTACAACCAGTGGCGGATCCAGAAAAAATATTTAGGGGGGCTAGGCTAAAGAGAACTAGACCAACTTAACTCAATTAAATCCCATACAAAGCTAACATATAACGATTTTAAACCTTTTACATGACAACTTAGATAAACAATTGAAAGTGCATCATAAAATGCATAAGAAGTAAAAGATAAATTTTTTTATAACTAACCAACAAAATATCAATCGATGACGACACATTCACGCTGCCATATTCTTCATGAATCATTAGAAGCAATCTATATACAAGAAAAATAAATTAGTGACACAAATTTCAAGTAGTTAACTTCAAAGTTTTGAAGGTAGAAGAGAACATATATCATATCCCTAAATTGTTCCGAGGCACTAACATACGACGGGTTTTCATGTCTTCAAATTGTTTAATGATTTTGTCATTCTTGATGCTTCTAAATATCTCCTTCTTAGTGTAGCATATCATTAAGTGATTGAACCATTCATCACCCATTTTGTTACGCAAATTTGTCTTTACAATAGACATAATAGAAAATATCCTCTCGACTGAAGCTATTGCCACTAGAAGAATTAATATTAATTCAATGAGCTGATACACTAATAGATAAGATGTGTTCATTTGAGTCTTGACCATAATTTCAGCAACCTCTCCAAGCTCCCTACATCCAAGAAAATCTTGGGTTCTTCTAGAACGACTGACAAAGCCTCTTAGCTGATTTGGCAAAAGAAGGTCAGTAACATCAAAATCTACAGCATAAATTTAAGCAAGTCTCACAGGTTTATCTACATAAAAATTAGAGGAGGAGTTCCTTGTTTAAGACAAGCCATGTGATGAGGCTCAAACATTGGGGCTCAAACATTGGGGCTCAAACAGTGAGGGGTTTCCGACAGAAGGACCCCCCGACCAACCCCTCTAGGATTGTTCGGGGGCTCGGGGGCTACACCCATCGGGTGTGCTCGCGTGCAACCTCCGGCCAAGGATCAGACAAAAATCTAGGCATGCCCTCGGCCCCTGCTCTGGACTCGGGGGCTCACCCAGGCGCCTGTCTCCAGATCAACGGCAGCCTGAGCCTGATCCTCGACCCCGACTCTGGTCCAAGCTAAGGGCTGGTGAAAGGTCCTAAATGGCTAGAGGGGGTGAATAGCCTAATAAAATTTCTACAAGACACTAGAGGAAAAGTGATTAGTAAGACAAATGGTGTAAGCAATTTTACTCTAGCTCTACAAGGGTTGCAAGCCACCTATTCCACCATGTCTAGTCACTTATGATCACTAAGGCACACACAAGACTAGGTCGCTGCCACTACCACTAGTGAGCTAACTAGCACTAGAAAACAAACTAAATACTCTAGTTACTCACTAAGCTAATCTACCAAACTAAAGCTACCACTACACAAGTGTATATGAAATTAAGTACAAGAGAGTGATAGAGGCGTATACCAAATGTGGCAAGCGATGATCAATCAATCCATGAATACCAAGTGATTAACGGGAGAACTCCAAATAGACAATTGACACAAAAATTTTCTCCCGAGGTTTACGTGCTTGCCGGCACGCTAGTCCCCGTTATGTCGACCATTCACTTGGTGGTTTGCGAGCTAATAGGCGCCACAAGCCTAGCCCTACACAAGGGCACCGCAAGAACCTACATGAATGAGGATACTCAATGACATAAGCAATCGACTAGAGTACCTTTTGGCTCTCCACTGTGAAAAAGGTCAAGAACCCCTCACAAGATCACCAGGAAATGGTTGTGAACAATCACCAACGACTCGTGCCAAGGGTCATCGCTGCTCCAAGCCATCTAGGCGGTGGCAACCACCAAGAGTAACAAAAAATCCTGTAGCTTACACGATCACTAGTGTCACTAGATGCTCAAACTCTAAGCAAATGCACTAGAATCACTCCCAATCTCACAAAGATGATGAATCTATAGAGAAGATGAGTGGGAGGTGTCTGGCTTAGCTCACAAGGATGTATCAGTGATCAAAATGTACAATAGAGTGAGCCCAAGCCAGCCGACATCTATTTATATAGCCCCAACACTCAACATACCCATTGGCCCTCTTAACCTGTTGTCTGTGCATTGACCAGACGCGCTGCAGGGTGCACCGGATGCGTCAGGTCACCTTAGGACAGCCCCGTGTCTCGACGGTTTGAAAGTTACCATTGGTGCCCAACGGCTAACTCGTGCGTGCTCATCACCTTCTGACCGGATGCGATGGTCCCCTAACCGGACTCACTTGAGTCGTGTGTCCGATCATGATCCAGAGAGGTCCAGAGAACATTTTTCTCGATCGGACGCGTCTGGTCACCCTTGACCGGACTTGCCCAGCATCCGGTCGCTCCTCTACTCGCGTTGCCTACCAGTGCACAGTGCGAGGGGCGCATCCGGTTGTGCCCCTGTGCCAGAGTCCGGTCAAGCCAGCGCTGCTGGCCAAGACCAAGCTTATTTTTGACCAGACTCGCACGGTGCATCCGGTCATAGAGTTCGGTCGCGCCAGCCACCCTGGCCGAGCCTAGGGTCTGCTACCAGACACGTCTAGTCAACCCGAGGATAGCGTCTAGTCACAGCAGTGATCCTTCTCCTCTTCTCCTCTTCTCCTCTTTCATCCCTAGTGCAATTGTGTCAACTCCAACAAGTTCCAACACTTGTGCACGTGAGTTAGCATTTCACAAACATGCTTTCCAAGGGATGTTAGCACTCGGTAGGTCCTAGTGCACATGCATGGAGTTAATTCACCAAGTGGCACTGAGATAACCGTATTTACTTCGAGATTGCCCCTCTTAATAGTATGGCTATCTATCCTAAACCCACTCACACCCTCTATGGTGTCTTGAGTGATAAAATAAAATGGCCCTATCAATTATACCTTTATCTTTAGCCCCATTTTGTTTTCTCTTTCTTTTTTTTTCCAAATTGGAGCCTTTGATCTTCATTGTGGTAATCACCATCATCATGACATCACCTTGCTCCATCATTTGGTGTGTACCAACCTAGCTCATATACATCACTTAATGACAAAGGTTAGACACTAGGTTTCATCAATTAGCCAAAACCAAACTAGGGCTTTCAGCCAGGCTAGAACCAAGCGCCCCGAGCGCCTAGGGCTTGGGGGCTCCGCAATGCCGCTCGACAAGCATCACGCTGTTGCCCACTCCTCCGACAAAGTCATGCACGGGGCGTGACACTAAGAGACAAATCCCTCCGCTGGCTTTAGGTGCTCGGAGCTTCTGGCCCGCCCATCAGCCCCTCATGCCGGATGCTTTCGCCACCACAGAAGCCCCCAAAAGGCGCACCTGGTGGAGGCAGGTCCAACCCGAGAAGACTTGATAGTCAGAGCATTAGAGAAGAATGGCCGAACGATGCCCAAGGATTCTCCTAGTCCATGACAACGCCAAGGTGCATCCATACTACAACAACGCCCTCCTAGACTTTGGCGCATGTAGACCATAGACTAAGCTCCCTAAACTTCCATGTACCCGACCTACCTCAGTATATATGGAGAGGTTGGATCCTATAGAGGGGGAGGACGAACTGAGAACAGAACCAGAGTCCTCATGATAGTCTTGGGCTCTACATCGAGAGTAGAGCCACCCTGAGAGGAGTACCGAGAGCTCTTCCCTTCCATCATCTCCCTCCTCTCTAGCAAGGAGGAGACCTCACCGTCGACGAGCCTAGGATTAGCACTGAGCGATCCCCTGCCAAATCTCTTACACTCCTTGTTGTAACCCTCCGATTTTGGGTGCTCTTGAATACAAGGATCATCTGCTGTTGGACATAGGGCCCTGATAGCCCAAACCAGGATAAACCGTTGCTTCCTCTCTGTGTTCTTGAGTCCACCCGAGTCACTGGAGACTCACACTTAGTGAAATCCGATGAATAACAATGCTTGCCATGGTTTCAACCCCGCGACACCATGCATACTAATAATTCTGAACTAACTTCACCAAATCGATGATTTATCTCAAACAAAATGGCATCTATGGAAGCAAGGAAAACTTCAACATGGTAGAAATGCATGTTTGTTCTTTGGTTCATTAAGTCATCACACTTTAGCCTAGTATCATTGTGAGCCTTGCAAGTAGGGCGGCGATTAAAAGTTTCCTTAGCTTTTTTCTAATTATTATAACCTTTCATTGCAAAGATAGAACAACCAAATTTTTCAGGTTTTCCTGTATCAAAGGAAAAATAAAAATATAAGCAATAAGCTTCATCCTTGGACTCACTATACTCAAGCCAATCAAACTCATCAAACCAAGTTTGTTGAAATGATCTCCATTGACCACTTTTCTATTTACAAGCAAAGGTAAGGTTACGAGGTTGGGTTGGACCTCTCAAAGCATATGCCCTTCTTACTTGGTCTCTAATTTCATGTGCATATTCTTCAATTGGTTTGTGATTTCGAGGATCACCAACTACATCGGATTGAATAAACTACACTCTACATATCTTTGGTTGATTTGTGCTGTCATTAGTGCCTAGAGCTGTTGATGTACCAGTACCACTTGAACTACAAAAATATTTGTGCATTGTTCTTTTGGACATTTTGAACAATCTACAATTTATTAAATCTTAATCAAACTTTGAACAATTACAAAGTTCAAAAGAAAAATCTAAAGAAAAAGAATACGTATACGGTGTACCTGTCTCACTGACTCTGACTACTGTCTGTCTCTGCCTGCTACATGGCCCGCTAGCCATCTGGCCGAGCCACCACATCGAGGCTACTGGCGGGCACCCTGTGAACACAAGGTTGACAAGTACCTTTGTGTGTTCGTTTTGTGATGAGTGATTGTCAATGTGATCCATGAAGTAGGTTGAGTGCTGACTAACCCTACCTTGGCGAAAGCCTTGTGTGCGATATGTCTCTTGGCTTGTGTTGTGCAGGTGTGGAGCACGGAGGCGGTAGCCGACGGCGAGGTGAAGGTCAAGGAGAACGTGCCGTGCCGATGGACCAGAGGGGTGAAGGACGGACGTGAGGCTTGGACCGAGGGACCCGAAGGCTAGGTGGCTAGCCGCGCTGCCTGACACTTGGGACATCAACAAGCGCGAGAAGACATGAGAGTGACCGTGTTGACCGTGGAGGTGACACACGTCAGATGGCGGGGGACGCGTATGGAGCACGCTACTCGTGGAGTGGTTTGATGGTTTGGGCCTCAAAACCATCGGAGGCGGGTTTACGGGTTTGGGCCTCAAAACCCGGGCGGAGGTTCCGAGGTGGAACGGACGGCACGTGGCGGCATCGGGGAGTTCGCGTCGAGGCAAAGCTACCAGTGAGGAGGCGCGGTGGCCGTCGGATCAACATGGAGACCGAGTTGGACCTCTACGCCCTTGGGCTTTATGGTTTAGCTCTTATGTATCCAGGGGCAATTAGGGGAATGTGTAATAGCCCTGATAAATAGGGGATGGCAGCCCCAAGCCATCTTCACCTCTCTCCCCACTTCCATTTTCTCCTCTTCCACCTAGGTTAGGTCTTGTAGTGTCTCATGAGAGAGGTCCACAGATTGAGCACTTGTCTGTGTATTCAACTGATGATTTTGTTTGGGAAGTGAGGCCCTTACCTCACTTTGCCCTCTAGGCTTCGTACCTGTTTTCTGTGTCTTTGAGTTTGTTGTTCGTCGTTCTTTCCCCTCCTGCTATTGCTTTTTCTTTTCGATTGGAGATGTTTTGGAGAACTTTCGGTTGATCTATGATGAGCTGGGACATGTGCTAAACTAATTCTTCCAGTGATTCAAATCAATTTGGCACGAGCTCGTAGATCGATTCGGTTTTCATTTTTGGGGAGAAAACTCGTTCTTGGCTACAATCTGAATTTTTCCCGGAGTTTGGGTTCATCTCAGGCAATGGTTTTTGGGAATTAGGTTCGTGCTCTGTTGAATTGCATCTGTGTAAATTTTGAGCTCAAGAACTTTGGAATCGAGAGAGATCCATTTATTTTTGTGTTTGCCTGTTTTTCTGTTCGTGCTTAGGAGTGCTCGGTCCTATTCCTGGTTTGGTGCTTGTCGTATGATTGGGCTCCAGCGATAAGCAGCAGCTACCAGCGCCATGTGCCTATGCACCGTGCGTGCTCGATTGAGCAGTTCTTGCTGCTGTCCCAGGAAGACTCCCGCTCCCCAGCGCTCTGCTCCAGGTGCTTGTCATTGCGGCTCCTGTGCGTGACAGGGGAGCAAGATCGAGTGCTCAGCTGCAGGAATCAGGCATCGAGCATCTCGTCCGATTTCTTCCCTCCCTCGATTGTTTGTTGCCGTTCGTGTTCGTCAGTTACCGGTGCTAGTGTATCGAGGCAGTGCAGTCCATGCCCGCATCCCAGCAGCTGTGTTCTTCTCTGCCGTTGAGCAGAGCACCGGCAGGTTCGCTTGCTTCTCTTTCTGTTCTTGTGTCGTTGCTGCACGTGTGCATTCCTTGCTTGAATTTTGATTGGTAAAGAGTTTTCGACAGCGGCAACAGTGATATACAAGAAGAAATCTTTGGCTAATTATTGGGATATTTAATTGTGCTTAAGGCATTCTTTCTTCTCTGTTTTCAGCTTGTAGCCTGGAATTTCCAGTCTATAATTCCCGAGCTTGTTGGTTCATCTGTAGTTTGCGCGTTTGAGCTCCGATTCATGTTTCATCTTTTACGTTGATCTTCTATCGTTTCATAGAAGCTATATAGGTACTCTCGTTACCGGTTAGCTTGGGTATTATAGATTTGGGAACTTTTGTCATGGTTTGTTTTTTGTGGTGAATTTGGGACAGTAGTCAAAAGTTTTGAAAGAAATTTGAGGCTCCCATTCACCTCCCCTCTGGTCGCCGTTTCCGGTCCTTCAATTGGTATCGGAGCCAGTTAAGGATCAGTCCACCTTAATCGGTCCGTGATCCACGAAGGCGACATGGAGCGTGGTTCCGGCAAACCACCATTCTTCGATGGAACAAATTATCCCTATTGGAAGATCCGCATGTCCACGCATCTCCAGGGTATTGATTGGCTTGTTTGGGAGATTTGCGAGGATGCTACTTATGTTGTGCTTGAACCCCGTGCTCGTGTCACGCAAGATCAAAAAGATCGGCACAACGCTAATAGCAGAGCTCGCGCAGTTCTTTTCTCGAGTCTTTCTCTTCAGGAGTTTGAAAGAGTCTTCGATTGTACTACTGCTCGGGAGATCTGGGTGAGGCTTCAGAGCTATCACGAGGGGACCGCATAGGTCAAAACCAGACTCTACGAGACATACAAGAGGGAGTACGAGAACTTCACTCAGCTTGATGGCGAGTCCATCGATGCCATGTTTTCTCGCTTTCAGACCATCGTCAACAAGATGCGAGCAAACAAGGCACAGTTACCTTATGATGATCATGAGAGGGTGCTCAAGCTTCTATATGCCCTAGATCAGAAGGTATGGGATGTGAAGGTGACCGCCATCATTGAGTCTTCGGGGTATGAGACCCTCACTGTGGATGAGCTTTTCAGCAAGCTCAAGTCCACCGAAATCGACTACCAGACCCAAGCCAAGCTCAAGAATCCCTCTGCACCGACTATGGCCCTGGTCTCAAGTAATGGCTCAAGTTCTTTGGCTAACCCTTCATAGGTGTCTTTTGCCTTGTCTTCTATGGTATCTGTCACAGAGGAGCAGATGGAGAGTCTTGGGGACGACGAGCTGGCGTTGATCATCAGCCGGTTCTCGCGGTTTCACAACAACCGCTTGAATCGCCGGCATGGTGGTGGTCCGAAGGAAGGATGCTACGGCTGTGGAGATTCTAACCACTTCATCGCCCACTGCCCCAAGAAGAACAAGCACTTCTTCAACAAGTATGACTCCGGCAAGCGCAAGGACAAGCGTGAGTACACCTCCAAGCACAAGTCGAAGGGAGGATTCGACAAGGAGACGCTAAAGAAGAAGTACTTCAAGAAGGCCAAGGCTCAAGAGCGCGCCTTCCTCGCCTCCCTCAGCGACCTCGACAACGACACCGACGACGACCGGTCTTCTTCTCCCTCGAGCGATGATGAGTCCGAGAAGAGACGTGAGGACAAGTTGACCGGGCTTTGCTTCGTCGCCAAGTCCATCCACGGAGGCTTCTGCACCATGGCCGTGGATGAAGGTGTGAAGCCCAACAAGGACGTGCTTCTCGGCGACGATGACTCTACCGAGGTAAAACCCTCCGTCGATGCTCTTATTGCCGAGCTTGATATCATGACCGATACTTTGATGAGTCAAGATAAGTTGCTGAAACGTGCTGCTCGTGAGAGGAGAGAGTTTAAGGACAAGCTAGAAGTTGTGGAGAAAGAGCTTGAGGAAGCTAAGAAGCTTGTTATTCATGTGTCTGATGAGGTTGAGTGCGATGAATGTGCTGTTCATATGACTAACTTTTCTGAGTTGCAATCTAAGTATGCTGCCTTGTTAGATGAGAACGATGAGCTGAAGGCTAGGTCTAGCTTGTTGGGTGCGTGCAAGTCTTGTTCAGGCTTGCAATCTGAGCTGGCAGAGAAGAATGCCAAGATCCTTACTCTTGAGAAGGCCAGTTCAGATAGCACGGTTGTTGAGTGTGCACGTTGTGAGAGCTTGGTGTTGGAGCTTGAGTCTTGCAGGCATGACAAGATGAGATCCGAGGAAGACAACACATACCTTCGGTCCATCTTGAATTGGGTGTCTTGTAGTGAACCGCAGTTGGGCATGATGATGAGCCAGTTCAGACGGGGAACTGAGACATCGGGAGTAGGCTTTGCTCTAGGTGGGAAGGGTGAAAATGTCTATGGCAAAGTTGGTGAGTTTAGTGGTTTGAGCCCAAGTGAGAAACCTTCCACTACTCCCAAATTAATCAAGATCAATCCACCTAAGCCTACCGAACCCACTGTGAAAGATGGAGTGTTTGAAGAACCTCCAAGAGCTCCACCCTAGAAACAAGTTTGGGTTCCAAAATCGAACCATCTCAGAAACCCACTTGACACTCTACCGAACATCTCTGAGGATCCCCTTCCTAAAGCCAAAAAGCTACCAAGAGTGAACCATATCCACAAGAGAGTGAACCAACAACCACCTAAGAGAGAGGTGAGGTATCACTGTGACTATTGCCATAGGGATGGTCACCTTGTTGAGTTTTGCTTCAGGAGAAAGAGAGATGAGCGGCGGGAGTATGAGTTGAACAACCGGAACATGTACCGTCCGCCCCATGGCGTACATGTGCCTCCTGTTCAGAGGCGCAATGCTAGGCCAAGAGGTGAAATGCCTCAAGGTGCTAGGCCTCAGGTTGCTAGACCACGCGGTGGTCATGGTGGTCGTGCCCGGCATGGTTCAGATCATGATCAATATGATTTTGGACCTCGTGACAGTGGCTTTCAGTCCTACAGCTCTAGCGGACCACGTTATCTCCCACGTGGTGTCTGCTTTCCTCAAATGGGACATGGCATGTTTGGTGTTTTTCCTAACACTTTTCCAGGGCAAATGAGCCAACACTGGTATCCTTCACAGTTTACTAACCCCAGTGTTGTGCCATTTGCTCATCCTATGTCTTTCTATTGATGCAGGACGGAGGTCTGGAGAACACATGGCTCATTGATTCCGGATGTTCGCGCCACATGACCGGAAGTTCCAAATGGTTCTCCAGCCTCGACCCCGTGCAATGTAAGGAGTACATCACATTCGGGGATAATAGCAAAGGTCAAGTGCTTTCTCGTGGGACCATTCGGGTCAATGAGAGTTTTGTCTTGAAGGATGTTGCTTTGGTTTCAAACTTGCATTTCAACTTGCTTTTTGTTTCGCAACTCCTTCAAGATGGCTTTGAAGTGCGCTTTAAGACCGGCTTGTCTCGAGTTCTTGACTCTCAAGGAAATCTTGTTTGCCAGATTGTTCCTTTTGGCCATGTCTTTCGAGCTGATTTTTCTCATTCCTTTGGCTCTTCTCAATGTTTGGTGGCCGGATCCTCCTCTGAGCTTTGGAAGTGGCATAGGAGACTTGGTCACTTGAGCTTTGACTTACTAGCTAGGTTGAGCTCACTTGATCTAATCCGAGGATTGCCCAAGTTGAAATTTGAGAAAGATTTGGTGTGTCACCCTTGTCGTCACGGGAAGATGGTTGCCGCTTCTCACTCACCTGTGAATCAAGTCATGACCAAGGAACCCGGTGAGCTACTTCACATGGACACAGTTGGTCTAGCTCGGGTTCGGTCAGAGGGTGGGAAGTGGTACGTTCTAGTGATCGTGGACGATTTTTCTCGCTACTCTTGGGTGTTTTTCATGGAGGGTAAGGATGAGGCTTTTTCACATGCTCAAGATTTGATTCTTCGGTTGAAAATTGAGTTCCCTAAGAATGCCATGAGAGCGATTCGCAGTGACAATGGCACAGAATTCAAGAATACTCACTTTGAAACCTTTTGTGCTTCTTTGGGCCTTGAGCATCAGTTTTCCTCTCCCTATGTCCCTCAACAAAATGGTGTTGTTGAGCGCAAGAATCGGACCCTTGTTGAGATGGCCAGGACGATGCTCGATGAGCATAGGACTCCTAGGAAATATTGGGCCGAAGCGATCAACACCGTGTGTCATGTTTCTAATCGCATCTTTCTTCGAGCCGTCATGAAGAAAACTTCTTATGAGCTGCGATTCGGTCGACTACCCAAGGTGAGCCACTTTCAAGTGTTTGGATGCAGGTGTTTCATTCTGAAACAAGGTAATTTAGATAAATTTGAGTCTCGATCCTCGGATGGTGTCTTTCTTGGTTATGCTTTACATTCTCATGCATATCGAGTACTTAATCTTGAAACTAACCGAGTCGTAGAGACTTGTGAAGTCACTTTCGACGAGACCATGCCTTGTTCTATTCCTGTCTTTGAAAGTGCAGGTGATCAGGAGATTGGTGAGAGCATCTTCATTGAGGAGAATGAGGAAGATGCTGATTAGGGAGATGCAGAGCCGACCCCTTCGGCTGTTCCAGTCGAGTCTACGACAACTACTTCGGCTCATGGACCAGATCTATCTTCTTCCACTACATGGGGTCCGCACGAGCCACCTCCTCAGCCTACGTCGGCTGCACCTGAGGAGGCCCCAGCAGCTGTTGAGGGGGAGGCGACATCTTTGAGGGAAGCACCTCGGCACATCCAGCGTCGCCACCCGCCTCAAACCATGATCGGCAACATCAGTCAGCGTGTTACACGCTCAAGGTCATATGAAATCTCACATTTCGCTCATTCCGCTTTTGTCGCTAATTTTGAGCCACAAAACGTTGGACACGCACTTTCTGATTCTGATTGGGTCAATGCTATGCACGAGGAATTACAAAACTTTGAGAGGAGTGAAGTCTGGCCTTAGTTCCACCTCCACCTGAGTGTCACCCTATAGGTACAAAATGGGTTTTCAAGAACAAGCAAAGTGAGGATGGAGTGGTGGTGAGGAATAAGGCTAGGCTAGTGGCTCAGGGGTTTTGTTAGAAAGAGGGAGTAGACTTTGAAGAAACCTTTGCTCCTATGGCCCGTATCGAGGCTATAAGGATGCTCTTAGCTTATGCAGCTTCGAAAGGGTTCAAGCTGTATCAAATGGATGTGAAGAGCGCCTTTTTGAACGGGTACATAGAGGAAGAGGTGTATGTGAGACAACCCCTGGCTTTAAAAATCCCAAGTATCCCAACCATGTTTACAAACTCCACAAAGCCTTGTATGGATTGAAACAAGCCCCGAGAGCCTGGTATGAGCGTTTGAAAGCCTTCTTGCTTGCTAAGGGCTTTAAGATGGGTACCATAGATAAAACTTTGTTTCTCCTCAAACAAGGCACTGACACACTTTTGGTTCAGATTTACGTGGATGATATCATTTTTGGTGGTTCCTCTCACGCTCTTGTTGCAAAGTTTTCTGAGACTATGAGCAGGGAATTTGAGATGAGTATGATGGGCGAGTTGACATTCTTCCTAGGGCTGCAAATCAAGCAAACACGTGAAGGAACATTCGTGCACCAAGGCAAGTACACCAAGGATCTTCTGAAGAAGTTTGATATGGGTGAGGCCAAGCCTCTTTCGATGCCCATGTCGGCCACGACGGCCCTGGATGAGGACAAGAAAGGAGAAGCTGTGGACCAGAAGGAGTACCGAAGCATGATCAGATCGTTGCTGTACCTGACGGCAACGAGACCAGACATCCAGTTCGCGGTCTGCTTGTGCGCGCGCTTTCAGTCTTCACCGCGCACATCGCATCGTCAAGCCGTCAAGCGGATCATGAGGTACCTTCGGTTCACACCCGAATTTGGTCTTTGGTTTTCGGCTTCCTCCTCTCTTTCTCTTTGCGGTTACTCTGATGCGGATTATGCTGGCTGTCGTACTGAGAGGAAGTCCACTTCTGGGACTTGTCAGTTTCTTGGGTCTTCACTTGTGTCTTGGTCCTCTCGCAAGCAGTCTTCTGTAGCCCAATCCACCACAGAAGCTAAGTATGTTGCTGCTGCTGCTTGCTGTTCCCAATTGCTTTGGATGGTTGCTACTTTGCGAGACTATGGCTTAGAGTTTAGGCGAGTACCTTTGTTCTGTGATAGCACCAGTGCCATTTGTGTAGCCAAAAACCCCGTTCTTCACTCCAAAACCAAGCACATAGAGGTTCGTTTTCATTTCTTGCGAGACCACTATGAGAAAGGGGACATTGACCTTATTCATGTTGACACCCACAACCAGCTCGCAGATATCTTCACTAAACCCCTTGACCAAACCCAGTTTGCTCGCTTGCGAGGAGAGCTTGGGGTTTGTTATCCTTTTTAGAAGAGGGAAGTGTGTGGTTCTTGTACATTAGTTTTTGGTTTTGTTTTTAGTTTAGCTTTTGATTTTGCTTTTGTATTATATTTGCATATCATATCATCATGTATCATATTGCATCTTGAGCTTCATCCTTATAGTAGCTAGATTGATACTATGCTCTTGTTGGGGATGTTATGGATATATATGATGTGTTTTGCTTAGGCTCACATGATCTCTTGATATGAGCTAAAAATGCCTTTTTCAATTGTGAACTTGAATAACACTTGATGAAACTTGAAACATGTTCACCACTACTTTATGGCAACTAGCATGTATAGGTGTGTCGAGAACCCTTTTGCTTCATATATATACTTAGTTGCTACGACTCATACCTTGAGTTACACACTTGCTTGAGAAACTTGAATTTGTGCTAAAACTTGAAAAACAAGGTATGAAAAGATCAGGATGGGTCTTTGCTGTCCCATGTCAGAGTATCGAGACAGCTCCCTATTGCACTTAAGGGTGAACTTGAGCTCTGTAATGGATACCGAGATCACTGTCTTAAGCTTCTGATTGCTTTTGGCATAGGCTTGACATGATCGATAAGTCAGGTTTTGATGGCATCGATAACCTCCTGCACACATTTGTTTGACAAACTTTTGTGATAAGCTGCATAACTCCGATAAAATTCAAAATTTGATCAAATCACAAGTTTGTCTCATGACATGATGTGTGAACTTTGTTTGGGGTAGTTCACTTTGCATACATGTGTAGCACAAGGTTGATCTCCTGTCTATATTTGCTATGTGCTCATTTGGTGGTGAACCCTCTTTTAAATTGCTCAAACTTGATCAAACTTGCTAAAATGCCATATTTCATCTCATTTGGTCATTTTGAGCATTTGCTAGCACTTGTATTCGTTGCTATATATACATGACAGCATCAGCTAGAGCATCTTTTTCAATCTACTTGCTATAATCTTGAAGCTTCTGTATTTGTGCATTTCTGCATTCATAGCATGTTTTGAGGGGGAGTTGTAATGCTTGGGCTCTAGCTTGATAAGTGCATGTGTCAACAAGGGGGAGAGATGTCACACTCACCATGTCAACAAGGGGATAAGTTGTCAACAAGGGGGAGAAGTCTCCATTTCGTGCATTCATTTGAGAGAGATTGCATTTGTTCAGGGGGAGTTGCATTTGAGTTGCTTTTGCTAGATGTGTTGAGCCTTTGCCTCTTCGGGAGGGTCTAGCAGTTTTTTGGCTTTTCGAGCTTTGCTAGTGGTGTTGAGCCCGTTGCCTCTTCTTGAGGGCTAGCTTTGTTTTACTTGGTTGCGTCGAGCCGTTGCCCATGTCTTTGGGGACCAAGTTTTGCTCATTTCAAATGACCCGTTTCGGCTTTTCTTTGGCTTTTGGTCATTTGGTTGAGCTCTTTTTTTTCTCTTCTTCTTCTTTTTCTTTTGCTCAAGCTGTTTGTGTATTGGTGTTGACAATGCACTCATCAAGGGGGAGATTGCGAACACAAGGTTGACAAGTACCTTTGTGTGTTCGTTTTGTGATGAGTGATTGTCAATGTGATCCACGAAGTAGGTTGAGTGGTGACTAACCCTACCTTGGCGAAAGCCTTGTGTGCGACATGTCTCTTGGCTTGTGTTGTGCAGGTGTGGAGCACGGAGGCGGTAGCCGACGGCGAGGTGAAGGTCAAGGAGAACGTGCCGTGCCGATGGACCAGAGGGGTGAAGGACGGACGTGAGGCTTGGACCGAGGGACCCGAAGGCTAGGTGGCTAGCCGCGCTGCCTGACACTTGGGACATCGACAAGCGCGAGAAGACATAAGAGTGACCGTGTTGACCGTGGAGGTGACACGCGTCGGATGCCGGGGGACGCGTATGGAGCACGCTACTCGCGGAGCGGTTTGATGGTTTGGTCCTCAAAACCATCGGAGGCGGGTTTACGGGTTTGGGCCTCAAAACCCGGGCGGAGGTTCCGAGGTGGAACGGACGGCACGTGGCGGCATCGGGGAGTTCGCGTCGAGGCGAAGCTACCAGTGAGGAGGCGCGGTGGCCGTCGGATCAACATGGAGACCGAGTTGGACCTCTACGCCCTTGGGCTTGATGGTTTAGTTCTTATGTATCCAGGGGCAATTAGGGGAATGTGTAATAGCCCTGATAAATAGGGGATGGCATCCCCAAGCCATCTTCACCTCTCTCCCCACTTCCATTTTCTCCTCTTCCACCTAGGTTAGGTCTTGTAGTGTCTCATGAGAGAGGTCCACAGATTGAGCACTTGTCTGTGTATTCAACTGATGATTTTGTTTGGGAAGTGAGGCCCTTACCTCACTTTGCCCTCTGGGCTTCGTACCTGTTTTCTGTGTCTTTGAGTTTGTTGTTCGTCGTTCTTTCCCCTCCTGCTATTGCTTTTTCTTTTCGATTGGAGATGTTTTGGAGAACTTTCGGTTGATCTATGACGAGCTGGGACATGTGCTGAACTAATTCTTCCAGTGATTCAAATCAATTTGGCACGAGCTCGTAGATCGATTCGATTTTCGTTTTTGGGGAGAAAACTCGTTCTTGACTACAATCTGAATTTTTCCCGGAGTTTGGGTTCATCTCAGGCAATGGTTTTTGGGAATTAGGTTCGTGCTCTGTTGAATTGCATCTGTGTAAATTTTGAGCTCAAGAACTTTGGAATCGAGAGAGATCCATTTATTTTTGTGTTTGCCTGTTTTTCTGTTCGTGCTTAGGAGTGCTCGGTCCTATTCCTGGTTTGGTGCTTGTCGTATGATTGGGCTCCAGTGATAAGCAGCAGCTACCAGCGCCATGTGCCTATGCACCGTGCGTGCTCGATTGAGCAGTTCTTGCTGCTGTCCCAGGAAGACTCCCGCTCCCCAGCGCTCTGCTCTAGGTGCTTGTCATTGCGGCTCCTGTGCGTGACAGGGGAGCAAGATCGAGTGCTCAGCTGCAGGAATCAGGCATCGAGCATCTCGTCCGATTTCTTCCCTCCCTCGATTGTTTGTTGCCGTTCGTGTTCGTCAGTTACCGGTGCTAGTGTATCGAGGCAGTGCAGTCCATGCCCGCATCCCAGCAGCTGCGTTCTTCTCTGCCGTTGAGCAGAGCACCGGCAGGTTCGCTTGCTTCTCTTTCTGTTCTTGTGTCGTTGCTGCACGTGTGCATTCCTTGCTTGAATTTTGATTGGTAAAGAGTTTTGGACAGCGGCAACAGTGATATACAAGAAGAAATCTTTGGCTAATTATTGGGATATTTAATTGTGCTTAAGGCATTCTTTCTTCTCTGTTTTCAGCTTGTAGCCTGGAATTTCCAGTCTATAATTCCCGAGCTTGTTGGTTCATCTGTAGCTTGCGCGTTTGAGCTCCGATTCATGTTTCATCTTTTACGTTGATCTTCTATCGTTTCATAGAAGCTATATAGGTACTCTCGTTACCGGTTAGCTTGGGTATTATAGATTTGGGAACTTTTGTCATGGTTTGTTTTTTGTGGTGAATTTGGGACAGTAGTCAAAAGTTTCGAAAGAAATTTGAGGCTCCCATTCACCCCCTCTGGTCACCGTTTCCGGTCCTTCACACCCAGCAAGCCCTGCTGTTTTCGTCGCCTTCCTGGACACCACGAGCCCACTGCTGCGATGCGTGGCTGCACAGCGCCGCGGCCTCCCGCGCTCCCGCCCTGCACTCAGCCTCGGCGGTCTCCGCTCCACCGTCCGCGCCTCCGCCTGCCGGTGACCGGCACCACCATCCACTGCCGCTCCCGTGACCGATAGAGGAAGGAAAAAGCCAGTCCTATTTCTTCTCCTGATGGGCTGGCTACTGACTGGCTTCTCTACTCTAAATGACTACGTGGCTAAATGGGAAGCTGAAACACACATACTGGCCCAGGAAGGAAGGCCAACTGGGCAACTCGTTTTCAACCTACGTCCACCAGCGTCATTGAGGACTCTAGCCCCTCCTTTCTACTGTTAATGGCTGGGGGGGGGGGGGGTTGCTAAGCGGGGCTCCATTGCTGCGGCCAGCCTGCCCCGGTGGTAGATCTGCCCCTGGTTACAACCTCTCTCAACATTGGTTGAATTATTTGTTTTGTTTATTGACTACATATGGACTCTCTAAAATAAATATATAATCTTTTATAACAATCGTGATATCTCATTGATAGAATAATATAGAAATAAGATCTTACTTTAATTACAGCATAAACATGTATGCGCTGCACGTGCAAGGCTAGTTTTATAAAAAAACAGATACAGAGAAAAACTCTGTTGATATCATCGTTCATTGTTCGGTTTTAAAAGTTTAAATGGTCAAACATATCCGCTTTGTAGTTAATACTTCCTCCATCCCAAATTATAGGTCTTTCCAATTTTTTTGGAGAATCAAAACATATCAAGTTTGACCAAATTTATATAATAAAATAATAGCATTTATGATACCAACTAAGTATCATTAGATTCTTCATTAATTATATTTTCATAGTATACCTATTTGATGTCATAAATCTTTATAATTTTTTATATAATTTTGGTCAAACTTGAGATGCTTTAAGTCTTCAAGAACGTTAAAATGTCTTCTAATTTGGAACCGAGGAAGTAGGTGGCAAAAATCAAACAAGGGAATAGTTGGATGGCAAAAATTTAAGTTTTGTCCATGGAACAGGACGTTTTTATGAGACAAAAGCCCATGATATTGTTGGGTGGGCTGGTTCTTCCCACTATAAAGCCCACACAAATCTATTGCTGTTGTTGAATGAGGTACTTCCAGGACTTCCGGCAGAACCTTCTCCAACTCTCGTATTCTCCACGCCACAGTAGATCGCGGGCGACTCGAAGGCGACTCCGTCCCGACGCCGGATTCGCCGGTTTCCCCTCGACGTCGGTGTCCTTCTGGGTGCCGATGTGCAGGGGAAGGTGCGGATCCCGCGGCTGGTAGCTATTTCCCTTCTTATTAGGTTAGTTTTCATTGGTTTAGGGTTGGATTTCATCCTAGTGAGGAAATCACTGGTTTTCTTTTGCTTCTTTCCGAGCTCCTCAGGCATCGGCTTCGTTGGTGGTGTTTTGGTCCTGGGGGTGTGTGCTGTGCGTGTGGAGCTCGCTGATGGTGTCATATGCAGGGATTTGGAAACCGATGATGATTTCTTTGTTGTCTTTCTATGCGTCGGTTTTCGAATCTTCTATGAATCTATTTGTACTGTCAGTATCCATGCGGTTTGCATCGCCGCCAGCATCGTCACCCATGACTTGGCTGTTGTTGCTTCGAGGAGTGTCGGTGGTTGTATCGGTGGCGATGGCAAGTCGTTCGCCGGTGTTTTGATCCACCTTCTCGTCTCTCCGAGTTGGTGTACTTTGACCCCTCTTGTGGGTTTGCTGTTCGTCGTCTGGGGTTGGCCGGTGAGGCGACCGTTGTCAGATTCCGGTGACGATGAAGAGACGGCACGTTTCCATTTGCCGGAGCGTTCAATGGATCAAAAGCACACTTTGTGTGTGTTACTGATGGGCTTTTTAAAATTTCAAGACTCTTCGTCGATTCGGGTATCGGCCGTGAGCTTCATCCTAGGTCGTCTTCATTGCGGGAGATGGAGAAGATCTGGGCTGCGGCAATATTGGCCGGCGACGGCGAAGCTCACTGGGTACTCCTTCAGAGGAATTATCTGTAATCTATCTTGTGTTCAGGGGTGCCCTTTCGAGGGGCTGGATGTAAATGTACTGTTACTCTATTAATAAAATCCAACCCTTTTCTCAAAAAAAAAAAGAATGAGGTACTTCCAACAAACAACTCATCATCGTTTTTCACATTGCTGTTGAAATGGCCCGTTCCCCGTTATGGGCTGGCCAAGCTCTCCAACCAGACCTCGTCGCTGACAGCGGCGTCCTCATCGTTGTTACGGTGCCACGTCCATACTGCTCTCCTGTTGCCCATGATCCTCAGCCGCCCGTGCCCAAAGCTTGCGTCCCGGAACAGCGACAGGTGCGCCAACTCATGGTCACTGATGAATCTTCAGAACACAAGGAATTTAATTGTTAGTAGCGTTCATCAACACGACTAAGATGCATTTAGTTTGAGAGCAAGTCATGTTGTCTGAATGGTACTTATGAGCTTTGTTGTTGCCTGCGTCACCAATGGTGATGTACATCGGGCCCTGGCTGTTGGCCTTGTTGTCATAAATCCTCTCCTGCGACGAGTAACAATACAAACGACGATCGAATAGCTTATGCCTAGAGAGCTCTCAAATGAAATGATACTAGCTAAATGTAATGTACTCACAAAGCGCTCATAGGCATGGGTGTGAGAGGCGAAGACGACATCGACGCGCGCCTCTAAGAGCAGGCTCTCCATGGCCCTGCGCATGCCCTCGGCCTCGCCCTGGTGCGCCCGGTTAGTGTTGTACCAGGGCACGTGCACGAGCACCAGCAGCCACGGCGTCCTGCGCCGGTCCACCGCCGCAAGGTCCCTCCTGAGCCACGCGTGCTGCTCCGACCCTTCCTGGAACTCGGCGTAGGAGCCCAGCATGACGACGTGCTCCGCGCCGCCGGACGCGTCGAAGGAGTAGTAGAGGTTGGAGCTTGAGCCGCTCTCCTGGTGCGGCATGCGCCACCGCGCGTTGTACGCCACGAAGCGCCGCACCGGCCTGTCGGTGTCTGGCTCGCGCAGCGTCTCCTTCTCGTGGTTCCCCTCCGTCACCATCCACGGCCGCGCGCTCACCAGCGGCTGCACCAGCCGCCCCCACGAGTCCCACAGCGGCTGCTGCCCGTCCGCGTACGAGAGGTCTCCGGGAAGCAGCACCATGTCGTGGTCGTGGTCCGCGGCGCCGATTTGGGACAGCGTCGACGACGTCCACTCCGTCTGCCCCACGTCGCCAATGACGACGAACTCGATGGGCAGAGTGGCCGGAGGTGCCCGGAGGCTGAACTCGTCGCCGGCCCTGCCGCCGCACCTGTAGTAGTAAGTCGTGCTCGGCTCCAGCGGGCCGATGGTCACGTGGTGTATGGCGCCCGATGTGTATGACAAGAACTGGTACGTGGTCTGGTGGCCCGTCTCGGACGCAGTGTACTCTCCCGGAGATGTCCCGTACTCCACCACGGACGGTGCGCTGCGGTCGTCGGTGACCCAAGTAATTCGCATGCCGTGCGCCCCCACCACCGAAATGTGCACCTGTTGGATGGGAGAAGACGATAACTAGCTTATACTGCATCTGGGACGGCCGGGACAAACGTACTAGCTATGCACTGGCTGCGCAACATGTCAATCGAAGCTGGCACCTGTTGAGGATGGGATGCCGGCTTGTCGTGCGCCATGAGCACCAGCGGCCGTTGCGGCGGCCGGACATACTCATCGGCATGGACATGGACGGACGGCATCATCTGGGAGTGGGACTCAAGGTCCTGAGCAATGCAAAAGCATCCTCAAAGAGATGTTCCTGCTTGTGTAGAAGGAGCGCCAGAGGTTCGCACATGACCTGGCCACCCATCTTATAATACACTGACTGATGACTTGCAAGATACGGAGTCAATACATGGCTCCTTCGTCGTTCGTTCTTGTAACAATATATTTTATGGAAACTGGTTTGAGGCGGTTCCGTGGTAACCAAGGCGAAACGAGTAGAATAGAAGAGACAGATGAATGCGCGTCTTATAGGAAGTCAAAGTTTAGTGGCAAATGCGTGTGTTTGGAACTTTGGATGATGGAAAGGCCGGCACAGACATATACACTACGAAGCTGTATTTGGTGTAAAGTGATTGTTTTTTTCTTTCGATAAGGAAAGCTCTGCAGTAAACAATACTAACTTCTGTTGGCCTACCTCCCACACTTGGCCATTCAGCCATTTGGTCAGTCGTCATGGAAAACAAAAAAAATAAAATCGCCCTTGCCTCTATATCTCTTATAAAGATAAACCACTAACAATTTTTCTTGCCATGCAAAGTGTCCACATCAGTATCCACTATCACATCCAACTAATACATGCTATTATGTCTTCCTTAGAAGCTATTCACATTAGTAAACCACATCATTTACTAGGTGCCGTGGATTCGCGTAGAGAGGGGGTTAGGTGGTATAGTTGCCGTTACCCTCGTCGCTGTAGAGGTGTAGATGTCGTGGTGGTGGAATGACCGGGGTCATGTTGGGTCAGGGCGTGGTTCTCGTGTCCCTATTCACTGTGCACGGTCACGTCTGTCCCATCGGCGGGAGTAGGTGCCGTGGTTGGGGGCTCCCATGGCTCCTTGTCTTGCCAGAGGGCTCCACGTGTCCCTCGGACGAGACGGAAGTACACCGAGGGGTCAGACACTCCCGTGCTTACGTTGCCGGGGTCGGGCAAGGCGGAACTCGTTCCCAGTGTGACACAGGGGTCGAGCACTTTGATAATGTCATGAGGGCTCGGGCAAGGCAGAAACCACCACCTGAGGCGCCTATCTCACCCGAGACCTTTTCGCAAGGCTCGGGCGGGATGGAGGTTGGCTCTCAGCTTCGACTGATATGCTGTCAGCGCCTTTAGCGAGTTGGTTTTACCGGGGCCCTTCGATGGGGCTTTAGCAGTCGTGCAGGGTGCCGTATTTCGCCATCTGTTGGGTACCCTGATATTTTGATACCCAACCACCCCATTACTTTATTTCTTTTCTCTGGTTTTCTTAATTCCATGGCATACCATTACATGTTACAACCAGTGGCGGATCTAGAAAAAATATTTAGGGGGGGCTGGGCTAAAGAGAGCTAGACCAACTTAACTCAATTAAATCCCAGACAAAGCTAACATATAACAGTTTTAAACCTTTTATATGACAACTTAGATAAACAATTGAAAGTGCATCATAAAATGCATAAGAAGTAAAAGATAAAATTTTTATAACTAACCAACAAAATATAAATCGATGACGACACATTCACGCTGCCATATTCTTCATGAATCATTAGAAGTAATCTATATACAAGAAAAATAAATTAGTGACACAAATTTCAAGTAGTTAACTTCAAAGTTTTGAAGGTAGAAGAGAGCATATATCATATCACTAAATTGTTCCGAGGCACTAACATACGACGGGTTTTCATGTCTTCAAATTATTTAATGATTTTGTCATTCTTGATGCTTCTAAATATCTCCTTCTTAGTGTAGCATATCATTAAGTGATTGAACTATTCATCACCCATTTTGTTACGTAAATTTGTCTTTACAATAGACATAATAGAAAATATCCTCTCGACTGAAGCTGTTGCCACTAGAAGAATTAATATTAATTCAATGAGCTGATACACCAATAGATAAGATGTGTTCATTTGAGTCTTGACCATAATTTCAGCAACCTCTCCAAGCTCCCTACATCCAAGAAAATCTTGGGTTCTTCTAGAACGACTGACAAAGGCTCTTAGTTGATTTGGCAAAAGAAGGTCAGTAACATCAAAATCTGCAGCATAAATTTAAGCAAGTCTCACAGGCTTATCTACATAAAAATTAGAGGAGTTCCTTGTTTAAGACAAGCCATGTGATTAGGGTCAAACATTGGGGGTATGTTAAGCCTTGGGGTGAGGGGTTTCCGACAGAAGGACCCCCCGACCAACCCCTCTGGAATTGTTCGGGGGCTCGGGGCTACACCCATCGGGTGTGCTCGCGTGCAACCTCCGGCCAAGGATCAGACAAAAATCTGAGCATGCCCTCGGCCCCTGCTCTGGACTCGGGGGCTCACCTAGGCGCCTGTCTCCAGATCAACGGCAGCCTGAGCCTGATCCTCGACCCCGACTCTGGTCCGAGCTAAGGGCCGGTGAAAGGTTCTAAATGGCTAGAGGGAGGTGAATAGCCTAATAAAAATTTCTACAAGACACTAGAGGAAAGTGATTAGTAAGACAAATGGTGTAAGCAATTTTACTCTAGCTCTACAAGGGTTGCAAGCCACCTATTCCACCATGTCTAGTCACTTATGATCACTAAGGCACACACAAGACTAGGTCGCTGCCACTACCACTAGTGAGCTAACTAGCACTAGAAAACAAACTAAATACTCTAGTTACTCACTAAGCTAATCTACCAAACTAAAGCTACCACTACACAAGTGTATATGAAATTAAGTACAAGAGAGTGATAGAGGGGTATACCAAACATGGCAAGCGATGATCAATCAATCCAAGAATACCAAGTGATTAACGGGAGAACTCCAAATAGACAATCGACACAAAAATTTTCTCCCGAGGTTCACGTGCTTGCCGGCACGCTAGTCCCCGTTATGTCGACCATTCACTTGGTGGTTTGCAAGCTAATAGGCGTCACAAGCCTAGCCCTACACAAGGGCACCGCAAGAACCTACACGAATGAGGATACTCAGTGACATAAGCAATCGGCTAGAGTACCTTTTGGCTCTCCACTGTGAAAAAGGTCAAGAACCCCTCACAAGATCACCGGGAAATGGTCGTGAACAATCACCAACAACTCGTGCCAAGGGTCATCGCTGCTCCAAGCCATCTAGGCGGTGGCAACCACCAAGAGTAACAAAAAATCCTGTAGCTTACATGATCACTAGTGTCACTAGATGCTCAAACTCTAAGCAAATGCACTAGAATCACTCCCAATCTCAAAAAGATGATGAATCTATAGAGAAGATGAGTGGGAGGTGTCTGGCTTAGCTCACAAGGATGTATCAGTGATCAAAATGTACAAGAGAGTGAGCCCAAGCCTTCCAACATCTATTTATAGAGCCCCAACACTCAACATACCCATTGGCCCTCTTAACCTGTTGTCTGTGCATTGACCGGACGCAATGCAGGGTGCACCGGATGCGTCAGGTCACCTTAGGACAGCCCCGTGTCTCGACGGTTTGAAAGTTACCATTGGTGCCCAACAGCTAACTCGTGCGCGCTCATCACCTTCTGACCGGACGCGATGGTCCCCTAACCGGACTCACTTGAGTCGTGTGTCCGATCACGATCCAGAGAGGTCCAGATAACATTTTTCTCGATCGGACGCGTCTGGTCACCCTTGACCGGACTCGCCATCATCTGTTGAGGATGTCAATCGAAGCTGGCACCTGTTGAGGATGGGATGCCGGCTTGTCGTGCTCCATGAGCACCAGCGGCCGTTGCGGCGGCCGGACATACTCATCGGCATGGACACGGACGGACGGCATCATCTGGGAGTGGGACTCAAGGTCCTGAGCAATGCAAAAGCAACCTCAAAGAGATGTTCCTGCTTGTGTAGAAGGAGCGCCGGAGGTTCGCACATGACCTGGCCACCCATCTTATAATACACTGACTGATGACTTGCAAGATACGGAGTCAATACATGGCTCCTTCGTCGTTCGTTCTTGTAACAATATATTTTATGGAAACTGGTTTGAGGCGGTTCCGTGGCAACCAAGGCGAAACGAGTAGAATAGAAGAGATAGATGAATGCGCGTCTTATAGGAAGTCAAAGTTTAGTGGCAAATGCGTGTATTTGGAACTTTGGATGATGGAAAGGCCGGCACAGACATATATACTACGAAGCTGTATTTGGTGTAAAGTGATTGTTTTTTTTTTCTTTCGATAAGGAAAGCTCTGCAGTAAACAATACTAACTTCTGTTGACCTACCTCCCACACTTGGCCATTCAGCCATTTGGTCAGTCGTCATGGAAAAAAAAATCGCCCTTGCCTCTATATCTCTTATAAAGATAAACCACTAACAATTTTTCTTGCCATGCAAAGTGTCCACATCAGTATCCACTATCACATTCAACTAATACATGCTATTATGTCTTCCTTGAAGCTATTCACATTAGTAAACCGCATCATTTACTAACATATATTTAGTTGTCCACATCAGAATACTAAAAATCATCCACTAACATATATTATAATATTTATTCAATCATATTAGTAAATATAAGTAGTATAATTTTACCAGCGATTTTCGCAGCAACATGTGGGGTGTTCTTCTGGTTCTTAAACATGGAAAGGCGGCTAACCAATGACCGCAACAATTTCATAGCAAAGTTAGTCACTGTATAACATGTATTGCGCCTGTGTGAATAGGAGAATGTACCTTAATATGACTGATTGGAAATCTCCAACGCAGCCTAGTATTAATTAATCCTTATAGGATATGCATTAGGACATAAGTTGAATCCTATAAAATCTCATAAAATTCAGGAAACATGTAGCCATTGCGAATTATCCATCTTTGCCATTGCAAAAAAAAATTCATAAAAGTAATCCATTGCGATCTATTTTGTATACTAACAAAGTATTGTCGATCTCTGCCAATGCGAAAACTGCATAAGGTAACTCCCTAAATTTGAATCTAAATTAGTGACCTCTACCATTACAAAAAGTAATTTAAAATCACCATGTAAATTTGCTTCATAATTACTCACCTCTACTATTATATATGAAAAAGATGATGCAAAGTAACCCATAAATACGCTTTTGAAACCCACATCTTGAAAGATAAGGAATCTGTTTAATTTGTATCCAAATTACCAACTGCTGCTATTTCAAAATATGAAGAGAAATTTTCTATTTGACCCAAAAAAAAGTAATGCTTTCTTATTTTACACCAAAAATCAAATTCTTTCATATCTGTCCTCGTCTCAAGTTTTTCTTTTACATTTGACACTCCTGTTAGCTCTGTGAGAAGCATAGTTAGCTCTCTAAGTGGAGCAACGGAAAAAAAAATAAAGTGCCCTTTGAGCAAAGGGAAGAGAGGAACTCAATCATCTGTCGCGACTCTTCGTCCTCCCAGACTGGCACTCACACGGGTGGCTCTCCTCCCTCGTAACCCTAGATCGGAGGCGGCCATGGAGGCTGCCCGCGCGGCCTCACTGGCGTCCGTCGCGGCCACGGGGGCAGGCACCGCAGACTTAGGGCTGGCCGCCGCGAACATGGGGGTGGGCGCCGCGGCCTTGGGGCTAGCCGCCGCGGACATGGGGGTGGCCAGCATGACCAAGCCGTGCGAGACCAGGCCCGGTACGCCTAGGTCTGGTGCATCCAGGGCTGCTGTTAAGCCGTCGTGTACTAGGATACTCCACCAACTCATAGAAGGTGCTGCAGGGGTGAGTTTTTCTATCTCCATGTCTTCCGTAGTAGTAGGGTTACAAAGTTCGGAAGTTCTCATGCCTGCCATCGTTATTGTGGAGTCACAGGATGGACGATCCAGCTACTAGTTTTCTATAGAAAATTCATTTGCTTGACAATCGCAAAAAGACTAGAAAGGATGTGAAATGTTTATTTCGAGATGGTTGTTGATTCAGACTTCCCGAATTATAAGGATTTCATTGAATCAGTTATAGAGAAGTACCCACTAGGCTACATGGAAGTTCCACATGTCCAGTACTATGATAATGTTCTGAAGACTTTTCAGATGTAAAATCAGACCTGGATTTGATGTCTATGTTTGATATGCATAATAAGGAGAACATTGTAGAGATGTTCATCGTTTGTTGTGATCCCTCAGAGACATTTGAGCCTATCACCGAGTGGGAGTTTGTTATTGAAGGGCAGCCTGGAAACAATATAGACTAGGATGAGAATGATTACCTTAGAAATCTATTACCAGAGAATGAGCATGTGTACTAGAAGTCAATTCTCAACCATTTGCAAAGTGGACTATGTGACCAACAACTTGGCTGAGACAATTGGATTAAGTACTACAAGTCCATGAATTTAGGTGATTTGATGGATAAGATCAGACAATTATGTATGATCAAGTGGAATTGGAAAGAAATTAGATAGCTTGATTCTTCCCCCCACATAATTAAGAAGTTAAATGAAAAGATACATTGCATTATCTTTAATTAATGATAGATGTAGGAGATACTTTGCATTATCTTTCATAATGATAAATGTAGGTAATTTAAATACAAATTTATGGTCTATTTTGAATTATGGTTGAAAAATGGCAGATGTGCATAATTTAGATGTAAATTTAGAGAATTAATTTCAGATTTTGCATGGCTACGGAAATTGCCTCCTCTTTATTTATATAATACTCCTATTGTCCCAAAAAAGTGATGTTCTAGGATTTTTCAACAGATTAGTGGAGAAGAGAAATATCCCTAATACCCTTGGTTTGTTGCACTTGATTCTCTTAAAAAGGGGATGTCCCATGCTTTACTTGTCTAATTAACATGCGCTGCATGCAAGCATGAAGACTATCCTGGCCTGATGCATTTGGTTAAGGAAATTAAAGGGCAGAATTGTTGCGCATGCAGATTTTCCTTTGGGCCAAAAACGTGTATAAAGCTCTGAACATCATTTTTTGGGACAAATTTCAATCAAAGCAGTCTGGCGGCGTACATGTATCTTGTTTGTTGGCACGGATAGATTGCCTTTGATTTTTTATTGACATATTAAACTTCTATCAGATTTTTTATGAATAGATTAATTAACCGAGGCGTGATGGATACGATAGATATTATATTTTATTGATACATTACCAAGTGAATGTGATAACAGTAAGACTCATCTAATATTTTATATTAATTATAATTGTAAATGTCGGTAAAATAATATTTTCATTTTAATAAGATAGATATTTTGTTTTATTAATACAGATATTCTGTTAACTAATTGTGAACGTGGTAGCAGAAATTTTGTGAACCACGTGACGTGATTAATATGACTCATCTAATATTTTACTATTAGTTCCCGTGTACGACCAAACGGTTAAATTTTTTTCCTCCTGAAAATTGATTTTTTATTTATAGTGGCATAGGTGTGTAATTTTCTAGAAAACAAAAATACATCCGGTGGTTATGGATGGCTAGAGTTATTGATTTGATGGCCCGATGTTTTTGATTAATGTGAGAATTTCTAACATTTATCTTTATTTCTAACAAATCTGGTGAGAATCAACGTAGGAGCCTCTAATTAGTAATATTAAGATTGAATTGAAAATGAACCAATCCCAACTAAATTCTAACACTTTCCCTGTAACATCATAGATTCAGACAAGAAAAAGAGTATGCTTTCACCTTGAATCTTCCATAGCCCAAGCCTATGGCTGAAATATGTAAGGCTGGCCCATCTATCATACATTTTCAATCATTTAGCAATACATTAGAGAATACAAGGGATATGATATAATATATGCATGGATTATCCACTAAAACTAGCTAGCTTGACATAGGAGAGAGGGGCCATCTTGTCCTTTTTCTATTCTTATTATTCTTCAAATTATGAGGAGATAATTGTTATATAGGGCATTTAATTTAATTATTGACCAGTAGTCAATCATGTCACATATTTACTTAGCAAATGCATTAGACATGTTAGCGCCACCTAAGAGCAAAACTACCTCCGGCAAGCAGGTATTTACACTTACACGGTTTGATATAGTTGGGGAACACTTTTGTTTGGTTTTGTGGCTGAGGGAGAAAACCTAGGTTGAAGCTATTGTTAAAGGGTTATGTAGGACATCTTCCTTAATACATCAATGCAACTGCGGCTCACAATAGGAAAAGAGAAAATTTCTTCCTTGACCCTAAAAATAGCTCGGCTTCCTCCCTTGGCTCTTTTAGATTTGAAGTTACCTATTGTTAAAGGATCATATAAAAAGAACAGTAAGATTTCAGACCAAATATGTAACTTCGAATTGAAAAGGCCAAAAAAGAAAGCTGAACTTTTTTTGAGTAAAAGAAGGAAGAAATTTCCTCATAAAAAACAAGCCGATATTCTATCCCAACAACATTGCTGTATAGCTTTGTTTTTATAAGGTGGCCATATATATATATATATATATATAACAGATGTTGTTGGGCTTTAGAAGTCCTCGTACAGCGCCTGAGGCCCAATGTGTCCTCATCACCTCACTCTGTCACTTCATAAACGATTGGTTCAGCCGGCTTCAGCCGTTCAGGAACTAAAGCATTTACTGACTTAAATCATGGACGTTCAGTTTAATATGCTATAGCTTTCTTTAATTTGTTTGGCAGCGCGTGGAGGAGGATAGCTTCGACGGTGATGCCAGGGCCATAGCCGACGAGGAGCCCCCAGTCGAGGCCTTCCCCCGCCGTGCGCAGACCCAGCTGCTCCGACATCCGCCGCATCTCTTCCAAAACTAGGATGACAGACGAACACCTTGTGTTGCCGTATTGCCTCATCACGGCCCTTGATGCCTCCAGCTTCTTCTCCCCCAGCCCCAGCTTGCTCTCAATCCTATCAAGTATACCGTGTCCACCTGGATGCACCACCCAGAAGACCTCCTCGTTCAGGTCGGGAGCAGGCACCGTGGCCTCCTGCAGCAAAAGCTCCACCAACCGCTCCACGGAACCGGACACATGCCGGGGTATGTCTCGGTCCAGGGTGTACACTATCCCTTCCTCCCGGAGCTTGGACACCAAGGCCTCCTCCGTCCCCGGCATGGTCTCTTGACACGCCATCACAAGCTCAAACATGGCGTGCTCTTCGGCGGTGGGGTTGCAGCCCACCACAACAGCACCGGCGGCGTCACCCAAGATGGCCTGGCCGACGAGGTCCCCCATGTGGGACGCCGAGGGGCCTCGAAGCGATAGGGTGCACACCTCGGAGCATACCACAAGCACCCGGGCGCCGGGGTTGTCCTTGGAGAGGCGCAGGGCGGTGCAGCCACCGTGGCAGCCGGTCTGGTACAGCATGAAGCGCTTGGTCGATGGCCTGAGGCCGAGGAGCCTGGCGAGTTCACAGTCCGCGCCAGGCATGCAGCCGCTGCTTGACATGCTGGCGACGAGATGCGTGATGTCGGAGGCCTGCTTGCCCCAGTCACTCATGGCCTTGCGTGCCGCCTCCACGCCGAGCTCGGGTACACCCACATCGGCGAGCTCCTGCCGGCGGGTGAGGGAAGGGGAGCTGTACGCCGTGATGGACGGGCTTTCCCTCAACATTTCGCTGGACAAGTAAAAGTGTCGCTTCTCGATCATGGTCTTCTCACCTGAAATTCATCATGTGCTATACGTATTAGTGCTACTGCAAGACTGCAGGTTAACGCAGAAATGCATCAGCAGACAATTCAGTGATAGTTAATACTAGTACTCCCTCCGTATCGGATTTAGAAGTCGTTTAGGACAGCGACACGGTCTCCAAAACACAACTTTGACCTCTTATTTTTATAAAAAATATTAATGAAAAAGTGATCTATGTATACTTTTATGAAAGTATTTTCAAGACAAATCTATTCATATAATTTTTACATTTGCAAACTCAACAACTTAAAAGTTATTGATGATTTATATTCTCAATGTTTGACCCAAACCTTGTCCAAAACGACTTCTAAATCCGATACAGAGGGAGTATACTATTACTTGTTTATTTATCATTCACTAGAAACAAAATTAAAATTATTGAACTATCATAGACTTCATGGTGATGTTATTTGTATGGATGAATTGCCTAATAACAGAATTAAACACATCTTTCCCTAGTTCCAAATTCAGCAGATATCGTCTATAGTATTACACACAATAATAAAGGTAGTTCTATAAAGAACAATCATTTGTACATGCATGGACTTACAAATGTTTGCAAACTTTGCCTTCAAATCCACCATGTGATTGCTTCTGCTAATCTCAAAATAGTAATCAGAGAATGAATTTTGTTGAAACTCATGCAATGGAACAGCTTTGCCTACTCCCAAAATGGTTGCATTCCCACCATCATGACGACATACCGTTCGATGATTATTCACATCTGGTGCTTTCAAAGAGTCCATCAAAACCTATATGATGCTTGAACCAAAGGAAAATGGCGCAGATGATGATCTACTCGTTCGGATGCCTTGATCCTAAGTGGGTATAGTTATATAGGCACTTATTGTCCACCCAAGTTGCAATAAACGCATATATACGATGCCAATGGCGGGTGCGAGGTGCCTTGCACCTCTCCTTGGCAGAGAGTAGTTTTTCACCCTTTTTTTTTGGCTTGACTGGTTTCTAATCTTTTCAGATTAACAAACCTTGTAATTACTCTTCTTTTAAAATAGGAACTGGCACTGTCTCGTGCCTTTCGTTCAAAAAATATATATACACAATGCCAATGAATTATTGAACGAGAAACCATTGATTAATTGGCCAACTAAAGCATGATTAGTGCCATTATTTGGCATCTATCCCAGACAATATAACTTACCCCACTACAGAATTTATGTAATATACTCCCATTGTACATCTTGTATCATAACGAAGAAACCTTCATGTTCACTTGGAGCCTTGGAAGGCTTAGAAATTGTCGCAAATGAAAACCAAAATAACCACATACATGTTGCTGCCCACCATTGTGCCATTGTGCCATTATATATATATATATATATATATATATATATATATATATATATATATATATATATATATATATATATATATGCAAACACAAAGCAAAGTACCATTTTACTTTGCTTTTTGCTCAATTACTCACGCATACCACTATATGTTACAGAAATAAACCAAACTATCTTTATTGTACTATACACAAGCATTTTATAGTTCAAAATTGCAATTCAAATAACATTATAACAACATTCGTACGGTAGATTTCCCAATTAATTGTCTTAGGCATTGGTTTTTAAAACTTTAGAATTGTTCTTTGTGCAGTTTTGGCACAGTGCAAGTACAATCCAAAAATCTGAAGCACCCGATTTCTTTTGACTCGACCTAAAGGTTGTGTTTAAAGATATTTATTTCAAGTATTTGTTGCCACATCTGGAGAGTTAGTATATGAAACTAAGTCACTATCTTGCGGACACCTGAGAGAGTGAGAGATGCATATTTTTTCTGGATGACTACTGGATTTCTGCTCCCATTTCGAGTGCCGTCCAATGCAAGCAGTTGGGCTTTTAATTTTCTTACTAGCTAGATGTGTAGTACGTTTCTTGGCCTGGTAGGTTGTGTCTATGACCATGTGAAACACGCGGCGTAGATACACGAGCATGGGCACTATCACTTTCCTTACGACTTAAGTAGATTTCCTTGCTAGTTTTGATATAAAGTTTATTTTCATTTGACTTTGTTTAAAAAACATGAATTTTACTGTGCATCACCTATTTTTAGAGCCGCCTCTAAAAATCCATTTATAGGGGCAGTTGGATCTAGAGCCACATCTAAAGTAGGGGCATTTGTAGAAGCGACTGGAAATGACAGTCATCCCTAAAAATGCATTGCTAGATGTGGTTCGTTTTGAGAACTAGTTCCGGAGTCGGTTTTAGATTGAGCCTCCCTATTGACGCTGAAGATTACTCCAAGCCAACACACCAGCAAGGGCCTTGGACGCCCAAGAGGTCTCACAAGACCTGCAACGCAACAAGAGACGCAGCGTAACCGGCCTAACCGATCAAGAGATCGATAGGGCCGATGTAGAGCTTGATTTCGGCTGAAAAAGCTCCCGAACCACTCCCGGAAGGATTCGTCAGGGTGGAGCACGTGGAGGATCTCCTAGGACCAGCAAGGCCGCTTAGGACGCCGATGAATCTCATGGAGAGACATCACCGAACAGCAAGAGGGGTTGAGAGAGGAGAATTTAGGGCAAAGAGATTGATAGTTTTGTGTTTTTTGTCGATTGGATAGATATGAACTCAATCGGCCGTGATCCTCTCATATATATAGAGGGGGTAGTCTTATCCTAGTAGAAAACATCTGCAAGATGTGTTCTCCAAGTTTCCCACGTTGTAAATATACCAAAAACCGACTTTAGGAAGTATTCTCTTCGGTTTCCAGGCAGAGTCGGCTTAGCCGACAAGGGGAGTCGGATAAGCTGACTTTTATGGGCTCGGACACGTCCGCGGGGCTGGCATCGGGGGAAGTCGGCTTAGCCAACTCAGACAGTTGGCTAAGCTGACTGGAGGCTGGCAAAACCAGCTAAGCCGACTGTCAGGGTCGGCTAAGCCGACTCAGGGTGGCTTGCTGTGGCTCGCCGTCTCCTACGCACGTTTTGTTTGTTATTTCGTCACGCCGTTTGACCTTCACCATGCCCAAGATGTTTATAACTCGTTCATAATACTTAAAACTCATTGGGACATTTTTGAGTGTCAACATATGTCCCCCTATTTTCAGGTGAATAATGCATGAATCTAAAAACACTCAATTGAGCCAAAACACAATAAAACTAAACAGCGATGATACCCATCTCATCGGCTGCTCAGCGACTAAGGGCAATGTATACATTGGCCATTTTTGTTCTAAGGGCGATACATGTATCGGCCATTGCTTGGAGAGCACTTAGACTTCTTATCAAACACTTGAAAAATACTTTTTCAAGTACCTCCCATTGAATGCTCTATTGAGACGTTCACCTTGCAATGTCTCTAGCAGATAGGAATTACCGTATATAACTTTGATCACTTTGTAAGGACCCACCCAGTTAGGTGACCATTTGTCAAACTGATTACTCTTTGATTCAATAGGTAACATGGTTTTCTACACAAATTCTCCTATTTAGAAGGATTTGCTCTTGACTTTCTTGTTGTATGCCCTGGCAACTCAAGCTTTATCTTTCTCTATCTCCTTGAGAGCTTTTAATCTTATATCAATTACCTCATCGATATTATCCATCATCAAATCATGATACACAATGACTGATAGATCATTTTGTTTAGCAAGCCTGTATGCATCCAAATTCACCTCGACAGGCAACACGGCCTCTTGACCATATACCAACTCAAAAGGAGTAACTTTTGTAGCACCATGCCTTGAAATGCGATGTGCCCATAGAGCTTCAGACAAAACTTCATGCCACCTCCTTGGATTCTCCTCAATCTTTTTCTTGATGAGCTTGATCAAAGTCTTATTACTAGACTCAGCTTGGCCATTAGCTTGAGCATAATATGGAGATGAATTGAGCAACTTGATCTTATATAATTCGGCAAATTCCCTCACCTCTTTAAATATAAATTATGTCCCTTGATCTGTAGTTAATGTTTTAGGAATGCCGAATCTATGTATGATATGCTCGATAATGAACTCAATCACTTCCTTGTGTGTCATATTCTTCAAAGGAACTGTCTCGGTCCACTTAGTGAAGTAATCTGTAGCAACCAACACAAACTGGTGTCCCTTGGAAGATGGAGGATGTATTTGGCCAATAAAGTCTAACCCTCAACTACGAAAAGGCCATGGCTTGATGATAGGATGAAGCATAGTAACAGGCATAAGCTGAATATTTCCAAACCTTTAGCACTCTTCACAACATTTGTAGTATCGAAAACAATTGGCCATCATAGTAGGCCAATAGAAACCGGCTCTACGCAACAACCACTTCATCTTCGGGGCCGATTGATGCGTACCACAAATGCCTTCATGAACTTCTCCCAAGCCACTCTTGCTTGATCAGATCCTAAGAACTTTAGTAGCAAATCTTCGGCGGTTCTTCGGTAGGGCTCATCATTATGCAACACATACTTAAAAGCACTTCGCCGAACACTTTTGTCAAGTTTACCACTTGAATCACGTAGGTATGCCAACAAAGGAGTCCTCTAATCACATAAATCGGCCCTAACATCACCGGAAGTTCCGTTGGGCCAATTTGAAGACTTCTTGGGCAGATTGGCCGGGTCGACCATAGGTGAGTAGAGAAGTCGGCTTAGCTGACTCGTCTATACCTACACGGGAAAATTCCAAATCTTCATGCGTCAACTTTTCTTAAATATGAAAATTACGCCCACCGACGTCATAGCCAGATGCTTATTGAGCTAACATGTTGGCCCTTTGATTTTCATGCCTCGGAACATGCCGAATTTGAAATTCGGAAAGAGAACCAATAATATTGAGGCAAGCGTCAAGACAAACTCTTAGTAATCCTTCTAAGCATTGTAATTCACCAGCAACCTGCTATACCACCAGTAAGGAATTACCATAGGCCTCAATATGTTTTACTCCCATGGACCGTAATGTAATCAATCCGAATAATAAAGCTTGATATTCGGTTTGATTATTAGTGCAATGAAAATTTAACCGACTTGACATCTCAATTTCAGCACCACTAAGGGAAATAAGCACAATACCAACACCTTGGCCACCTTTGCAAACCAATCCATCAAAATATAATTTCCAGAGAGTAAAAGTAAGGTAATTGATTTTATTATCCAATTCAATACCATGCTCAACAATAAAATCAGCAAGGACTTGACCTTTTAAAGCTTTCAATGGTTCATAAGTCAAGTCATATTCAATTAGTGCGTATACCCATTTAGCTATCCTTTTACGAAGAATTAGCTGATATAACATGTGTTTTATCACATCGGCCTGGCAAGCAACAATACATGTACTAGACAAAAGATAATGTCTCATCTTGGAACAAGCATAGTATAGTGATAAGTATAATTTTTCTATATGAGCATACCTTGTCTCGGGATCAAGAAGACGGCGACCAAGATAAGCTATTACATATTCTTTACCTTTGTCTTCTTTAGTCAAAACAACCCCGATTATCTTATCTTCGACAGCAATATATAATTTAAAAGCAACTCCTCCCCTTGGTGCACGAAGAACCGGTGGTGTTGACAGATATTCCTTTATCTTCTCAAATACTTCTTGTTGTTCTGCCCCCCAAGTGAATTCAGATTCATCCTTCAGTTTTACTATGGGGGTAAAAGGAATAATCTTTCTGGACAAGTTGGCAATAAATCTTCTCAAGTAGTTCACTTTTCCAAAAAACTTTTGCAAGTCTTTCTTGCATGTAGGTGTCTGAACTCCTTTGATCTTTTCTATCCGCTTGGGATCAATCTCTATGCCTTTATCATGAATAATAAAGCCTAAGAACTTTGCAGCCGATACTTAAAAAGCACATTTGAGTGGATTCATTTTTAATCCATAGCGGCGCATCCTCGCAAAAGCAAGACGTAAATCAGCCAAATGTGATTTATGGGCAACCGATTTAATCACAATATCATCAATGTAAACCTCCATAATCACCCCAATTAGATCATGGAAAATCAAATTCATAGCTCTTTGATAAGTAGCACCTGCATTCTTTAGCCCAAATGTCATCACAACCCACTCAAAGAGACCAACAAACCCAGGACATATGAAGGCCGTCTTTGACATATCTTCTTTGGCCATGGAAATCTGATTATAACCGATATTACCATCAAAAAAGCTAATAACCCGGTGTCCTGAAGCATCATTGATAAGCATATCGGCTATAGGCATAGGATATTCATCTTTCGGAGTAGCTCTATTCATATCTCTAAAATCAATGCAAACTCTGATCTTCCTAGAATCTTTCTTCTCAATAGGCACAATATTGGAGACCCACTCTGTATACCTGCATGGCTGAATAAAACCCGCTTGCAAGAGCCAATTAATTTCTTCTTTAACTCGATCATAAATTGTAGAATTAAATCGGCAGGGGTGTTGCTTATATGGCTTGAATCCATCCTTGATGGGGAGCCGATGCTCAACAAGCTCTTGGCTTAGCCCAAACATCTCTGTATAATTCCATGCAAAACAATCAACATATTCCTTGAGAAGTGTGATTAGCTCAACTTCGTAATTGGCTTCTAAGTTTTGATTTATAAATGTCGGCCGGGGCATAGAGCCATCCCCAATATCAACCTGCTCTAAAGGGTTGGCCAACGTAAATCCTTGGCCCAACTTATCGAGCTCATCAAAATCATCTATCGCCTCATAGGCATTAGTCTTATTAGCCCGATACTGATCAACACGATGTTTCAACCATTCAATATTTGTATCCATTAATAAACAATTACATGATAATATTAAGCCGATTATCAATCAGCTTTAAAGATATAAGAATAAAACCACCTTGTTTGGTAACACTAATAAATTCATAGCTAGAAAGATCTCTACCAGACAAGCAACACAATAGCATCATGCCCCCCAAGCATAGGAGCATCGGCTATAGCTACTTCAGTCGATGAATCTGAATACACAATCTCCACGGCATCATCCACCCATTGAATAAGAAACTGATGCATGCTAGATGGCATGCAATAGTTGGCATGGATCCAATCACGCCCAAGTATTAAACTGTAGCAACCTTGCACATCTGCAACGAAGAATGCCGTGGCTAGGGTTTTGCTTCCAATAGTGAGTTCCATGTTAGCAATCCCTCTAGCTAGAATAGGAGCACCTCCTCCAACTCCAGTGATCGTCATGTTGGTCTTGACCAACTCCTCATCAGTGCCACCAAGCTTCTTGTAAAGTGCATATGGCATCACATTCACAATTGCCCCATTATCCACCAACATGTTATGGACCAAAGTACCATTGATATGGCCCTTCACATGCAAAGGCTTAAGGTGATTAATAGACTGTTCTGGTTTCTTGAATGTGGCATCTTGTATCGAGAAGTTGAACACCTCTGTGGCTGAATCGTCCTCAATGATGTAGTAATCGATGGACAAAACAACCACATTAACCTCCCCTCTTTCCGGAGTAGCTTCGTAGTCAACCATCTCCTCATCGGGAACCTTAGGCACCTCCATGCCAACCATAGTAGCCATGGTGAAAGCAAAATCATCAGAGTACTCCTCGAAGGCCATCGGGACAGTCGGAGTCGGCTCAACCGACTCTGGAGTTGGCCTGGCCGATTCTGAGGCTTCTAGAGTAGTATCAGCAGGGGGAGTCAGCTTAGCCAACTTGTGAGTAGACTTAGCTGACTATGGTACACCCAGGCCGGCAGGAACATGTGTAGTCAGCTTAGCCGACTGGCCAGCGGCAGTAGCGGAATTTTGGTATTTCGGAGGGCTTTTGACGTGCTCGGGATTTAGGACTTCACCCTCCATCTTGGCAAGCATCTCCCGCTTCTATTGCTTATGCTGAGCGTGCTGCAACTTACGCCGTTGGGTTTTATTCAACCCACGAGGACACCCACACGAGTTGGCGATACTTGGAATCTCCTTCGACGCGCTACTTCTTCTCTTCTCAAGCAACTTCTTTAGGAGCTTTACCCTGCTTTTGTGCTAGAGTTTCTTTAATTACAATCGGCCCATCATGGCTAATGACAGGAGCTTCCATTGAGCCGATTGTGATGACTGGTTGAGGCCTAGCTCTTGGTGAAGGAATAACAGGAGTCTCAACCTTCTTATGCACATAAATCTGCCGCATTGGTGCCCTTTCTGAACTTTGTGAAGCCGGAGTCTTGAATGAAATCTCCTGGCTTTGATTTACACTGCTAGAGCCTGATTATTGTTCAATCGGCTAAAGATGAAAGATCTTGGAACTAATCTGGTGGGCTCTTCCCACCTTTGTTGACCTTGCATAGGCGCCGCCAAAGGATACGGGACCCAAACTCTATAGGGACCCCATTGTGACATGACTGGAGGTGGAATCGGGAGTCCCCAACGAGATACATGAGGAGTAACTCTCTAAACTGGAGCTGCTAGTTGCATCACCACCAATTGCTTAACCTTGTCATCTTCTCGCTTGGGAGGAGTAGATTCCCTTTATTTAAAGGCCGATTCTTGGAATTGGCCTTTTCTTGCTTATACTTGGCCATGAGCCTATCAAAAGCGCATGATGGCCTCACCACAAGCTCCCCTTGGTTCTTCTCATTCGTCTTCCAAGTACCAATCTCCGGCCTATATGGAACAAATGTGCACAAAACCTGAACATTAGAGTGACTGGAACTGCTAGAAACAGGGGAGTCGGCTTAGCCGACTAGCTCTGTTGCTGGGTGGAGTCGGCCTAGGCCTGGGCGGCCTACGCTATGCCATCACCATTTCGTACCACCACTGCCTTCTCAAATACCGCGTTGATCTAGCAGTGATCTTCAATTTGTTCATGCCTTCATCATCCTTCTCGAGCACCACCTTGCGCCTCGAATTCGTTTTGACATTTGGTGCTACACGTGGTCCGCCGATAAGCACATTCTTACCTTGAGTTGTATCAGCTTGCTCAGGACGAATAAAAATAGCGGGTGGTCCTGCTTCAATTATATGCATTGAAAAAGAAACCTTATCAACTTGCATATCGTCCCTCATTAAGAGCCGATTGGACCTATAGACGAAAAACATTGCAATCATTAGTGGCATGAGAAAAAGAATTATGATATTTACAATAAGCTCTTCTTTTTAACTCATCAGTTGAAGGCAATGTATAATTAATTATAATATAACCGAATTTTAATAATTCATCAAAGATTCGGTCACATTTAGAGAAATCAAAAGTAAACTTCATCTCTTCACCTCGATTCTTATGAATCGGTTTGAGAGATGGACAAGTAACCATCTTATTTTCTGCTGGTTATTTAATTTCAATAGGACAAACCTCCCTATTATCAACATCAGAACAATCAGAATGATCATCAACAACATGCACATTATGACGATTAGACTTATAGGTATCACGAGATTCTTTAAGGCGTGATTCAACTGAAACGACCATTTGCAATAGTTGATTAACATTCATGAACTCATGATGTTCAAGTTTATCCCTAATACTAGGACGTAAACCAGCAAAGCATAAGTCAGTTAAATCTCTTTCAGAAATCATTAAATGAAAGCATCGATTCTTAATTTCTCTAAATCATTTAATAAAATCAAGAACAGACTCATCACGACCTTGACGAACTGATGCAAGATGAGACAATCTAGTTTCATGGATACCGGTATAAAAATAACTATAAAACTTTTCTTCTAATTCGGCCCATGAATCGATAGAACAAGCTGGTAATGAAGTAAACCATGCAAAAGCTATGCCAGTAAGAGACAATGGAAAATTTTGAACTTTTATAAAATCACAAGCACTAGCTTCACCCAATTGCGCAAGAAACATGCTAATATGCTCCATGGTAGATTTACTATCATCACCACTAAATTTATTAAAATCAGGTATCTTCCACCCATCAGGTGCTTTCATGAAATCAAAGTGTGAAGGGTACGGCTTGCGGTAAGTAGTCCTACTAGGCTTGATTTGTACACCTAAACTTTCCTCAAGCGATTTAGACAATTCTTTCCTAAACCGATTCAAAGTATCATTGAAATTGGTAGAGGGAGCAACAGGTGCAGCAGTATCATCAAGTATGGGAACTTGGCTTGGTGACTTCGGCGGGTTGGGGAGAATGTTTTGCCCCGCGCGAAGCTCAACTTGTTGTTGGTGTTTGATTGGTTCGAGTGTTTCGAGCCGAATTTTGACCATAGATAACCACTTGATTAGTTGGAGCACTGCCGGCTAAACCGGTCTTATCGACTTCAATCGCCAAAGAGATCGATTTGCCTTTATTTTCTGCTGCATATAAACCTTGATTGTCATAAAAATTCAAAGGCATGCCGAATTCTGGTTGTTTAGAAGAAGAATCAACACCCGATGCATTGCTATCGGTTGTTTTCCCTTCTAGCTTATCAAATCGAGCCATGATCATGTTCACAGCAGTCAAAAGATTATTATCTATTACTTTTTTATGATCATCCATCATAGTAGTATAATTGGCATGCGTAGGATAAGGATCAACAATATCATCGTACTTAGGTTCAGAAATCCTTACCTTAGGTGCAGCAAGTGCAGATGATGTAGAAGTGATCAACTCGCTAAAATCTAGCTCCCTGAATTGAGTGACCTTTTCTCGCCGATCTTTAGTGCAACTCTGAAGAAAAGCCTTCAGAACAGCGTTGAACTTGGCCTCCACTTGTTGCTTCAATTCCTCAGGGAGCTCATCAATGTTCATGGGATGATTGATGTTGCCCTCATGAGGAACCTGGGTCCTATCCCCGGTATCTTCACCGTTGCTTCCCATGTTGCCCAAGGAAAACTTGATCTTTCACCTAGCGTTCCCTAGTGGAGTTACCAAAAAGTATGTTGACACTGAAGATTACTCCAATCCAACACACCAGCGAGGGCCTTGGACACCCAAGAGGTCTCACAAGACCTGCAACGCAGTAAGAGATGCAGTGTTACCGGCCTAACCGGTCAAGAGGTCAATAGGGTCGATGTAGAGCTTGATCTCGGCTGAAAAGGCTCCCGAACCACTCCCGAAAGGATCCGTCAGGGAGGAGCATGTAGAGGATCTTCTAGGACGAGCAAGGCCTCCTAGAACACCGATGAATCTCGTGGAGAGACATCACCGAACAGCAGGAGGGGTTGAGAGAGGAGAATTTAGGGCAAAGAGATGGATAGTTTTGTGTTTTTTGTCGATTGAATAGATGGGAACTCAATCAGCCGTGATCCTCTCATATATATAGAGAGGGGGTGGTCTTATCCCAGCAAAAAACATCTCCAAGATGTGTTCTCAAGTTTCCCATGTTGAAAATATACCAAAAACCGACTTTAGAAAGTATTCTCCTCGGTTTTCAAGCAGAGTCGGCTTAGCCAACAAGGGGAGTCGGCTAAGCCCACTTTTACGGGCTCGAGCATGCCTGCGGGGCTGGCATCAGGGGAAGTCGGCTTAGCCGACTCAGGCAGTCGGCTAAGCCGACTAGAGGCTAGCAAAACTGGTTAAGCCGACTGTCAGGGTCGGCTAAGCCGACTCGGGGTGGCTTGCCGTCTCCTCCGCGCATTTCGTTTGTTATTTCGTCGCGCCGTTTGACCTCCACCATGCCCAAGACGTTTATAACTCGTTCATAATACTTAAAACTCCTTGGGCATTTTTTTAGTGTCAACACTCCCCTATTGAAAAATGAGGCATTTCTAAAAATGCTTTTTATTGTAGTGATTGTACTAAACAAGCATTTAATAGTTCAACATTGCAATTCAAATATCACTATAACAATATTCGTAAGGTAGATTCCCCGATTAATTGTCTTAGGCATTGCTTTTTAAAACTTCAGAACTTTTCTTTTATCCCTAAAGTACCATCTGAATCACCCCGTTTCTTTTGACTTGGCCGAAAGGCTGTGTTGAAAGGTATTTATTTCAAGTATTTCTTGCCACACATCTGGAGAGTTAGTATATGAAACTAAGTCACTATCTTTCAGACACCTAAAAGGGTGAGAGATGCCTATTTTTTTCTGGATGACTACTGGATATCTGCTCCCATTTTATTAGTAGTGTATGACACGGCTCCATGCCATCCAATGCTAGCAGCTGGGCTTTTAATTGTCTTACTAGATGTGTAGTACGTTTCTAGGCCTGATTCGTTGTGTCTACATCCATGTGAAACATGGGCGTAGATACATGAGCATGACCACTATCACTTTCCTTGCGACTTAGATTTCTGAATCGAGATCCGTCCCTATAGAACCGTCTCCCTCCTCGTGGTCCATGGGGATGGATGATAGCTAGCTAAGGTCACAATCATGAACATCTTCTCAACAAACAGTAGGTATGAAACACACTATATTAACCCAAGCCAAGAATGCACGACCCAGGCATCTAACCAGAGCACAGAAAACAACACAAAAAGGATCCATTGAGCAGCATACAATGGCAGCTCAGGCCTCATCCATTGTAGTCCCCACTGACGCCGAGCTGCTGCAGGCACAGGCCGATCTATGGCGAAACAGCCTGTGCTACCTCAAGTCCATGGCACTCAAGTGCGCTGCTGAGCTTGGCATACCCACTTCCATCTACCGCCTCGGCGGTGCTGCCTCGCTTGCCGACCTGATCGCCGCACTGTCACTCCCCCAGGCTAAGCTTCCTTTCCTTGGCCGCCTCATGAGGCTGCTGGCCTCGTCGGGCGTCTTCGCCATGGTTGGGTCCTCTGATGAGGCTGTCTACTCCCTCACACCACTGTCATACCTCCTGGTGGATGGCATCGCTGCCGACAGTAACCACATGGACCATGCACCTTTCCTGCTAACAGTGACATCACCTCACTATATTGACTTGGCAATGGACCTAGCTGACTGGTTCAAGAAGGAAGCCAAGACACCTCCTTTCGATCACAAGCACGGGGCATCGCTGTTCGAGGAGAGCATGCAACACAAGGAGCCCGAGTTCCACAAGATGTCAATACTGGGTTTGTTGGTCCACGACAACTTTGCAACCAACATTGGCGTGCGGGACTACCAGTTCATTTTCCAGGGTGTAAAGTCGGTGACTGACTGCTGTTACCATGGGGATGGCACGACAGGGAAGGCCATTGCCAAGGCCTTCCCACAGATCAAGGTCACTGTGCTAGATCTTCCACAGGAGATTCGCAAGATACCGGCTGATGGTGTCGTCAATTATGTTGGAGGTGACATGTTCAAGTCCATCCCACCTGCTCAAATGGTGACACTTAAGGTATAAATATTGGAACTAGTGTTTCTTCACTGCAAAACATAATAATGAAGTAATAATGTTTATGAAAACAATTTGAAATAAAGAGCTCAACCTGTGGAAATAGCATTTTTGTGTACAAAATAAGAATTCATATGCATATTTATGCGGCATGTTATATCTTATGTATGATGTACTCTATTTGATGAACTTAACTTCTTATACAATTTTTGTCAGCTCGACTAATATCATTGAGACTTGAATTTCCATGGAAGATGGTGCTGCACCACTGGAGTGACGAAGACTGCGTGAAGATACTTGCCAATTGCAAGAAGGCAATACCTTCACGGGAAGAGGGAAGGAAAGTTGTCATCGGAGATATCATTCTTGACCCTGCCTCAGGACCAGTAATGTTTGAAACTCAGCTCCTAATGGACGTCTGCATGATGCTGATGAAAGGAGGCCGGCAGCGGGACTTGAATGACTGGCGTGACCTCATCCTGAAAGCAGGGTTCAGTGAGTATAAGGTGCTCAAGAACTTTGGAGCTCGTGGTGTCCTGGAGCTCTATCCGTAAGACTCATTATCCTAGATCGGCGCATCTTTATATTGTGGTTTGGCGCGAAGAAATCTACATAATACGAAAATAAAGGGAGTGTGTCATAGTTTTCTGAATGATCGTTTCATGGAACATAGAGTAGCAAGCTGTGACAGGCTTGGTTGCTCCACGATCTGTTAACTTTCATTTGGAGAAGTATCTAGGCACATCATGAGATGCTACGTGTATCATGTTAATATATAGTTATATACCCACCGTCCAGGAGTTGGATATATGAACTATCTTGTAATTGGTCTTGTATTATCGGCCACGTACAAGTGAGCCTCTCCATTAGCCCCTGTATGTATGCATGCCTGTATCTCGGAAAGCAGGAGCAACAATTGTACCGATACTAAATACATATCAATAAAAAACAGGAGAGTCTCTGAACTGTTTTTATGTACTCCCTTCGGCCCAAATAATTGCACATTAGATTTTCGATAAGTTCAACTTTTTAGTTTTACTTGATTTATACAAAATATTATCAACATTTGTATTTTCTAACATGTTTATTATAATAATATATTTCATTTGGGCTATTATTGGCGGCATTAATCTTAGGGAAATTGATTTGATAGGTAGACAATTCACTTGGGCTAATTCTCTTCCTCGTCCCACTTATGAAAAAGCTTGCTATAGGTTCTTAATGATGACTGAATGGAAATTTAAATATCCTATGGTGATTGTACAAGCTCTCGATAGAGATGTTTCAGACCATACACCATTACTACTTGACACCAGGACAACAGCCTTCATGGGAACAACAAAACCATTCAAAATGGAAATCAACCAGTTCTCTCGCGAGAATTTCAATCATTGAGTTGCAGAAATATGGAATAAGCCAGTGAGGGGGCAACATATTGTTGAGAGATGAACAAAAAAGGAGCTACACAAAGAAACACCTCAGTCTACAACTAATAGCCTGGATATTGCCGCCAAAAATCAGAACTTATCTAAGAATGAGAGAAATCAGCTTGATCATGCTAGAAGCGATCTGACTGAATAGAGGCCGAAGCAAGTGTTTCAAGATCTTTGTATCATCTCAATGTAACGATCATCTCTTCACTAACCCTTAGCTAGGATGAAGATAACCATTTTTTATCACTAACATGTTTTTAAAATGAATTAAATAGAAGAGTTGTTGTTTATATTAAAAAGAAAAAGTTCAGATTGGACACAACAAAATTACAATAACCCAAAAGGTCAAACCAGCGACGATAGCCTAAGGAACATGTTGTGCCCCACTATGAAATTATTAAGATATACTCTTCGTTCATTTTGGCTTCTAGGATCTAATTCAAAGGTTCCTATGCTAGTTTCAAAAGCAACCTAATCTGGAAAGCACAGGTGGAAAACAAATGCAAAGTCTTCGCTTGGATACTTGTGCAAGAGAAAATACTAATGGCGGACAACTTGCAAAAAAAAGGGTGGTTGCATCAAGATCAATGTGTGTTATGTGATGGGCCGTTGGAAACATGCCTACATCTATCTCTACTTTTCCCATTCACTAAAGCGGTTTGGAATCAAATCCTAACCTAGGAGAATTTTGGCGTTCAAATGTCACAATTCACCCAAGATCTTGTTCACTTCAGTACTTGGTGGGAGGAGACCACACCTAAGATCAAAAAGAAAGAAAAGAGGCTTTTCAATGGTTTGGTTTGTTCATCTACACATGCTAGAATCTTTGAAAGGAAAGAAATCAAACAATTTTCAATAACGTCCGAGAATCGGCAATACAAGTCGCTTCAAGAATTAAAGAGCACATTGAACAAAGAAAGAGGGCATTCCAAGGGGGGTCTAGCAACCTAGGGTTTAAGTTTGTATATGTGCTTTTGTGGTTTCTTTGTCTCTGTCTGTATGCCCAGCTAGTCAGACTGCGATCTGTACATAAACTTTCTTTATTTCTTCCTTAATTGAGAGGTAGAGCTCTTGTCGTTCGTTTCAAGAAGTATACTCTTCGGTCATTTGTGGTGGCATAGAATTTGTATATGACCACTTTTTGTGATTTGACTATGATCTGTACGTAAACTTTCTTTATTCCTTCCTTAATTGAGAGGCAGAGCTCCTGTTGCTCATTTCAAAAGGTATACTCTTCGTTCATTTTTGGTGGCATAGAATTTGTATGTGACAACTTTTTGTGACTTGACTCCTTGTATGTCTATATCTGCAGAGTGGGTATACATGAAACTACATCGCTATCTCGCAAAATCTGAAAGATGTGATTTTTTCATAGATCATGCAACGACGACTTGAATATTACATACACTTCTCTACACCGTTCGACCTAACCAGCTGGTCTTTTATCTTCTTATATAGTAATAACATGGGTCATGGGGGTCGTTTAATAATACTCCTTCTGTTCCAAAAAAAACTTTTCATTATAAGATTCGTATCGATCAAACTTTCTTAGCTTTGACTAGTTAGATTTATAGAAAATATTAGCAACATTTATATCTCTAAATAAGATCATTATAAAAATATAGTCAAAAGACAGTTTAAACCGTTTACATCATGTAGGATGGCATCCTATTCAAGAGTTCGGCTCCCGCCACCAAAAAGAACCACCAGACCCCAGCCAAATTTACAGCAAAATAACGAACTACCATAAGAAAAAAAAAACTTATAATAGAAGCCACAGCCAAAACCAGTAACTATCGTCAAGCCGAGCTGACCAGTTCCTGAAACTTTAAACCAAAGCTTGAGAGTCTCCCAGCCTTTTGGACGTCCTTTCACTTTGTCAGCAGAGAATTCTTCCACCCATGAGCCATCACCTTGAGTTCCCCAGCTTTCATCCTCAGGATCTCATGTATGTCCTCCTTGTGTAAAATGCTCTAGTTCAACACCGAACCAGCTATCTTGTGAAGAAGTATATCCATACCCCTCCAACCCAATCTCTGAAAACAAGGTCATTTCTTAATGTCCAAAGGCACCAAAAGGTTGCTGAGGTAAAGATATTGATCACGCTATTTTTCTTATTACTCAACCAAAATTTTCCAATAGAATCTAGAGAGCCCCCTAGTCTGACTCCCAGCAGATCAGACAACATAACCCTAAGCTGCACAGCCACGGCATAGTCAAAAAAAGGTGTTGTGTACTGATTCTTTTTCACAGCAAAAAAGGCAGGTTTCATCCTCAACCAACCTTCTTTTGCTGAGGTTATCCCTAGTCAACACCTTATTTTTAGAAAGTAACCAGAGAAAGTAATGAACTCTAGGTGAAATCTTAATTTGCTAAATAGCAGACACAAAAACAGGTTTTATACCTCTAAAATTAACAACCTTGTAAAATGATTGAACTGAATAGGTACCAGAAGAATTAAACTTCTAGACTAGAGAATCTTCCTCATCTGTAAACACAGTAGTGGAAGCTAATTGCAGACTTCATTCGACATTTCCAGCAGTCTATTATCAACACACCTCCTAAATGTGCACTTGCACTTTAGGGTAAGCCCATCCCAATGGTCAGCCACAGGGCCATTCTTCTCATTAACAATTCTACTAGTACAGTGCCCGTGCTAACGCTACGGCTTTATTTCAGGGATACACATGAAAGCAACCAAACGACGACATTTTTTCCATAATTTAAGTCTCACACAATTGTATATGACCATACATGCTACAAATAATCTTAAAACTAAAATAAATCATAAAACTGTATATCTACAGATGAAAGAAACACAAATTCACATTCATTCATGTCTAAGTCATCCATCTGTGTACTTCAATAGATAGTTGTATGAGCTGGAAAAAAACAGTAACAATAGCAAAGTACATATACATATATATAATCACTGGAAAATAGAAGGCACATATGATTGTACATGCTCTTTCTCTGACTGCTTTGTCTCCCCTGTTGTCCCTCAAACAACTAATGATGCATTCCTCCTTGGATATCCCTCTTGAACAGCTATTCTCCATTTCAGATTGTTCTCTTTTGATCCTCTCACTTCATAAGCAAAGCAACATAATGAAATCCAGCAGTCCGATGTTTTCAAATTATCACACTTCAAATATTTATATGTACGTACCATTGCCTGTTAAGGCAACACAAGAATACAAACTTTTGCAAGAGAAACCAATAATGACACCAATCGATTTAATATTCCATACATCTAAACAGCTGATGGCCAATGGAAATCAGTTTTTATACATGTCTATATCAGAATAGCATGTTGCTCTGCTTGTTTCATAGCACCTTGTAACTGTTTAGATTATAAAGTCACTAACCACCTTTTTCAAAAAAATAAAAATAAAGTCACTAACCATTAACCACAAATTCAGTAAAGCTATTTACCCAACAAAAAAACATTATGTAAGTCAGCATGATATGACATCAATGTTCAGCTGGTCAATGTCAACCAAAAAAACATCTAATGAAATAAGGGCCATAGGTGTAGAGCTGGTCAATGTCGACACCGTCTCGTTGAAGGTCAACTCGATGGAGCTGCCAGACCTACACCACCACGCCAAGAAGTGGATCACCATGTACAACACAAGTAAGTGAAGACAAACCGACACCTATTGCTCTGCGCAGATGCATGGATACCACAAAATGCCATGATATTTCATGATGGATTTCATAGTTAGCCCACCCACCCACCAGGCCACCACAAAAGTGACAAAACTGTCCCTGCAAATAAAAGACAACATGGATAATGTTAGCATCTCCAAATCATACAATGCAATTTGTGATTAATTCAATTGTGTTAAATGTATCCATGATCACCTAATAGCTATCCATTAACTGACAATGAATAGCTTCTATATTTTTTTATTTCAGACTGGAGAAGAGAAACTAAAAAAATCAAAAGAATGCATGCAAAGGCATCTTCAAATCAAGTTTCCGTTCACATGTACTACTCAAAAGCAATTGCATAATAAACAATATTAAATAAAGGTTTTTTAACATCAATTGTTCCTAGGCAAGGGAAATTAAACGTGAGTGCTCACCAGAAACAGGATGCAGGTGTTGTTGAACGTGAGTGTGCTCAATAGAGACATATAAGATTGATTCAGTAACTTTTTTTGAACTGCCACGGGGGGACTATATTGATTCAGTAACTCACACACAACTTTTAAGCAATGTTATCCAAGCAAAAAAAATAGCTCTGTAAAATTATTAACCCAATATATTCCAAGCAAGAAAAAAAAAGCAACAAAGAGTGTAAATGGAATTAAGGCCAATCATGTTCAAATCTGACCAAATGTGTCACAGATACTGATAAGTCAATGTTGGTTGGAAACATCATCAAATTTTAAGTAGCAGCCCCTTTTCAGTATTCTCAAACAGGAGCTAATGTATTGTCTGGTATAAGCTTAGTAATAAGGGGAGAAGTTCATAATTATTTATTTCTGGAAGAAACGGTAATGACCACCTATTTCTTGTTCCTGATGGATGCAGGACTAATTGATTTGGTGACACTGGGTGACACATTAGGCGGAGATGAGTGCTGGCATTCACTTGGGCATATGAAGGAATGCCCATAAGATCAGAAATAACGTATGCACTTGGCGTGTTGTTTCACAAAATGTTACCACTATCCTAAATTTACATTGCGCTTAAAACAATCCTGAGATGATGAACACTTCACAGCAGCATTGACATCAGTGGAAGCGATGTAGAAACTATCCTTAGAACCCCAATTATTCCTATCCGTCTATACTTCATGTCTGGATTACTAACCTACAACTACAAGGTAAGAAGCAGGCACAGAAAACAATAACAGATTGTAATTTGCATGCGAAAGATGTCTTTGCGGGAAGAATGTGCTACCCATGTAAGAAATGTGGTCATACCTGCTTTCTCACCACCATTAGAAGCTCATTAGCTACTGAAAAGCCACCTGAATCAGTATTGAAGCCAACAGCCAGTGCCAAACGACAGAAGGTACCGTAAACCTATATAGTTTTTGATCAGGTATTATTTATGGAGACACAAATTAGGAGAGAAATGAGCAATGTATCACAAACCTGAATCAGGAAGAAGATATCGTAAACTCTCCAAGTAATCTAATATTCCTGTATTGAAAAGGTCGATATGTCTGCTGAGTAAATGAAAAGCACCAAATACAAAGGAAAATATTTTTTTTTCTCAAATATGCAGGAGCTTACAAGTTATCCTCCGAATTGCATTATATGATAACATCATACAGACATACAAAACAAATTTCACTGACAGGCATACAAAACAGAGAAGAGAATGTGTTTTCATCACCTGCTCATGCAACTCCTCGTTGAGGTTAAGATCCGACAACACATCAAGCACGACAACTACAGACACTACGGGAGAGAAGTTAAAAATCAAAATACAGTCCTACCTCAGATGTGAAAGGGAGAACTTGTGAGTGAACATTAGAATCTGACATCCTGAATACTTGCACAGCGTTATCTGGTTCCCGATTTTCTGAAGGGTACCCCTGATGAGAGAGTAAGGGGTTGTCAGCAGTAAATAACACATTTCATCCATATTACTCTAGCAAGGAGACCAATTAGCAACTGAATTGCAATATAATGTTTGCCTGAGAAGATAGAAGCTAATACTTGCGGATGTACGTTAGGCTCCTTCAGTCCGTATAACTGGACCTCATTGGTTGTATGCATATTAGGATCTTCATGACCATAAGCCTGCAGATATCCAAGTTCTACATGTCATGGACGATGCCAAAACTCTCTGAAAACGACAATTGCAACTTCACCATCTAATTAATAATCTAGCAAAGAAAATGCCAAATAAAAAAATCCTTCAAACATGGAGCATCAACAGACATATCAATTATATAAGAATAATATTCCTCATTACCGAAAAATCATGAACAGCCTGATGGCTCCAGTGGGCGGCCGTGGATCTGCGCCTGGCTGGGGAAGGGGGCTAACGGCTGGCCGTGGCACGCAGGTGCAGGCGACCACCTCCTCCGCCTCGGTCAAGCACCAGGAGGCACCGGTGCCAGGGCCAGGCCCAGCTCGAGCAGGAGGAAAGAAAGGATCTAATCTGAGCCGCCGTCGCCTGGAGCCCGACTGGAACCGCACGGCCTTGTCCGGCGCCGTCGCCTGGAGCCGCCGTCGGCTGGAGGCCTTGGCCGGCGCCGTGGCCTAGAGCCGCAGTCGCCTAGAGGCCTCCACACGCGCCGTCGACTGGAGCCCTTGGCCGGCGTGCGGAAGGCGGCATCCGTGGAAAGCGGCATCGCGGCGGGCGGGCGTACTTGAGGCGGACTCGCGTCCTTGCGGCCTCGGTGCGGCGGGCGTCCTCGCAGCGGCGGCGGGTGGGCGTACTCGCTGCGGCGGCGTACGTCCTCGCGGCGGCGGACTTGGCTATGGACGTCGGGTGAGCTGAAGAGGCAGCGTTGGGGAGTGCGCGGGACAGGAGACGGAGGGTGAGGCCTCGCGCTTCGTGCCTGGGTGAATGCGGGGCGGCGGACGGAGGGTCAGGCCTCGCGCTTCGCTCCTGGGTGGTAGGATGAGGGATGATCCCAGCGATCTCGTCCGTTGCATACGAGTGAGTAAGAGAAATGGCAGATTAGAGTGAATCTCGTCCCTTTATTTGAAAGGTTGGTTGAATTTTGAGTGTATTTATTTGTGTGCACTTTAAAGAGATTAGGAGAGATAATGACTGTAGTGGATAGTTTATTGTGTGGCTATAGAAAAGTTTTTCAGGTGTATTATATATAGTAGAGATAGAGATAAAGATCCCAGAATTGAATAGCTAGACTAGAGGAACCTAACCTGTTATCTTCCCAAAAACACACTTTCTTACCATCACCTATGATCCAAAGCTAACCCATTTTAGCTGCCTGAACAGCCCACATAAAACCTCTAAAGAAGGCTAAGGTCCCTGCTAAACTAGACTAAAAGATATTAAGACTGTTAGTATTGTACTTATAGTCAATAAGCTCTTTCCAGAGTTTATCCTTGTCAATAGCATATCTTTTAAGCCAAAAAGCAATTAAACAAATATTTAAATCTCTGAGACTAGAATACCCTAACCTCCAAACTCCTTACACATAGCAATAGACTCCCAATTGGATAGGTGATATTTACTATTTCCGTCAACATCATTCCATAAGCAATTCCCATTTGAGTATTCAGTAGCTTAATAGCCCACTTTGAAAACTTAAGAAAAGATAAAATATAGACAGGGATACTTGCAAGACAAGTCTCAAGAAGCACAGCCCTAGCGGCTAAAGAAAGCAACTTGCCCCTCCACCCTGCAATCCTCTTAAGGATCTTATCAACGAGAGGCTAGATGTCCTCCCTAGACTACTTTGCACAATGAAGAGGAATACCTATGTACTTGATGGGGAAATTACCTACTGGGCAGCTAAACAGATGTGACACCTCATGTATACAGTCTAAATCTATGTTCATAGGGACGAACTCACTTTTATGAAATTTTATCCTCATGCCAAAGAGCTGTTCATACCACATCAAAATATACTTTACGTTGGCAAGATAAGGAGGACTAGCACTAGAAAATATAATGGTGTCATCTGCATACTGTAGAGACAGAATACCCCTACATACTGTAGAGATAGGATACCCCCTCTCTAAAGTCATGAGAAGCCCCTGAACCAAGCCTAAGTTAGATGCCTTATCTAGCATTCTACTCAAAACATCTCCAACTAAATTGAAGAGCAAGGGGGATATAGGATCCCCTGTCTTAAACCTTTGCTATGTTTGAAGTACGTAATGTCTTCCCCATTTACCATCATATCTACAGACCCACCTACCCTCTACTCTATAAAACCTCAAAAAGGAAGCTCTAGCTAACCCTATCATATGTTTTTTCATAATCTAGCTTGAGGATCACCCTTGTTCTTTTTCCTTATTGAGACTATGCACAATTTCATGTGCAACCACCATACTTTCTAAAATGTACCTCCGCTTGATTAAAGCACTTCGGTTAGAAGCCACTAACCCTTGTGCTACTTTGCCTAGCCTAATGGTAAGTAATTTTGAAAAGATCTTGAAACTACAATTCAACAAACAAATGGGCCCAAATTGTTCCATACTACAAGCATCTTCAACTTTTGGAACTAAAGTCACCAAAGCAAAGTTCAATCTATATGAATCTAACTCTCCTTTATGAGAGTCTTGAAACATTTGCACTAAAGCAGGGCCTACTATATCCAAGAATTTTTGGTAGAAAAGAAAAGGTAGCCCATCAGGACCAAGGGCACCATTTGGATAGCAACTAAAGATAGCATCTTTAATCTCTTTAGCCAAAAAAAAGGAGCTACTAAAAGGTCATTCTCTTCAGTTTTAACCTTGTCAGCATCAATCCAAAAGTTGTGACCTAAGGAGGCACCACCACCAGGTTTCTCAGCAAACAACTTTTTATAAAAATCTAAGGCTACATCCATCATCCCCTTTTGATCAGCGACACGACCTAGAGGAGTCTCTAGATACTCAATCTTCTTCATCCTACTTTGATAGTTAGCTAGGCAGTATTCCTATCCTCCTCTAGAATATCTCTATCTCTAGATCTTGGCCAGATTTTGATCTCTTCTAACCTCCAAAGCTTACCTACCTCTTCCTCCAGGTACCTAAACTTCTCTAATTCATTTATCTTCAGCCACCTTTTCTAAACTATCATATTCTCTAGAAAGCTTACTTTTATGCTTGTTTAAGGTAGCTAGATTACAAGCCCATCCCTTGGCTAATCTCCTAAAAGTTCTAACCCTGAACTGCCACCTATCAAAACTTTTGGTATTAGGACAATTCACATTTCAAGCTTTAAGGACTATCTTTCTAAAAGATCTTGTTCCAGCCACCACTTAAAACGAAATCTCTTTTTACCATAGAAAACATTATCCCTAGTGTCCACTAGTAAAGGGTTGTGGTCACTAGGAAGTCTCTCTAGAGCCTTCACTCTAGCCAGAGGGAAGGCAAAATCCCAAAGGGGAGAAATAAACACTCTATCAATCTTAACTAGCACTAGTTTTTCCTGCTTATTAGTTCAGGTGTACTTTCTATTTTTAGGATTGATCTCAATAAGACCCATCTATTAATCTAATCATTGAAAAGATCTACCCACTTATAATTGACTAAACCATTACTCTTATTCAGACTAGATCTCACCGGATTAAAATCCCCCAATCACAAGAGGACCACTCCAAGAGTTCATGACCAGATCTAATTCATCTCAAAAAGATTGTTTGCCCTCCTCATAAGGGGAGCCATATACCACTACTAACTTAAAATAGAATCCAGTGTTTCTATTTGTCAAAATGACACTAACATAGAACTCCAAAACATCACTATTCATCATAGTAAACAAATTCGAATTAGCACCAACTAGAATCCCCTAGTAGAGCCTCTAGCCCTAAGAGAGCTCCAAGCAAAAGGGATATTACCAGTAAGAGATCTTAAAAAACTAGAGGGAACTCACTCTTTTTAGTTTCAATGAAACAAACAAAATCAACATGATTATCTCTAATTCTACTAGTTAGAGCTGGAATCCTACCAACTTGGCCCAAACCTCTAATATTCCAAAACAAGTCTATCATTTCTCTTTCTGTCTAGATTTTCTATTCTGATCCACTTTAGCATCCCCTAAAGTTTGGTCTATTGAGGCAGAAACTGAAATATCATTTTCACTGATAGAAGCCTCAGGGAACCCCCTGATCACTCTTCATCAACCTAATATCTTTTTTATCCTTAGTTAGGTTATCCAACCTCCAATCACTGATATGATTCTGACAGTTAGCAGTAAAATAATCCAGTCTATTGGCTTCTAACTCAATAATGTTATCTAAAGCCAAGGATGTTGAAGGGTTGCCATCCTCCAACACCAAACCTACTTGAGAAGCAATAGAGATGTAAGGAGCCCTAGATATACCTTTGATTTCTTCCAAATGATATTTTCTTTTGAGATCCTTGGCTTTGTTCATAACCGGTCTGTCATCATCATTAGCAAGTCTGGCACTCTTCTTTGAGCTATGACTATGCCCCAAGTCTTCTTAGAACCTCTCTTCTTCTCTTCTACAAAAGCTTTCTCCATACATTCTTGAGACAGTTGAGTGCTCACCACCTCTACCCCTTCTATCTCAATCGTGACCACCTCTGCAGATATGTTAGACACCTGACTCTCCACAGTATTACTCAGCATATCCACCCATTCTTTAGGCAGAGACATCAGCTCTCCATCTTCTTACATAATTTCAGTTTATAAATTAGATAACCCTAAATCTTCTTCATCCTCTTCAGCTAACTCCATAGCTTGAAGCAGATCCACACAATTTGATTCTTCTAGGACATCAATACCACCCATGGCAGAGAAGTCCAACACCCTTTTGGTAGATTTGTTACCCTTCTAAGAACTAGAAGCACCAGTAGATCCCATCTAAGCCTAAACCATCTCCTTATTCTATTTGTCTTGATCCTCTCCTAGTCCATCCTTCTTCTTCTCCAGATCATCTTGTTTATATTTATCTATATCCTCTTTAAGCAAATCATCATCTTAGAGAGCTCCCGCCATCATCATCTTCACCATCATCTCCCTCGGAGTTCACAACTTCTTGCTCTACCCCCTCTGTCTTGAAAAAACAACATAACAAGCATCTCCCATCTCAAATACTCTTTCCCTAGGTATCTTGACTAGATTCTTGCGCATCACTTTGACTCTGGCCATAGAAAAGAAGCTAGCGAAAAGAGTAGACGAATCAACCTCCACCATCCTCCCAACACTAGAAACCACATCTTTCAAAGACCACTAGTCCACCCATTTTGGTGTGATACCCTTCACCTGAACCTACACATCCTCCAATTTTCCAATAGGTTTCATATCCCCATCCCATGGTTTCAAAGATGCCATTTGTCGGTATTTTGTAAACGAGACTAGTAAATTTATACGAATGCCACATTGCTCTAGGACGATGATGGTAGCATCCAAAAGACACAAGGATTTATACTAGTTTAGGCCGGAGCCCTACGTCTAGTCTCAGAGATGATCGAGTGCGTGTTCCTTGCTTGAATGCTCTAAAGTTCTTACAATGGGTTATGCAAGAATGGTGGAAGAGGTAGGAGAGCTAGAGCTAGAAGATGGACTGCTGAAAGGTCTTAATATGGCTAGAGGGGGTGAATAGCCTATTAAAATTCTACAAAACACTAGTGCAACTTGATTAGTAAGACAAATGGTGAAATGCAAGTTTTGCTCTAGCTCTACAAGGGCTGCAAGCCACCTACCCAATCAATTCTAGTCACTATGATTTCTAGGCACACAATTAGCTATGTCACTACTTCCTACTCTAGGTGAACAAGGCTAGCAAGAAAAGCTACACTAACAATCTACACAAGAGAGCTAAATACTCTACTTTGCGAGAAAGTAAATGAAAAGTCAAGATTGTTATACCGCTGTGTAGGGGATGAACCAATCACCAAGATGATAACCAATCAATACACTGGGAGGATACCAAATGACAAGAGACACAAGTATTTTTTTCTCCCGAGGTTCACGTGCTTGCCGGCATGCTACGTCATCGTTGTGTCGACCAACACTTGGTGGTTCAGCGGCTAAGAGGTGTAGCACGAACCTCGTCCAACCCGTGGACACTATAAGAACCTACCCACAAGTGATGTAGCTCAATGACACACGTAATCCACTAGAGTTGCCTTTGGCGCTCCGCCAGAGAAGGCACAAGAACCCCTCACAATCACTGGGAGGTGGCCAAGAACAATCACCAATCTTGCCACAACTCCTCCGCTGACTCCAAGCCGTCTAGGTGGTGGCAACCACCAAGAGTAACAAGAATCCCGCAGCTCAAATGATCCCCAAGTGCCACTAGATGCAAACTCACAAGCAAATGCACTTGCAATCACTCAATCTCACTTTGGATTCACAACCAAGCAAGGGAGATGAGTGGGAGGGAGTATGCTCAGGTCAAGAGGATGTCAAGATGATCAAAATGTCAAGACAATTTCCCAAGAGCCGACAACCACGTATTTATAAGCTCTTCAATCAAATAGAGCCGTTGGCCCCTTCACAGTGCCTGTTTCAAACCGACCGAACGCGCCGGTCTATAGTGACTGGACGCGCGACCCCAGTGCCCGGTCGCTCTGATCTTGCCATGTGTCGGTGCTTTGAATTACGTTCATTCGATCACAACGATCAAAAAGGTCAGCGCTACAAGGCAAACAGTGACCGGTCGCACCGCTATGTATGACCGGACTCTGAACCAAGTCACGAGGGACGACGGTGGTAAGAAGCAAGGGTGGCTGGATGGAGCAAATCTTAATAGGAGTAAGCTTGATTCATTCTATTGGTTGGTCTGTGTTATTGAGCTCCTGTCATTCTTGGGTTACCTCTACTGGGCCCGGAGGTATGTCTATAGGAATGACCAAAGAGTGGTCGACAAGGACAAACAAGTCTCCAGTAGATTGTGATATGGATGAGATATAACTATGAACATCTGGGATAATAAAAGCTAAGCTAGTTTCTTTCATTCCTTTTGTTTGGGTTCTTTTTGTAAAACAAAATGTGTCTAGTGAGCATGAGACAGTAAAGTCAAGTGAAACTTTTGTGCCAAGCACTATGGTTAGGAAAGTTGTCTCGGTGCAAAAGAAGAGATAAGCTAGAGTTTCATTGTACGCGGGTCCTAACGTCTTTTAACGTTATATGATGTATTTTGTGATGTTCCGATAGTATACATATGATGTTATATGATGTATTTTGTGATATTCACATAGTATACATGTGATGTTATATATAGGACAACAACTTTTCTTTTTCAGAAAAAAACTTTTTTGTTACTTTATTTATTTGGAAAGTTACATAAGTAAAGAAAATACATGACATTTATATTGTCTAAATATCCTAAAATACATCAACAAACATCAAATATACTCAACGTGACCAATATATAGAACATAACATGTATACTTTGTGAACATCACAAATTTTGTCATAAACAACATATATATACTACATGAACATGACAAACTATATCATATAGAGCATCACATGTGTACGACGTGAAGATCACAAAATAACATGAGTATAACTTTGTAACTTTTTAAAAAAGAAAAGTTCTGGAAATATCTTTTTCCAAAAAGTGAAAGTTAAAAAAAATAAGTTTTTTCCGAAAAGGAAAGTATTGGGAGGTGGGCAACTGACTGCCGGTTTAAACTAGCGATCGTTCGCAAATTAGTGGCGCCGCTGCAAATTACATGTCTGCTTATCAGAAACATGGCGGTGGTGCCACCAAGCGGAAAACATTTGCGCTGTACACGCGGCCGAGCGGAAGATGTTTGCGTTGGTGCTTATGGAAACACTACTACATAAAATTTAAAGGAGGTGGGCATTTTGATTAATGGAGGCGAGCATTACAGCCGCCTCCAATCAAAGGTCACCGTTAATGATGATCTACAGAGGCGGTTGCATTGCATGCCTTGGTTAATCTATTAACGGAGGCGGGCGTCTTGCAAATGCCCGCCTTGGTTAATGAATTAAAAAACAAAAAAACCAGAGCCCACTGGCGAGCCTGTTTCTGAGCCCACCGGCGAGCCCAATCCTAGCCCTAGAGCTAGATCCACGCCCACGCCGGCCGCCCTCCATGCTCCCGTCATGGTGTCGCCTAGATCTACCCCTACTCCAGGGTCCCAACACCAGATCTGCCTCTGATCCACCAGATCTTCCTCTGCTCCGCTGGATCTGCAAAAGAGAGAGGGAAGAGTGAGGGAGATGAAGAGGGGAAGAGTAGGGAGATGGAGAGAGAGAGAGAGATCTGTACCTTCGTCGGCGCCAGATTGAGTCACCTACCCGTGCCCTTGCTTCTCACCGCTCCACTCGAAAGCACGGCCACTGCACCACTCGCCACCATGGCCACCGCGCCGCTCACCGCCACCGGGATCCGGCCGCACGCCACCGGACCGGGCTGCCCGCCGTTGCACGCCGCCACATCCGCCTTGACCCGCCTTGATCTACCTCGATCCACCATCGGAGCTCACGGATCCCGCCTCAATCCGCCTCAATCTGGAGAGAGAGGGAGGTTGCGAGGAGGAAAGAAGAACGCTGCTCGGGAGGTCACAAGAAGAGGGAGGTCTAGAGGGAGAGGAAGGTCTCGGAGGGAGAGGGTGGGAGGAGGGGCACCGCTAGGGCTCAGTCTCGGAGGAGATGGAGGTCACGAGGAGGGAAAGGGAGGGGCGCCGCTCGGGCTCGGTGTCGGAGGAGAGGGAGTCGTGACTCATGAGGGAAAGGGCGCCACTCGGCTCAGTCTGAGAAAGAGGAGTGAACGAGAAACCCTAAGCTGATGTAGTATTTATATATGAAGACGGTTAATGGGGCTCGCCTGGGCCTGTTGGGCCTCAGCCTTTTTGGGGGCGAGATTATAGTGTGCCCGCCTCCGGAAATTGTTTTATGGAGGCGGACGTCTTTAGCCAACCGCCTCCAAAAATAGATGACCGCCTCAGTAAATCGATTTTACGAGGCAGGCAAAAGTGACCGTCTCCATAATTGAAAATGTCCGCCTCCATTAATCATTCGGTATTTTCCAAGACGGTTGAATTTTGTAACCACCTACGTTAATTAAAGTGCAATGTCACGCAAAATCAATCCTGTAGTAGTGAAACTGGAACAGAATCCATCATATACGAGGTGTAGAATTTACCAACGGTCATCAAAGTTGTCTAGAGGTGTCATCTAAGTCTCCAAAATCCTAACATGCATTTTTAGCTCCTTGAAGTTGTGTCTTATCTATGTCCAACATGCTGTTTAGCCGACCTGCTATCCTACGTGGCATGGATCTGACAAATGGGACTCACATATTAGCGACAAGATTCCATCTTAAAAAACTGAATCTTTCATACGACCTTGGATTAAGATAATTTTGATATGGAAATTTTAGCCCTCAACGAGATCTATAACTTTCAAGTTTTGAGCTTTTTCTTATTTAAGATCAGCAAGATGTGAAAAAAATATAAAGCTTCGGCAACATATTAATCGAGTACCAAAGCTTGTCATCTTAGAAAAATTATATCTTTCTTACATGGTGCCAGATAAGAATAACTAGAAGAACGCCCCACGTGTTGCTGCTGGAATCGCATGTAAAATTATACTATTTATATTTACTAATATGATTGAATAAATATCATAATACATGTTAGTGTATGATTTTTAACATTCTGATGTGGACAACTAAATATATGTTAGTAAATGATGTGGTTTGCTAATATGAATAACTTGAATAAAGACATAATGACATGTATTAATTGGATATATTAGTGGATACTAATATGGACACTTTGCATGGTAAGATAGTTGAATGTGCTAGTGGGATGTTCTATTGAATGCTGATGTGGATACTTTGTATGACAAGATAAATTGCTAGTGGGGTTTATCTTTATAAGAGATATAGATTTACATATAAAAGTAGTAGGTCTCGATGAGAAATATAACTTTCTCATTTCGAGTATTTTATTTAAAGTTGTTTAGTTTTTTTAAAAAAAGATTGATATATAACGCGATTAATATGCTGCTAAAAAATTATACTATTTTTTGAGCATCCTAATGATCTCAGATGACAAAACTTAAAACTAAGAATTTGTAGATGTCATCGAAATCTACAGTTTTCATATATAAAGTATCTTTATCCTACATCATACAAGGAATATATCAATTTTTTAATGCGACAAACCCTAATATGAGATTAATATACTACTAAAACTTTTTATTATTTTTAGCACAGTAAGAGCAAGCGCAGCATATAAGGATATCAAATTTTCTAAACATACACATCACCCTAGGTGCTAGTTGGCAAATACTGCTCTAGCGTATGAACTGGACAAGACAAGTCTTTCTTAGCAAAAAAAAAAAAAGTAGTCTTTCACTCTCCCTTGCACTTAGTGCTAAGTTGGGCAAATGATGCCATTTGCTTAGGTAGCACTAGTGCACTACCCACTCCTGTGTATTACACATCTTCCTAGATTTTCCTTTCTCTTGCTAGCACCCCTAAAACACCAACGCTGCAGTTGCTCTAACGATCTTAAATGAAAAACATCAAAACTTACAAAGTATTTTTGTCCGACATCATACAAGAAAGATAAATTTTTTCTAGGTCAAAAAGCTCTGGTACATGATTAATATATTGCTCAAACCCTATATTAGTTTTTAATCATCTTAACAACTTGCAGTAAAAAAATTTAAAACTAGAAAGTTGTAGATCTCAACGAACACTATAACTTTCATATACAAAATATTTTTATTCGACACCATATGAGAAATATATGAATTTTCTAATGCGACAAATCCTTGTACGCGATTAATATGTTGCTGAAACTTTATATTATTCTTTAAGCATCTTAATGATCTCAAATGAAAAAAAAACTAAAAACTATAAAGTTATATAAAAATAATCTTCATCCGAGGTTATATGGAAAAAATATGGTTTGTCTAAGGTGAAGCCTTGCCACTGACATGCAGGTCTCATCTGTTAGATCCATGCCACGTAGGATAGCAAGGCCGGTAATGCTCGTTTGCACTATGATACGACCCGTTACAACTTTAGAGAGCCAAAAATATATTAAGGACTTGAATCTAAATGACATCTCGGACAACTTTAAGAAGCACCTATGAATTTTACTCTAGCGACTAGTACTAGAAAGACATAACTTCAATTAGGGATATACCCACTATAATATAAAATATATTTCATGAATAATCTTCCTTAATTAATTAATTGCTAGAAAATAGAAAAATGAAAGTCCTGGAGAGATGCCAATAGTATTTTTCTAACCATTATATCGGAGCTCCTATTTTATATACTGTGCTGCGGATGTCATTGATTAAACACCGCGTTTTCATTTCATTTTCTGGAGAACACCTGCCGAATTTGTGGGTTAATTCTACGTACGGTGTATTCCGTCCGCAGCTACTGTTTTCCTAAATATCTTGGGTGTACATGTGTTGGCAAGTGGGCTTGGACTGTTGGCTGTGGTCATAAGGACTGAGACAGTGAGAGGGGCGGGTGAGCAGCAGATACTATTGCAGCCACAGATATTTGGAGGTGTTTGTTTCTTATTAAAGCCGTAGCCGCGGTGGTTTTTTTTAGTTCAATGCAGGTCAGAAGCGAAAACAATTCAAGAAAAATTTCCTGTAGTCACAAGTGAACACCCCAAAAACAATTCAAGGAAAATTTTATGGCAGTACGGAGTATACCAATGATAGTGGTATCAGTAATGAAATTGATTTTTTTTTGCACAGATGAGGGTAAATTTGTATTTTCACAATATAAATGGAGTGGTGTCATGTGTTCAAAGCCCACTAGCGACCAATGGCCGTCACTCGTGAGTCGTGACGAGGCACTGCCACTGCAAGCTCAAAACCAACAGCAACAACGCATCCACGGGTCGTCGCCGCCGCTACCTGCTCGGCGGTGCCTGCATCCTTGCCGGACCGCGCAACCGTCAGAATCAGGCCTCCTGTCGCCGGATCCGGCCTCCCGCCCGCTGGATCGACGCCTGATGAAGAGGAGCACCGCCGCATCGCTCACAACCGCCCTCGATCCGTCGGATCCACAAGCCCCGAGGCCGGATCTGTCGCGTCGAAGGACGCGTCGCCGCCGGAGGCCCCGCATCTAGCGCCGCGGCTGCTGCTAGGGTTGGAGAGGAGTGCCACGGTTGCTGCTAGGTTGGGGGAGGAGTGCCGCCGCCGCTGCTAGGGTGGGGGAGGAGCGCTGCCACCGCAGCTTGGGTTGGAGAGGAGCACCGCTGCCACTCCTAGGGTTGGAGAGGAGTGCCGCCGCTGCTGCTTATAGGGTGGGTGAGGGGCACTGCGCCGCTGCTCAGAGGGTGGGGGACGAGCACCGCTCGGTGGGGGAGGCTGGGGGAGGGATGCCACACAGTGAAGGAGGGAGAGAGTGGAGGGAGGGGAGATTGAGTGCGCCGCACGCACCCTCTGCTCGAGTGCGCCGAGAGGAGAGAGAGGCCGAGAGAAAGAGGGGAGAGAGAGAGAGGCGGCTGTGTGAGAGGAAGAGATTGAGATGTCTCCAAACCCTAACTTATGCTTTTGTACAGGCCCGAGAGCAGCCCGATTTGGGCTTTTTGCTAGGCCTCGGCCACAATTAACACAGGCGGGCCTCATAACAGGTCCGCCTCCGAAAATGGCCTATATTTTTTGATTGTCTCCGTAAATCGATTTTACGAGGCGGGTAATCGTGACCGCCTCTATTAATAGCTCAGCATTTTAGGAGGCGGTTGAATTTTGTGTCCGTCTCCATTTATGTTTGGGCACTGCCTCCTAGAATCATTTGTGTAGTAGTGGGTATTGTAGCCACCGATATCACCCCTACCACCCATCACAGCACCTTGCGCTGCCAGCGAATTCCAGATCCTGCATGTTGGTCCGCCATGAAGGTTCAATCCACTAGCGCGCGAGGATGAGTCAACGTTAAGCGAGCAGCATCAGCGGGCCGTGGCACATTGACAGGCTATACGCATAATAATTTTTGGGTGCAAAGGAGCAAGCTTATATAGGTAATAATTAGCCATCATTGGTCCTTGCTTAAGTTGAGCTTTTTTGATTGGTTGTCGCCAACATGACAAATTTCAGAATTGTGTATCCGCAATGTTCTTTACTAACTACTACTACCGGAAGGTTTGTAGAGGCGGTTAGAAACCATTTGCAGAGATGACTATGTGGTGTCTCTACCTGCCTCTTTCTAGAAATCAATGATTTTTAGAGCAATAGAATAGAAATCCATCTATAGAGACAAGCCAAAACTCAACCACCTCAAATCGGACCAAAAAACATGAAAGAATTTTGCGCACGTACGGCCACGAGCGATCAACTCACGACCTCTAACCTCGCTCGTTGTTTCCTTACCACTAGGCCTCAAATTTAATTGAATTGTGACTAAGTGATTGATATAACCCTTTCGTCTTTACTCTCTTGAATATTGTAATGTATATTTAAGATCATAACCAAACTCAAATGGAAAAAGTTTTAACCAGGAAATTTTAGATCCCTTTGAGTACTACAACTTCAGTCTAGTTTGAGTCTAAAAAAAATGAATTTCAAAATCATTAATGTTATAATAGGATTTAGGGCCCTTAATGATTTGAAATAAAAAAGTCATCAACTATAAAGTTACATATCTCTTCGAGTACTATAACTTTGTCTAAGTTATTTCTTCATTCCTGGTACAATGAAAAAATTAAAAAAAATTATGAATTTTGAAATATGAAAACTTAAAACAAAATTTTCAAGCACTAAGTGTTTTCAAATAAAAAAATAATCAACTAGGGTTTGGTCATTTCTTCGTCCGAGGTAAGTTGAAAAAATTTAAAAGTTGAATTTCAAAATATATAAACTTAAAATAATATTTTCTTGCCTTAAATGATTTCAAATGGAAGAGCAGTCAACTACAAAGTTCTAAATCTCTTTGAGTACAACTCTTTAATATAAATTTTATCTTCACCGGACTTGATTTGAAAAGTTATAAACAACTATTTTTACAGGTGGGTCGAATTTCCACCATCTCTAGAAAGTCTCAACTGCCTCTAAAAATGGGTCTACAAATGCCTCCATCTGTAGTGGTGGCTGCAAAGCCTAGAGGCAATTTGGCATGCTAGCCAGGCAGCTCCAAAATTGGTTTTTGTACTAGTCAACTTTGATATGAAGATGTTTGTGTGGAATTTTTAGACAGCATGTTTTCATATCACTAGGTCCATCTTTATGTGTATGGGCAAGCCAAAAAGCACAATGTTTAATATGGTTAGTTTACACGAAGAATGGATGGTAGTAGTGCGTACAAAGAGAGGTAGCTGACAGAGCGACTTAGTCAAGGGGAAATTTTGTTGCTTTATTTATTTGTGGCATGCTTGTCTTTGTTATGGTATCTTGCACTTATTTGTTGTCCTGACTTGTGCATTTGTAGTAGGTTAACAATTTAGGATAGATCGAATTACATCTTGCACCGAATGGTTAGAGGATGCGGTTGAGTCTAATGTCTAATCGACGCATATTTCAGTCAGAACAACATAGTAGCCTAGCATATTTTGCACCTACAAACATTAATTTGTACCTGAAGTTGATAGGGAGGCATATGTTAGTGCAAAGTTAATTGATTATGATAAATTCAAGGAAAAAAGTACTGTTCAAATTTTATGTGTGAAATCCTCGGCTGTTTGTTCCCTGTTACATGCCAACATGCTAGTGCATAAGCCCCACATGAATGGCTAAGATGTATTGTAGAGTTGTCTATGAGTGGTGAAGTAAATTTCAGAAATTATGTACCTATCATGTTGCTGTGGAATGTTTATATATAGTGTTTTGTCTCCCATTGTCTTACGTTTATGGGTTCATAATTGTAACATTGCCAACGTGAATAGGTTAATGGTTGTTGCATACATGGTACAATTAAATGTGTATTATTGTTATGTTCATCAATGTAGTCCTTCACATACATTAGCCTGTTTTTTTTCGAAAGGACGGTAAAAGCTTTGCCGCAATTTTTATTAGTAGAAAAAAAGAAAAACAAAGGTCGGCTCAATTTTTTAAGTGGAAACCGGGCCAAAAACCACAAACACCACGGACTAGATGAGATGCTCGAGCACCATCCTCAATTACAGTACAACTGCCGACCAGCTAGCCACTCAGCTCTATTAACCACTCAACTAAATGACTAACCACTCGCTCCAAAGAACCCAACTAAGCTGAAATACAACCCAACTAACAACTCTACTAACAACTTGACTAGCACAACTTTCACGGCCACTAGCCACTAGGAGAATTATCACAACTAACCGAGTAGGCAACATCCTACTGGTGAAGCTGCTCCGAAAAAACTCGTAAAAGGACTCAAAACAAACTGAGCTGGAAAACAACGACTAACAACCAACTACTGGACGTACAACTGAAGCTGATGCTATCGAAAGCAAACTAGGAGTGGACTCTTTCCCTGAGCTCCCAACTTGGCAGCCAGCTTCCTGGATGTGGCTTCTCATTCAACTGACCAGTGAAGCAACTGTTGTAGTGACCCTGGCCGATCCATTTTTCTTTTTCTTAGCGCGATCCATTTTTCTTCTTAGCGCATCCCACCTCAATCAAGACTGTGAGGGCCACCATCTTCTCTTTAGTCAAAGGACGATCCAAGTGTTGAGCATAAAAATCAAAAAGAACTTCCTTATCCTGCGACGAATCAGGAGTCGCTTTACCTAATTTTTTTGCTAAAAGATCTTGGGCTAATTGAGTAGTACTTCTGCCAGGAGTTTTTTTTGTGCTTTTCAGCAAGTCTGGAACTCTTTCTGTTGGTGTCAATAGGTTGTGACTGCAAGGCAAACGCAGCAGAGTCTCGCTCGTGAATGTGATTGTTAGGTGTGGCTGGTTCAGTGGACAAAACAGAAGGAGTACAGAGGATAGGAGGTGGCACCGGCTTAGAGATCATGCCAAAGAACTCGTCAAGAGCTAATACCTCTGTAGTCTGGTGTGTAGTTCTGGAGGTTGTTGTAGTAGGGATGTCTGGGGATTCTTCTGAGTTCGGATCCATCACTGAAGCATGATCCAAAACAGGGCCATCTCGCTGGTCGAGTGCAGTGAGCTCCCTATTTTCATCCAATGTTGCACTGAGTTGGTGTGTATTGACCGTGTTCGGCTGCCGAGGAAGGCTGTGACTCGTGTGAGCTCCTGAGTCAAAGAACGAGCATTGAAACTCTAGCAACATCGGATCAACAACCCAAATCGATTGACACTCAAACTTTGATGGGACAACACCACGTTGGAGAAGAAAACTATCATCGGCGATAGAAACAACCTCCTCGTCTAGCACCGTGCAAAGAGGATCAGTAAAGGAGACTGATTTCCTGCACGTTTCTTGAGTGCAATAACCAATCTGCTAGACACCCCACACAATTGCAGACAAATTTCATCCCATAGTTGAGCGAACCACCTCTAGCACCAAGCGAACCAAAGATCCAGCGCCTGAATCCTGATGATGGGTAAGTCTACCTCAAGTGCCCTCAATGCTCGTGGAGGGCAATGGGTTGGTGGGATGACTACCCTCGAGACAAGACCTCGAGCAAATGCCTCACTAGAAGATGGAAACCTGACCTCCCAGACTTAATTGGGTGGCAGCATGAGACCTGTCTGGGCTAGAAGCGGTAAGAACATGATAATACGAGATGAGGGACATAGCAACTGGCAAATATCACCGGGCCGCCTAGGTGGTGTAAAGGGTGTGAGGGCAGAGATTGATTAAACAAGATGAGCAACATGGCAGCGGCTAGACCTAACTTGGATGGGAGCTCTTGACTAAGAGATGAGCCGAGAGGAGGGTATATGGGGCTGAACAATTACTATTGGAGATAAAATGCAATTACAGTTATGGCCGTAGCAAAATAACTCTTATTCCAATAATTTCTTTTTAAAATCAACGCCACCAATATTTACACGCAAAAATACCTAGAAGTACCAGCTTTCCACTACCAACCACTTTAAGAAAGCTCATAATTCGTAGGTTGGGGCCGGTTGTGGTGACATTTGCATATATATATTTTTTCCCTAATGGCTGAGTCTACAAAAGAGAATTTCAGGAGCCCACTCAACAAATGTGATGTAATCCACTGTTTTGTAGGAAGGAGATTTATGAGTATTGTTCAACAAGCACAAATTAAGTATTCATTAAGACACGATCATTGTCTTTGTTGGTGTCGTTTCACTGTCCTTGGACTGTTGGACATCCTTTGCCAGGTGGTTTGTTCCTCACTGGACAGTGGACACTGCTTCCTTTTGTTAAGCCTCCTTTCAGACCTGTTTTCTTCATCGATCTGCCGAGAGAAGAGCCGCTACACATAGCACCAGGCATGAGCCAACAAGCAAGCTTAGATTGCAGAGCATAATCTGGAAGATTTTCACACACACACGAGCGCGCCAAGAGAGAGAGAGAGAGAGAGAGAGAGAGAGAGAGAGAGAGAGGAATGGGCGGTTCATCAGGCCTTGTGGACTGGAGAGGACGGCCGGTGAACACCAAGAAGCACGGAGGAGTGAGAGCTTCAATCTTCATTCATGGTAGGCCAGTAGTATTAGCATAGCATCCACAGTTGGCTTGTTTCTTTTGAGTGATCTCAGACCCTTGCTCAACTGTTTGTCCAGTAATCGTCGATGATATAAAGTTCCCTTTTCAAAGTGTTTCAGATCTGCTTTCTCATAATCTAAAAGTATATATGCACAGTTGCACACAACACACATCTGGTTTAGATAGCTTATTATAATGTCTTCTTTAGCTAGGTTGCTCATCTAGTCATCTTACCTACTCCTGCTTTTTTTGTTCTCTCCAATAATTCAGACAGACGTGACCTATTTTGTTTCACTGGACATTGACATCGCCATGGTTGATCTTAGCAATCGGTTTCTCTATCAAACGTTTCCGTTCCACATGCACAAGGCTGCTTCCGTCCTGCTCACAGTTTTTACCTGTTCGTGCACCTCGATCTTCCTTGCAGCGCTGGTGCTGCTCAGCAACGCAGCCAACATTGCCAACATACTGAATCTTGTAAGCTACCTGCGCGAGGAGATGCACATGGATGTGGCGAGGGCCTCTACGATGGCGAGCAACTTCTTTGCCGCGCTGCAGTTGTTCTCCATCCCAGCAGCCTTCCTTGCTGACTCCTACGTCAAGCGCTTCTACACTGTCCTCATCTTTGGCCCAATCACAATACTGGTATTGTATAAGTTGTTACTCCATTTTTTCAGACAAGGTGCCTCTATATTTTTAATTGTTCCTTCTAAGGTATTACTTGTTTCAGGAAAAAATATAATATTCCTGTTCTACACATGCTCAACAGTTTGCTTGTCATGTGATCATGTCAACTGCTAGCTAGTTGTGTAGTGGAGACACAAGTCTTGTCATTTTCATCTTTGTTTCATGGTCACTAACTAAAGTGTAATAATTGTCAGATTGAACAAATGCACTCAGATCCGATCCGATCCATAAACATGCTCATCATGCACATGTCGCAGGCTTCCAGCGCTCTGCGAAGTGGTACAACAAAACCAAACTATTGGGATAAGATGCTTTTGCTTTAATATGAACTGACATAATGTTGGTCTGGCATGGTGTATAATAATGAACCAGCACATATATATCTTTGTTGAACGCATGACAGAAGATTATTGAGTTTTTTGTGATGCATTGCATTGGCGAGGATGCAGCAGTGACTAGAACGAAGATATGTAGAAAACTTCTCTCAACGCTTAGTGTACAAGTGTATCATCTATTGCCTTCTTGGTTTGAAACTAGTACAAACTTTCAACAGCTTCATTGGTGAGTTGATCGGTGCCACTCAGATCATTTGAGTAGATTGATAGACTAGAATTAGTGTTATGCTGCCTTTTGGATTAGAACTTTGGAATTCCTCTCCGTGACCAAAAAGTCAGTAAGCACTCGACGTTGATGCAGCTGGTGTTCTACTATATTCTCCGGTGGTGGTCTGTCACTCTGCTGACTTTATTTAGGTGTCACGTATGTGTAGTTGGTGATCTGTCACTCCGGTGACTTTAGTATTTGGTTGGGTAAGTAGGGTTACCAATAATGATTGGTACTCTATTTGTGGGGACTCGGCAAACGAGTCGCTGAAATGTGGGCGAGTCCTAGGCAGGGTTACGATTTTTTGCCCTACTTTAATTTTTTATTCAGATAATTAACATTTGTTTAGGTTTTCAAATTTTAGCTAAAATTTCACAATGTTTCAAAACCTTTTGCCGGAATTATGACAATTTTCGATCTGTTTCTACCTGTCCCCTTTGGTGGAGCAACTCCAACAGAAGAGCCTTCCATGTTATGTAATATATATTTGACTATTTTAGGAAGAAAAGAGAGTCCAACGGCTATTGTATCTGACTTTCTAAAATAGCAAGTCATTTAGAATTCTCGCATGATAAATATAGCTTGCATGTACCGCTAGCCATCTGCCTTGCCATACTAGAAAGACTGTTGGAGTTTTCTGTTTTTTTTTCAAGGATTTCTATTTTATAGATTGGCTAAAACATGGGTTTAGCCATCTATTTTTACCAACTTTCTTGGAGTTACTCTTAGGTTCATACTTACGTTCTTCTGGAACTATATTGTTTTCTAGGCATTTAACTTCTCCGTTCTTCTGGATCTATATTGTTTAGTTCTACACATTCTCCAATATGTCTAGTTTCGCACCCTTAAAATTTCTTGAATTTTATCTTTAGTAGTGTACAAACTGTTTAATGAATACTTCAATTAGATGTGCAATTTCACCTATTAATCTCCAGAACATATAAAAATATCAAACCATCAAAGTATGACAGCAGACATTACTGCTGATCAGAGAACCAATTTAACCAGAAATGTTTTTAACCATCTAATTATTAGAAACGAAAAAAAAGAGATGTAGGACTAATATAACTAAGCACGGTGATGTGCAGGGCTATATCCTTCTGGCGGTCCAAGCGCATGTCCCATCTCTGCACCCGCCACCGTGCGTCGCCGGACAGCAGGCAACCACCACCTGCGAGTCCGTGCACGGCTCAAACCTGAGCCTGCTCCTGCTGGGCCTCTGCTTGATCCCCATCGGCGATGGCGCGGCTCGGGCGTGCCTCCCGGCTCTGGGCGGGGAGCAGTTCGACACGTCCGATCCCGTAGAGCAGAGGCAGGAGTCGAGCTTCTTCAACTGGTACACCTTCGCCATCTCGACGGGTAGCTTCGTGGGGCTCGTCTTCATCGTGTGGGTGGAGAACAGTAAAGGCTGGTACCTCGGCTTTGTCGTCTGTGCCTTGTTTGTGATCCTGGGGATGCTGATATGGATTGCCGGCCTCCCGTTCTACAGGAACCAGCTGCCAACTGGTAGCCCGATCACAAGAATATTGCAAGTATGTAGTATTGATCAAACAATATATATGTTAACTTCATGGATAATGTTTTGTTTATTTGCACGGTACTGCTAATACACGTTCCACACTCTCTTTAGGTTCTTGTAGCAGCATTCAAGAAAAGAAAAGTTGCATTACCAGCCAACCCCAGTGAGTTAAAACGGCAAGACGATGCGGGTGCCCTCGAAATTCTGCATAGAACAGGCGGATTTCAGTAAGTAGCTAGCTAGAGAACATTCCAATTATTCCTCCAAACATTTGTGAAATAATGCAATAGAAAGCTAGGTTGAATGTGTCCGGTCATTTATGTTTCCTTTTTTTTCCCAGCTGCCTTGACAAAGCAGCAGTGGACACCGGAAAGACCGGTGCCTGGACTCTCTGCAGCATAACCCAGGTGGAGGAGACCAAGATCATCCTCCGCATGGTGCCCATCTTCCTCAGCGCTGTCCTCGGGTACATTCCGGTGCCGCTTATCCTCAATTTCACCGTGCAGCAGGGAAACACAATGGACACCAGGCTTGGTGCAGTTCACATCTCACCCGCAACACTATTCGTCATCCCTACGGTTTTCCAGATGGTTATCCTCATCGTTTACGACCGGTTCATTGTCCCGTTCCTAAGACGAATAACCGGGTACGTGGGCGGTGTCACGCACCTCCAGCGTATCGGCATCGGGTTCCTTTCAACCGTAGTGGCCACTAGCATTGCAGCCCTAGTGGAGGCCAAGAGGAAAAAGGTGGCAGAAGACACTGGCCTTGTGGATGCTACAACTGGAATTCCAATGTCTGTTTTCTGGCTGAGCATACAGTACTTCCTCCTAGGTATTGTGGATGTCACCTCCTTTGTAGGGCTTCTTGAGTTCTTCTACAGTGAGGCGTCCATGGGGATGAAGTCCATTGGGAGCTCCATCTTCTGCTGCATCCTTGGGGTGTCTGCTTGGCTGGGGAGCCTGTTGATCCAATTGGCAAACCGATTTTCAAGACACAGTGATGGTACAGGAGGCTGGCTTGATGGCACAAACTTGAACAAGGGGAAACTTGATCGATTCTATTGGTTGCTAGCAGTTCTTGAGGTGGTATCACTATTAGTGTACGCCTTTTTCGCTTGGAGGTATGTTTACAGGAATGACCAAAGGGTTGTGGTTGATGGAGATAATAAGGCTCCATCAGACGGTGCCATAAATGTGATCTGATCACCTGCAAGTGTTTCAAAGGAGGTATTGTGAATGGTGACGTGGACAATTCATGGATTAGCATGTACTCAAGCAAATCAGCTGATGAGAAATATATTTCTGGTTGGTTTCATACTCCCTTTGTTGGTCACAAATAAGTGATGGTATTAATTAACACATTATTGAAAAAATATGACTTTAACCAGTAGGTTTTGTTGTAATATATATTTGTAATGTTGAGCACTCTTGTTGGCAGTTTGAGTTGGAAAACGCATGCATGTAATGTTGAGAAAACCATATTTAACTGTTGTCGGTGTCTAGAGAACCGGGTGTCTAGGCAGAGCGACGAGTGAATTTATATCTGCGCGTTTAGGCCTGGATGGTGTGCAAAACGGATACAAGAATGTATACTGGTTCGGGCAAGAACGGCCCTACGTCCAGAGGATTCGGTTGCTGCTCGTGTTGCCTTGCACCGGAGTGCTCGTAGTAGGGGTTACAAGCTTTCGAGAGAGGGAGCAGATCCCAGGTCTCTTCGAGGAAGGTGTGTGTGCGAGTCCTCTTAGTAAGGTGGGTTCGTTATGGGGGTTGATTTGTTGTGATCCGATTGGTTTCGTGTGGTTGTTCTGATCGGTTTTGTGTGCCTATTCCGATGCCTCTAGACGTGGCCCCTGCCTCCCCTTTTATAGTCTCTAAGGGGAGGGCTCGGGTTACACTTGTAGTAACAAGGTGAAATAGGAAAAGGTGAAAGAGAAAAACAAAAAAAGTGGCCTCGGGTGTGGCCGTCTTCCTCCTTATCCGGTGGGAGCATTTTCCCCTGTAGCGCAGAAGCGTCATGGACGTTGAGCTTTTGGCCTCTCCATCCGCTGGTGCAACATGTTGTGGCCATACTTTGTTCTGTATGCTTCTGTGCCGTCGAGGACGGACGGAATGGGCGCCTGGATTCGCGTAGAGAGGGGGTTAGGTGGTATAGTTGCCATTACCCTCGTCGCTGTAGAGGTGTAGATGTCATGGTGGTGGAATGACCGGGGTCATGTTGGGTCAGGGCATGGTTCTCGTGTCCCTATTCACTGTGCACGGTCACGTCTGTCCCATAGGCGGGAGTAGGTGCCATGGTTGGGGGCTCCCATGGCTCCTTGTCTTGCCAGAGGGCTCCACGTGTCCCTCGGACGAGACGGAAGTACACCGAGGGGTCAGACACTCCCGTGCTTACGTTGCCGGGGTCGGGCAAGGCAGAACTCGTTCCCAGTGTGACACCGGGGTCGGGCGCTTTGATAATGTCATGAGGGCTCGGGCAAGGCAGAAACCACCACCCGAGGCGCCTATCTCACCCGAGACCTTTCCGCAAGGCTCGGGCGGGATGGAGGTTGGCTCTCAGCTTCGACTGATATGCTGTCAGCGCCTTTAGCGAGTTGGTTTTACCGGGGCCCTTCGATGGGGCTTTAGCAGTCATGCAGGGTGCCGTATTTCGCCATCTGTTGGGTACCCTGATATTTTGATACCCAACAACCCCATTACTTTATTTCTTTTCTCTGGTTTTCTTAATTCCATGGCATACCATTACATGTTACAACCAGTGGCGGATCTAGAAAAATATTTAGCGGGGGCTGGGCTAAAGAGAGCTAGACCAACTTAACTCAATTAAATCCCATACAAAGCTAACATATAACAGTTTTAAACCTTTTATATGACAACTTAGATAAACAATTGAAAGTGCATCATAAAATGCATAAGAAGTAAAAGATAAAATTTTTATAACTAACCAACAAAATATCAATCGATGACGACACATTCACGCTGCCATATTCTTCATGAATCATTAGAAGTAATCTATATACAAGAAAAATAAATTAGTGACACAAATTTCAAGTAGTTAACTTCAAAGTTTTGAAGGTAGAAGAGAGCATATATCATATCACTAAATTGTTCCGAGGCACTAACATACGACGGGTTTTCATGTCTTCAAATTGTTTAATGATTTTGTCATTCTTGATGCTTCTAAATATCTCCTTCTTAGTGTAGCATATCATTAAGTGATTGAACTATTCATCACCCATTTTGTTACGTAAATTTGTCTTTACAATAGACATAATAGAAAATATCCTCTCGACTGAAGCTGTTGCCACTAGAAGAATTAATATTAATTCAATAAGCTGATACACCAATAGATAAGATGTGTTCATTTGAGTCTTGACCATAATTTCAGCAACCTCTCCAAGCTCCCTACATCCAAGAAAATCTTGGGTTCTTCTAGAACGACTGACAAAGGCTCTTAGTTGATTTGGCAAAAGAAGGTCAGTAACATCAAAATCTGCAGCATAAATTTAAGCAAGTCTCACAGGCTTATCTACATAAAAATTAGAGGAGTTCCTTGTTTAAGACAAGCCATGTGATGAGGGTCAAACATTGGGGTATGTTAAGCCTTGGGGTGAGGGGTTTCCGACAGAAGGACCCCCCGACCAACCCCTCTGGGATTGTTCGGGGGCTCGGGGGCTACACCCATCGGGTGTGCTCGCGTGCAACCTCCGGCCAAGGATCAGACAAAAATCTGAGCATGCCCTCGGCCCCTGCTCTGGACTCGAGGGCTCACCTAGGCGCCTGTCTCTAGATCAACGGCAGCCTGAGCCTGATCCTCGACCCTGACTCTGGTCCGAGCTAAGGGCCGGTGAAAGGTCCTAAATGGCTAGAGGAAGGTGAATAGCCTAATAAAAATTTCTACAAGACACTAGAGGAAAGTGATTAGTAAGACAAATGGTGTAAGCAATTTTACTCTAGCTCTACAAGGGTTGTAAGCCACCTATTCCACCATGTCTAGTCACTTATGATCACTAAGGCACACACAAGACTAGGTCGCTGCCACTACCACTAGTGAGCTAACTAGCACTAGAAAACAAACTAAATACTCTAGTTACTCACTAAGCTAATCTACCAAACTAAAGCTACCACTACACAAGTGTATATGAAATTAAGTACAAGAGAGTGATAGAGGGGTATACCAAACATGGCAAGCGATGATCAACCAATCCATGAATACCAAGTGATTATCGGGAGAACTCCAAATAGACAATCGACACAAAAATTTTCTCCCGAGGTTCACGTGCTTGCCGGCACGCTAGTCCCCGTTATGTCGACCATTCACTTGGTGGTTTGCGAGCTAATAGGCGTCACAAGCCTAGCCCTACACAAGGGCACCGCAAGAACCTACACGAATGAGGATACTCAATGACATAAGCAATCGGCTAGAGTACCTTTTGGCTCTCCACTGTGAAAAAGGTCAAGAACCCGTCACAAGATCACCGGGAAATGGTCGTGAACAATCACCAACAACTCATGCCAAGGGTCATCGCTGCTCCAAGCCATCTAGGCGGTGGCAACCACCAAGAGTAACAAAAAATCTTGTAGCTTACATGATCACTAGTGTCACTAGATGCTCAAACTCTAAGCAAATGCACTAGAATCACTCCCAATCTCAAAAAGATGATGAATCTATAGAGAAGATGAGTGGGAGGTGTCTGGCTTAGCTCACAAGGATGTATCAGTGATCAAAATGTACAAGAGAGTGAGCCCAAGCCAGCCAACATCTATTTATAGAGCCCCAACACTCAACATACCCATTGGCCCTCTTAACCTGTTGTCTGTGCATTGACCGGACGCACTGCAGGGTGCACCGGATGCGTCAGGTCACCTTAGGACAGCCCTGTGTCTCGACGGTTTGAAAGTTACCATTGGTGCCCAACAGCTAACTCGTGCGCGCTCATCACCTTCTGACTGGACGCGATGGTCCCCTAACCGGACTCACTTGAGTCGTGTGTCCGATCACGATCCAGAGAGGTCCAGATAACATTTTTCTCGATCGGACGGCGTCTGGTCACCCTTGACCAGACTCACCCAGCATCCGGTCGCTCCTCTACTCGCATTGCCTACCAGTGCATAGTGCGAGGGGCGCATCCGGTTGCGCCCCTGTGCCAGATTCCGGTCGAGCCAGCGCTGCTGGCCGAGACCAAGCTTATTTTTGACTGGACTCGCACGGTGCGTCCGTTCGCAGAGTTCGGTCGCGCCAGCCACCCTGGCCGAGCCTAGGGTCTGCTATCGGACACGTCTAGTCAACCTGAGGATAGCATCCAGTCACAGCAGTGATCCTTCTCCTCTTCTCCTCTTTCATCCCTAGTGCAAATGTGTCAACTCCAACAAGTTCCAACAATTGTGCACGTGAAGTTAGCATTTCACAAACATGCTTTCCAAGGGATGTTTGCACTCGGTAGGTCCTAGTGCACATGCATGGAGTTAATTCACCAAGTGGCACTGAGATAACCGTATTTACTTCGAGATTGCCCCTCTTAATCGTATGGCTATCTATCCTAAACCCACTCACACCCTCTATGGTGTCTTGAGTGATAAAATAAAATGGCCCTATCAATTATACCTTTATCTTGAGCCCCATTTTGTTTTCTCTTTCTTTTTTCCAAATTGGAGCCTTTGATCTTCATTGTGGTAATCACCATCATCATGATCATCACCTTGCTCCATCATTTGGTGTGTACCAACCTAGCTCATATACATCACTTAATGACAAAGGTTAGACACTAGGTTTCATCAATTAGCCAAAACCAAACTAGGGCTTTCAGCCAGGCTAGAACCAAGCGCCCCGAGCGCCTAGGGCTTGGGGGCTCCGCAATGCCGCTCGACAAGCACCACGCTGTTGCCCACTCCTCCGACAAAGTCATGCACGGGGCATGACACTAAGAGACAAATCCCTCCGCTGGCTTTAGGCGCTCGGAGCTTCTGGCCCGCCCATCAGTCCCTCACGCCGGATGCTTTCACCACCACAGAAGCCCCCAGAAGGCACACCTGGTGGAGGTAGGTCCAACCCGAGAAGACTTGATAGTCAGAGCATTAGAGAAGAACGGCCGAACGATGCCCAAGGATTCTCCTAGTCCATGACAACGCCAAGGTGCATCGATACTACAACAACGCCCTCCTAGACTCTGGCGCATGTAGACCATACACTAAGCTCCCCAAACTGCCATGTACCCAACCTACCTCAGTATATATGGAGAGGTTGGATCCTACAGAGGGGGAGGACGAACTGAGAACAGAACTAGAGTCCTCATGATAGTCTTGGGCTCTACATCGAGAGCAGAGCCACCCTGAGAGGAGTACCGAGAGCTCCTCCCTTCCATCATCTCCCTCCTCTCTAGCAAGGTGGAGACCTCACCGCCGATGAGCCTAGGATTAGCACTGAGCGATCCCCTGCCAAATCTCTTACACTCCTTGTTGTAACCCTCCGATTTTGGGTGCTCTTGAATACAAGGATCATCTGTTGTTGGACATAGGGCCCTGATAGCCCGAACCAGGATAAACCGTTGCTTCCTCTCTGTGTTCTTGAGTCCACCCGAGTCACCGGAGACTCACACATAGTGAAATCCAATGAATAACAATGCTTGTTGTGGTTTCAACCTCGCGGCACCATGCATACTAATAATTCTGAACTAACTTCACCAAATCGATGATTTATCTCAAACAAAATGGCATCTATGGAAGCAAGGAAAACCTCAACATGGTAGAAATGCATGTTTGTTCTTTGGTTCATTAAGTCATCACACTTTAGCCTAGCATCATTGTGAGCCTTGCAAGTAGGGTGGCGATTAAAAGTTTCCTTAGCTTTTTTCCAATTATTATAACCTTTCATTGCAAAGATAGAACAACCAAATTTTTCAGGCTTTCCTGTATCAAAGGAAAAATAACAATATAAGCAATAAGCTTCATCCTTGGACTCACTATACTCAAGCCAATCAAACTCATCAAACCAAGTTTGTTGAAATGATCTCCATTGACCACTTTTCTATTTACAAGCAAAGGTAAGGTTACGAGGTTGGGTTGGACCTCTCAAAGCATATGCCCTTCTTACTTGGTCTCTAATTTCATGTGCATATTCTTCAATTGGTTTGTGATTTCGAGGATCACCAACTACATCGGATTGAATAAACTACACTCTACATATCTTTGGTTGATTTGTGCTGTCATTAGTGCCTAAAGCTGTTGATGTACCAGTACCACTTGAACTACAAAAATATTTGTGCATTGTTCTTTTGGACATTTTGAACAATCTACAATTTATTAAATCTTAATCAAACTTTGAACAATTACAAAGTTCAAAAGAAAAATCTAAAGAAAAAGAATACGTATACGGTATACCTGTCTCACTGACTCTGACTACTGTCTGTCTCTGCCTGCTGCATGGCCCGCTAGCCATCTGGCCGAGCCACCACATCGAGGCTACTGGCGGGCGCCCGGCAAGCCCTGCTGTTTTCGTCGCCTGCCTGGACACCACGAGCCCACTGCTGCGGTGCGTGGCTGCACAGCGCCGCGGCCTCCCGTGCTCCCGCCCTGCACTCAGCCTCGGCAGTCTCCGCTCCACCGTCCGCGCCTCCGCCTGCCGGTGACCGGCACCACCATCCACCGCCGCTCCCGTGACCGATAGAGGAAGGAAAAAGCCAGTCCTATTTCTTCTCCTGATGGGCTGGCTACTGACAGGCTTCTCTACTCTAAATGACTACGTGGCTAAATGGGAAGCTGAAACACACATACTGGCCCAGGAAGGAAGGCCAACTGGGCAACTCGTTTTCAACCTACGTCCACCAGCGTCGTTGAGGACTCTAGCCCCTCCTTCCAGTTAATGGGGGGGGGGCTAAGTGGGGCTCCATTGCTGCGGCCAGGGTAGGGGGCTCGTGCCCCCTGCCCCGGTGGTAGATCTACTCCTGGTTACAACCTCTCTCAACATTGGTTGAATTATTCGTTTTGTTTATTGACTACATATGGACTCTCTAAAATAAATATATAATCTTTTAGAACAATCGTGATATCTCATTGATAGAATAATATAGAAATAAGATCTTACTTTAATTACAGCATAAACATGCATGTGCTGCACGTGCAAGGCTAGTTTTATAAAAAAACAGATACAGAGAAAAACTCTGTTGATATCATCGTTCATTGTTCGGTTTTAAAAGTTTAAATGGTCAAACATATCCGCTTTGTAGTTAATACTTCCTCCATCCCAAATTATAAGTCTTTCCAATTTTTTTGGAGAATCAAAACATATCAAGTTTGACCAAATTTATATAATAAAATAATAGCATTTATGATACCAACTAAGTATCGTTAGATTCTTCATTAATTACACTTTCATAGTATACCTATTTGATGTCATAAATCTTTGTAATTTTTTATATACTTTTGATCAAACTTGAGATGCTTTAAGTCTTCAAGAACGTTAATATGTCTTCTAATTTGGAACCGAGGAAGTAGGTGGCAAAAATCAAACAAGGGAATAGTTGGATGGCAAAAATTTAAGTTTTATCCATGGAATAGGAAGTTTTTATGAGACAAAAGCCCATGATATTGTTGGGTGGGCTGGTTCTTCCCACTATAAAGCCCACACAAATCTATTGCTGTTGTTGAATGAGGTACTTCTAGGACTTCTGGCAGAACCTTCTCCAACTCTCGTATTCCCCACGCCACAGTAGATCGCGGGCGACTCGAAGGCGACTCCGTCCCGGCGCCGGATTCGCCGGTTTCCCCTCGCCGTCGGTGTCCTTCTGGGTGCCGATGTGCAGGGGAAGGTGCAGATCCGGCGGCTGGTAGGTATTTTCCTTCTTATTAGGTTAGTTTTTCGTTGGTTTAGGGTTGTATTTCATCCCAGTGAGGAAATCGCTGGTTTTCTTTTGCTTCTTTCCGAGCTCCTTAAGCATCGGCTTCGTTGGTGGTGTTCTGGTCCTGGGGGTGTGTGCTGTGCGTGTGGAGCTTGCTGATGGTGTCATATACAGGGATTTGGAAACCGATGATGATTTCTTTGTTGTCTTTCTATGCGTCGGTTTTCGAATCTTCTGTGAATATATTTGTATTGTCAGTATCCATGCGGTTTGCATCGCCGCCAGCATCGTCACTCATGACTTGGCTGTTGTTGCTTCGAGGAGTGTCGGTGGTTGTACCGGTGGCGATGGCAAGTCGTTCGCCGGTGTTTTGATCCACCTTCTCGTCTCTCCGAGTTGGTGTACTTTGACCCCTCTTGTGGGTTTGCTGTTCGTCGTCTGGGGTTGGCCGGTGAGGCGACCGGTGTCAGATTCCGGTGACGATGAAGAGACGGCACGTTGCCATTTGCCGGAGCATTCAATGGATCAAAAGAACGCTTTGTGCGTGTTACTGATGGGCTTTTTAAAATTTCAAGACTCTTCGTCGATTCGGGTATTGGCCGTGAGCTTCATCCTGGGTCGTCTTCATTGCGGGAGATGGAGAAGATCTGGGCTGCGGCAATGTTGGCCGGCGACGGCGAAGCTCACTGGGTACTCCTTCAGAGGAATTATCTGTAATCTATCTTGTGTTCAGGGGTGCCCTTTCGAGGGGCTGGATGTAAATGTACTATTACTCTATTAATAAAATCCAACCCTTTTCTCAAAAAAAAAGAATGAGGTACTTCCAACAAACAACTCATCATCATTTTTCACATTGCTGTTGAAATGGCCCGTTCCCCGTTATGGGCTGGCCAAGCTCTCCAACCAGACCTCGTCGCTGACAGCGGCGTCCTCATCGTTGTTACGGTGCCACGTCCATACTGCTCTCCTGTTGCCCATGATCCTCAGCCGCCCGTGCCCAAAGCTTGCCTCCCGGAACAATGACAGGTGCGCCAACTCATGGTCACTGATGAATCTTCAGAACACAAGGAATTTAATTGTTAGTAGCGTTCATCAACATGACTAAGATGCATTTAGTTTGAGAGCAAGTCATGTTGTCTGAATGGTACTTATGAGCTTTGTTGTTGCCTGCGTCACCAATGGTGATGTACATCGGGCCCTGGCTGTTGGCCTTGTTGTCATAAATCCTCTCCTGCGACGAGTAACAATACAAACGACGATCGAATAGCTTATGCCTAGAGAGCTCCCAAATGAAATGATACTAGCTAAATGTAATGTACTCACAAAGCGCTCATAGGCGTGGGTATGAGAGGCGAAGACGACATCGACGCGAGCCTCTAAGAGCAGGCTCTCCATGGCCCTGCGCATGCCCTCGGCCTCGCCCTGGTGCGCCCGGTTAGTGTTGTACCAGGGCACGTGCATGAGCACCAGCAGCCACGGCGTCCAGCGCCGGTCCACCGCCGCAAGGTCCCTCCTGAGCCATGTTGCTGTAAGCATGACGTGTTCTCAGGTGTTGGACACGCTGTCATGGAATCAGTTTGGGGATTGGTGCAACACAATTTGAATTGGACCGAAGGCGGGAACGGTTGCTGGACAAACAGGAGCGTGGTGATCGCGCACTGGAGCGTCAACAGTTATCAAGTGTGTGTTTCTGTCTTAGTTTGTCAGTGTGTAATTTGAATTTGTGTTTTGTAACTGTGAGCTTTAGCTACTGGTATAAGTAGTCGGTCGTTCAGAGAGTGCGTGTTGCGCTTGAAACTCATTGTAATTGTGTTTACATTTCCAGTTAACAGAGGTGAAAAAGGGCACTGTCACCCTGGCGGTTCCGGAGTGTGTTCATCGCTGTTCTTCACATTTCAGTGCTCGATCTTGCGCGATCTCTTGTTTAGGCTTAGCCAGCGTGTAAAGAAGCTCGTGATTGTTGATCCCTGTCCAACATTTGGTATTGGAGCGATCAATCACGCAGCGGATCCACTAAAGTTCATCGGGGTTCATCCATGTCGTTGACAGTTGGAGGTGAGGTGAGTCGCGGAGGCGGGGATGGCCATCGTCAGTTGTTTCCGACGCTGACGGCGACGAACTACACCAGTTGGAGCATCCGGGTCGGCGCGATCATGGAGGAGCAGGGATGGATGGAGATCGTGGAACCGTCGGAGGGAGACACGGCGGACGCATTGACAGCAGCGCAGACGGCCAAAGACAAGAAGGTTCGAACTCATTTGTTTCAGTGTTTGTCTGATGAGATCTTGATGCAAGTAGCAATGAAAAAGATAGGAAGGGAAGTGTGGGAAGCACTCAAGGCGAGGTTTGTGGGCGCTGAACGCGTGAGAGACGCGCGCCTGCAAACGTTGATATCTGAATTTGATGCTCTCGGTATGAAGGAGACAGAAACTGTTGATGAGTTTGCAGGGAGGTTGACTGCTATGTCAGTCAGGTATGGCAACTTAGGAGGCACACCGGAGAATTCAGCCATGGTGAAGAAGCTACTCAACACTGTGCCTGAACGGTTCATTCAGTGTGTGGCCGGGATTGAACAGTTTTGTGATCTCAAGACTTTGACATTTGATGAAGCTATTGGTCGGCTCAGAACATTTGAAGAACGTACCAAGCGGGGAGCAGGCAGTGGGTGTTCAGAGAGTGGGCAGGTGCTTCTCACTCAAGCTGAGTGGGATGCAAGGCAGAAGAAGTCGACAGGAGAAGGCTCTAGTGGTGGCAAACCACAGAACAGTGGTGGTCGAGGCAGATCAAGCTATGGTCGTGGTAGAGGCCAGGGAGGCCGAGGTGGGTGTGGTGATTCAGGAAGCACAGAGAAGCATGACAAGAGTCACATCAAATGCTTCAAGTGCAAACTGAATGGTCACTATGCAAATCGATGTCCAAACCAGAAGAAAGAAGAAGAAGCTCATCATGTGAAGGCTGAGATGGAGCCATCAGTACTATTTGCTGAGATGGAGGTGTTGAACACAGGGAAGAGTTCACAATTCAGAGTTCACAACAAGATGTGCTTGAATGGTGGCTCAATGCAACATGAGCTGCATTTCACTGGTAATGGAGGATCCACTGGATACACCTGGTACCTTGATAGTGGAGCCAGTAACCACATGACTGGAGATTTGAAGAAGTTCAAGGATATTGACACTGATTTCTCTGGTAAGGTTAAATTTGGTGATGGTTCATCAGTAGATATTCAGGGTATAGGTTCTATTGTTTTTGATGGAAATAATGGAAATCAATGGTTGCTTAGAGATGTGTACTTCATACCAAAACTTAGAGCTAATCTAATAAGTTTTGGTCAGTTAGCTAAAAATGGGCATATGGTAGTGTTGGATGAGGACATTCTTACTATCACAGAAAAATGTCCTAGAAGAATGATTATGTGTGTTCAGAGAACTGGAAATAGACTCTATAAGATAGGGCTCAATGTTGGTGAACCTGTTTGCTTATTAGCTAGCATGGAAGATCAGGGATGGTTGTGGCATGGCAGGTTAGGTCATGTTAATTTTCATGCTTTGAAACAGTTAGCAGACAAGGAGATGGTAGCAGGGTTGCCATTGATTCAAAAACCAGATCAGGTTTGTCAGGGTTGTTTGGTTGCAAAACAAGCCAGATTCTCATTTCCTAGATCAGCTCTGTGGAGAGCAGATGAGCCATTGGGACTTGTTCATATTGATTTATGTGGTCCTATTACACCTGCATCAGTTAGTGGAAACAAGTACTTTATGTTGTGTGTGGATGATTGCACTAGATGGTGTTCAGTTTTCATGTTGAAATCAAAGGATGAAGCTGTGAAAGCATTTGCAAAGTTCAAAGCTCAAGTAGAGAATAACTGTAATGACAAGATTAAGGTGCTTAGGTCAGATAGGGGTGGAGAATTCTTGAATGAAGCTCTGCAGACTATTTGTGATCAAGCTGGAATCAGAAAACAATTTACTGCTCCATACACACCTCAGCAGAATGGTGTGGTGGAAAGAAAAAATAGAACAGTTATGGAGATGACTAGGGCTTTGATGAAGAGTATGAGAATTCCTGGAAGATTTTGGGCTGAAGCAGTGAGGCATGCAGTTTATTTGATAAACAGGTTGCCTACAAAAGCAATGGGAAGTAGAACACCATATGAGGCCTGGAATGGCAAGAGACCTCACATTGGTCATTTGAGGATTTTTGGATGCAAGGGTCATGTTAAGACTGTGAAACCACACTTAAAGAAGCTAGATGACAGGAGTGTGCAAATGGTTTACTTTAGCATAGAAGAAGGCAGTAAAGCTCACAGGATGTTCAACCCTCAGACAAATACTATTGTGGTTAGCAAGGATGTAGTATTTGAGGAGACAGTGATGTGGGACTGGGATGCCGTTGAAAATACAGAAATTGCAGATGCAATGGAAATGGGTCAGTGGAACTCAAACATTGATCTAAACTATGATGGCATGCCTATGGATGATCATCAAGTTGATCAGAATGCAAGAAATGATGTTGGACAGAATTCTGTTGCAGGGGGAGATGCAGCTGCAGCACAGTCAGTTGGACAGATAGAGACTGACCAAAATCCGGCAATAGAGATGCAGGCTGATTCAGTACAACATTCAGATCAGGGTTCAGGGTGGAATTAGGAGATGGTGGATGCCATGGACAGTGATGATTATGATGAGTCACCACAAAGGTTTAGAAGCCTTAATGAGATTTATCAGGACTCTCAGATTGTTGATTTGAGTTCAGACTCAGAAGAAGAAAACAATGCAGAAGCAGAAGAGCAAGTTAATGCAGTGGAAGTAGCTGCATTGCTCTCAGTCATGGAAGAACCAACAAGTTTCAGAGAAGCTGTTGATGACCCAAATTGGGTGCTGGCAATGGAGAGTGAAATGCAATCAATATGCAAAAATGGAACTTGGGAACTTGCCACTTTACCACCTGGACAGAAAGCTATTGGACTAAAATGGATTTTTAAGCTGAAGAAAAATGCAGATGGTGAAGTAGTAAAGCATAAGGCCAGGTTAGTGGCCAAAGGCTATGTGCAGCAGGAAGGTGTTGACTTTGATGAGGTATTTGCTCCTGTAGCTAGGCTTGATACTATCAGATTGATACTAGCTCTTGCAGCAAATAGAGGATGGCAAGTCCATCATTTAGATGTCAAAACTGCTTTTCTTAAAGGAGAATTAGAAGAAAATGTGTATGTTGCATAGCCTGAGGTTATGTTGAGCAAGGCAAGGAAAAGATGGTTCTTAAATTGAGCAAAGCATTGTATGGGCTCAAACAAGCTCCAAGAGCTTGGAACACCAAACTGGACAAAACCCTGAAACAATTGGGTTTCAGTAAGTGTGCTAGTGAACCTGCAGTGTACAAGAGGGGTATTGGCAAGAGTGCAGTTATCTTAGGAGTTTATGTTGATGACCTAATTGTGACAGGTGCAGATATATCAGAGATAGAAAAATTCAAAAGGCAGATGACTACTCAGTTTGAAATGAGTGATTTGGGGCTATTGTCATTCTATCTAGGCATTGAGGTGGATCAGCACTCAGATTATGTCACAATCAGGCAGAGCAACTATGCTAGAAAGATACTAACTCAGTTTGGGATGGCAGATTGCAATCCAAGCAAGGTGCCAATGGATCCTGGTCTAAAGTTAGATGCAGATAAATAGGGGGAGAAAGTTGATGCCACTGAATATAGAAGAATCATTGGCTGTCTGAGGTACCTGTTGCATACTAGACCAGACCTTGCATTCTCTGTTGGCATAGCAAGTAGGTTCATGGAAAAGCCCACTGTGAAACACAGAAGTGCAGTTAAACAGATAATGAGGTATCTCAAAGGGACTTTGGAGTTTGGGTTGGTGTATACTCAGACCAAGTCAGAGGAGGTACTGGTGGGGTTTTCTGACAGTGATGTGGGAGGGGATTTAGTAGGAAGAAGGAGCACATGAGGGATGTCTTTCTATCTGAATGAGAGTCTTGTGACTTGGAATTCCCACAAGGAGAAGACAGTGGCTTTGTCATCTTGTGAAGCTGAGTTTATGGCAGCAACTGAGGCAGCAAAACAAGCATTATGGCTAAGAACATTGCTGGGGGAGTTGACAGGAACAAAAGCAAGAAAGGTGACATTGTTCATTGATAACAATTCTGCTATAGCCTTGATGAAAAATCCTGTGTTTCATGGCCGTAGCAAGCACATTGACATTAAATATCACTTTATAAGAGAATGTGTTGAAAGAGGTCAGATTCTGGTGAAGAGAGTTTGCACTAATGATCAGAAGGCAGATGCTTTGACCAAGCCATTCGCGGCAGTGAAACTTGCAGTGATGAGGTACCTGCTGGGAGTTTGTGAACTGAGCTCACATCAAGCTTAAGGGGGAGAGTGTTGCTGTAAGCATGACGTGTTCTCAGGTGTTGGACACGCTGTCATGGAATCAGTTTGGGGATTGGTGCAACACAATTTGAATTGGACCGAAGGCGGGAACGGTTGCTGGACAAACAGGAGCGTGGTGATCGCGCACTGGAGCGTCAGCAGTTATCAAGTGTGTGTTTCTGTCTTAGTTTGTCATTGTGTAATTTGAATTTGAGTTTTGTAACTGTGAGCTTTAGCTACTGGTATAAGTAGTCGGTCGTTCAGAGAGTGCGTGTTGCGCTTGAAACTCATTGTAATTTTGTTTACATTTCCAGTTAACAGAGGTGAAAAAGGGCACTGTCACCCTGTGTTCATCACTGTTCTTCACATTTCAGTGCTCGATCTTGCGCGATCTCTTGTTTAGGCTTATCCAGCGTGTAAAGAAGCTCGTGATTGTTGATCCCTGTCCAACAAGCCACGCGTGCTGCTCCGACCCTTCCTGGAACTCGGCGTAGGAGCCCAGCATGACGACGTGCACCGCGCCGCCGGACGCGTCGAAGGAGTAGTAGAGGTTGGAGCTTGAGCCGCTCTCCTGGTGCGGCATGCGCCACCGCGCGTTGTACGCCACGAAGCGCCGCACCGGCCTGTCGGTGTCTGGCTCGCGCAGCGTCTCCTTCTCGTGGTTCCCCTCCGTCACCATCCACGGCCGCGCGCTCGCCAGCGGCTGCACCAGCCGCCCCCACGAGTCCCACAGCGGCTGCTGCCCGTCCGCGTGCGAGAGGTCTCCGGGAAGCAGCACCATGTCGTGGTCGTGGTCCACGGCGCCGATTTGGGACAGCGTCGACGCCGTCCACTCCGTCTGCCCCACGTCGCCAATGACGACGAACTCGATGGGCAGAGTGGCCGGAGGTGCCCGGAGGCTGAACTCGTCGCCGGCCCTGCCGCCGCACCTGTAGTAGTAAGTCGTGCTCGGCTCCAGCGGGCCGATGGTCACGTGGTGTATGGCGCCCGATGTGTATGACAAGAACTGGTACGTGGTCTGGTGGCCCGTCTCGGACGCAGTGTACTCTCCCGGAGATGTCCCGTACTCCACCACGGACGGTGCGCTGCGGTCGTCGGTGACCCAAGTAATTCGCATGCCGTGCGCCCCCACCACCGAAATGTGCACCTGTTGGATGGGAGAAGACGATAACTAGCTTATACTGCATCTGGGACGGCCGGGACAAACGTACTAGCTATGCACTGGCTGCGCAACATGTCAATCGAAGCTGGCACCTGTTGAGGATGGGATGCCGGCTTGTCGTGCGCCATGAGCACCAGCGGCCGTTGCGGCGGCCGGACATCCTCATCGGCATGGACATGGACGGACGGCATCATCTGGGAGTGGGACTCAAGGTCCTGAGCAATGCAAAAGCAACCTCAAAGAGATGTTCCTGCTTGTGTAGAAGGAGCGCCAGAGGTTCGCACATGACCTGGCCACCCAGTGGCGGATGCACGATGCGGGATAAGGGGGGGCTAAAACAATGGAGATGTTAATTTGCATGAAGATTTAATGGTGAAATTACGCTTTTGCTACAGTGATTAGGCTTGAAATCCAGCAATTAGGGGGCCTGGAGCCCCCAGCCCCCCTTTGGATCCGCCGCTGTGGCCACCCATCTTATAATACACTGACTGATGACTTGCAAGATACGGAGTCAATACATGGCTCCTTCGTCGTTCGTTCTTGTAACAATATATTTTATGGAAACTGGTTTGAGGCGGTTCCGTGGCAACCAAGGCGAAACGAGTAGAATAGAAGAGACAGATGAATGCGCGTCTTATAGGAAGTCAAAGTTTAGTGGCAAATGCGTGTATTTGGAACTTTGGATGATGGAAAGGCCGGCACAGAGACATATATACTACGAAGCTGTATTTGGTGTAAAGTGATTGTTTTTTTTCTTTCGATAAGGAAAGCTCTGCAGTAAACAATACTAACTTCTGTTGACCTACCTCCCACACTTGGCCATTCAGCCATTTGGTCAATCGTCATGGAAAACAAAAAAAATAAAATTGCCCTTGCCTCTGTATCTCTTATAAAGATAAACCACTAACAATTTTTCTGCCATGCAAAGTGTCCACGTCAGTATCCACTATCACATCCAACTAATACATGCTATTATGTCTTCCTTGAAGCTATTCACATTAGTAAACCGCATCATTTACTAACATATATTTAGTTGTCCACACCAGAACACTAAAAATCATCCATTAACATATATTATAATATTTATTCAATCATATTAGTAAACCGCATCTTTTACATTTGACACTCCTGTTAGCTCTGTGAGAAGCATAGTTAGCTCTCTAAGTGGAGCAACGGAAAAAGATTAAAGTGCCCTTTGAGCAAAGGGAAGAGAGGAACTCAATCATCTGTCGCGACTCTTCGTCCTCCCAGACTGGCACTCACACGGGTGGCTCTCCTCCCTCGTAACCCTAGATCGGAGGCGGCCATGGAGGCTGCCCGCGCGGCCTCGCTGGCGTCCGTCGCGGCCACGGGGGCAGGCACCGCAGACTTAGGGCTGGCCGCCGCGGACATGGGGGTGGGCGCCGCGGCCTTGGGGCTAGCCGCCGCGGACATGGGGGTGGCCAGCATGACCAAGCCGTGCGAGACCAGGCCCGGTACGCCTAGGTCTGGTGCATCCAGGGCTGCTGTTAAGCCGTCGTGTACTAGGATACGCCACCAACTCATAGAAGGTGCTGCAGGGGTGAGTTTTTCTATCTCCATGTCTTCCGTAGCAGTAGGGTTACAAAGTTCAGAAGTTCTCATGCCTGCCATCGTTATTGTGGAGTCACAGGATGGACGATCCAGCTACTAGTTTTCTATAGAAAATACATTTGCTTGACAATCGCAAAAAGACTAGAAAGGATGTGAAATGTTTATTTCGAGATGGTTGTTGATTCAGACTTCCCGAATTATAAGGATTTCATTGAATCAGTTATAGAGAAGTACCCACCAGGCTACATGGAAGTTGCACATGTCAAGTACTATGATAATGTTCGGAAGACTTTTCAGATGTAAAATCAGACCTGGATTTGATGTCTATGTTTGATATGTATAATAAGGAGAACATTGTAGAGATGTTCATCGTTTGTTGTGATCCCTCAGAGACATTTGAGCCTATCACCGAGTGGGAGTTTGTTATTGAAGGGCAGCCTGAAAACAATATAGACTAGGATGAGAATGATTACCTTAGAAATCTATTACCAGAGAATGAGCATGTGTACTAGAAGTCAATTCTCAACCATTTGCAAAGTGGATTATGTGACCAACAACTTGGCTGAGACAATTGGATTAAGTACTACAAGTCCATGAATTTAGGTGATTTGATGGATAAGATCAGACAATTATGTATGATCAAGTGGAATTGGAAAGAAATTAGATAGCTTGATTCTTCCCCCCACATAATTAAGAAGTTAAATGAAAAGATACACTGCATTATCTTTAATTAATGACAGATGTAGGAGATACTTTGCATTATCTTTCATAATGATAAATGTAGGTAATTTAAATACAAATTTATGGTCTATTTTGAATTATGGTTGATAAATGGCAGATGTGCATAATTTAGATGTAAATTTAGAGAATTAATTTCAGATTTTGCATGGCCACGGAAATTGCCTCCTCTTTATTTATATATAATACTCCCTTTGTCCCAAAAAAGTGATGTTCTAGGATTTTTCAACAGATTAGTGGAGAAGAGAAATATCCCTAATACCCTTGGTTTGTTGCACTTGATTCTCTTAAAAAGGGGATGTCCCGTGCTTTACTTGCCTAATTAACATGCGCTGCATGCAAGCATGAAGACTATCCTGTCCTGATGCATTTGGTTAAGGAAATTAAAGGGCAGAATTGTTGCGCATGCAGATTTTCCTTTGGGCCAAAAACGTGTATAAAGCTCTGAACATCATTTTTTGGGACAAATTTCAATCAAAGCAGTCTGGCGGCGTACATGTATCTTGTTTGTTGGCACGGATAGATTGCCTTTGATTTTTTATTGACATATTAAACTTCTATCAGATTTTTTATGAATAGATTAATTAACCGAGGCGTGATGGATACGATAGATATTATATTTTATTGATACATTACCAAGTGAATGTGATAACAGTAAGACTCATCTAATATTTTATATTAATTATAATTGTAAATGTCGGTAAAATAATATTTTCATTTTAATAAGATAGATATTTTGTTTTATTAATACAGATATTCTGTTAACTAATTGTGAACGTGGTAGCAGAAATTTTGTGAACCACGTGACGTGATTAATATGACTCATCTAATATTTTACTATTAGTTCCCGTGTACGACCAAACGGTTAAATTTTTTTCCTCCTGAAAATTGATTTTTTATTTATAGTGGCATAGGTGTGTAATTTTCTAGAAAACAAAAATACATCCGGTGGTTATGGATGGCTAGAGTTATTGATTTGATGGCCCGATGTTTTTGATTAATGTGAGAATTTCTAACATTTATCTTTATTTCTAACAAATCTGGTGAGAATCAACGTAGGAGCCTCTAATTAGTAATATTAAGATTGAATTGAAAATGAACCAATCCCAACTAAATTCTAACACTTTCCCTGTAACATCATAGATTCAGACAAGAAAAAGAGTATGCTTTCACCTTGAATCTTCCATAGCCCAAGCCTATGGCTGAAATATGTAAGGCTGGCCCATCTATCATACATTTTCAATCATTTAGCAATACATTAGAGAATACAAGGGATATGATATAATATATGCATGGATTATCCACTAAAACTAGCTAGCTTGACATAGGAGAGAGGGGCCATCTTGTCTTTTTTCTATTCTTATTATTCTTCAAATTATGAGGAGATAATTGTTATATAGGGCATTTAATTTAATTATTGGCCAGTAGTCAATCATGTCACATATTTACTTAGCAAATGCATTAGACATGTTAGCGCCACCTAAGAGCAAAACTACCTCCGGCAAGCAGGTATTTACACTTACACGGTTTGATATAGTTGGGGAACACTTTTGTTTGGTTTTGTGGCTGAGGGAGAAAACCTAGGTTGAAGCTATTGTTAAAGGGTTATGTAGGACATCTTCCTTAATACATCAATGCAACTGCGGCTCACAATAGGAAAAGAGAAAATTTCTTCCTTGACCCTAAAAATAGCTCGGCTTCCTCCCTTGGCTCTTTTAGATTTGAAGTTACCTATTGTTAAAGGATCATATAAAAAAGAACAGTAAGATTTCAGACCAAATATGTAACTTCGAATTGAAAAGGACAAAAAAGAAAGCTGAACTTTTTTTGAGTAAAAGAAGGAAGAAATTTCCTCATAAAAACAAGCCGATATTCTATCCCAACAACATTGCTGTATAGCTTTGTTTTTATAAGGTGGCCATATATATATATATATATATATATATATATATATATATATATATATATATATATATATATATATATATATATATATATATATATATATATATATATATATATATATATATATATATATATATATATATATAACAGATGTTGTTGGGCTTTAGAAGTCCTCGTACAGCGCCTGAGGCCCAATGTGTCCTCATCACCTCACTCTGTCACTTCATAAACGATTGGTTCAGCCGTTCAGGAACTAAAGCATTTACTGACTTAAATCATGGACGTTCAGTTTAATATGCTATAGCTTTCTTTAATTTGTTTGGCAGCGCGTGGAGGAGGATAGCTTCGACGGTGATGCCAGGGCCATAGCCGACGAGGAGCCCCCAGTCGAGGCCTTCCCCCGCCGTGCGCAGACCCAGCTGCTCCGACATCCGCCGCATCTCTTCCAAAACTAGGATGACAGACGAACACCTTGTGTTGCCTTATTGCCTCATCACGGCCCTTGACGCCTCCAGCTTCTTCTCCCCCAGCCCCAGCTTGCTCTCAATCCTATCAAGTATACCGCGTCCACCTGGATGCACCACCCAGAAGACCTCCTCGTTCAGGTCGGGAGCAGGCACCGTGGCCTCCTGCAGCAAAAGCTCCACCAACCGCTCCACGGAACCGGACACATGCCGGGGTATGTCTCGGTCCAGGGTGTACACTATCCCTTCCTCCCGGAGCTTGGACACCAAGGCCTCCTCCGTCCCCGGCACGGTCTCTTGACACGCCATCACAAGCTCAAACATGGCGTGCTCTTCGGCGGTGGGGTTGCAGCCCACCACAACAGCACCGGCGGCGTCACCCAAGATGGCCTGGCCGACGAGGTCCCCCATGTGGGACGCCGAGGGGCCTCGAAGCGATAGGGTGCACACCTCGGAGCATACCACAAGCACCCGGGCGCCGGGGTTGTTCTCCGCAAGGTCCTTGGAGAGGCGCAGGGCGGTGCAGCCACCGTGGCAGCCGGTCTGGTACAGCATGAAGCGCTTGGTCGATGGCCTGAGGCTGAGGAGCCTGGCGAGTTCACAGTCCGCGCCAGGCATGCAGCCGCTGCTTGACGTGCTGGCGACGAGATGCGTGATGTCGGAGGCCTGCTTGCCCCAGTCACTCATGGCCTTGCGTGCCGCCTCCACGCCGAGCTCGGGTACACCCACATCGGCGAGCTCCTGCCGGCGGGTGAGGGAAGGGGAGCTGTACGCCGTGATGGACGGGCTTTCCCTCAACATTTCGCTGGACAAGTAAAAGTGTCGCTTCTCGATCATGGTCTTCTCACCTGAAATTCATCATGTGCTATACGTATTAGTGCTACTGCAAGACTGCAGGTTAACGCAGAAATGCATCAGCAGACAATTCAGTGATAGTTAATACTAGTACTCCCTCCGTATCGGATTTAGAAGTCGTTTAGGACAGCGACACGGTCTCCAAAACACAACTTTGACCTCTTATTTTTATAAAAAATATTTATGAAAAAGTGATCTATGTATACTTTTATGAAAGTATTTTCAAGACAAATCTATTCATATAATTTTTACATTTGCAAACTCAACAACTTAAAAGTTATTGATGATTTATATTCTCAATGTTTGACCCAAACCTTGTCCAAAACGACTTCTAAATCCGATACAGAGGGAGTATACTATTACTTGTTTATTTATCATTCACTAGAAACAAAATTAAAATTATTGAACTATCACAGACTTCATGGTGATGTTATTTGTATGGATGAATTGCCTAATAACACAATTAAACACATCTTTCCCTAGTTCCAAATTCAGCAGATATCGTCTATAGTATTACACACAATAATAAAGGTAGTTCTATAAAGAACAATCATTTGTACATGCATGGACTTACAAATGTTTGCAAACTTTGCCTTCAAATCCACCATGTGATTGCTTCTGCTAATCTCAAAATAGTAATCAGAGAATGAATTTTGTTGAAACTCATGCAATGGAACAGCTTTGCCTACTCCCAAAATGGTTGCATTCCCACCATCATGACGACATACCGTTCGATGATTATTCACATCTGGTGCTTTCAAAGAGTCCATCAAAAACTATATGATGCTTGAACCAAAGGAAAATGGCGCAGATGATGATCTACTTGTTCGGATGCCTTGATCCTAAGTGGGTATAGTTATATAGGCACTTATTGTCCACCCAAGTTGCAATAAACTCATATATACGATGCCAATGGCGGGTGCGAGGTGCCTTGCACAGTTGCACCTCTCCTTGGCAGAGAGTAGTTTTTCACCCTTTTTTTGGCTTGACTGGTTTCTAATCTTTTCAGATTAACAAACCTTGTAATTACTCTTCTTTTAAAATAGGAACTGGCACTCTCTCGTGCCTTTCGTTCAAAAAATATATATACACAATGCCAATGAATTATTGAACGAGAAATCATTGATTAATTGGCCAACTAAAGCATGATTAGTGCCATTATTTGGCATCTATCCCAGACAATATAACTTACCCCACTACAGAATTTATGTAATATACTCCCATTGTACATCTTGTATCATAACGAAGAAACCTTCATGTTCACTTGGAGCCTTGGAAGGCTTAGAAATTGTCGCAAATGAAAACCAAAATAACCGCATACATGTTGCTGCCCACCATTGTGCCATTATATATATATATATATATATATATATATATATATATATATATATATATATATATATATATATATATATATATATATATAAACACAAAGCAAAGTACCATTTTACTTTGCTTTTTGCTCAATTACTCACGCATACCACTATATGTTACAGAAATAAACCAAACTATCTTATTGTACTATACACAAGCATTTTATAGTTCAAAATTGCAATTCAAATAACATTATAACAACATTCGTACGGTAGATTTCCCAATTAATTGTCTTAGGCATTGGTTTTTAAAACTTTAGAATTGTTCTTTGTGCAGTTTTGGCACAGTGCAAGTACCATCCAAAAATCTGAAGCACCCGATTTCTTTTGACTCGACCTAAAGGTTGTGTTTAAAGATATTTATTTCAAGCATTTGTTGCCACATCTGGGGAGTTAGTATATGAAACTAAGCCCTTGTTTAGATTGAAGAAAATTTCAACCCGATGAATAGTACCACTTTCGTCTTATTTGACAAATATTGTCCAATCATGGACCAACTAGGCTCAAAAGATTCATCTCGTGATTTCCAACTAAACTGTGTAATTAGTTATTTTTTTTACCTACATTTAATACTCCATGCAAGCGGTTAAAAATTGATGTGATAGAGAGAGAGTGAAAAAACTTGGAACTTTGAGGCAAACTAAACAAGGTTTAAGTCACTATCTTGCGGACACCTGAGAGAGTGAGAGATGCATATTTTTTCTGGATGACTACTGGATTTCTGCTCCCATTTCGAGTGCCGTCCAATGCAAGCAGTTGGGCTTTTAATTTTCTTACTAGCTAGATGTGTAGTACGTTTCTTGGCCTGGTAGGTTGTGTCTATGACCATGTGAAACACGCGGCGTAGATACACGAGCATGGGCACTATCACTTTCCTTACGACTTAAGTAGATTTCCTTGCTAGTTTTGATATAAAGTTTATCTTCATTAGACTTTGTTTAAAAAACATGAATTTTACTGTGCATCACCTATTTTTAGAGCCACCTCTAAAAATCCATTTATAGGGGCAGTTGGATCTAGAGCCACATCTAAAGTAGGGGCATTTGTAGAAGCGACTGGAAATGACAGTCATCCCTAAAAATGCATTGCTAGATGTGGTTCGTTTTGAGAACTAGTTCCGGAGTCGGTTTTAGATTGAGCCTCCCGATTGACGCTGAAGATTACTCCAAGCCAACACACCAGTGAGGGCCTTGGACGCCCAAGAGGTCTCACAAGACCTGCAACGCAGCAAGAGACGCAGCGTAACCGGCCTAACCGATCAAGAGATCGATAGGGCCGATGTAGAGCTTGATTTCGGCTGAAAAAGCTCTCAAACCACTCCCGGAAGGATTCGTCAGAGAGGAGCACGTGGAGGATCTCCTAGGACTAGCAAGGCGCTTAGGACGCCGATGAATCTCGTGGAGAGACGTCACCGAACAACAGGAGGGGTTGAGAGAGGAGAATTTAGGGCAAAGAGATTGATAGTTTTGTGTTTTTTGTCGATTGGATAGATAGGAACTCAATCGGCCGTGATCCTCCCATATACATAGAGGGGGTGGTCTTATCCTAGTAGAAAACATCTGCAAGATGTGTTCTCCAAGTTTCCCACGTTGTAAATATACCAAAAACCGACTTTAGGAAGTATTCTCTTCGGTTTCCAGGCAGAGTCGGCTTAGCCGACAAGGGGAGTCGGATAAGCTGACTTTTATGGGCTCGGGCACGTCCGCGGGGCTAGCATCGGGGGAAGTCGGCTTAGCCAACTCAGGCAGTTGGCTAAGCTGACTGGAGGCTGGCAAAACCAGCTAAGCCGACTATCAGGGTCGGCTAAGCCGACTCAGGGTGGCTTGTTGTGGCTCGCCGTCTCCTACGCGCGTTTTTTTTGTTATTTCATCGTGCCGTTTGACCTTCACCATACCTAAGACGTTTATAACTCGTTCATGATACTTAAAACTTCTTGGGATATTTTTGAGTGTCAACATATGTCCCCCTATTTTCAGGTGAATAATGCATGAATCTGAAAACACTCAATTGAGCCAAAACACAATAAAACTAAACAGCGATGATACCCATCTCATCGGCTGCTCAGCGACTAAGGGCGATGTATACATTGGCCATTTTTGTTCTAAGGGCGATACATGTATCGGCTATTGCTTGGAGAGCACTTAGACTTCTTATCAAACACTTGGAAAATACTTTTTTAAGTACCTCCCATTGAATGCTCTATTGAGACGTTCACTTTGCAATGTCTCTAGCAGATAGGAATTACCGTATATAACTTTTGATCACTTTGTAAGGACCCACCCAGTTAGGTGACCATTTGTTAAACTGATTACTCTTTGATCCAATAGGTAGTATGATTTTCTACACCAATTCTCCTATTTAGAAGGATTTGCTCTTGACTTTCTTGTTGTATGTCGTGGCAACTCAAGCTTTATCTTTCTCTATCTCCTTGAGAGCTTTTAATCTTATATCAATTACCTCATCGATGTTATCCATCATCAAATCATAATACACAATGGCTGATAGATCATTTTGTTTAGCAAGCCTGTATGCATCCAAATTCACCTCGACAGGCAACACGGCCTCTTGACCATATACCAACTCAAAAGGAGTAACTTTTGTGGCACCATGCCTTGAAATGCGATGTGCCCATAGAGCTTCAGACAAAACTTCATGCCACCTCCTTGGATTCTCCTCAATCTTTTTCTTGATGAGCTTGATCAAAGTCTTATTACTAGACTCAGCTTGGCCATTAGCTTGAGCATAGTATGGAGATGAATTGAGCAACTTGATCTTATATAATTCGGCAAATTCCCTCACCTCTTTAAATACAAATTATGTCCCTTGATCTGCAGTTAATGTTTGAGGAATGCCGAATCTATGTATGATATGCTCGATAATGAACTCAATCACTTCCTTGTGTGTCATATTCTTCAAAGGAACTGTCTCAGTCCACTTAGTGAAGTAATCTATAGCAACCAACACAAACCGGTGTCCCTTGGAAGATGGAGGATGTATTTGACCAATAAAGTCTAACCCTCAACTACAAAAAGGCCATGGCTTGATGATAGGATGAAGCATAGCAATAGGCACAAGCTGAATATTCCCAAACCTTTAGCACTCTTCACAACCTTTGTAGTATCGAAAACAATCGGCCATCATAATAGTCCAATAGAAACCGGCTCTACGCAACAACCACTTCATCTTCGGGGCCGATTGATGCGTACCACAAATGCCTTCATGAACTTCTCCCAAGCCACTCTTGCTTGATCAGATCCTAAGCACTTTAGTAGCAAATCTTCGGCGGTTCTTCGATAGGGCTCATCATTATGCAACATATACTTAAAAGCACTCCGCCGAACATTTTTGTCAACTTTACCACTTGGATCACGTAGGTATGCCAATAAAGGAGTCCTCCAATCACATAAATTGGCCCTAACATCACCGGAAGTTCCGCTGGGCCAATTTGAAGACTTCTTGGGCAGATTGGCCGGGTCGACCACAGGTGAGTAGAGCAGTCGGCTTAGCTGACTCGTCTGTACCTGTACGGGAAAATTCCAAATCTTCATGCGTTGGCTTTTCTTAAATATAAAAATTACGCCCACCGACGTCATAGCCAGATGCTTGTTGAGCTAACATGTTGGCCCTTTGATTTTCATGCCTCGGAACATGCCGAATTTAAAATTTGGCAAGAGAACCAATAATATTGAGGAAGCGTCAAGACAAACTCTTAGTGATCCTTCTAAGCATTGTAATTCACCAGCAACCTGCTATACCACCAGTAAGGGATTACCATAGGCCTCAACATGTTTTACTCCCATGGACCGTAATGTAATCAATTCGAATAATAAAGCTTGATATTCAGTTTGATTATTAGTGCAATGAAAATTTAACCGACTTGACATCTCAATTTCAGCACCACTAAGGGAAATAAGCACAATACCAACAGCTTGGCCACCTTTGCAAACCAATCCATCAAAATATAATTTCCAGGGAGTAAAAGTAAGGTAATTGATTTTATTATCCAATTCAATACCATGCTCAACAATAAAATCAGCAAGGACTTGACCTTTTAAAGCTTTCAATGGTTCATAAGTCAAGTCATATTTAATTAGTGCGTATACCCATTTGGCTATCCTTTTACGAAGAATTAGCCGATATAACATGTGTTTTATCACATCGGCCTGGCAAGCAACAATACATGTACTAGACAAAAGATAATGTCTCATCTTGGAACAAGCATAGTATAGTGATAAGCATAATTTTTCTATATGAGCATACCTTGTCTCGGGATCAAGAAGACGGCGACCAAGATAAGCTATTACATATTCTTTACCTTTGTCTTCTTGAGTCAAAACAGCCCCGATTATCTTATCTTCGGTAGCAATATATAATTTAAAAGCAACTCCTCCCCTTGGTGCACGAAGAACCGGTGGTGTTGACAGATATTCCTTTATCTTCTCAAATACTTCTTGTTGTTCTGCCCTCCAAGTGGATTCAGATTCATCCTTCGGTTTTACTATGGGGGTAAAAGGAATAATCTTTATGGACAAGTTGGCAATAAATCTTCTCAAGTAGTTCACTTTTCTCAAGAACTTTTGCTAGTCTTTCTTGCATGTAGGTGCCTGAACTCCTTTGATCTTTTCTATCTGCTTGGGATCAATCTCTATGCCTTTATCATGAATAATAAAGCCTAAGAACTTTGCAGCCGATACTTAAAAAGCACATTTGAGTGGGTTCATCTTCAATCCATAGCGGCGCATCCTCGCAAAAGCAAGATGTAAATCGGCCAAATGAGATTTATGGGCAACTGATTTAATCACAATATCATCAATGTAAACCTCCATAATCACCCCAATTAGATCATGGAAAATCAAATTCATAGCTCTTTGATAAGTAGCACCTGCATTCTTTAGCCCAAATGTCATCACAACCCACTCAAAGAGACCAAAAAACCCAAGACATATGAAGGCCATCTTCGACATATCTTCTTTGGCCATGAAAATCTGATTATAACCGATATTACCATCAAGAAAGCTAATAACTCGGTGTCCTAAAGCATCATTGATAAGCATATCGGCTATAGGCATAGGATATTCATCTTTCGGAGTAGCTCTATTCAGATCTCTAAAATCAATGCAAACTCTGATCTTCCTAGAATCTTTCTTCTCAACAGGCACAATATTGGAGACCCACTTTGCATACCTGCATGGCTGAATAAAACCCGCTTGCAAGAGCCGATTAATTTCTTCTTTAACTCGATCATAAATTGTAGAATTAAATCGGCAGGGGTGTTGCTTATATGGCTTGAATCCATCCTTGATGGGGAGCCGATGCTCAACAAGCTCTCAGCTTAGCCCAAACATCTCTGTATAATTTCATGCAAAACAATCAACATATTCCTTGAGAAGCGTGATTAGCTCAACTTCGTAATTGGCTTCTAAGTTTCAATTTATAAATGTCGGCCAGGGCATAGAGCCATCCCCAATATCAACCTGCTCTAAAGGGTTGGCCGACGTAAATCCTTGGCCTAACTTATCGAGCTCATCAAAATCATCTATCGCTTCACAGGCATTAGTCTTATTAGCCTGATACTGATCAACACGATGTTTCAACCATTCAATATTTGTATCCATTAATAAACAATTATATGATGATATTGAGCCGATTATCAATCAGCTTCAAAGATATAAGAATAAAACCACCTTGTTTGGTAACACTAATAAATTCATAGCTAGAAAGATCTCTACCAGACAAGCAACAGAATAGCATCATGCCCCCCCAAGCATAGGAGCATCGGCTATAGCTACTTCAGCCGATGAATCTGAATACACAATCTCCACGGCATCATCCACCCATTGAATAAGAAACTGGTGCATGCTAGATGGTATGCAATAGTTGGCATGGATCCAATCATGCCCAAGTATTAAACTATAGCAACCTTGCACATCTTCAATGAAGAATGCCGTGGCTAGGGTCTTGCTTCCAATAGTGAGTTCCATGTTAGCAATCCCTCTAGCTAGAATAGGAGCACCTCCTCCAACTCCAGTGATCGTCATGTTGGTCTTGACCAACTCCTCATCAGTGCCACCAAGCTTCTTGTAAAGTGCATATGGAATCACATTCACAATTGCCCCATTATCCACCAACATGTTATGGACCAAAGTACCATTGATATGGCCCTTCATATGCAAAGGCTTAAGGTGATTAATAGACTGTTCTGGTTTCTTGAATGTGGCATCTTGTATCGGGAAGTTGAACACCGCTGTGGCTGAATCGTCCTCAATGATGTAGTAATCGGTGGACAAAACAACCACATTAACCTCCCCTCTTTCTGGAGTAGCTTCGTAGTCAATCATCTCCTCATCGGGAACCTTAGGCACCTCCATGCCAACCATAGTAGCCATGGTGGAAGCAAAATCATCGGAGTACACCTCGAAGGCCATCGGGACAGTCGGAGTCGGCTCAACCGACTATGGAGTCGGCCTGGCTGATTCTGGGGCTTCTGGAGTAGTATCAGCAGGGGAAGTCGGCTTAGCCAACTTGTGAGTAGACTTAGCTGACTCTGGTACACTCAGGCCGGCAGGAACAGGTGTAGTCATCTTAGCCGACTGGCTCAGCATAGGAGTCAGCTTAGCCGACTCTGGAGTCAGCTTAGCCGACTGGCCAGCGGCAGTAGCGGAATTTTGGTATTTCGGAGGGCTTTTGACGTGCTCATGATTTAGGACTTCACCCTCAATCTTGGCAAGCATCTCTTGCTTCTGTTGCTTATGCTGAGCGTGCTGCAACTTACGCCGTTGGGTTTTATTCAACCCACGAGGACACCACACGAGTTGGCGATACTTGGAATCTCCTTCGACGCACTCCTTCTTCTCTTCTCCAGCAACTTCTTTAGGAGCTTTACCCTGCTTTTGTGCTAGAGTTTCTTTAATTACAATCGGCCCATCATGGCTAATGACAGGAGCTTCCATAGAGCTGATTGTGATGACTGATTGAGGCCTAGCTCTTGGTGAAGGAATAACAGGAGCCTCAACCTTCTTAGGCACGTAAATCTGCCGCATTGGTGCCCTTTCTGAACTTTGTGAAGCCGGAGTCTTGAATGAAATCACCTGGCTTTGATTTACACTGCTAGAGCCTGATTATTGTTCAATCTGCTAAAGATGAAAGATCTTGGAACTGATCTGGTGGGCTCTTCCCACCTTTGTTGACCTTGCACAGGCGCCGCCAAAGGAAACGGGACCCAAACTCTATAGGGACCCCATTGTGGCATGACTGGAGGTGGAATCGGGAGTCCCCAACGAGATACATGAGGAGTAACTCTCTAAACTGGAGCTGCTAGTTGCATCACCACTAATTGCTTAACCTTGTCATCTTCTCGCTTGGGAGGAGTAGATTCCCTTTATTTAATGGCCGATTCTTGGAATCGGCCTTTTCTTGCTTATACTTAGCCATGAGCCTATCAAAAGTGCATGATGGCCTCACCACAAGCTCCCCTTGGTTCTTCTCATTCGTCTTCCAAGTACCAATCTCCAGCCTGTATGGAACAAATGTGCACAAAACCTGAACATTAGAGTGACTGGAACTGCTAGAAACAGGGGAGTCGGCTTAGCCGACTGGCTCTGTTGCTGGGTGGAGTCGGCCTGGGCCTGGGCGGCCTACGCTGTGCCATCACCATTTCGTACCACCACTGCCTTCTCAAATACCGTGTTGATCTAGCAGTGATCTTTAATTTGTTCATGCCTTCATCATCCTTCTCGAGCACCACCTTGCGCCTCGAATTCGTTTCGACATTCGGTGCTACATGTGGTCCGCCGATAAGCACATTCTTACCTTGAGTTGTATCAGCTTGCTCAGGACGAATAAAAATAGCGGGTGGTCCTGCTTCAATTGTATGCATTGAAAAAGAAACCTTATCAACTTGCATATCGTCCCTCATTAAGAGCCGATTGGACCTGCAGACGGAAAACATTGCAATCATTAGTGGCATGAGAAAAAGAATTATGATATTTACAATAAGCTCTTCTTTTTAACTCATCAGTTGAAGGCAATGTATAATTAATTCTAATATAACCGAATTTTAATAATTCATCAAAGATTCGATCACATTTAGATAAATCAAAAGTAAACTTCATCTCTTCACCTCGATTCTTATGAATCGATTTGAGAGATGGACAAGTAACCATCTTATTTTCTGTTGGTCATTTAATTTTAATAGGACAAACCTCCCTATTATCAACATCAGAACAATCAGAATGATCATCAACAACATGCATATTATGACGATTAGACTTATAGGTATCACGAGATTCTTTAAGGCGTGATTCAACTGAAACGACCATTTGCAATAGTTGATTAACATTCATGAACTCATGATGTTCAAGTTTATCCCTAATACTAGGACGTAAACTAGCAAAGCATAAGTCAGTTAAATCTCTTTCAGAAATCATTAAATGAAAGCATCGATTCTTAATTTCTCTAAATCGTTTAATAAAATCAAGAACAGACTCATCACGACCTTGACGAACTGATGCAAGATGAGACAATCTAGTTTCATGGATACCGGTATAAAAATAACTATAAAACTTTTCTTCTAATTTGGCCCATGAATCGATAGAACAAGCTGGTAATGAAGTAAACCATACAAAAGCTATGCCAATAAGAGACAATGGAAAATTTTGAACTTTTATAAAATCATAAGCACTAGCTTCACCCAATTGCGCAAGAAACATGCTAATATGCTCCATGGTAGATTTACTATCATCACCACTAAATTTATTGAAATCAGGTATCTTCCACCCATCAGGTGCTTTTATGAAATCAAAGTGTGAAGGGTACGGCTTGCGGTAAGTAGTCCTACTAGGTTTGATTTGTACACCTAAACTTTCCTCAAGCGATTTAGACAATTCTTTCCTAAACCGATTCAAAGTATCATTGAAATTGGTAGAGGGAGCAACAGGTGCAGCAGGTGTATCATCAAGTATGGGAACTTGGCTTGGTGACTTGGCGGGTTGGGGAGAATGTTTTGCCCCGCCGAAGCTCAACTTATTGTTGGTGTTTGATTGGTTCAAGTGTTTCGAGCCGAATTTTGACCATAGATAACCACTTGATTAGTTGGAGCACTACCGGCTAAACTGGTCTTATCGACTTCAATCGCCGAAGAGATCGATTTGCCTTTATTTGCTGCTGCATATAAACCTTGATTGTCATAAAAATTCAAAGGCATGCCAAATTCTGGTTGTTTAGAAGAAGAATCAACACCCGATGCATTTCTATCGGTTGTTTTCCCTTCTAGCTTATCAAATCGAGCCATGATCATGTTGACAACAGTCAAAAGATTATTATCTATTACTTTTTTATGATCATCCATCATAGTAGCATAATTGGCATGCATAGGATAAGGATCAACAATATCATCGTACTTAGGTTTAGAAATCCTTACCTTAGGTGCAGCAAGTGCAGATGATGTAGAAGTGATCAACTCGCTAAAATCTGGCTCCCTGAATTGAGTGACCTTTTCTCGCCGATCTTTAGTGCAACTCTGAAGAAAAGCCTTCAGAACAGCGTTGAACTTGGCCTCCACTTGTTGCTTCAATTCCTTAGGGAGCTCATCAATGTTCATGGGATGATTGATGTTGCCCTCATGAGGAACCTGGGTCCTATCCCCGGTATCTTCACCGTTGCTTCCCATGTTGCCGAAGGAAAACTTGATCTTTCGCCTAGCGTTCCCTAGTGGAGTTACCAAAAAGTATGTTGACGCTGAAGATTACTCCAATCCAACACACCAGCGAGGGCCTTGGACGCCCAAGAGGTCTCACAAGACCTGCAACGCAGTAAGAGATGCAGTGTTACCGGCCTAACCGATTAAGAGGTCAATAGGGTCGATGTAGAGCTTGATCTCGGCTGAAAAGGCTCCCGAACCACTCCCGAAAGGATCCGTCAGGGAGGAGCACGTGGAGGATCTCCTAGGACTAGCAAGGCCACCTAGAACGCCGATGAATCTCGTGGAGAGACGTCACCGAACAGCAGGAGGGGTTGAGAGAGGAGAATTTAGGGTAAAGAGATGGATAGTTTTGTGTTTTTTGTCGATTGAATAGATGGGAACTCAATCAGCCGTGATCCTCTCGTATATATATATATATATATATATATATATATATATATATATATATATATATATATATATATATATATATATATATATATATAGAAGGGGTGGTCTCATCCCAGTAGGAAACATCTCCAAGATGTGTTCTCAAGTTTCCCATGTTGAAAATATACCAAAAACCGACTTTAGAAAGTATCCTCCTCGGTTTTCAAGCAGAGTCGGCTTAGCCAACAAGGGGAGTCGGCTAGGCTCGAGCATGCCCGTGGGGCTGGCTTCAGGGGAAGTCGGCTTAGCCGACTCAGGCAGTCGGCTAAGCCGACTAGAGGCTAGCAAAACCGGTTAAGCCGACTGTCAGGGTCGGCTAAGCCGACTCGGGGTGGCTTGCCGTGGCTCGCCGTCTCCTCCGCGCATTTCATTTGTTATCTCGTCGCTCTGTTTGACCTCCGCCATGCCCAAGACGTTTATAACTCGTTCATAATACTTAAAACTCCTTGGGCATTTTTTAGTGTCAACACTCCCCTATTGAAAAATGAGGCATTTCTAAAAATGCTTTTTATTGTAGTGATTGTACTAAACAAGCATTTAATAGTTCAACATTGCAATTAAAATATCACTATAACAATATTCGTAAGGTAGATTCCCCGATTAATTGTCTTAGGCATTGCTTTTTAAAACTTCAGAACTTTTCTTTTATCCCTAAAGTACCATCTGAATCACCCCGTTTCTTTTGACTTGGCCGAAAGGCTGTGTTGAAAGGTATTTATTTCAAGTATTTCTTGCCACACATCTGGAGAGTTAGTATATGAAACTAAGTCACTATCTTTCAGACACCTAAAAGAGTGAGAGATGCCTATTTTTTCTGGATGACTACTGGATATCTGCTCCCATTTTATTAGTAGTGTATGACACGGCTCCATGCCATCCAATGCTAGCAGCTGGGCTTTTAATTGTCTTACTAGATGTGTAGTACGTTTCTAGGCCTGATTCGTTGTGTCTACATCCATGTGAAACATGGGCGTAGATACATGAGCATGACCACTATCACTTTCCTTGCGACTTAGATTTCTGAATCGAGATCCGTCCCTATAGAACCGTCTCCCTCCTCGTGGTCCATGGGGATGGATGATAGCTAGCTAAGGTCACAATCATGAACATCTTCTCAACAAACAGTAGGTATGAAACACACTATATTAACCCAAGCCAAGAATGCACAACCCAGGCATCTAACCAGAGCACAGAAAACAACACAAAAAGGATCCATTGAGCAGCATACAATGGCAGCTCAGGCCTCATCCATTGTAGTCCCCACTGACGCCGAGCTGCTGCAGGCACAGGCCGATCTATGGCGAAACAGCCTGTGCTACCTCAAGTCCATGGCACTCAAGTGCGCTGCTGAGCTTGGCATACCCACTTCCATCTACCGCCTCGGCGGTGCTGCCTCGCTTGCCGACCTGATCGCCGCACTGTCACTCCCCCAGGCTAAGCTTCCTTTCCTTGGCCGCCTCATGAGGCTGCTGGCCTCGTCGGGCGTCTTCGCCATGGTTGGGTCCTCTGATGAGGCTGTCTACTCCCTCACACCACTGTCATACCTCCTGGTGGACGGCATCGCTGCCGACAGTAACCACATGGACCATGCACCTTTCCTGCTAACAGTGACATCACCTCACTATATTGACTTGGCAATGGACCTAGCTGACTGGTTCAAGAAGGAAGCCAAGACACCTCCTTTCGATCACAAGCACGGGGCATCGCTGTTCGAGGAGAGCATGCAACACAAGGAGCCCGAGTTCCACAAGATGTCAATACTGGGTTTGTTGGTCCACGACAACTTTGCAACCAACATTGGCGTGCGGGACTACCAGTTCATTTTCCAGGGTGTAAAGTCGGTGACTGACTGCTGTTACCATGGGGATGGCACGACAGGGAAGGCCATTGCCAAGGCCTTCCCACAGATCAAGGTCACTGTGCTAGATCTTCCACAGGAGATTCGCAAGATACCGGCTGATGGTGTCGTCAATTATGTTGGAGGTGACATGTTCAAGTCCATCCCACCTGCTCAAATGGTGACACTTAAGGTATAAATATTGGAACTAGTGTTTCTTCACTGCAAAACATAATAATGAAGTAATAATGTTTATGAAAACAATTTGAAATAAAGAGCTCAACCTGTGGAAATAGCATTTTTGTGTACAAAATAAGAATTCATATGCATATTTATGTGGCATGTTATATCTTATGTATGATGTACTCTATTTGATGAACTTAACTTCTTATACAATTTTTGTCAGCTCGACTAATATCATTGAGACTTGAATTTCCATGGAAGATGGTGCTGCACCACTGGAGTGACGAAGACTGCGTGAAGATACTTGCCAATTGCAAGAAGGCAATACCTTCACGAGAAGAGGGAGGGAAAGTTGTCATCGGAGATATCATTCTTGACCCTGCCTCAGGACCAGTAATGTTTGAAACTCAGCTCCTAATGGACGTCTGCATGATGCTGATGAAAGGAGGCCGGCAGCGGGACTTGAATGACTGGCGTGACCTCATCCTGAAAGCAGGGTTCAGTGAGTATAAGGTGCTCAAGAACTTTGGAGCTCGTGGTGTCCTGGAGCTCTATCCGTAAGACTCATTATCCTAGATCGGCGCATCTTTATATTGTGGTTTGGCGCGAAGAAATCTACATAATACGAAAATAAAGGGAGTGTGTCATAGTTTTCTGAATGATCGTTTCATGGAACATAGAGTAGCAAGCTGTGACAGGCTTGGTTGCTCCACGATCTGTTAACTTTCATTTGGAGAAGTATCTAGGCACATCATGAGATGCTACGTGTATCATGTTAATATATAGTTATATACCCACCGTCCAGGAGTTGGATATATGAACTATCTTGTAATTGGTCTTGTATTATCGGCCACGTACAAGTGAGCCTCTCCATTAGCCCCTGTATGTATGCATGGCTGTATCTCGGAAAGCAGGAGCAACAATTGTACCGATACTAAATACATATCAATAAAAAACAGGAGAGTCTCTGAACTGTTTTTATGTACTCCCTTCGGCCCAAATAATTGCACATTAGATTTTCGATAAGTTCAACTTTTTAGTTTTACTTGATTTATACAAAATATTATCAACATTTGTATTTTCTAACATGTTTATTATAATAATATATTTCATTTGGGCTATTATTGGCGGCATTAATCTTAGGGAAATTGATTTGATAGGTAGACAATTCACTTGGGCTAATTCTCTTCCTCGTCCCACTTATGAAAAAGCTTGCTATAGGTTCTTAATGATGACTGAATGGAAATTTAAATATCCTATGGTGATTGTACACGCTCTCGATAGAGATGTTTCAGACCATACACCATTACTACTTGACACCAGGACAACAGCCTTCATGGGAACAACAAAACCATTCAAAATGGAAATCAACTAGTTCTCTCGCGAGAATTTCAATCATTGAGTTGCAGAAATATGGAATAAGCCAGTGAGGGGGCAACATATTGTTGAGAGATGAACAAAAAAGGAGCTACACAAAGAAACACCTCAGTCTACAACTAATAGCCTGGATATTGCCGCCAAAAATCAGAACTTATCTAAGAATGAGAGAAATCAGCTTGATCAAGCTAGAAGCGATCTGACTGAACTCCTTTGAGAGGAAGAATTAAAATTCTCTAAGCGAACAAAGGTCACTGATATTCTACTTGAGGATAATAACACCTGTTAATTCCAAATGGTTCCCAATGGTAAACAGTGGAAGAAAAGAATTTTATCCCTGGACCATGAAGACAGAAAAATAGAAGGTCATGCTAACCTTAATGACTATATCACACATTTCTATAAGAACTTGTTTGGACCATCACAAGATAATACCATGAGCTTAGATGATGCACAAACAATTGATATTCCTCAAGTTATACCCAAGCTGAGAATAAATTTCTCATGACTTCTTTTATAGAAAAGGAGATTCAGGATGCAGTTTCTGTGATAGAAGATAGTAAAGCACTAGGGTCAGATGGATTCCCATCTGAGTTTTATCAAAAGTTTTGGGATGCCATCAAAGGGGACCTGATGCAAATGTTCCATGATCTTCACTCAGGAACCTTGCCGCTCTATACTCTCAACTTTGGTGTCATAACTCTGATTCCTAAAGTCCAAGAGAAGCAATTAGGATCCAAAAGTATCAGCCAATATAGTTGCTAAATGTTAGCTTCAAAATTTTTACTAAAATGACAACTATTCAAATCGATTCAATAGCGGATCATATAGTTGGTCGACCTCAAATCACCTGTATGCGAGGACGCAGCGCAACTTCCTTGAGTGAGTCGTCATACTGCATGAGACAATTCATGAGTTGCATTTTAAAAAGCAAAGTGGGGTTATTCTTAAAATAGACTTTGAAAAGACATATGACAAAGTGAGATGGCCTTTCTTACTGAAAACAACGAGGATGAAATCCTTTTATCCTAAGTAGATCTCTTGAGTGCAAGCTTTTATATCAGGTGGGAGCGTGACAATCAATGTTAACGATGAGGTTTGGCCTTACATTCAAACGAAAAAGGCCTTCTATAGGGGATCCAATATCTCCCATTATGTTTAACATTGTAGCCGATATGCTAGCTATACGAATTAAAAGAGCCTAGGCAAATGATCAGGTAAGTGGAATAGTGCAACATTTAGTTGATGAAGGTTCATCTATTCTACACTACGCCAGTGACACAATACTCTTAATGGATCATGACCTAGAAAAGGCTCGCAACACGAACTTATTATGTTCATTCAAGCAACTTTCAGGGCTTAAAATAAACTTTCATAAGAGTGAAATATTCTGCTTTAGATCAGCACAAGAATCATTGTCCCAATATACAGCTTTTCGACTGTAATCAAGGAGCTTTTCTAGTGAGGTTTTTGGACATAGCTATATATTATAGGAGGCTCTCAAATGCAGATTGTGAAAGAGTAGAACAACATTTTGAAAAAAAAACACACTCAGCAGCTGGAAAGGAAAACATCTATCAACCGGTGGGTGCTTGACACATATTAACTTAGTGCTTAGTAGTATGTATATGATGTCATTTTTGTGGACGCAAGAGTTCTCAAGAAATTAGACTACTTCAGATCAATATTTTCTTTGGCAAAGTGATGAACAAAAACAAAAATATGGACTAGCCAAATGGGACATATTATACCAAACCAAAAAACAAAGTGGGCATGGAATTCACAATTTATTAGACATCAAAGACACAATCCTTTTGAGCAAGTTGATTGTGGGTACTTGAAAACAAATGTTGTGCAAGAAAATATTTAGGATATAAGCCTCTTGTCTCACGTTCATATCATGGAACATGGGGACACACATTATTGGGCTATCCTTGTGAAGGTTAAATGAGATTTTCTCCGTTTTGTGACCTTTATAGTTTAGGATGGATCACAAGATTATGAGAAGATAGGTGGTTGGGACACACAACTCTGCGGCAATAGTATCCTTGCCTTTATAACATGGCCAGACACGAAACAAGTTATTGTAGCAAAAGTACTGAGCACTGCACCACCTACTCTGTCCTAGTGAAGAGGTACATACATGTGGGTATAGTGTTAACCAAATACAACTTAGTTAAACGTAATTAGCAAGGCAACAAGTAGTATTGTTTTTGTCACAAAAATAAGACAATTAAGCACATGTTCTTTGATTGTCGTTTCATCATGTTGTCTCATCTGTTATTTAGGTGGTTTTAGGTTTGTCTCAATCACATAGTGTATGAAGCATGATTGGGTCTTGGCTCTGAGGTCTTAGTAAAGAACTGAAATCGTTAACTGTGCTAGGAGAAGCAGCTACATGTTGGCCCCTTTGGTTATGTAGGAACGACCTGATTTTTGAAAAGAAATGGATTTTTTTCCTTTATAGGTTATCTACTCAGTTATATATTGGCTTTGTACATGGGCTATTCTACAAAAGCCAACATCACATGTTTTGGTTGCAGCAGCATCTCAACAATGGGCGCGGGTGGCTAAGGAGTTTTTTACCTGGGCACATGGGTGGCAGTCTGGTATTCAGATTGAGTGTTATTAGTGTGTCTGAACTTTTTCAAAAATCTTTTGTAAGGCTATGTGTATCCTAATAATATAGAGGCCGAAGCAAGTGTTTCAAGATCTTTGTATCATCTCAATGTAACGATCATCTCTTCACTAACCCTTAGCTAGGATGAAGATAACCATTTTTTATCACTAACATGTTTTTAAAATGAATTAAATAGAAGAGTTGTTGTTTATATTAAAAAGAAAAAGTTCAGATTGGACACAACAAAATTACAATAACCCAAAAGGTCAAACCAGCGACGATAGCCTAAGGAACATGTTGTGCCCCACTATGAAATTATTAAGATATACTCTTCGTTCATTTTGGCTTCCAGGATCTAATTCAAAGGTTCCTATGCTAGTTTCAAAAGCAACCTAATCTGGAAAGCACAGGTGGAAAACAAATGCAAAGTCTTCGCTTGGATACTTGTGCAAGAGAAAATACTAATGGCGGACAACTTGCAAAAAAAAGGGTGGTTGCATCAAGATCACTGTGTGTTATGTGATGGGCCGTTGGAAACATGCCTACATCTATCTCTACTTTTCCCATTCACTAAAGCGGTTTGGAATCAAATCCTAACCTAGGAGAATTTTGACGTTCAAATGTCACAATTCACCCAAGATCTCGTTCACTTCAGTACTTGGCGGGAGGAGACCACACCTAAGATCAAAAAGAAAGAAAAGAGGCTTTTCAATGGTTTGGTTTGTTCATCTACACATGCTAGAATCTTTGAAAGGAAAGAAATCAAACAATTTTCAATAACGTCCGAGAATCGGCAATACAGGTCGCTTCAAGAATTAAAGAGCACATTGAACAAAGGAAGAGGGCATTCCAAGGGGGGTCTAGCAACCTAGGGTTTAAGTTTGTATATGTGCTTTTGTGGTTTCTTTGTCTCTGTCTGTATGCCCAGCTAGTCAGACTGCGATCTGTACATAAACTTTCTTTATTTCTTCCTTAATTGAGAGGTAGAGCTCTTGTCGTTCGTTTCAAGTATACTCTTCGGTCATTTGTGGTGGCATAGAATTTGTATATGACCACTTTTTGTGATTTGACTATGATCTGTACGTAAACTTTCTTTATTCCTTTCTTAATTGAGAGGCAGAGCTCCTGTTGTTCATTTCAAAAGGTATACTCTTCGTTCATTTTTGGTGGCATAGAATTTGTATGTGACAACTTTTTGTGATTTGACTCCTTGTATGTCTATATCTGCAGAGTGGGTATACATGAAACTACATCGCTCTCTCGCAAAATCTGAAAGATGTGATTTTTTCATAGATCATGCAACGACGACTTGAATATTACATACACTTCTCTACACCGTTAGACCTAACCAGCTGGTCTTTTATCTTCTTATATAGTAATAACATGGGTCATGGGGGTCGTTTAATAATACTCCTTCTGTTCTAAAAAAACTTTTCATTATAAGATTCGTATCGATCAAACTTTCTTAGCTTTGACTAGTTAGATTTATAGAAAATATTAGCAACATTTATATCTCTAAATAAGATCATTATAAAAATATAGTCAAAAGACGGTTTAAACCGTTTACAGCATGTAGGATGGCATCCCATTCAAGAGTTCGGCTCCCGCCACCAAAAAGAACCACCAGACCCCAGCCAAATTTACAGCAAAATAACGAACTACCATAAGAAAAAAAACTTATAATAGAAGCCACAGCCAAAACCAGTAACTATCGTCAAGCCGAGCTGAGCAGTTCCTGAAACTTTAAACCAAAAAGCTTGAGAGTCTCCCAGCCTTTTGGACGTCCTTTCACTTTGTCAGCAGAGAATTCTTCCACCTATGAACCATCACCTTGAGTTCCCCAGCTTTCATCCTCAGGATCTCATGTATGTCCTCCTTGTGTAAAATGCTCTAGTTCAACACCGAACCAGCTATCTTGTGAAGAAGTATATCCATACCCCTCCAACCCAATCTCTGAAAACAAGGTCATTTCTTAATGTCCAAAGGCACCAAAAGGTTGCTGAGGTAAAGATATTGATCACGCTATTTTTCTTATTACTCAACCAAAATTTTCCAATAGAATCTAGAGAGCCCCCTAGTCTGACTCCCAGCAGATCAGACAACATAACCCTAAGCTGCACAGCCACGGCATAGTCAAAAAAAGGTGTTGTGTACTGATTCTTTTTCACAGCAAAAAAGGCAGGTTTCATCCTCAACCAACCTTCTTTTGCTGAGGTTATCCCTAGTCAACACCTTATTTTTAGAAAGTAACCAGAGAAAGTAATGAACTCTAGGTGAAATCTTAATTTGCTAAATAGCAAACACAAAAACAGGTTTTATACCTCTAAAATTAACAACCTTGTAAAATGATTGAACTGAATAGGTACCAGAAGAATTAAACTTCTAGACTAGAGAATCTTCCTCATCTGTAAACACAGTAGTGGAAGCTAATTGCAGACTTCATTCGACATTTCCAGCAGTCTATTATCAACACACCTCCTAAATGTGCACTTGCACTTTAGGGTAAGCCCATCCCAATGGTCAGCCACAGGGCCATTCTTCTCATTAACAATTCTACTAGTACAGTGCCCGTGCTAACGCTAAGGCTTTATTTCAGGGATACACATGAAAGCAACCAAACGACGACATTTTTTCCATAATTTAAGTCTCACACAATTGTATATGACCATACATGCTACAAATAATCTTAAAACTAAAATAAATCATAAAACTGTATATCTACAGATGAAAGAAACACAAATTCACATTCATTCATGTCTAAGTCATCCATCTGTGTACTTCAATAGATAGTTGTATGAGCTGGAAAAAAACAGTAACAATAGCAAAGTACATATACATATATATAATCACTGGAAAATAGAAGGCACATATGATTGTACATGCTCTTTCTCTGACTGCTTTGTCTCCCCTGTTGTCCCTCAAACAGCTAATGATGCATTCCTCCTTGGATATCCCTCTTGAACAGCTATTCTCCATTTCAGATTGTTCTCTTTTGATCCTCTCCATAAGCAAAGCAACATAATGAAATCCAGCAGTCCGATGTTTTCAAATTATCACACTTCAAATATTTATATGTACGTACCATTGCCTGTTAAGGCAACACAAGAATACAAACTTTTGCAAGAGAAACCAATAATGACACCAATCGATTTAATATTCCATACATCTAAGCAGCTGATGGCCAATGGAAATCAGTTTTTATACATGTCTATATCAGAATAGCATGTTGCTCTGCTTGTTTCATAGCACCTTGTAACTGTTTAGATTATAAAGTCACTAACCACCTTTTTCAAAAAAAATAAAAATAAAGTCACTAACCATTAACCACAAATTCAGTAAAGCTATTTACTCAACAAAAAAACATTATGTAAGTCAGCATGATATGACATCAATGTTCAGCTGGTCAATGTCAACCAAAAAAACATCTAATGAAATAAGGGCCATAGGTGTAGAGCTGGTCAATGTCGACACCGTCTCGTTGAAGGTCAACTCGATGGAGCTGCCAGACCTACACCACCACGCCAAGAAGTGGATCACCATGTACAACACAAGTAAGTGAAGACAAACCGACACCTATTGCTCTGCGCAGATGCATGGATACCACAAAATGCCATGATATTTCATGATGGATTTCATAGTTAGCACACCCACCCACCAGGCCACCACAAAAGTGACAAAACTCTGTCCCTGCAAATAAAAGACAACATGGATAATGTTAGCATCTCCAAATCATACAATGCAATTTGTGATTAATTCAATTGTGTTAAATGTATCCATGATCACCTAATAGCTATCCATTAACTGACAATGAATAGCTTCTATATTTTTTTATTTCAGACTGGAGAAGAGAAACTAAAAAAATCAAAAGAATGCATGCAAAGGCATCTTCAAATCAAGTTTCCGTTCACATGTACTACTCAAAAGCAATTGCATAATAAACAATATTAAATAAAGGTTTTTTAACATCAATTGTTCCTAGGCAAGGGAAATTAAACGTGAGTGCTCACCAGAAACAGGATGCAGGTGTTGTTGAACGTGAGTGTGCTCAATAGAGACATAAGATTGATTCAGTAACTTTTTTTGAACTGCAACGGGGGGACTATATTGATTCAGTAACTCACACACAACTTTTAAGCAATGTTATCCAAGCAAAAAAATAGCTCTGTAAAATTATTAACCCAATATATTCCAAGCAAGAAAAAAAAGCAACAAAGAGTGTAAATGGAATTAAGGCCAATCATGTTCAAATCTGACCGAATGTGTCACAGATACTGATAAGTCAATGTTGGTTGGAAACATCATCAAATTTTAAGTAGCAGCCCCTTTTCAGTATTCTCAAACAGGAGCTAATGTATTGTCTGGTATAAGCTTAGTAATAAGGGGAGAAGTTCATAATTATTTATTTCTGGAAGAAACGGTAATGACCACCTATTTCTTGTTCCTGGTGGATGCAGGACTAATTGATTTGGTGACACTGGGTGACACATCAGGCGGAGATGAGTGCTGGCATTCACTTGGGCATATGAAGGAATGCCCATAAGATCAGAAATAACGTATGCACTTGGCGTGTTGTTTCACAAAATGTTACCACTATCCTAAATTTACATTGCGCTTAAAACAATCCTGAGATGATGAACACTTCACAGCAGCATTGACATCAGTGGAAGCGATGTAGAAACTATCCTTAGAACCCCAATTATTCCTATCCGTCTATACTTCATGTCTGGATTACTAACCTACAACTACAAGGTAAGAAGCAGGCACAGAAAACAATAACAGATTGTAATTTGCATGCGAAAGATGTCTTTGCGGGAAGAATGTGCTACCCATGTAAGAAATGTGGTCATACCTGCTTTCTCACCACCATTAGAAGCTCATTAGCTACTGAAAAGCCACCTGAATCAGTATTGAAGCCAACAGCCAGTGCCAAACGACAGAAGGTACCGTAAACCTATATAATTTTTGATCAGGTATTATTTATGGAGACACAAATTAGGAGAGAAATGAGCAATGTATCACAAACCTGAATCAGGAAGAAGATATCGTAAACTCTCCAAGTAATCTAATATTCCTGTATTGAAAAGGTCGATATGTCTGCTGAGTAAATGAAAAGCACCAAATACAAAGGAAAATATTTTTTTCTCAAATATGCAGGAGCTTACAAGTTATCCTCCGAATTGCATTATATGATAACATCATACAGACATACAAAACAAATTTCACTGACAGGCATACAAAACAGAGAAGAAAATGTGTTTTCATCACCTGCTCATGCAACTCCTCGTTGAGGTTAAGATCCGACAACACATCAAGCACGACAACTACAGACACTACGGGAGAGCAGTTAAAAATTAAAATACAGTCCTACCTCAGATGTGAAAGGGAGAACTTGTGAGTGAACATTAGAATCTGACATCCTGAATACTTGCACAGCGTTATCTGCCTCCTGATTTTCTGAAGGGTACCCCTGATGAGAGAGTAAGGGGTTGTCAGCAGTAAATAACACATTTCATCCATATTACTCTAGCAAGGAGACCAATTAGCAACTGAATTGCAATATAATGTTTGCCTGAGAAGATAGAAGCTAATACTTGCGGATGTACGTTAGGCTCCTTCAGTCCGTATAACTGGACCTCATTGGTTGTATGCATATTAGGATCTTCATGACCATAAGCCTGCAGATATCCAAGTTCTACATGTCATGGACGATGCCAAAACTCTCTGGAAACGACAATTGCAACTTCACCCTCTAATTAATAATCTAGCAAAGAAAATGCCAAATAAAAAAATCCTTCAAACATGGAGCATCAACAGACATATCAATTATATAAGAATAATATTCCTCATTACCGAAAAATCATGAACAGCCTGATGGCTCCAGTGGGCGGCCGTGGATCTGCGCCTGGCTGGGGAAGGGGGCTAACGGCTGGCCGTGGCACGCAGGTGCAGGCGACCACCTCCTCCGCCTCGGTCAAGCACCAGGAGGCACCGGTGCCAGGGCCAGGCCCAGCTCGAGCAGGAGGAAAGAAAGGATCTAATCTGAGCCGCCGTCGCCTGGAGCCCGACTGGAACCGCACGGCCTTGTCCGGCGCCGTCGCCTGGAGCCGCCGTCGGCTGGAGGCCTTGGCCGGCGCCGTGGCCTAGAGCCGCAGTCGCCTAGAGGCCTCCACACGCGCCGTCGACTGGAGCCCTTGGCCGGCGTGCGGAAGGCGGCATCCGTGGAAAGCGGCATCGCGGCGGGCGGGCGTACTTGAGGCGGACTCGCGTCCTTGCGGCCTCGGTGCGGCGGGCGTCCTCGCAGCGGCGGCGGGTGGGCGTACTCGCTGCGGCGGCGTACGTCCTCGCGGCGGCGGACTTGGCTATGGACGTCGGGTGAGCTGAAGAGGCAGCGTTGGGGAGTGCGCGGGACAGGAGACGGAGGGTGAGGCCTCGCGCTTCGTGCCTGGGTGAATGCGGGGCGGCGGACGGAGGGTCAGGCCTCGCGCTTCGCTCCTGGGTGGTGCGATGAGGGATGATCCCAGCGATCTCGTCCGTTGGATACGAGTGAGGAAGAGAAATGGTAGATTAGAGTGAGTCTCGTCCCTTTATTTGAAAGTTTATTTGAAAGGTTGGTTGAATTTTGAGTATATTTATTTGTGTGCACTTAAAAGAGATTAGGAAAGATAATGACTGTGGTGGATAGTTTGCTGTGTGGCTATAGAAAAGTTTTTCAGGTGCATTATATGTAGTAGAGATAGAGATAAAGATCCCAGAATTGAATAGCTAGACTAGTGTTATCTTCCAAAAAACACACTTTCTTACTATCACCTATGATCCAAAGCTAACCCATTTTAGCTACCTTAGCCCACATGAAACCTCTAAAGAAGGCTAAGGCCCCTGCTAAACTAGACTAAAAGATATTAAGACTGTTAGTATTGTACTTATAGTCAATAAGCTCTTTCCAGAGTTTATCCTTGTCAATAGCATATCTTTTAAACCAAAAAGCAATTAAACAAATATTTAAATCTCTAAGACTAGAATACCCTAACCTCCAAACTCCTTACACATAGCGATAGACTCCCAATTGGATAGGTGATATTTACTATTTCCGTCAACATCATTCCATAAGCAATTCCCATTTGAGTATTCAGTAGCTTAATAGCCCACTTTGGAAACTTAAGAAAAGATAAAATATAGACAGGGATACTTGCAAGACAAGTCTTAAGAAGCACAGCCCTAGCGGCTAAAGAAAGCAACTTGCCCCTCCACCCTGCAATCCTCTTAAGGATCTTATCAACGAGAGGCTAGATGTCCTCCCTAGACTACTTTGCACAATGAAGAGGAATACCTAGGTACTTGATGGGGAAATTACCTACTGGACAGCTAAACAGATGTGACACCTCATGTATACAGTCTAAATCTATGTTCATATGGATGAACTCACTTTTATGAAAATTTATCCTCATGCCAAAGAGCTGTTCATACCACATCAAAATATACTTTAGGTTGGCAAGATGAGGAGGACTAGCACTAGAAAATATAATGATGTCATCTGCATACTGTATAGATAGAATACCCCTGCATACTGTAGAGATAGGATACCCCCTCTCTAAAGTCATGCAGAAGCCCCTGAACCAAGCCTAAGTTAGCTGCCTTATCTAGCATTCTACTCAAAACATCTCCAACTAAATTGAAGAGCAAGGGGGATATAGGATCCCCCTGTCTTAAACCTTTGCTAGGTTTGAAGTACGTAATGTCTTCCCCATTTACCATCATATCTACAGACCCACCTACCCTCTACTCTATAAAACCTCAAAAAGAAAGCTCCAGCCAACCCTATCATATGCTTTTTCATAATCTAGCTTGAGGATCACCCTTGTTCTTTTTCCTTATTGAGACTATGCATAATTTCATGTGCAACCACCATACTTTCTAAAATGTACCTCCGCTTGATTAAAGCACTTCGGTTAGAAGCCACTAACCCTTGTGCTACTTTGCCTAGCCTAATGGTAAGTAATTTTGAAAAGATCTTGAAACTACAATTCAACAAATAAATGGGCCCAAATTGTTCCATACTACAAACATCTTCAACTTTTGGAACTAAAGTCACCAAAGCAAAGTTCAATCTATATGAATCTAACTCTCCTTTATGAGAGTCTTGAAACATTTGCACTAAAGCAGGGCCTACTATATCCAAGAATTTTTGGTAGAAAAGAAAAGGTAGCCCATCAGGACCAAGGGCACCATTTGGATAGCAACTAAAGACAGCATCTTTAATCTCTTTAGCCAAAAAAGGAGCTACTAAAAGGTCATTCTCTTCAGTTTTAACCTTGTCAGCATCAATCCAAAAGTTGTGACCTAAGGAGGCACCACCACCAGGTTTCTCAGCAAACAACTTTTTATAAAAATCTAAGGCTACATCCATCATCCCCTTTTGATCAGCGACACGACCTAGAGGAGTCTCTAGATACTCAATCTTCTTCCTACTTTGATAGTTAGCTAGGCAGTATTCCTATCCCCCTCTAGAATATCTCTATCTCTAGATCTTGGCCAGATTTTGATCTCATCTAACCTCCAAAGCTTACCTACCTCTTCCTCTAGGTACCTAAACTTCTCTAATTCATCTATCTTCAGCCACCTTTTCTAAACTATCATATTCTCTAGAAAGCTTACTTTTATGCTTGTTTAAGGTAGCTAGATTACAAGCCCATCCCCTAGCTAATCTCCTAAAAGTTCTAACCCTGAACTGCCACCTATCAAAACTTTTGGTATTAGGACAATTCACATTTCAAGCTTTAAGGACTATCTTTCTAAAAGATCTTGTTCCAGCCACCACTTAAAATGAAATCTCTTTTTACCATAGAAAACATTATCCCCAGTGTCCACTAGTAAATGGTTGTGGTCACTAGGAAGTCTCTCTAGAGCCTTCACTCTAGCCAGAGGGAAGGCAGAATCCCAAAGGGGAGAAATAAACACTCTATCAATCTTAACTAGCACTGGTTTTTCCTGCTTATTAGTTCAGGTGTACTTTCTATTTTTAGGATTGATCTCAATAAGACCCATCTATTAATCCAATCATTGAAAAGATCTACCCACTTATAATTGACTAAACCATTACTCTTATTCAGACTAGATCTCACCGGATTAAAATCCCCCAATCACAAGAGGACCACTCCAAGAGTTCATGACTAGATCTAATTCATCTCAAAAAGATTGTTTGCCCTCCTCATAAGGGGAGCCATATACCACTACTAACTTAAAATAGAATCCAGTGTTTTTATTTGTCAAAATGACACTAACATAGAACTCCAAAACATCACTATTCATCATAGTAAACAAATTTGAATTAGCACCAACTAGAATCCCCTAGTAGAGCCTCTAGCCCTAAGAGAGCTCCAAGCAAAAGGGATATTACCAGTAAGAGATCTTAAAAAACTAGAGGGAACTCACTCTTTTTGGTTTCAATGATACAAACAAAATCAACATGATTATCTCTAATTCTACTAGTTAGAGCTGGAATCCTACCAACTTGGCCCAAACCTCTACTATTCCAAAACAAGTCTATCATTTCTTTTTCTTTCTAGATTTTCTATTCTGATCCACTTTAGCATCCCCTAAAGTTTGGTCTATTGAGGCAGAAACTAAAATATCATTTTCACTGATAGAAGCCTCAGGGAACCCCCTGATCACTCTTCATCAACCTAATATCTTTTTTATCCTTAGTTAGGTTATCCAACCTCCAATCACTGATATGATTATGACAGTTAGCAGTAAAATAATCCAGTCTATTGGCTTCTAACTCAATAATGTTATCTAAAGCCAAGGATGTTGAAGGGTTGCCATCCTCCAACACCAAACCTACTTGAGAAGCAATAGAGATGTAAGGAGCCCTAGATATACCTTTGATTTCTTCCAAATGATATTTTCTTTTGAGATCCTAGGCTTTGTTCATAACCGGTCTACATGCTCATGCATACCACTTATGAATGCTCTGCATACCACTTATTATGTCTACATGCTCTAGCAAGTCCTTAACATAGGATGAATGACATGTCAATCAACTTTACCTTGCAATATCAAAGGAGAGGCATGTCAATAAGTGGGTGGGGTCATTCAACTCATGTTTGAGAAATCAAGAATGTTCAATTCATTCCTTAGCTTACAAAACCTATTTTCATCAAGTGGCTTGGTGAGAATATCGGCAAGTTGATCATCGGTGCCAACACTTTCAATGGCAATATCTCCCTTTTGTTGATGATCTCTAATGAAATCATGCCTTATGTCAATATGCTTTGTTCTTCCATATTGAACCTGGTTTTGTGTCATCTTGATTGCACTTTCATTATCACATAGCAATGGCACATTCTTGAAGTTGAGACCATAATCCTTCAAAGTTGATTTCATCCATAGCAATTGTGCACAATAACTCCCCGCACTCACATATTTGGCTTTGGCAGTAGAGATTGCCACACTATTTTATTTCTTTGAGGACCATGACACAAGTGATCTTCTAAGTAATTGACATGTGCCTCTTGTGCTCTTTCTATTGATCTTGCAACCCCCATAGTCAGAGTCCGAATATTCAATCAATTCAAACTTTGACCCCTTAGGATACCATAGTCCAACATCTCTTGTTTGCTTCAAGTACCTCAATATTCTCTTTGCGGCCGTGAGATGACTCTCTCTAGGTGAGGCTTGATATCTAGCACACATACAAACACTAAACATGACATCCGGCCTTGATGTGGTGACATAGAGTAGACTTCCAATCAAAGATCGATATTCCTTTTGATTCACCATTTTGCCATCAAGATCACTATCCAAATTGCCATTTGTACCCATTGGAGTTGAAATTGGCTTTGCATCTTGCATTTCAAACTTCTTCAACATGTCCCTTATGTATTTCCCTTGACTCACAAATGTCTCATTCTTCAATTGCTTGACTTAGAGACCAAGGAAGTAGCTAAGTTCACCAATCATAGACATTTCAAACTCTTTGGCCATCGTAGCACCAAATTCTTCACAATAAGCTTGATCGGTTGATCCAAAGATGATGTCATCAACATATATTTGCACTATGAATAGATCATTCCCAATCTTCTTGGTGAATAGAGTTGTATCAACCTTGCCCATCTTGAATCCCTTAGAGAGAAGAAAATCCATTAGCCTCTCATACCATGCTCTAGGTGCTTGCTTTAAGCCATATAAAGCCTTCTTCAACTTGTACACATGGTTGGGTTTCTTGTCATCTTCAAATCCGAGAGGTTGCTCAACAAAGACTAACTCATTGATGATTCCATTGAGAAATGCATTTTTGACATCTATTTGATATAGTTTGATGTTGCGTGCACAAGCATAAGCCAATAGAATCCTTATTGCCTCCAATCTTACCACAGGAGCATATGTCTCATCATAGTCAAGACCTTCTACTTGAGTATAACCTTGAGCAACTAGTCTTGCTTTGTTTCTCACCACAATGCCATCTTGATCTTGCTTGTTTTTGAACACCCACTTGGTTCCAATCACATTGTAGTCATTTGGCCTTTCTACCAATTCCCAAACATCATTTCTTGTGAAATTGTTAAGCTCTTCTTGCATAGCCATGATCCAATTGGCATCCCTCAAAGCTTCTTCTATTTTCTTTGGTTCTATGGTTGACACAAATGATGCATGCTCACAAAACATAGCCAATCTTGATCTTGTTTGCACACCATTTCTAATATCACTAATAACACTATCAATGGGGTGATCTCTTGCAACATGTTGTGGTTGGAGTACTTGCACTTGATTGCTTGAGCTTGGTTGATCACTTGATGTATCTCGATGAGATGAACTAGCACCGTGATCTTGCACTTGAGAGACACTAGCTAGCTTGAATGGAAAATTGAGCACTTGATCTTTATTATCATCTTGAATATCAATTACTTGCTTTGCTCTAATGTCCCCAATGTTCATGTTCTTCATTGCTTCCACCAATTGAGTTCCACCAACATCATCTAGATTCTCTTCTTCATCTTGTGACCTATTGGTTTTATCAAATTACACATCATGGACTTCTTCTAGAATGCCACTTGAATTGTTCCAAACTCTATAAGCTTTGCTTGTAGTTGAATAACCAAGTAGGAACCCCTCATCACATCTCTTGTCAAACTTTCCCAATCTAGTGCCCTTCTTCAAGATATAGCATTTGCAACTAAACACCCTGAAGTAAGAAATATTTGGCTTTCTTCCATGAAGTAGCTCATATGGGGTCTTCTCTAGCAATGGATGACAATATAGTCTATTGATGTAGTAGCAAGCGGTATTGATTGCTTTATCCCAAAATGATTGACTCACATTGTACTCATGAAGCATTGATCTACCCATATCAAGCAATGTTCTATTCTTTCTCTCAACTAGGACATTTGATTGTGGAGTGTACTTGGCCGAGAATTGATGTCCAATGCTATAGTGATTACAAAGTTCTTCAATTCTTGTATTCTTGAACTCACTTCAATTGTCACTTCTCACTTTCTTGATTCTAATCTCAAACTCATTATGAACTCTAGTGAGAAAGGTCTTGAAGATGTCAAACACTTCACTTTTGTCATTAAGAAAGAATACCCATGTGAATCTTGTGAAGTCATCCACTATGACAAAACCATACTTATTACCACCTATGCTTGAGTATGTTGTTGGGCCAAATAGATCCATGTGCATCAAATCAAATGCTTTGCATGTGCTCATTGTACTCTTCTTTGGATGTGAGCTTCCAACTTGCTTCCCGGCTTGACATGCACTACAAAGCTTATTCTTCTCAAATTCAACATCTTTCAAACCATTGACAAGATTGTGAGTTGTAAGCTTCTTCAATTGTTTCATGCCAACATGACCAAGCCTTCTATGTCAAAGCCAACCCATGCTTGATTTGGAGATTAAGCAAGTTTTTAAAGAGGTTTCTCTAGAATTGAAGTCAACTAGGTAGAGATTCTCATATCTAAAGCCCTTGAATGCCACATTTGAACCATCCATACTAATGACTTCCACATCATCAACCTCAAAGATACATTTGTAACCAAGATCACATATTTATGCCACAGATAGAAGATTGAAATCCAAGCTTTCAACTAGCAATACATTGGAGATACTCAAGTCATTTGATATTGCAATCTTGCCCAAGCCAATAACCCTGCCTTTCTTGTCATTGCCAAAAGTGATAGAATCAACACCACTATTATTATCATTGATTGAGTCAAACATTCTTGATATACCGGTCATGTGTTGAGTGCACCCACTATCAATAATTCAATGCCTTCCTCCGGCTTTGTAATTGACCTACAAGCAAATCAATGAAGCTTAGGTACCCATTTTTGCTTGGGTCCTTGTAGGTTAGTAACTAAGCTCTTTGGTACCCAAATAGCCTTCTTCTTTGGGCCAACAATAGATGTACCAATAAACTTAGCTTGCACACCCTTCACACTCTTGGTAAGCACATAGCAAGAATCAAAAGGTATAGCATTAACAAGTTTCTTGCTTTAGTTCTTTTTATTGCAATTATGCTCTAGGTGCCCAACTTGCTTGCATCTTTTGCAAAACCGACCATTGCCCTTCATAAAGCTAGGCTTTGGAGTTGCAAAGGCCAACTTGCCTTTCTTGGGGGTGTAGCCCAATCCCTCTTTGTTAAGAGAGAACCTTTGGCTACCCAAGCACTTAAGCAAGCGGGTCTCACCACCATAGGCCTTGCCTAGGGCGTGAGTGAGCTCATCCACCTCTCTCTTGAGAGTCTCATTCTCAACCATTAGTGAGGCATCACAAGTAAAACCATCACTAGTAGTAGAGGTAGAGTCGGTGGTGATGGATGAAGAGCTACAAGAAGGGTTAGCATTTGACGTGATGATAGGTTCATAAGAGGATTCATCAATTATATCACATGTAGCACCTATATCACATGATACAACAACCTCCTTCTTTGCTTGTTGCTCAAGTAGCAATGAGTGAGCTTTTTTAAGCTTGGAATAAGCCTTACCAAGATCCTTATGGTCTTCCACTAGACTCTCATGAGTGGTCTTAAGCTCACTAAGAACTTTCTCAAGTATTGCTACTTTCATTGAAAGCTTCTTACACTCCTTGTCCTTGGCAATAGCTATGTCTCTAGTTTGTTGCATCAAGTCATATAGTTGTTCTTTAGTTGGTTCATCATCATCATTATCATTATTATTATCACTATCATGAACATATTCCATTTCACTTTTATCATCACTCTTATCATATAATACCTTAGTTTCTTTGGCCATGAAGCATGAAGAGGATAAACCAAATAGTGAGGGCTTCTTGTTGATAGCAATGGAAGCAAAAGCCTTGTTGGATGATGATTCTTCTTCTTCTTCATCATCACTTTCCCAAGTGACCACATAGGCTCCATTCTTGCCCTTCTTGAAAGTCATCTTGGCTTCTCTCTTTTTCTTCTCAAACTTGCCCCTCTTGTTGTTCTTCTTCTTGTCATAGGGACATTCGACTTGAAGATATTCGGTGCTATCACAATTGAAGCACTTTCTTTGTTGCTCATTGCTCTTAAAATTGTCATTTCTCTTTTTGAAGCCTCTTCTTTTGATAAACATCTTGCCAATATTCTTGACAACTAGAGCAAGTGTCTCATCATTAATTTCCAATTCTTCATCTTCTTCATTGTCATCTTCTTCTTGAATTGAAGCTTTGCCATTGGAGGAGGTGGCCTTGAATGCCACGGTCTTCTTCTTCTTTTCTTCCTCCTTCTCCTTCTCATCAACATCTTGATCATACTTGTCAAAGGTCAATACCTCTCTAAGCAAATCATTGGGCTTCATTGCATCAAGCCCATCTCTTTGTAGCATCATGATCAATATTTTGAATCTTCTTGGTAAGCTCAACAAGAACTTGTGGCAAAAATCTTGGTCTTATGTCTTGTGCCCTAAGCTCTTGAGATCATTCACAATGACTTGCAATCTATGAAACATCTCTAAGATTGTTTCTTCTTCTTTCATCTTGAAGTTCTCAAACTCACTCTTGAGCCCATATAGCTTGGCACTCTTCACAATCTTAGTGCCCTCATATGTTTCACTCAACCTTGTCCATACTTCATTTGCCAATTCTAAATCCTTGATGCCCTCAAATACTTTTGTGTCAATACCATTGTAAAGTGTATTGAGAGTCATTCTATTATATGTTCTATTTGCTCTATCTTCATCGGTGAGATGATCGGGATCAATGATAGCAAAATCATTCTCGGTGACTTGCAATACTCTCTCATGAATAGAACCAAGGTACATTGTTATTTTTCTCTTCTAATGAGCAAAAGAACTAACACCATCAAAGAACGGTGGCTTGCCCCCAACATGATTAAACACAATTTAAGCTATTTTTCACACCGAAGGATGTTAAGCCTTGATTAAAACGGTGACCACAGCTCTGATACCACTTGTAAGGTCCTAGATGGCTAGAGGGGGGGTGAATAGCCTATAAAAAATTCTACATGAACCACTTAGCAAACTTGTTAGAATAACAAACGGCGTAAAACGAGTTTTGCTTAGCCTATGGTTGTGATGCAAGCCTCCTATCCACAAGTCTAGTAGATTATGATCTCTAGTTCATACAAGGGCTATGTCACTAATTTTACACTAGTGAGCAAGCTAACAACACTACTAGCAAAGCTACTACTAGAGCTACACAAGATAAACTAGTAAAGTAAATGCGAGAGAGAGTATTGTGAATCTTATACCGACGGTGGAGTGAAGATGTTGCCAAACACCAAGATGATATACAATCAATCAATATTGACAATAACACAATATGAGGACCAACCACCGAGAGACAAGAGACACAATATTTTTGTTCATCCGGTGTTCACTTGTGCACCAACAAGCTATGTCACCGGTTGTGTCGACCAACACTTAGATGGTTTCCCGGTGTGACCCTCAAGTCACTTGCCCCTCAAGGCACGCCTCGCAAGGCACCGCAAGACACCACTCTTAAGTGAGGTAACTCAATAACACGTGCAATCCACTAGAGTTGCTTTTGGTGCTTCGCCGAGGAAAACACAAGAACCTCTTACAATCAATCGGAGGTGGCCAAGAACAATCTCCTTCTCTTGCCAACGCCTCCAACAATCTCCAAGCCGGCTACGAGTGGTACTCTCCAAGAGTAACAAGAAATCCACTAGCTAACCCACCCACAAGTGCCACTAGATGCCCTCAAGCTATGCAATGCACTTTGGGTTCACTCAATCTCACTTTTGATTTGCAATCAAGCAAGAGAGATGAGTGGGACAGAGAAGCTCTAGCTCAAAGGATGCACAAGAGTGTTAGAAATGTCAAGAGACCTCCCCAAGGGCCAGCCAACAAGTATTTATAAGCATCCCAAATGAATAGAGCAGTTGTACCCCTTCACTGGGCGTTTTTCGGCATGACCGGACGCGCCGGTCGAACCTGATCGGACGCGCTCAACCGCGTCTGATCGCCCTACGCCGTCCACGTGTTCTCTCTAGATTCAAACACGGCCGCCCGATCCTCCAATGATCACTGTGCGCCAACGGTCAAACGCAATGACCGGACGCGCCGCTCAACCGACCGGACGCGCTGAACGCACAACACCGCGCGCCCGCGAAGCATCGACCGGACGCGCTCCAGACAATGACCGGACATGATAGTGCCAGCGTCCGGTTGGAGTCTAGTAAGCTCCCTCAACGACCGGATGCGTCCGATCATGTGTGACCGGACACGCCACGTGTCCGATCAGCTTTACGCCACGCGCTACACTTCTGGGTGCCCGATCGGACGCGCCGGTTCCGCGAGTGACCGGATGCGCCAGTGCGAAACCCTAACACCCGCGTGCCTGACTGCTGTGTTGAAGTGACCGGACGCGTCCGGTCAAACCGTGACCACGTCTGGTGCAGCGTCCAGTCACCTCTGTGACCTCCGTTCACCTCTGTTTCTTTTCTGACTTCCAGCATAGTGGAAAATAGGCATTTCAAGTCCTCAAAAAATGCCTGAATCCCGCGCTCACAAGCTCGGCGGGAGGGAGAGAGGGACCCAAACCCTCTCTACCGCTCAAACTTCATCGCCTTCGTAAATGTGACAACACCAACAAGTGATCACCACCTTGTGCACGTGTGTTAGCATTTTCATAATCATTTTCGAAGGTTTTCCAGTTAGCTCACTAGGCCCTACTTGCAATGCACTTCATGAATTCACCTAGTGGCACCCATGCATCGAATAACTGATAAGACTTCTCCTCTTAATAGTTCGGCTATCGATCCTAAACCACTCACACCCTCTATGGTGTCTTGAGTGCAAAACAAAATGGCCTTATGGTTATACCTTTACCTTGAGCCCATTTTGTTTTTCCAAAAGATATGATCCACTTCATATCATCACATGACTGTCTCGATCCATCGACCTTGACTTCACTTGCTCTTCACCGTTGTATCGGTCCGTCGGCGCCAAGTCTTGCTCAAGCTTCACCATCGCATGGTCCTTCGCTTCGAAGCCTCGACTTGCCCTTCACCTTCACAACCGGTCCATCGAGCCAAGCATCATCTCGATCTTCATCATCTTGGTCACATGAGTTAATGTCATGTCTCATATTCAATGACCACCTTTATCTAAATCATCCACTTAGATACAAAGGTTAGTCCTAGGTTTCATCAATTAGCCAAAATCAAACTAGGGACTTTCAAGCGCCCGGTGTGAAGCCCTCGCCCTCAGCCCTGTGCACGTCACCAAAAATAACTGACCGGACGTAGGGTCTAGCGTAAGGTCAACCCGACGCCAGCGTCCACTCGATGCACCTTTGCCTCCTTTTCATTTTCTAAGTCCGCGACCTCTTCGCCCTTGCTTCCAACTTGTAACCACAAAGTGTAGAACTTGTGTGCATGTGTGTTAGCATTTTTCAAATCATTTTTTAAGGGTCGATGTTAGCTCACACTAGGTCCTAATGCATATGCTCGTATGAATCATGTCACCTAGTGGCACTCGATAAACTATTTAGCCAAAGAATTTCCCTCTTTATAGTATGGCTATTGATCTTAAATCACTCACACCCTCTATGGTGTTTTGAGTGCAAAACAAAAATGACCCTATCACATATACCTTTGCCTTGAGCCCATTTTTGTTTTTCTCTTTCTTCTTTTCTAAATGTGAAGCACTTGATCATCTTTTGGTCACCTCCATCACCATGACCATCATCTAGCTCCACCACTTGGCATGGGACTCATCATTTTATGTCTACACACTTAGCACAATGATTAGTCCCTAGGTTTCATCAATTATTCAAAACCAAACTAGGGCTTTCAACTGCCTAAAGGGAAGCTCTAGGAGCCTAGCTACGGTGTGAATGAATGAATGTAAAAGAATCCCTAGAGATGGTGCCATGCTTGCCCTTATATAGAGTTTGAGGCTAGGGTAGATACAAAGAAGAAGATTCTCCCGATCGAGGGGTCATGAGCCTAAGGTAGAGGCCTAGCTAACTTGGCTTGCAAGCTACACCGTCTTGTGGTGCATGTGTGGCATGGTTGTCACCATGGTCTTGTGCCCATGTCGCAGTAAGGTGTGGCGTGGTGCTACTGTGTCGGCCATGGTGACACTATAGGCACGGTGGTGGTTTGCCATCCGTCTTGTGTGATGTGTGGTTCCCGCTGTGGCCTTCATCATTGCCTCTTGGTCTCCTAGGGGCGTCATACAGGAGTTGGTAGCTACCCTCGGGTCATCGATCACTAGGTTTACTTGTGGAGTTGGTGGCCACGATCCTAGGCTCCGAGGTCATGGCTCCTATCGGTTTGGATGACCTCCAAGTCAAGGCCTACGTCTTGGATCTCATCCTATAGTGGGTAGAATCGTACCTGTGTCTTGTTGGTCCGTATTTGGATGGTGGGTCACCTTATTGATAGTCACCACCGTGTGGTGTTATCTTGTCTGTGCTACGTGGCGTAGGGATGGCGTCTGATCGGACTGAGGTGACCGCTATCCCCTCGATCCTTGCGGGGTTAGTGCAGCGTGTTTACTTTTGTCAGAGCAGGAATGCTTGGTTAGGCTTGACCCCTCCTCGTTCCTCCTAGGGATCATAGTGGTGGAGAGGTCATGAGTCTCTTGCGTGTCGTGTGGCTAAGTCTGATGAAGGGGTCATGGCTGACCCTGACATTAGCGCTTGGCTTGGTTTTCTTGGATCAACTAGGACTTGGTCGTTCGGGCTCTTGCTGGCTGATGTATCGTGGGCTACCTGGCCTGCTAACTAATCATTGCCTTGAGACACCTAAGGATCATAACCCCAACAATTGCCCCTGAGCATTTTTGCGATCACGAAGTGATCGTGAAAGCGCTGAGATGTGTGCGTATTCGAGTGTGGGTTCATAGTCATGGCTTGTTTGAGCTTTGTTGCTCGACCCCTTGCGGGTAGGTGCATTCAATGCGGTATGTGGTCCCTCGTCAGGATGCCCTGATGATGTGATAGACGATTGTTGAGCTCTACCATGTCAGTGTGCTACGTATCTAGGTTCATGACCCAGGTGGGGCCAAGTGGTCTTGTCGATGTTGTACCGGCCCTACTTTTAGGAGGGTCTCGATTTCCCTAACCTCAAGTGGGCATCTAACATTTGCTGTGACCTCCCGTGGCTCGCCATGCAGCGTGGGGGTCTAGGGCTGCTCTGTCTACCTTTGGGCCTATAAACCTAGGCCCTCCTAGCGTTTGAGACGCTCATGACTGTGACTATAAACTGTTCTTTGCCTCTCTGAGCAGTTGGGTGCTAAGAGAGTGAGGACATGAGAGAGGAAAGTCCGAGGGAAACCACGCTGTTCCCGTTATGCGTCCCACTAGGGGTCGCCGATAGTGCCTAGAAGCTGGTGGTGCCCCTTCAACAACTGGTGCTAGAAGGCGTCTTGCGAGCAGGGGAGGACGAGATGTCGTGGAGGCTAGCACCATGATCATGCGACCTTGGTTTTGCCTATGCTAGAGTGGCATGGGTACCCATGATGGCCGTTGATCGAGGAAAGGTTCACCCCTCTGCCACGGGCCATCAGAGTGTGTAGGAAGCAAGTCATTGAATAATGGACCCGGGGCATCGTTTGTCACTGTACCCCGTGAGGGCATCATGTCGACGCGGTGAGATGTTCTGTGCCAGGGGCCATTTCCCCTTCTGTCCTCCTCACGTTCTTCAATTTTGGGGGCTCGCGATGCTGCGAGGGAGACTTCAAGGTATTCTTTTCCACCTTGTCTAACCATGCTTGCAACTTGTACCCCCAGTGGCGTCGTCCTCGAGGTGGTGTTGGGCTTTTTCCTTCCTTGCCTACATGGCTTGGCCGCACGTGTAATGCCTATACCCATGGAATGTAATTTTCGAACGTTATATTCTCTCCTCAAGGTCATGTCGAGCCCCTGGGCCACGAGGTCTGGTTGGGGGCCTTGTTCCCAAAGTTAGGACTTCCATGTGGGATGTCAACCTTCCTTTCTATGGGGTGGCGAGGTCACCCCTAGCTCGAAAGCCCTTGCTTCGTTTGTGCTTTGACCTATTGGGCCTAAGTCTCCCCTACTGCTAATCGGGTTATGACCTCATTCTCGAGTAGCAGTGCAATCATGGGGTGTTTCCCTCTAGCCAAAAGTTGACACTTAGGCTCAAGCGAGTCTAGACCGTGCGCGCTTGGATCACGGTGGTTTTTTATTTTTATACGATTTTTGCCATTGCCTTGTGGATAAGGCATTGTCGCACCCCAGGGCACCCGAATGACTGTCCATGAGCTGACCTTGGCTGGTCCACTGGCTTCAGGTCGTGGGACTGAGATCCTAGAGGGAGCTCATCACGCAGACTAAAGCTTTGTTCTTTCAAGATCTCTGGCGACCTCAGAAGGTCACAGTGGTCTATTTTAGACAGTTTTGGTTTTCGACCCATGTGGGGAGAGGCATGTCCACCGTAACCATGCGGTCGGAGCAGTGTGCCTCATCGGGATCAATGGGTAATTCGAGTGGGACCCGATATCCTCCCCAATAGATGTGGAGTTCAACTATGCCTTGTCGAGAGACATCCCTTAAATCATCGGTCGTCAAACCCGTCGGTCCCTAACCACCTTCGCAGTGGCTAGAGGGCAAGATGCCTCCCCCCAGAGGGGGTCAACTTGGGTGACTTTGAAGCGAACGACTCAAACACAAAAAGAGATGGTTGTGTGGCTCCACACCACCGATTAGAGCCATGGGGCCCATCTTCTCTCTACCCCTATCCCTTTGTGGCCTCGAGCCCTTCTAAGGACTGGCCAAAGAGATGGATTCCTAAATATGACATAGGGTCATGGATGCGGCGGGTCGCCCTGCGCATGGTCCCTAGGGCTTGTCGTGCCATGGGTTGCTGCGTGACTTAATGGCGATCGCTTGCGTTCGAAGCAAAGGAAATATTGCATAAGAAATCAAAGAAATGGACAAAAGGGGTGCAGGTCTTACATGTGCTCTGCCTATAACTTCTTCATTCATCGCCCTTCATCTCATTCTGCTAGGACACCTCCTGCCTATGATCTTTTTGTAAAAAAGGTTAGCTGGCAAATTCATGATGACGGGAGGGTTAATGTGCATTTGGGAAGTGAGATCAAGGATAGAATCTGCGTGCTGCTCGATGTTCCATGAGTTGGTGTAGATTTCACCAGCGTCGTTCATGAGCTAGTATGATCCTAGGCAGATGATTTCAGTGATGATGAAGGGTCCTTCCCAGGTCAGTGTCAGCTTGTGCATGTCCTTGGTGGTTTTAATCCACCGTAGGACTAGGTCACGAACCTAGAAAGCTCGTTCTTGGACGTTCTTGCTATGGTACCTTCATAGTGCTTGCTGGTACTTCATGGAGCGAAGGAGGGCTATCTCACGGGCTTTGTCCAGCTGATCGAGTGCATCTTGCCAATCCTTCTCCATCTTGGCTTCATTGTACGCAGGATTCATGGCGCTCCGTGGTCGAGGTCGGTTGGTAGGACAGCCTCGGCACCGTATACCATGAAGAACGGGGTGAAACTAGTGGATCGATTTGGGGTCATCCTTAGGCCCCAAAGCACGGCTGGTACCTCCCCGCCCATCGCCCCATGAATTTGTCGAGCCTATCAAAGATGCGAGGTTTGAGGGCCTGAAGTATCATGGCGTTTGCATGCTCTACTTGGCCATTGGCTCACGGGTGAAAGATGGAGGCCAAGTTAGCTCAAATGCCATAGTCATCGTAGAACCAAAGAAATTTCTTCCTGGTGAAGAGTGTGCCATTGTTAGTGATTATGGAGTTCAGGACTCCAAATCTATATACGATGTTAAGGAAGAACTCCACCGCATCTTTGGATCTTACTCTTGTTATAGGATTTGCTTTGATCCATTGGTGAACTTATCGATTGTCACCAGAAGGTGGGTGTAGCCCCCGAGTGCTTTCCTGAAGGGTCCGAGCAAGTTGAGCCCCCAGGTCTCGAAGGGCCATGTTAATAGGATGGTTTGCAATTCTTGCGCGAGCAAATGTGTCTCCATGCATAGAACTAGCACCCCTCGCAACTTCATACATTCTGTTGAGCGCCTGCGACCACCATGGGCCAGTAAAAGCCTTGTCGAAAGACCTTCCCAACCAACGTTCTGGGCGCCGCGTGGTGGCCGCAGATGCTAGCGTGGGCCTCTTGTAGGAGTCACTGCCCCTCCTCTTGTGAGATGCATCTTTGGAGAATCCCTGAGGTGCTACGCTTATAAAGGATGTTTCCTATGATCATGTAAGATTTGCAGCACCTTGCTAGGCACCGCTCTTTTGTTAGGTCATCAGGTAAATTCCCCTGCGCTAAGTATTACATGATGGGCATGGTCCAATCTGATTGGGCATCCACCACCGTTCAGGCTGGGAGGGCCTGCGGCCCTCGGGTCATGATGGTGTTCGACCGATAGGGCGGGTTCCGCCTTGCCGGCCACGCCAATCGTTTGGTTGTGCGGCTAAAGGGCTCACACCAATGGTTTGTGCATGTTGTTAATGAACACTCCTGAGGGGGCAAATCCCCAACTTGATGCGGTCTTATCCAAGGAGTTAGTGGCCAGGTTATCCCATCTAAGGATGTGGTGGAGTTCTAGCCTGTCGAATCTTTCTTTGAGTTTCCGAACTTCATTGCGATAAGTCACCATCTTGCCATCGTGACATGAGGCTTCTTTCATGACCTGGCTGACGACCAACTCCTAGTCTCCTCTAATGAAGAGGCAGCGAGCACCAAGCTCGGAGGTGATTTTGAGGCCGTGGATGAGGGCTTCATACTCTACGATGTTATTGGTGGTGCGAAGTGGAGTCGGATGGCGTACTCCATGCGGTCTCCTATTGGGGAGACTAGGATGACCCTGGCCCCCCCTCGCCCATGGCTATGAGCAACCCGTCGAAGTATAATGTCCAGTGTTCATGGCGAGTCAGGGATGGGGGCATCTGTATCTTGGTCCATTCAGCGATGAAGTCGATGAGGACTTTTGATTTGATCACTGTTCGTGGGACATACATGATATGGTAGCCCATGAGCTCTGTTGCCATTTGGCCACGTGGCCAGAGGCATTGCAGTTCTGGACCATGTCTCCGAGCGAGGCCAATGCCACGACCACAATAGGGTGTCCCTTGAAGTAATGTAGTAGCTTCCGTTTGGAGATGGGGATAGCATAAACAAGCTTCTAGATCTGTGGGTAATGCACCTTAGTGTCTAAGAATACCTCAATGATGAAGTATATTGGCCTCTAGATCTTGTGGGAGTGCCCGTTCTCCTCTTGCTCGATGACGAGTGTCACACTAACCACCTGAGTGGTTGTGGCGATGTAGAGGAGGAGCAGTTCTCCCTTCCCGGGCGATACCAGGGTATGAGTCATTGCTAGGAATGCTTTGAGCTTCTCAAAGGCCTCCTATGCTTCGACCGTCTAGGTGAACTAATTAGCCTTTTTTAGGAGCTTGTATAGTGGCATGCCACGCTCCCCTAACCATGAGATGAAGCAGCTAGGAGAGGCCAGGCATCCCATGAGTTTCTAGACTCCCTTTTAGGTTCATGATGGGGCCTAGATTCTCGATCGCTATGATCTCTCTGGGTTGGCTTCGATGCCCTGCTTGAAAATGATGAATCTGAGGAGCTTTCCCTTGGAGACCCTGAATATGCACTTTTTAGGGTTGAGCTTGATCCTGAATTCTCTAAGGCAAGTGAAGGTGGCCTCTAGATTGCTGACCAGCTGGTCAGCCTTCCTTGACTTTACAATGATGTCGTCGATGTAGACTTCCATGACTTCCCTAACGAGCTCACCGAGGCATCAGTTCATGCACCTTTGGTAGGTGGCTCCCACGTTCTTGAGCCCAAATGGCACAGTGACATAGCAGTAGGCACCAAATAGGGTGATGAAGGAGGTTGCGAGCTGGCCAACCACCTTCATCGTGATTTGATGATACCCCGAATATGTGTCCAGGAAGCATAGGGTTTCGCAACCCGTGGTCGAGTCAACCACCTAGTCAATTCACGGTAGTGGGCAGGGTACCTTTGTCACACCTATTTTTAAGGACAAAAATAGGATGCATAAAGGACTCATGTGTGCCCCAGGAATCGGTCGCACACATAAGTAGACAAATTACATAGTATCATCACAGTGCTTATTACATAGCGAATAAATATTTAACACATAGTCTTATACAATAAATTATAGTAACTAGTAGTAGATCTTCAGCGGAACTCCAAACACAGGGACACGGTTGACTGGTTGACATCAAGACTAGTACTCATTTCGATAATCATCATCATATTCTTCATCTGTTATGGTGGAAATAGCAAGAGTGAGTCCATGTCGAACTCCGCAAATATAACATAGGGTTTATGTGGCACAAAAGGCTAGACACTATTTAACTGCGTTTAGCTTTTAATCATCATATATTTAGCAATTGAGTAGCATCAAGATATTCCACTTCCCATTAATGAATCAATGATCAATTGTAATAAGGATAATGAATAGCATTAACATGAGCATAATAATAATCAATAGTAATTAAGCATGATATAACAATGGTGATCAATTATTCTGTAAGAATCCCCAAGGCCACTCGTATCCGTGAGTATGGCTAGTATACCAGTTTTTAACTCTGCGTAGAGGTGTACACTTTCACTATGAGTCATAACTTCCAAATGCATAGGTTCACGACTCCCCAAAACACCGGAAATCATATAAAGCCACTTAAAGGTTCGTCTAACAAGTTAGGGCCATTAGATTCACTCGGCAGGCAGATGTAGGAACCCCCTTTTCAAATGGCACACTTCCTTCACGGCTATACTCATAAGACTAGAGGCTGTCCTACACCCAACGTGGCAAGCCATTCTTACGCCATTTAAGGTAACCACTAACAAGCTAGAAAAGGTCCTCTAAACAACTAAAGCCAGAGCCATATAGCCCTTATAGCTGTACTGTCAATCCCGGTTATCACTTACAAGTTAGTCCTTACGGAGAGTAACTAGAGCGTCAAACAAACAACACAACACACGCTCTAGTCCCCTATTTCAACAGTAATAAAATCATATTAATAGTTGATTGCTCAATCCATTATTCAAATTATAAGATCATTGATCTTAATTAAGCACTAGCAATAGCTATCCAAATGCATAACCCATAGGAGTCAAGGAATCAAGATATCAATCTCTAAGTTATAATATCTATGGTGGTCAAGGAAGACATGCAAATGTATGATAATTTTTAGTGAATAGGTAACAAGGATGGTCCCATGTTATACTTGCCTTGTTCAAAGCTTTCCTGATGATACTGCTGATCTGGCTCAAAATAATACTCCGGATCATCAAGAAACTGCTCACCGTCTATACTCGATCACCAAACATCATCACACAATCATCCGAGCAATCATACACGAAACAAACAAAGAAACATAATTAGAACAGTACACCAACAGTAACAAAACAGTATGAAAAATTTGTAAAACTCTTCTACACGTTACTACGATCACACAGACGTAAAGATCACGAAATTCGGATTTAAAACGTGAAAGTTATGAATTTTCCAAGATTTCCTTTAGATAAATAAATACTTTAATATAAACTGGAAAATTAAATTTTACAAACCTACTGTACAGCTATACTAACATGTAGAGCTCGCAAATACGAACCTAACGCAACTTGAACGGGTCAAAACAGAGTTAAAACGAAGATTTTACGACTAAAACAATTTGAGTGGCAAAACTATAAATACCAGAAAACGTATTTTTGATTTACCGGAAAGAAATACATCTTCAGAACTAACAAGCGTATCCCCTGAATGATGCTAAGGATGGCGGGTTCTATTATAGAAAAGTCTAGGGACACTTTAAGAAATTTACCCTGCGAAGGGGTATCTTCTATTCCTACCCGTCGATTTGAGAACGGACGGCGGACAACCACCCTAGGAGACGACTCGGCGGCGCTGTCGTCGGGAATCTCCAGGACGCGGTGGCGCCATGGTCGGAGCCTCGCCGGAGACGCGGTTTTCGTGATTTTGACCATCAATCGAATCGCGGTCGGTACCAAACGAAAGAGAAGCTTAGCACGAACTCACCTAGGGCTTCAAACCGATCGGACACAGGACAGAGATGACGAGCGGCTCGACGGAGCGGACGGCGAAGCGGCTGTGCACACGAGTGACGCGCTAAATACCTAACTAATCAAATTGAAGACACCCTCGAGCTCGCAAGACCATGACAAAGCTAATAGAAGAGCTTAGGGTAGCGGAGGAGTGACGTACTTGCTAAATCGAAGCCGACGGTGGCGTCCTAGGGTTCGCCTAGCTTACGGCTGCAACTAGGGCAACTACGCTGCAAAATGATGAAAAAAGGAGGGCGGTGGCTTACACATACCTATATAGGGTGGGGATGAACTGAAATCGTGAAGAAATCCCGATGATTCCGGGACTCGAAGGTTTCGGCAGTGTCCGACTCGACTACGATGTGGAGAAGATGACGATGACTAGTGGGTCCCTGCGTCAGTGAAACAAGGGAGGGAGGAAGCACGCGGCTACAGCTGTGCTTTGGGCCGGCCCACGCTGCGCGGGAAGAAAGAAAAGGCTCGGCTCAGCTCGGCCCACTCGCGTGAAAGGGAAACAGGCGGGCTCGGTTCGGCTCGGGCGGGCCTCCAGGCCACCGGGCCGCAGGTAAGGAGGTAAGTTTATTTTTTTTTCTTTTATAAATTTGTTTTCCAAAGCCATTTTAAAATGAATTTTGAATTCTAATCAAATAAAACTAAAACTACACCTCAAATTGAATCAAATGCAATAGCATGAATGCATCATCAAATATTCCACCTATTATTTTAAATTTTTATCCCCATTAAATATTATCTAAATCATTTAAACTTATAACTAAATTTCTTTTAACTCCAAATTTCTTCTAATTCAAATTTTTAAGATTTTTGGGTGTTACAAATTCTACCCCCCTTAAAAGAATCTCGTCCTCGAGATTGGACTGCTTACTCAAATAACTGCGGGTATGATTTCCTCAATTCATCCTCTCTTTCCCAGGTTGCCTCTGCCTCTAAATACCGATTCCACTGAACTTTGCACATCTTAATAACCCGACTTCGAGTAACCCTTTTAGCAGTTTCTAAAATCTTATCCGGAAACTCTTCATATATAAGATCCTCCTTAACAGTCAATTCATCCAAAGGTATTTGCTCCTCAGGCACACGTAAACACTTCTTGAGTTGAGAAACATGAAACACATCATGTACTCCAGACAAATTTTCAGGCAACTCTAATTGATAAGCAACCTCACCACGTCTATCGATAACTTTAAATGGCCTAACATACCTTGGTGCTAACTTGCCTTTCATGTTAAACCTTCTCACACTTCTCAATGGTGACACCTTCAAATAAACATAATCGCCTACCTCAAAAACTAAATCCCTTCTCCGATTGTCAGCATAACTCTTCTGACGAGATTGCGCTACTCTCAAATTCTCACGAATCACTCGCACTTGATCCTCAGCGTTTCTAAGAACATCTGTACCAAATACCTGAGACTCACCCGTCTGATCCTAAAACAATGGAGTTCTACACTTACGTCCATATAAAGCTTCAAACGGTGTCATCTTAAGACTCTGTTGATAACTATTGTTGTAAGAAAATTCTGCATAAGGCAAACTCTTATCCTAACTAGTTCCATATTGCAATGCACAAGCCCTCAACATGTCTTCTAATATCTGGTTGGTCCTTTCAGTCTGCCCATCTGTCTGTGGATGATATGCTATACTAAAATTCAACTTTGTACCTAAAGATTCATGTACAGCCTTCCAAAAATGTGACGTAAACTATGAACCTCGATCAGACATAATCTTCTTTGAAACTCCATGTAAACATACGATCCTCTCCATATACAACTCTGCCAATCTTGGTCCATGATAAGTAGTCTTGACTGGTATGAAATGAGCAACCTTAGTTAACCGATCTACTATCACCCAAATAGAATCATAACCTCTCTGAGTACGAGTTAACCGATCTACTATCACCCAAATAGAATCCTCCCACTTCCATTCAGGAATCTTCATTGGTTGCAGTAATCCAGCTGGTCTCTAATGTTCAGCTTTCACTCTCTGACAAGTGTCACACACTGCCACATACTCAGCTACATCTCTTTTCATTCCAACCCACCAGTACTTCTGTTTGAGATCTAAATACATCTTAGTACTTCCGGGATGAATAGAATAAGCTGACTCATGAGCTTCACGAAGGATTCCCTGCCTAATGGACTGATCCTCAGGTACACACAACCTCTTTCCAAACCACAAATTCCCATTATCATCCATTCGGAACCCTGGTGACTTACCAATCACTATATCCTCTACTATCTTCTTTAGTTTCTCATCCTTCAACTGACCCTTGTATATTTCTTGCTCTAATGTAGGTTCTATTACTAATTCCATTGTATTAGCAACAATTCCCAAATTCAGATATGCAAATTCAGCACACAACTCACTTGTCATGGACAACATTTGCACCCCATTAGCATAACTCTTTCTGCTAAGAGCATCAGCTACAACATTAGCCTTACCAGGATGATAGTGTATCTCTAGATCATAGTCCTTGATCAACTCCAACCATCTACGTTGCCTCAAGTTTAGATCAGACTGTGTGAAAATATACTTCAAACTCTTATGATTAGTGTATATATCACTCTTATGTCCAATCAAGTAGTGTCTCCAAATTTTCAAAGCATGAACTACAGCGGCTAATTCCAAATCATGAGTAGGATAATTCAGCTCATGCTTTCTCAACTGCCTAGATGCATAGACAACAACTCTACCTTCTTGAATAAGAACACACCCCAAACCTTGACGAGAAGCATCACAATAAATAGAAAACTTCTTACTTAAATCTGACAGTACCAAGACAGGTGCAGTAGTCAATCTCTCCTTCAATTCTTCAAAACTAGCTTGACATTGATCAGACCATACAAACTTGGCATTCTTCTCTAACAGAGATGTCATAGGTTTAGCAAGTTTAGAAAACCCTTCAATGAACCGTCTGTAATATCCAGCCAAACCCAAGAAACTACGAATCTCTCCCACATCAGTAGGTGGCTTCCAATTCAAAACATCCTTTACTTTGCCGGGGTCTACTGATATTCCACCATTAGAGACAATATGACCAAGAAAAGAGACTTCATTCAACCAAAACTCACACTTACTTCGCTTAGCATACAACTTATGCTCTCTGAGTTTCTGCAATACCAACCTCAGATGTTTAGCATGCTCTTTCTCCGTCTTGGAAAATACCAATATATCATCTATAAATACCACCACAAACTTATCAAGATACTCCATAAACACCTTATTCATCATGTACATAAAGTAGGCAGGTGCATTGGTCAAACCAAATGACATAACCGTATACTCATACAAACCATATCTCATAGTAAAAGCTGTCTTTGGGATATCAGAGGCACGAATCTTCAACTGATGATAACCAGAACGCAAATCAATCTTAGAGAACACACAAGCACCTCTCAATTGGTCAAACAGGTCATCAATTCTAGGCAAAGGATACTTGTTCTTAATGGTTACTTCATTAAGCGACCGATAATCCACACACATTCTCTGACTACCATCTTTCTTATCAACAAATATAACTGGCGCACCCCAAGGTGACGAACTAGGATGGATAAAACCTTTATCTTGTAATTCCTTAATTTGTTTTTTAAGTTCTTCTAATTCATCTACTCCCATCCTATATGGTCGTTTAGCTATGGGTGCAGTTCCAGGTAATAATTCAATAAGAAATTCAATGTCTCGATCAGGTGGCATACCTGACAAATCATCGAGAAAAACATCTGGAAAATCATTGATAACTGGATCCTCTTTACTAGCATCATCAGCAAGCTGATTCACTACAGCTGTTGGTTGCTTCTGCACTGCTACATCCACACTGATCTTCTCTCCATTAGGTGCATTCACAACTACTACCTTCTGCTGACACTGAATCACTGCCTGATTTTGTTTCATCCAATCCATTTCCAAAATCACATCAATACCAGATGTCCGTAACACTATGGGAGTTATCTTAAACTCTACCCCCCTTAAAACCATACTAACTGGAAGACATCTATTAGTGGTTTGCATGGTACCCCCAGGTGAATTTACTAAGAGAGGTTCTTTCATAGCAAGCATGGGTACACTATGCATCTTAACAAAAATGTTTGAAATAAAGGTATGCGAAGCTCTAGAATCAAAAAGAATGGTTGCAGGGGTAGAATGAACATTGAACGTACCAAGCATTACTTCAGGCTCCGTCTGTGCTGTTTCAGTAGACACATGATTCACCTTTCCAGTATTGGATGACCTCTGTCCCTGCGGTGTCTGTTGATTCTGCTTCTTGGGACAATGATTAGCATAGTGTCCAGGTTCTCCACAGCGATAACACAGATTAGGAGTACTAGGAACACTGGTCTTCATTGGAGTAGAGTTGGAATTACCCTGGCGTGGAGTTTGCTGACCACTTTGCTGTTGAAACTGTCTATTCTGCTGATACTGGGGTCGTTGTTGAAACTGATTACTTTGCCTATTCTGAGACCATTGTTGACTTGAATTATGGTTCCACTGACTGACTGGTCCCTAGAATTTTGAATGAAACCCATGCTGAGAATTTGTACGTTGGCGATTATTGTTCCCAACACCTTGTCCTTTCATCTTCCTTTTTCTGTCCATCTCTCGACGTTCATTATCCAGCACAATAGCCTTATTCACAAGTTCCTAGAAATTGGCATAATTATTACCCTTTAGCTGCAAACGAAGATCATAATAAATTCCCTTAAGAAAGAGACGCTGCTTATCTGCATCTTCCCTCACTTCATTGGGAGCATAACAAGCCAGCTGCGTGAACTTGTCATGATACTCACTGACACTCATCTGTCCCATCCTGAGATTTCTGAATTCTTCCTGCTTCAGCTCAATTACACCTTCTGGAATATGGCGAGCTCTAAAATCTCTAACAAATTCATTCCAAGTGATAGGAGGAGCATTATCAGGACGTGCAACTTGATATGACTCCCACCAAGTCTGAGTTGTTCCCTGTAACTGGCCAGATGCATATAACACTTTTTTCCAGATCATTACATTGAGCGATATTCAACTGTTTCTCTACCGCTCGCACCCAATCATCCGCCTCCAATGGATCAGCAGCATGAGAGAACACTGGAGGACGTCCTTTCAAAAATTCACCACGCTTGTCTCTCACATGAACAGGTGGCGGTCCTCCTGCAGGGGGATTGTTCTGCAGGTGCTGCATGAACATCTGCATCATTTGATTATGTGTATTCATGAGTTCCTCCATAGTAATGGGTGGGTTAGCATCTCCACAACCTCTACCATGACCTCTGGCTGCTATCTGTTTTTAAAGCACCAAAGACGAAGCTCAGTATTATCCTAGATGATGTACACCATAGATAAGTAAATCTGAATTCTCTGGGCGAGTTTCAATTTCAGCAACTCAGTAAATCTGCCATATCTCAAGTTACAGAAATTCAATTAAGGTGATCTTTACATGGTTGGAAAGCTTATAAAATTATCTACAACTTTCAATATCATCACTTTTCCAGATTCTATCGATAGATTAATAAAAAACTGAGCTTAACCGAAACTGTTTCAGAATTCCAGGCTGCACAGTGACCCCAACTTGGAACAGGTATATCTCTTAGACCATAATAGATAAAAAGGTGATTCTTGCGGGGTTGGAAAGATACAGAAGTCTAATTATTCCCAGTAAAATTTCATAAATTTCTTATTAACAGATTTTTAGTTATTCCCAAAACATCCCAGACTGATCAAGAAATCAGCAAAAGACAGAACCAAGTTTACCCCGATCCTAACTAAATAATCATGATCAAACTAATTATTCTTAACTATGGAACTTGTACACATGTCCACGAAGTTCCAGCACTCATTACAAAGATCCAAATCACACATTATCATAATAACAATCTATCAAGCACACAATTGTTCACACCACATACTAATACTCGACATTACCAAACTCAAATTGACTCGCAACTAATATCGTTCCTATTACATAGGGATTTCCTAATTTTAATTGAGCTTCTCATAATTCTTGGGAAGCCCTAGCGCAGTCCTTAGTTCATTGATCTCCTTATAAGCTTGCTCTTTATGTTCCTTTTCCCTTAGCAGCTCATCTTTTAAATCCGCCTCATGAAGGGCCAACTCACGAACTAGTCCCACTGTGGCTTGTAATGTCAATGATGAATCATCAGCGAGCGGCACGGTCCAAACATCCTTGTCATGTATGAGACAGGGAAAATGCTAGAGTGCACCCTGCAACGTCTTGTCCGAGCGAAAACCATGGTAGTAGACAAACGTATTATAGGCGACATCTTCCATACTTGTTTCTACAGTTGCCCGGCTTACTCGGGTGATGAACTTGGACTCCACCTTAGGCTCCTTAGTGGTAGAATCCATTGCTTGACCCATAGCTCAGTCTCCCAGTAAGAACCCATCAATGGATGACTATACTCCTTGCAGTGATACTCCAACGTAGCTTCCCAATCGTAGTAATAATTATCTAAAGTTCTTGTCAGCATGTCATGGAAGAAAACATCAGTTTTAGGAACCATGATGTGATGCTTTGTGGTCCATCCCATGACTGAATTCTCCTTTAAGGTATCTCCCACTCTTGATTTGGCATCCGATATCTCTTGGTCTCCATCAAAATGGGGTTCCTGGGGTTTGAAATGACCAACGTACTGAGCAACGGACATACGAGGATGAAGAGGCATCTACGAGAATTTTGACATAGATTAGATAGAATCAATATATTTTCATAATAGAATAAGATAGAAGAAGCATAATAATTTAGCAATTATCAAGGTGAAAGAATTAAGCATGAAATAGGTGAAACATAGACACTAATGACGACCATTCTAACTAGGCTTGCATCCTACAGTCAATACGGCTCCGATACCAATCTGTCACACCCATTTTTAAGGACAAAAATAGGATGCATAAAGGACTCATGTGCGCCCCAGGAATCGATCGCACACATAAGTAGACAAATTACATAGTATCATCACAGTGCTTATTACATAGCGAATAAATATTTAACACATAGTCTTATACAATAAATTGTAGTAACTAGTAGTAGATCTTCAGCGAAACTCCAAACATAGGGACATGGTTGACTGGTTGACATCAAGACTAGTACTCGTTTTGATAATCATCATCATATTCTTCATCTGTTATGGTGGAAATAGCAAGAGTGAGTCCATGTCGAACTCCGCAAATACAACATAGGGTTCATGTGGCACAAAAGGCTAGACACTGTTTAACTGCGTTTAGCTTTTAATCATCATATATTTAGCAATTAAGTAGCATCAAGATATTCCACTTCCCATTAATGAATCAATGATCGATTGTAATAAGGATAATGAATAGCATTAACATGAGCATAATAATAATCAACAGTAATTAAGCATGATATAACAATGGTGATCAACTATTCTGTAAGAATCCCCAAGGACGCTCGTATCCGTGAGCACGGCTAGTATACCAGTTTTTAACTCTGCACAGAGGTGTACACTTTCACTATGAGTCATAACTTCCAAATGCATGGGTTCGCGACTCCCCAAAACACCGGAAATCATATAAAGCCACTTAAATGTTCGTCTAACAAGTTAGGGCCATTAGAGCTCGGTAGGCAGATGTAGGAACCCCCTTTTCAAATGGCACACTTCCTTCACGGCTATACTCATAAGATTAGAGGCTGTCCTACACCCAACGTGGTAAGCCATTCTTACGCCATTTAAGGTAACCACTAACAAGCTAGAAAAGATCCTCTAAACAACTAAAGCTAGAGCCATATAGCCCTCACAGCTGTACTATCAATCCCGGTTATCACTTATAGGTAAGTCCTTACGGAGAGTAACTAGAGCGTCAAACAAACAACACAACACACGCTCTAGTCCCCTATTTCAACAGTAATAAAATCATATTAATAGTTGATTGCTCAATCCATTATTCAAATTACAAGATCATTATTCTTAATTAAGCACTAGCAATAGCTATCCAAATGCATAACCCATAGGTGTCAAGGAATCAAGATATCAATCTCTAAGTTATAATCTCTATGGTGGTCAAGGAAGACACATGCAAATGTATGATAATTTTCAGTGAATAGGTAACAAGGATGATCCCATGTTATACTTGCCTTGTTCAAAGCTTTCCTGATGATACTGCTGATCTGGCTCAAAATAATACTCCGGATCGTCAAGAAATTGCTCACCGTCTATACTCGATCACCAAACATCATCACACAATCATCCGAGCAATCATACATGAAGCAAACAAAGAAACATAATTAGAACAGTACACCAACAGTAACAAAACAGTATGAAAAATTTGTAAAACTCTTCTACACATTACTACGATCACACAGACGTAAAGATCACGAAATTCGGATTTAAAACGTGAAAGTTATGAATTTTCCAAGATTTCCTTTAGATAAATAAATACTTTAATATAAACTGGAAAATTAAATTTTCCAAACCTACTGTACAGCTATACTAACATGTAGAGCTCGCAAATACGAACCTAACGCAACTTGAACGGGTCAAAACGGAGTTAAAACGAAGATTTTACAACCAAAACAATTTGAGTGGCAAAACTGTAAATACCAGAAAACGTATTTTTGATTTACCGGAAAGAAATATGTCTTCAGAACTAACAAGCGTATCCCCTGAATGACGCTAAGGATGGTGGGTTCTATTATAGAAAAGTCCAGGGACTCTTTAAGAAATTTACCCCGCGAAGGGGTATCTTCTATTCCTACCCGTCGATTTGAGAACGGACGGCGGACAACCACCCTAGGAGACGACTCGGCGGCGCTGTCGTCGGGAATCTCTAGGACGCAGCGGCGCCATGGCCAGAGCCTCGCCGGAGACACGGTTTTCATGATTTTGACCATCAATCGACTCGCGGTCGGTACCAAACGAAAGAGAAGCTTAGCGCGAACTCACCTAGGGCTTCAAACCGATCGGACACATGACAGAGATGACGAGCGGCTCGACGGAGCAGATGTCGAAGCGGCTGTGCACACGAGTGACGCGCTAAATACCTAACTAATCAAATTGAAGACACCCTCAAGCTCGCAAGACCATGACAAAGCTAATAGAAGAGCTTAGGGTAGCGGAGGAGTGACGTACTTGCCGAATCGAAGCCGACGGTGGCATCCTAGGGTTCGCCTAGCTTATGGCTGCAACTAGGGCAACTACGCTGCAAAACGATGAAAGAAAGGAGGGTGGTGGCTTACACGTACCTATATAGGGCGGGGATGAACCGAAATCGTGAAGAAATCCCGATGATTCCGGGACTCGAAGGTGTCGGCAGTGTCCAACTCGACTACGATGTGGAGAAGATGATGCTGACCAGTGGGTCCCTACGTCAGTGAAACAAGGGAGGGAGGAAGCGCGCGGCTACAGCTGCGCTTTGGGCCGGCCCACGCTGCGCGGGAAGAAAGAAAAGGCTCGGCTCAGCTCGGCCCACTCGCGTGAAAGGGAAACAGGCCTGCTCGGTTCGGCTCGGGCGGGCCTCCAGGCCACCGGGCCGCAGGTAAGGAGGTAAGTTCATTTTTTTTCTTTTATAAATTTGTTTTCCAAAGCCATTTTAAAATGAATTTTGAATTCTAATCAAATAAAACTAAAACCACACCTCAAATTGAATCAAATGCAACAACATGAATGCATCATCAAATATTCCACCTATTATTTTAAATTTTTATCCCCATTAAATATTATCTAAATCATTTAAACTTATAACTAAATTTCTTTTAACTCCAAATTTCTTCTAATTCAAATTTTTAAGATTTTTGGGTGTTACAACCTTTGGGCATGCCTTGTTCAAGTTGGTGTAGTCCACGCACATCCTCTAGGTCCCATTCTTTTTTTGGACTTGGACCAAGTTAGCGATCCATTCAAGGTGGAATAGTTCCTTGATGAATCCCACCGCCAGGAGCCTAGCAATCTCTTCTCCAATGGCGCTCTACCTTTCGTCGTCAAAGCGGCGAAGGCATTATTTGACCGGTTTGGCTCCAGGTAAGATGTTAAGGCTATGCTTGGTGACCTGCCTCAGGATTCCTAGCATGTCAGAAGGTTTACATGCAAAGATGTCCCGATTTCAGAGCAGAAAGTCAGTGATCTTGCACTCTTGTCAATTGGAGAGGCCGCAACCGATCCGAATGGTTTTGCTAGTGTCTTCGGGGTCGATCTGCACCGCCTTGGTGTCCTCTGTGGGCTTGAAGGCTCCCATGGACTGCTTCCTTGTGCTGGATTTAGGCGTGACCTTGGTCTCGATAGTTTGGATAGTTCCTAGTTGTGAGGCTTGGCTCACGGCCGCAGCAATGCTAAGGTTTTCCTCCTCGCAGGAGTGTGCCTGGTGTAGGTCGTTCTTACAGTGATGATTCCTCGAGGACCTAGAAGTTTGAGCTTGAGGTAAGCATAGTTAGGAATGACCATGAATTTTGTGTAGCATGGCCAGCCTAGAATGGCTTGGTAAATGCTAGGAAGGTCCATTACCTCGAAGTCGAGTGTCTCTGTATGGAAATTTGTTCGTCCTCCAAACGTAATCGATAGGGTAACCTGCCTGAGAGGAGAAGCTCATGCTTCGGGTACAACTTTGTGGATGGGGGAACTTGTCAGCCGTATTGCCGCTCTAGAGAGGCCCATAGCGTCGTACGTCTATGAGTATAGGACATTGAGTCCGCTCCCCCCGTCCATCAGCACTTTAGTGAGGCGCATTCCACCGACTATTATGCTAATGACGAGGAGGAACCATCCTGATGGCTAAATGTGGTTGGCGTGATCGGACCTATCGAAGGTGATCGCTACTTCTAACCATTTTAGATAAGCCAGGGTGGTGGCTTGAGATGCGGTCATGTTGATCTCTCTCTCTGCTGGAGTCTTCTTTCGCTTTGACTCGTCTGCGAATGGTTCACCGATGGGTGGTATCAGCCATCTTGTTGTGATAGGTTCCTAGGTGTGGCTACTGACAGCCATTCTGTGAGTCTGCCCACCATGGGACAAGGGGTCCCGATCTCTAGAATGGAGGACCTAGCCGTGACCTTTGGCGGTGGAGGGTGCTAGCCCTCCCATCACGGTGAGCTCTTGGATGTGGCCACCATGGGCCGTTCCACGAGCTAGCTCACCACTGATCACGGGGTCTGAGTCTCCAGGATGGAGGACTCAGCCATGACCCTCAGCTAGGGAGGGTGTTGGCCCTCCTGTCATGGTGAGCTCTTGGATGCGGCCACCGTGGGTCATTCCACGAGCTTGCTCGCCACTGGACATGAGGTTCGAGTCTCCGGGATGAAGGATTCAGCCATGACCTTCGCGAGAGAGGGTGCTAGCCCTCTTGTTGTGGTGAGCTCTTAGATGCGGCCACCGTGGGCTGTTCCGCCAACTTTCTTACCGCTAGCCATGGGGTCCAAGTCTCCAGGATGGAGGACTCGGCCGTGACCTTCGGCGAGAGTGCAAGGAGCCATCGTCTCCTTTACAACAATCAAGAGTGCATGATGGTCCCCTACCTAGCGTGCCAACTGTCGGTGTTTTGTAAACTGGACTAGTAAATTTATATGAATGTCATGCTGCTCTAGAAAGATGATGGTAGCATCCAAAAGACACGAGGATTTATACTGGTTTAGGCCGAAGCCCTACGTCCAGTCTCAGAGATGATCAAGTGCATGTTCCTCACCTGAATGCTATGAAGTTCTTACAATGGGGGTGCAAGAATGGTGGAAGAGGTTGGAGATCTAGAGCTAGAAGATGGACTGCCTAAAGGGAAGCTCTAGGAGCCTAGCTATGGTGTGAATAAATGAATGTAAAAGGATCTCTAGCGATGATGCTCTGACTGCCCTTATATAGAGTTATGGACTAGGGCAGATACAAAGAAGAAGGTTCTCCCGACCAAGGGGTCATGAGCCTAAGGTAGGGGCCTAGCTAACTTGGCATGCAAGTTATGCTATCTTATGGTGCACGTCTAGGTGAGGTTGTCATTGTCGTCTTGTGCCCACGTCACGGTAATGTGTGGTGTGGTACTACTATGCCGGTTGTGGTGGCACTGTAGGCACGGTGGTTGTTCGCCATCCGTCCTGCGTGACGTGGTCCCATTGTGGCCTTTGTCATCGCCTCCTGGTCTCCTAGGGGTGTTGTACATGACTTGGTAGCCGCCCCCAGGTCATCGGTCGTCGGGTTTGCTTTTGGAGTTGGTGGCCACGATCCTGGGCTCCAGGGTTGTGGCTCCGGTCAGTTTGGACGGCCTCCAAGTCAAGGCCTCTGTCGTGGATCCCATCCCACAGTGAGTAGAATCATACATATGTCTTGTTGGTTCATATTTGGACGATGGTCGCCGTACTGACAGTCACCACCATGCGGTGTTGTCTTGTCCGTGCTGCGTGGCACAGGGATGGCGTCTGACCGAACCGAGGTGACCACTGTCCCCTCTGTCCTTGCGGGATTAATGCGGCAAGTCTCCTCTTGTTAGAGCAGGCATGCTTGGTCAAGCTTGACCCCTTCTCCTTCCTCCTAAGAGTCATTGCGGTGAGAGGTCATGAGTCTCTTGTGCGTCATGTGGCTAAGTCTGATGAAGGGGTCATGGCCGACCCCGGCCTTAGCGCTTGGCCTAGTTTTCTTGGATCAGCTGGGCCTCGGTCGTTCGAACTCTTGTTGGCTAATGGATCATGGGTCACCCGGCCTACTAGCAAATCATTGCCTTGAGACACCCGGGGATCATAATCCTGACACCATCACACCTGGTTCATTTAGATATATAGAACCAAGAAGCTTTACCCACCACTAAGCTATCCACTTTCTTGTTGGGAGGGAACCTCACAGTATAGCTATACTCCTCAGACTTCTTCAGTTGCCAATTCTAGTCTTTGTTGAATAGCACTCTGAGATTTCCTAGGATACCAGCTTCATCTACATCACCTTCTTCTATGGTGAAAACTCCAAAGTTGTCCATCCCTGTCCAGTGACTGAACCTGTCACCTCTAGCCTCCACATCAATATGGTAGAAACCAAGACCTTTGTTGGCACTCCCATAGTATCGGCAGTAGATTGAGATCTCTTCCACTCTCTACCACATGATTAGTTTGATGGCAGATGAAGCAAATCCTAGGCCTGTTACAACCTATACTGCACTGTCCAATATCACTGCAATTGTAGCACACCACATTAAACTCTTTCCCATTGTTTGCAGAATCTGCTTCTACCTTTGTTTTAGCATCTACATCAGCTTTCACTCCCTCATGTGTCTTTGCAGGCCCTGCTGCACTCTAACCTTGATCTGAAACTTGTTGCTTCTATCCCTAAGCCCTACCACAACCTCCTCCTTGGAATCCCCCACCGCCTCTAAGTCTTGGAACCCCAAACCTGTTGAACTCATATTGCAATGGTGGGGAGTGTTGGAACTGATTGGGGAAGAAACCATATACTGTGGGGGTGGTGGCTGGTTGAAGAAGGGGATCGGCTGCAGCGTCTATGGAGATGGAGAGTAGTCGTACTGGCTCCAACCTCCCCCTCCCCAATTGCCCCAATCCTCTTTAGGATTCCTCAGCCTAGGACCTCTTCCGTGACCCTGATTCGCCATACCAGACTTGACCACCTGAGCGAAGCTTGCTCTCTATCCTTCCCCCAAATCGAAGAAGCAAAACTCAATTTCTTTAGAGTTGAATCCCACACATCCCTCTCAGGTGCTGGGAAGCAATCCTCCAGGGAGAAGGTTTTTGCCTCCCACAGATCTCTTCAAAACCAAACTAAGTTTTCCTCACACGCTCTCCCAGCCTTAGGGTTCCTAGAGGTAGGCTTCAAAGTGGCGAAAAGCCAGAGTTGACCCCAAAATTCCTGAATCTCATCCACCTCCTCGAGTGGGTTCTAGGATCTGGGTCTAGATTTTGTCTTCTCCACCCGGCTCTGAAGCATCAGAGGCTGAGATCTCGCCACCTGCCCTTCATCAAGCCCTCCATGTCAACGAGTTCCCAATTTTCCATCGGGTCACTCTCCGGCATGGTGATCCCAGCCATGTTGACGATGTGATGAAGACCTTGACTCACGCCTGATGTCTATAATCCCCTGCTGGGACACATCATGGACTGGTAGATGAGAGGGTGTGCACCTCCCCATAGCACCGAGAGGTGGCAGACCTCACCCTCTGCTTGCTCGCCGGGGAAGAAGGCACGGGCAGCGGCCTTTCTGTCGCCTCCGGGGGAACCACCTCACCCGTCATATGAGTCCCCATGGCAGATTTTGGTGTCAAGATATTGTATGTAGTACTTAGGCATCACTTCTCTTCGATTTTTACTGATGGTGCCGATACTCAATAATGAACGAGGACAACTCAACAAGACACAAAAATGGCGACCACATGGCGGTCAGCCGAGCAAGCCGACCTAGACGCTCTATATTCAGTGATTTATCTAATGATACTAATTATATACCACAAATATTTATTTGATATATATATATTTAGTTGAAATTGAAACCGTTTAATTTTTTAGGAAGTGAGAATGATAGTCTCTGTGAGAGACTAAGTATATGAACACAAAAGTTCACCGCTGCACTGTTCCTTTCATAGGTCCTGACATCACATGTTTAAGCACCATCGCCATCCTGGTGATCCCCGATATAGGATAGTTAAGTCATCGATTTTCAATTCAGTGACTTAATTAATAATGGTAGCTAAGCTAGCCACACTATATATTAACACCCTAGCTCGCGTAGCATCCAATTAAAACAGAGTTAGACACTCACTCGGGAACCACTTGATCGACCAATGGCAACCAAGTCCCAGTCATTTTATAGTCTCTACCGATGCTGAACTACTGCAAGCTTAGGATGACCTATGGCGCCACATCCTCTACTACCTTTCAAATCCATGGCACTCAAGTGTGCCGTCGAGCTCAGCATACCAACAGCCATCCACCGCCTAGGCGGCGCTGCTTCACTTCCTGACCTGATCACTAGCCTATTGCTCCCCGAGGCTAAGCTACCTTTCCTTCACCGCCTCATGAGGCTATTGTCCTCGTCGGGCATCTTCAGTGTGGCTAAAGAATCCGCTGAATCCATGGCCATCTACGGCCTCGCCCCCCTGTCCTACCTCTTGGTGGAGGGCATCGCTGCAGATGGGCACATCAACCACGCACCTTTCCTGCTCATTACGATCTTCGCTCGGTACATTGACCTGGCCATGGGGCTAGCTGACTGGTTCAGGAAAGACGCCAAGACGGTGCCTTTTGATCATGTGCATGGAGCGTCTCTGTTCAAGGAAAGTATGGAGCTATTGGATCCCGAGTACCACAAGATGTCAATGCAAGCTTCAGTCAACCGGAATCATTCCTGGCCTGGATTCAGCTAAAACGAACGAGCCCTTGGTAGTCCACGACAACTTCGCGGTCAACATTGCATCGCAGGAATTCAGCAGCATATTCTAGGGGATAGAGTCATTGACTGACTGCTACTACCATGGTGATGGCACCACGGCAAAGGCCATTGCTATGGCCTTCCCGCACATAAGGTCACTAAAATGATCTCGATTTTTCTCGAAGGGAAAATCCACAGATACGATTTATAATGCAGTAGATCACGAAAGCAACCCATCACATTATCAATTATCAGCTGATATCATAGTCATACATCGTAGAATTACAAGTTACAAGGCTTTACAACACTGGTTAACACACCTATTACATCGATTAATCTAGCGGAAACGCACACACATCTTCATCAGAGTCGTCATAGCGCATCTGTGGGTGAAGGCTCCTCCTTCACGGCATTCATCAGAGTTGGCGTAGAATGTTAGCGGGCGTAGACTCCATCTTCTCAACCACACTTGAGCGTAGGCATGAGACCATCTACTCCTAATCCTAGTCCTCGTGGTCGTCATAGATTTCGTCCAAACATGTCCAAAATCTATCAGTACGATTTGTACTAGCCACTGTCTCCCACCCTATGCTTTTGCGTATGCTTTGTGGTAAGTGGAATGCAAGGGTAGATGAAAATGCCTATATATGGCTGTAGGTTTCCTAAGCAAGTTCAACAAGATTTTATAATAATAGTTCATCAAGTTTTAATCCATCTCAACCACACGTTCTCCCATCCCATCACACACATCTCACCAGACTCTCACACTCTCTAGGCGGCAAGGACGACTCCCGCTCGTATCTTACCTCAACGGCCAAAGCCGGATACAACACCAAAACCCAGGGGAAGGTAGAAAGGACTCCTCTCTCTAATCAAGTGAAGCGTAGGTCATAGGATTATCCATATCCACGGACGCGGCTATACGTATAGTTCGATCAACTCCGCAGAGCGTGTACACATAGAAATCCACAAGATCGCCATCATCGGTGGTGCCCCGCCTAGGCTGATGCCGACTGCCTCCCAACCGGTGCGGTACCACCCTACCACTCAGCCCTGGGCCACCCCAGAGTCCACCGAAAAATGCTGAGACTATGAGACGTAGTACCGGGCCCCCAAGGTCACTACGCTGTCTTAGGAGGGTGTGGGGCCCCATGCCCGTACCTCCCTACACTATCACCTTCCAACCTAGTAGTAGTGGCACCGCCCTAGTCAGTCGGGTAATCGTCTCCCGCCCATCAGGAGCGAGTGGTGTGCACGAAGGGTCCTATGATTCCGGTTCTCAAGACATACCAATCCTTAGGGGGACCAGACAGGATATCTTCTCAAGGGGATAACCAACACCCCGTGCCTCGATGGCACCTCCACCGGTGATAACCAATACCCCGTCTGCTCTCACATGCACCTGCCACAGGTACCTCTCACGAGGGATGCCCAGGTCGCACCCCTCCGGCATGACTTGCCTCAAAGACTCGTTGTTGGATCCTGTCTGATCGACTCAACCCTCACCACACACCCAAGACGCACGCCAAGATCTCCCCAAGTTCATTATCCAGTTTTACCAAGTTATCGGCACCACGTGCCTTATCCACTCACGTTATCCCATCACCAAGCATCACATCACAGGTATAATGTATAGTGAAAGTAAAGCAGTAAGTAGGACGTGAGTGTCTAGCCTAACAACGGGTGTGCAGGGGAATAGGTTGTGACAAGGTAATGGCTCACAAGCAATCTACCATGCAACCTATCACAGTTCCTTTGCATACAAGTAAAGCACTAGCATCTACATGTAGCATGTCTAATAGGTTCTACGAGGTTGGGTGGGACGTGGAACACTTGTTAAATGTCATATCCAAGATCCTTGGTGCACTTGTAGTTGTACTCCTCCATGGTACTTCCTTCATCCGCATGTCCTTCCTTCAACAGTCCCGAATCGATCATGGCTATCCTTGACGCAACTACCTTGATACAGCGACAAACAAAAGAGCAATCAGACCACTAGACCTAGAAAGACTGCGAAAAGAGAGGCAACACAGCACAGAAAGAACAACTACACCAAAAGAACACAAAAGGAAGAACAACTTAGCCCTCTCGGCGGATGTCTGATCCCTAGGCCAAAGAATAGGAGTGGTGATTTGCTAAGCACAAGCTTAAGCCTTAGCCTAGCTAGTACTTCTCGGGTCGATCGTGTCGACCTATATGGCTTAAATAGAAATGGCATAGGCCTTAGCTCATCCTAAGGAAACACCACGGCTTGCGGCTTTCAATCCTATCGTCATGGAGACTAACGAGAACCAAAAGGACTACAAGCAAGAGAAGTTCTGTTCTCTCAATCCGTATGCCATTATATTTGACGAGAACCAAGAGAGGGTAGAACGGGGAAGAGAAGAGCAGAGGTGGTCTACTTCTCCCAATACCCACATCATGGCAAAAGACGAGGCATCGGAAAGGAGCGACACACAAAAGAACACGAACGCCCAAACAACTTGTAGGGTACCAAGACCTAGGTGCACTAAATGCACTAAGACATCCCTAAAGTTCTCAGCAATGCAGTTGTCACTGCAAGAACCAAGGAGACGCTACGGTCTACAAGGTACAAGCATACATGTGCTTAGGCACGACAAGACCAAAAGATAGGAAAAGATACAGGTTTCACCTTCCTTTGATCCGCTTGCCATAGCAACAACGGAAATCGGGGAAGTGGAATCAAAAGAGCAACAAATGCCAAACAAGCCAAGGGCACAATCCACATCTTACTGGATCAATGGGGATTGAGAACAAGAGAGGAAGAAGAAAGAATGGAACCCACGCTCCTTCGTCCAACTTGTCATGGAATGGATGAAGGTTGGACGAAAGGAGGCACGATCCATGATCCAAACCAACTCATAGGGCACCACAATCGTGCAACTAAACGGCACAAAGCTATTCCTATAGCTCATAGTGATGCGGTTGTCATCGCTAGATCCAAAGGAACACTATGGTCAATGTGGTACGAACATATGAGGTGGCTAGGATAAACAAGCGGACAAAAGAGGTAGAGCCCGGTGGTCATGGCGAGGCAACTCGTGGCAATACGCTTTACCCACACTAGTTGGCTTTCGACGGTCTTGCAAGGGTTGTCTCCTAATTCCTATCCCACTAGAGTAGGTCATAGAGGGCTCAATCGGTGCGGATGATAATCACGTCGGTATCGACATCGAGTCCGAAATGACCACATCCAAGGGACCCAAATAGGAGCTTACCATCGTAATTTGACGGGTCAAACCAAAAACGAGGGAAAGGTCCATGCTCGGTGTTACGGCCATGGCGAGGCAAACTCGCGATCGCAACGAGCGAGCACAACGTTCCCCAACTGGCTTGAAGGCACGGTTTACACACGACATAGATGAACAATGCAAAGAACCGACAACACAACACAAGCGCCAAGACACAACCACAACAGTGGAGTAGCACATTTCCGTAGTGACACAAGAGAGACATCATGCATAGGAGGTAGATCGGCACGAAGGCATGGCACAGGTATTGGTATAGATATAGATCAGGCAACAAGATGATGACAATGATAGATAAGGTATCAAGTACGGACAATTATAGAAATGAAAAGAAATGAAAGTAAGAGCTTGTCGACGTCGTGGATGGCGTCGGCTAGGTTCAAAAATTGACCTTGAGGGTGTGGGCTGCGGTGGAGCGCTCCAGCGGGTTGAGGCTAGCTGAGGGTTGCTGGACATGGCTGAGCTGGTCGACAAGGTTTGGCAACAGCGTCCGGCTCCCACGAAAGCTTCCCTGCACAGCAAAGTTTCACGGCTCGAAGGCCGGACACAGAGGGCGATCAATGACGAAGTGGTGCTGTTGCTAGAATGGTCAGGCGAGGTACGGCCCAACAAAGGAGCAGCTGCTCTGGCGTGGTAGGCGACGCGGGCAGCAGCCCTGCCGAGGAAGAGGATGCAGGGGCGCTGGATGCGACGAGGTCGCAGTGATTGATGAGGATGACGGTAGGGCGCTGCAAGGCCAACTGTGTCCCTGCGGAAGTGAAGAGCAGCAGTGCAAAGGTCGGCCTCAGATACAAACGCGACAAGGAGGAAGAAGGTGGGAGCTTTGGGGGGGCTAGTGGCTCACCGGTGGCAGTAGGCAAGGGCATGGCGGTGCAGACGACGCCACGGTGCTGCCCTACGTGTCCGCATTCACGTGGGCATTGGCACGGTGGAGGCACAGCGGCGAGGCGAGGTTGCATGTCATGGCGAGGATGGAAGGCGGAGCTGAGTGGCTTGGGGCGACGCGATCGAGCATGATGTCATGGACGAGGAACGGCGGTGGCGTGGAGGGGCGCGGCGCCTGGGATGGTGCGGCTCTAGCTCAACGTCTAGTTGGCGAGGCCGGAGCAGAGGGCGTCATGCTCCAGCCACGGCTGGCCGGGACTCGGCAACCCCCAGCTGCGGCCGGTTGGGCTCGGCCACCGTGACGAGGCTGCGGCGCAAGAAGATGTCGAGCTCGGAGCCGGTGTCCCTAGCGGTGGAGCTCAGTGGGAAGGAGTTCGAGGAGCTCACGACGGCGCTGTTGGAGTCATGGCAGGGCGGCTCGACAGCGCGGCGTGGCGAGGATAAGGCAGAGCGCGGCAAGGTGGAGCGTGGACGCGACGAGGTCACGCGGCTGGAGAACAGAGCTGGTGAGAGAGGCGACTGGCTGGGGCTTAGAGTGGAGGTGGTGGCGCGGTCGGGAAAATGGAGAAGGGCGCCCACAGCTGTGGCTCTTATAGGGCGTCAAGCTAGGGTTCAGGTCGGTCACGTGGCTCCTGGGAACGGCGGTGATCTTTGGATGGCGTGCTAGGGACGCGTGGCGGCCATCTCACGGCTGGCGCGGACGCCTAGGATGCGGGGTGCACGAGGAGAGCGTTCGGCGGCAGCGGCGGCTCATGTCTGTGAGCGGGTCGCACCCCCAGCTAGGGTTTGGGCACGACACTTGGCTGAGCTGGCGGGCCCACGGGGGCTGTCCGCGTGGGCCTGTGGGGGCCACATGGGTGGGCTGGGCTGGCAGGCCTGCAGAGCTGCTGCTGGGCTACGCGCGCGGGCAGGCTGAGCCACCCTGGGCTGTGTGGCAGAATGAGGGAAGAGGAGCGCGGAGCGGGCCTGCGGCTTGGGCCTTGCGGCCGGTTTGGTGGCGCGCTGGGCCAAGGCGAGATGGAGGACGCTGAGGCCAGCGGGATTTTGTGGAAAGGAGGTGGGCTGGATTGGGGAGCAGAAAAGGGAGAGTAGGCCAGCGGGTGAGAAGAAAAGAGGAGAAAAGGGGTCAGCCCAAGAGAAGGAAAATGGTTTTCCATTTTATACATATAGAATCTTGAGAGGAATTTCGAAAAGGGATTTTCACAAGAGTTTGAGGGAGATTCAAATGAAATTTAAAATGAGTTGAGATGAGTTTATGGAGGGAAATCGGAAAGGAAACAAGAGAGGTTTACGGATGGGATCTCAAAAGGAATTTTAGAATGGCTTCAAAAGGGGTTCGAGAAGGGAATCAAAGAGTGCAGTTTAGGAGAATTTCGAACGGAATTTGGGAGGAGATTTGGAATGGATGTTTCAAACGGAGTTTGGAGAATTCCCAATGAAATACGAGTCGGTTTCGAAGAGAGAAATTTGGGATGGAGTTTGGAAAGGGATTGAGCAAAAAGGATAAAGGTCTTTTCCTTCATGATTTTATGGATTTGGATCCAGGAGTCTTGAGAGAGATGTGGAAGGAGTTTACGAGATATTCCAACGGAGTTAGGAGGAATTGCCCCAGATCTGTGCACTCTGACACAAAACCCTAAACCGCTAAAGAACTCCGGCACACTCCTACAAGCAATTTTACATGTATGCGACGACTTGTTAGCGGGTTAGACTCGGGTTAGACCTAGAAGCTACATGCTTCACACGTTTGGCGGAAAAATTTTAAAAATCTCATATTTTTTGTTACTCGAAAACCCGGGATGTTACAGTCACCGTGCTGGACATTCCACAGGAGATTCAGAAAATTCCTTCTGATGGTGTCGTTAACTATGTTGGAGGCGACATGTTCAAGTTCATCCCACCTGCACAAGTTGTGATGTTGAAGGTAATATGTATAAGTGGGACACAAACAAAAACTCTTTCTATTTTTTTTGTTGTGACTTGAAATTATTTGGTTTTTGATTGTTTATGAAAATTCGTTCAAACTGTTGCAGCTGTTGTTCATGATTTATATGATAAACAAACTTGCTTTCAAGTTTTCGTGATCTCACCTAATACTAGTGAAACTTTCCCATGGTAGATGGTGCTGCACCACTGGAGTGATGAGGACTGCGTGAAGATCCTTTCCAATTGCAGGAAGGCCATACCTTCACGAGAGGAAGGAGGCAAAGTTCTCATCGGAGACATAGTACTTGACCCTGCCTCAGGGCCAGTGTAGGAAACACAACTTCTAATGGACGTCTGCATGATGCTGATGAAAGGAGGACGGCAACGGGATGAAAATGAGTGGCGTGACATCTTCATGAAGCTGGGTTCAGTGGCTATAAGTTAGTAAGCAAATTTGGAGCTCGAGGTGTCTTGGAGGCCTATCCATAAGATTTCTTCTTCGCAAATATACTCTTATATTATGGTTTGCTACCTATAAAAAATAAAGGGAGTGATGTAATATTCTAAATGGTTGTTTCAAGGAACAAACAGCTTCCAGCTGATGTGACAGTTGTGCTTTAAATCCATATAAAACTTTCATTTTGGATGAGTACGAATATACTTGGTGATATTATATGATACAAGTATTGCCTGTTCAAGGACATAACTCTATAGGGTGTAGCCAAAAGTCAAACTACCTTAAATTTGATTAAATTTGTGGAAAATAGTATTAACATGCATGACTCAAATAGATACAATATGAAATACTCCCCTGAATAAATAGATTTATATAGTTGTCTTAAGTCAAACTTTTAAAATTTTGATCAAATTTCTTGAAAAAAAACGTTAAGATTTATGGTATCAAATTAGTATCATTAGGTTTACCATAGAATATATTTTCATAAGGTGCTCATTTTATATCATAGATGTTGTTACTATTTTCTACAAAGTTAGTTAAACTTAAAAAAATTTGATTGGCTCGCATTCTAGAAATTGATTTATTTGGGGACAGAGAGAGTATATTTCGTAGCAATTCTAATGATACAAATTTTAAGCCATCAAGAGTTTTGACGGATGGACTTTAGTACAATTTTTTAGAATCGAAAGGGGATGTAGCCCCTACTGCAAAGATTTATTCAATACGTTAACCATGTTTCCTCTAGTTATTAACCATGTCACTACCTGGTTCACCTCGCCGAGAATGCTATACCCAAGTATCCTATCCATTTTAGGTGTTCTAATGCTTAAGTTAGGCCATGTTTGGATCTATGGCACTAACAACTACTCGACTTATTTTTATTCTATAAGGATCAAACAGACACGCTAATAGATGGGTCAATTGTTAGCCAAGTCAAGGACTAGTTGGGAAATAGGAGCTAACAAGGACTAAAAATGCTAAAGTTTGGCAAAAAGTCAGGCCCTCACCCTCTAGTAGTTGGTAAATAAGTGAGGGAAGTGAATAGACACCCCGGTAGATATGTATGGACGTATTAGTTGACTACTCCCTCCATCCCAGAAAAAATGATGTTCTGTTATTCAAAATTTGTCCTAAAAAAATGATGTTATATGTTTTAGACACGCTGTTGTCCCACAGATCCGGCGCCAAATTACCAATTGACATGTGCTATTGTTTGTTGCCTGCCTCAAATCTCTGCATGCTTGGATGTAGCGCGTCTTAACTAGGAAGTAAACCACGCGACGTCCTTTCTTTTAAGGGAATCATGTGTGACATACTAAGGATATTATGGACATTTCACTTCTCCAATAATCTGTCTAAAAAATCCCAGACCATCACTTTTTTTGGACGAAGGGAGTAGTTTTTAGCCATAACTAATAATTAGTCCTAGTCTATCTAAATAGGCCCTAAGTCTAACAAGATTTACTAGGAGACTGGAGTAATCATTTTAAGTTTCAATGAGAAAATCTTTTGTCTTTAATTTCCTTATGGAAAAGGACTATGTGAGTTTCCTTTTGTATTTATCTATGCTTGATATGTTTGGTCAAGTGCATGACGTTTTCAATACTTGTATATTTCCCAGACCAAAATTCCAATGAATATCAATGCAAGATAATTTCAATTCGTAAAAAATTATATGTAATATGACGTCTATGATTAGAATATTAATTTCTAAAATTTTCATGATGTAGGATAATCTTCAAAATGTATTTCTTTTCTTCAAAATAATCGATATGTGAGTGCCCCTCCGTCCTTAAATATAGTGCATTCAGGCCATTTTTTTTAAAAAAAATAAGGGAGATTACAATAAATGTGTGTACCCCTTACTTACCTTCCTAATGTAGTGAAATCTGATTTTTTTCCCATGATTAAAGGGTGAACTCTTAGTCTCCTTATATAAAATATGGAAGTACGTGAATTACTTTCCTTATACAAAATACTCACGTATTTTTATTTAAGTAAACATTATCTTCTTGTTCTCCAAATGCACTATATTTGAGGATATATTTCAAATGTCAAAATACATTATATTTCAGGATAGAAGGAGTACGAAATAAAAGGAAGGATTTAAACTTCATTTGATAGTCTGGTGCACCAGTGCATAAAGAGATCTAGTGGGGAGTTGTTTCTATCCGGTGCGAGTAGGAGTAATTAATATTGGCACAATTAATGTATTGATTTCACCCAACTAGATTTGACCTGCCATTCTAGCATTTCGTCATTGTTATAAATACAACCGATCTAGAGTTCCCTGGGGTACGATTGATGTGTGTGGAACAAAAAAAAGTCATATAACCATGGTAATAGTATCCAAAAGATGGATTAGAGTAGTTTTGTTTTTGCAATTCCTTCTATGCAATGCAGAATCAACATTCGAAGAGACTGCTCCAGAATCAATCGTCAAATCGATTAAGGTTGGATGCTTTTCCTACCTCCTTCATCTGATTCCAATACATTTTTTTCCATGTGACCGTATTCAAAATGTTTACCTTTGTGCAACGAATGATGCAAGACTACATTTTTTTAACCAGATTGGATATGGGAAATCCGTTGACTGCGTCGATTTGTATTCACAACCGTCTTTGAAGCATCCTTTGCTTATGAATCACACTATCCAGGTATCTGTAAAATTCGATCTGTTCGTGGCTCTGTTGTGTGAGATTCAGATGAGTTCCTTTCTGAGCCGTGTCCTTCCCCTTGAACGCAGATGCAACCAAGCTCTTTTCCAAATGATGTGCTTGGTGATGTCGGGTCAAAATCTTCATATTCAGGAGAAGTGAGAAGTGATATAGAGTGTCCAACTGGATCTGTTCCAATTCTAAGAAGCAACCGAAGCTTTAGAAGTACAATGCCATTAGGAACACTGATGGGGTCGGGTCCCGATTATGATCCTAATAGTACGATCCGAGTAAGTCTTAACGATTTCTTGTGCTATCAGTAATATTTTGTACCTTAATTATTAGTGGACTCTAACATATATGGTTTCAGTTGTTTATAATAATGTATATATTTGGTTTGATTTGTAATTAATACACAAAGCTATTGTATTGTATAGCTTGCTATGGTCTCGACAGGGCCTCATTCAGATCCAATCTATGGTTCCGAAGCGGAATTCTCAGTCTATGAGCCAAGTGTTGGTGAGACTCAAGCACCAAGGTTTAGTTCAGCATTCCTTGCAGTACAGAATGGAGAGCCCCCAACCTACAGTATGATAATTGTGGGATGGGATGTAAGTTCTTATTGCCTTATCATATCAATGTTCATAACTAGAGTTACGCTGTCCATGTTAAGTTATTCTTTTTCATCTCAGGTTAATCCGCAATTTTACAGCGATGATCATGCCCATTTTGAGATTGTGTGGGTAAGAATAACTGATAGTAGTACATAATGATTTTTTTTTTGGACAGAATCATGCCTTCAAAATGGAAGATGATTGTGCTATATGTACTTTCGTAAAACAGGTTGACAAGGGCAAAACTTGCGCAAATCTTGACTGTCCTGGCTTTGTGCAACAAAGCAAGCAGGTATTTCCTGGATTGAAAATAACCCCTGTTTCAACAGTAGGTGGACAGCAAAGCTACCTTCATGTGAAGGTTTTCAAGGTAATTATAATAATTAATGCTATGAAAAATCTCATGGTATTACATTTCTAGTATTTTCCTTTGAGTCCATGCTTGCTATATACAGGCATAAAATAAAATAGAAAGAATTAAAAGGAAAACCCATCCATAAATCCTGCAGGACCAAAAAACTGGGAATTGGTGGTTGATATACGGCGATGGCCACCATCCAGTAGGCTACTGGCCAAAGGAGCTCTTCACGTACATGGCTGATGCCGCAGACGTCGTCAGCTGGTTCGGCATGGTGGCGGCGGCGCGTGGCGAGCCGACGCCTCCCATGGGCAGTGGCCAGTCACCTGACCAAGGAGAAGGCAAAGCTGCCTACTTTGAAAATATTAGAGTGGTCGATGCGAGCCATAACCTTGTGGTTCCTAGCCTCGGTGGCTGCCAGACGCATGTAACGGAGCCAAGCTGCTACGCGTTAGGCCATTTTACAAATTCTAATGATGGTTCGGGTCTTCGTTTCCTCTACGGTGGAGGAGGTTGCCATCCGGAGTGATGCTTGGGTTGTGTTGTGTGTATACAGGAGGAATTTACATTCCTTCAACCTTGTAATAATAACTAAAGTCTTCAGATGACTTATGCATTAGATAGGCCATTGTTCAAGGCCTGCACAATTATCAAACTTTGGCAATGTGTTGCCACCACAAATGGTGCCCCCCTCAACACTCTTACATGCACTACTACATCTAATTTGTACTTGTTTGCCTGAAAAAGGAAACTGTGGCGCATGGGCTTCAGAACATGAACTAGAAGATATCTCACACATTGCTGTGTGTTTTCAAAGAATTTAGAATGAAATTAACTAGAGATGATGTGGATGGCTTGTATTAAGAGGTTGGAAGTTAGTGAAATGATATAGGTATTAGTGAAAGATGATATTGATAGTTAGTGGGGGATGATGTGGATGGCTTGGATATTGAGATAGATTTAGTGGAGATTAGCTTTATAAAAGATAGATTAGATTCCATAGCTATTAGAACTAAACCAGCCATTGGATCCATGAAGCTCGCGGCTCAAGGTTTAATTGGTCCACTCAGTTGAACCCTGATCCATAGCATTTAAACGAACAGAGGTTCCATGCTCAACAATGCAACTTATTGGTCCTAGGTAGCAAGCCTTGTGCCATCCTATTTTTGCGGTTAATTTTCTCCACTTCCGACTCCATGGCATCCTATTTTTGCACCAGTTTTCTCCACTTCAATACCTTGCTCTGCTATATTCCCTGCATAGGGGTGGAAATGAAACAGATACGAATAGATTTTGGATATTGATTTTTTGCTCGATGCGAATAGACATTCAAATATTCTCGCATACGAATACAAAAAGAGTAAGTTGGATTCAAATTCGCATTTGGATATCTACTCAATTTAATTAATATCAAGTATCTTTCATTTCTCGGTAGTTTTGGAAGAACAATATCATTATATGAGTAAAATTTAAAGTAAGAGTATATAACATACATAGCACATAAAACACTAAATAAAATAAATGATTTCAATATCTAAATAAATTTATTAGATAAGTTAAGTTGATGCTAATTTAAATATAGAAAATTGTGGTTTTAAAATTTTTCATATTAATTTGATAATGTGGTGTTTGTGTGATGCTTGTCTTTGGTGTTGGTGAGTGCTATTATTTTCAAAATACCATAGGACGACGTTTACTTCTCATCGGAAAACTTTTTGGTATTTTCTGGATTTAAAATTTCAATTTTCGTGAGCTTAATATTTTTTCCTTGATCTCTTCATCAATCTTTTTATGAGCTCCAAATACTTTATTTGGGTTCGTCTCATTCTAAAATATCTCTGAGAATTTTCCCTGAATTTTCAGAACCTTCGGAGTATTTTTCGTGACTTAAAATTCAATTCTGGACTTTTCTAGAATTATTTTATCCATGAAATTAATTAATTCCGAAAATAATAAAATATCTCAGATTTCCTCGTGCCCAAAGGCCCATATCTTTATTTACTAATGGGCTTTAATAATTAATTAGGCCTATTAGTAAAGGTGGAGGGTGCAACGTCAATTAGTACTATATTGCTAGTCGATGTAGATGTGAGGAGTTCTCCGCCCCATATATATGTACCAACCCCTTGGGCTAAGCACACTAAAACTACTGTAAGAGGAGTCCCTGGTTTGGGAAATCTCTCGTGTAGTAAATTAAATATTTCTCCTCCTTCTCGTGTCGTCCCTAGGTCGAGGCCCTTCAGATGGATGGAGGTAGAAGATGAAGTATTTGCAGTTCTGCCACTGGTTCGTAATATCTTTATTGTTTCTTTGTTTTAATTCCGTTTTGCTCTATTTTAGTTGCGTTAGTTTCGTATAGTTGCGCTCTACGCAGTAGTGCTAATGTTTGTCATGTCTTATAATTATGAATTTATTGATTTAAAATACAATTTGATTAGTATTAATTTAATAGTTTTTAATTAAAAGTGATATAAGTTTATAATTTCGTTTTTGTTGCTTTTGACCGTGGCGATGTAAGTGACATGTTAGCGACGCTGTTTTTCATGTCCCGCGTTTATGAATATAATTAATTTAATTAATGTTTAGTTAGTGAGTGCTCTCTTTAATTAATTAAAAAGCAATTTAGGTTTAACTCGATTAATATTAACTGGTTCTTGATTATAATTTGTTTAGTTTAAATATAAAACATGAGATGGTTCAGTTAGTACTTGTATATGTGTCAGGTTATATAAATTATAAATATTTAATTAGAATAATTAATGTTTATGTCATGCTCCTTTAAATTTAAAATGACATAGGTTCATGCGTCGGTACTTTCTTAAAATGTTAACTCGATTAATATTTATATTAATGTGTTTTTATTTATAAACTGTTTAGTTAAGCATGAAATCTATAATTAATTAGATTAATTCTTATTTAATGTCTTATTAAATTAAAAGAAACTTAGGTTTATATTTTGACCTGTTGTAAATAAAATGCTAACTTGATAAATAACAATTTAAATGTTTCATTGTTAATTATAACTTGCTTAATCTAATCATGAAACATGATAATCAATTAGTTGTTGTCTCATGTTCGGTGCTTTCTAAATTATAAATGTTGAAGAGACTTAAATAATATTAATGTTTATAAATAAAAGAAACATAGGACAACATATATTTATAATTTGTTTAGTTAAACATGAAACATATATATACTTAATCTAATTAGTGGTTATCTAATGTCTTTTAATTTATTAGAAGCAACTTATATTTATAACTCTGGTCCTTCATAAATAAATGTTAACATAATTAATATCAACATAAATGACTTTTCAACAATGACATGCTTAGGCCAACCTCGTAACATATAATGATCCGATTAACTGATCTTACATGTTTTATATTTCAAAACTATAAATCTTTAAATTGCATTAATGATATATAATTGTTCATAAATAAAATATGACTTAGGTTTAACTCTACCATTTATAACTTGATATAATTTGGTTAGTTCAACTTTAGAATAATTCTCTAAAATGTCTATCACCTTAATTCATTAACCAAAATAGATCAAGTGTATAGTTTGTCTTTTTTAGTTATGTTGTCAATCTTGATAGACATGTCCTTAGTACCGATAGCTTCGTCCTTAGTCGTTTTTGCGTTCTCGTGATCGTAGCAACGAACCGTGACGCTTAGTGCGCGCTCTTTTAAAGCGTCTCTTTTGTTTGGTGTGTTGTTCTTAGTTGTGTTTTATTGTCTGTTTGTTCTGCTATTGGTACGAGTAGAAGAAGCATGGTTAATTAGCGCCGAAGACGAGGAGCTGAGGACCGACAGTTGAAGCAAAATGACTTGAGACCAGAAGATAGCAGTTGAATGGTTTGAGCAGCTAGACTTTGGGAATAAGGCAAGTATAACATGAGATCATCCTTGTTGTCCTATTCACTGAAATTATCATACATATGCATGTGTCTTCCTTGACAACCATAGAGATTATAACTTAGCTATTGATATCTTGTTTCCTTGTCGCCTACGGGTTGTGCATTTGGGTAGCTATTGCTAGTGCTTAATTATGAACAATGATCTTGTAATTTGATTAATGAATTAAGCAACCAACCATTAAGATGATTTTATTACTGTTGAGAGGGGGGCTAGAGCAAGGGGTTATATTGCTGCTCTAGTTACTCTCCGTAAGGACTTACCTGTAAGTGATAACCGGGACATACAGTACAACTGTGAGGGCTATATGGCTCTGGCTCTAGTTGTTCAAGAGACCTTTTCTAGCTTGTTAGTGGTTACCTTAATTGGCGTAAGAAAGGCTAGCCACGTTGGGTGTAGGACAACCTCTAGTCTATGAGTATAGCCGAGAAGAAATTATGCCATTTGAAAATGGGAGTTCCTACATCTGCCTGCCGAGTGAATCTAATGGCCCTAACTTATTAGACGAACTTTTGAATTGCTTTATATGGTTTCTGATGTTTTGGGTCTTGCAAACCCATGCATTTAGAAATTATGATTCACAGTAAAAGTGTACACTTCTGCGCAGAGTTTAATAAACTGGTATACTAGTCGTGCTCACGGATACAAGCGGCCTTAGGGATTTTTACAGAATAGTTGATCACCATTGTTATATCATGCTTAATTACTGTTGTTATTATTATGCTCATGTTAATGCTATTCATTATCCTTATTACAATTGATCATTGGTTCATTAATGGGAATTGGAATACCTTGATGCTACTCAATTGCTAATTATATGATGATTAAAAGCTCAATGCAGTTAAACAGTGTCTAGCCTTTTTGAGCCTCATGAACCCTGTGTTATACTTGTTGAGTTCAATATGGACTCACTCTTGCTATTTCCACCACACTCCAGTGTGTAGTAAGGTGTTGCTCAGAAGAAGGATAAAGATGTAGTGGAGTTTTCAGAAGTCTTTCAGAAGTGTTTGGCATACGGAGCTACCAGTCAGCCGTCCCTGAGAAGAATGGAGCCTAAAGTTTAGTCACCGTTCCGCGATACTCTGATGTAAGTGTTAATATAGCTATGTATACGTTATATAATAACATTGTTTCTGATACTTTTTCATTCTGACATATGTGTGGACTTCCTGGGCACACATATGATTAGCCTGGTTTTGTTCTTTAGAAAACCGGGTGTGATAATTTATCAACTAAATATTTTAATTGTTAAATATATAAAATGGAAATCTATAAATAAATAATTATTTCAATCATAAATAAAAACGTTTACAAGTAAAGTAGTAAATTAAAGTATGTAAACATATCACTCAACAATAAATTAACAAAATAATGCATTGAAATATAATTTATAACAACAAATATACATAGATTAAAACTAAATCAAGATAGTATTAAGCTTGATATATATTTAAATATTGAATTTCATATCATTATTCATTGATCACTTGTCATAGAGGTAGCTTTTAATAGTTTCATCATGTGCATAATCCTCATGAATACGAATGCAGATCTAGGATTGGATAGAGAAAAACTGCAAGGAACGGATTCGGATACATCCATTTCAGCATCATATCATAAATGGATGCAAATACGGATATTCATATTTAAGTTTTACCGGATATATGAATTCGGACAAAAAGGATAACTGGACATCCATTTCCGCCCCAACCCCCGCACACCCGGTTTCATCCTATTTTTCCACTGGTTTTCTCCACCTCAACACCTTACTCTGCTATCTTCCCCACAAATCCGTTTAACTGGACTGAACTGGCAAAAAAACTTGATTCCAATTCTTTCGAGTCGAACCATCATTCCAGTCTGGTCCTAATAATTGTGTTAAGCCTTATGGGGAAAAACACTAAAGCACCCATGATGGTGTTAAGCAAGGACCTTAGCCTTGATCATGCTTGCATTAGTGAATTTCATAAGTTATTGTAAGATTGTTGTAAAGGAAATAAACTCTAAAATCGTGAAGAAATTAAAATAAAATTCTTGAATGAAGTAATATAATCTAGAGAAACTTGTGGAGCTGCAGTCCTAGATAGCACCATGGAGAAGTACCTCAGGTTCCGAGGAAAGGTTGAGGCATCTCAAGATCAATGTTATCACATCATGGGCGGAACGTTTTTCAAAATCGATGCACAATCCCTTTGCCTTGCTAAAGTCTTCAGGATAAGTTTGGTAGCTTTTACATCATCTCTGTTGGGATTGATGAGCATTGCCACATTGTCCGCAGACATGGACGTCCTCCACTTAGCCACAGCGAGTGGGAGCAGCGAAAATACCTTGCTAGGCAGCGAGGTCAAGAAGCCTCTGCAAAGGGTCCATGGCTAGGATGAATAGCATTGGTGACCCATCGTGCCAACACGACCCAAAACTGATGCATGATTTCTAGCAAGCACCTCCAGTTAACAGTGTCAAATGCTTTCTAAATGTCCAGCGTCATGAATAAAGTTGGCGTTTTTGCCTTGTGTAGCCTCCTCATGGTGTTTTGGACATAAAGAAAATTGTCATGTATACTTTTTTTTATGAATGCACTTTGGCAATTAGAGATCATGGAGTCCAGGCTTGGGGCACAAGTCTGTTGGCAGAGAGAGAGGGAGAGATTTTTGGCAATGCTATGAATCAGGCTGATCAGTCTATAGTCAGTCATCCATACGACATCAAGGTTTTTTGGAAGGAGGAGGATGTTGGCCGAGTTGAGCACGTCAACACCCTGAGAATTTAAAGTGAACAGGCTCAAGCTGCTGAAGCACGTAGTGAGATCAAATTTAATGGTTCCCAACAAGATTTGAAGAAGGCTCCAGTAAAATCGTCTAGACTGGTGCCTTGTCCCCCGGCATGGAGAGTATGGTATCTCTGATTTCATCTTCTGAGAACATGGGGCTTCGAAGGAGGAAATATTCCGTGGAGAGTAGCCGAGCGAAGGCCAACCAAGAACAATGAAGGTGGCCGGCCTAGGTACAGATGAGCCAAAGGTGTTAGTGAAATATTCCATAACCACCTTTTTTCATGGGAGAAGATAATGCTGATGTTTGTGTGTAGGCAATCTATGTAATTTTTTCTCACCCTCGAGTTTGCTCGAATTTGGAAAAAACTGTGTTGGCATCTCCACACCAAATGTATGTGAGGCGAGATCTTTGTCTCAACTTCTCAATGGCCACCAAGGTGCCAAGCCTAAACGAGACTTGAGTCTATGTCTTAAGTCCAGTTCCTCTATAGTAACCCCCCAACCCCCGAAGCAAAGGTGTCTTTGGCACATCTCAAAACGGCTTCAGCTTCTTTGACAAACTTACTGTGGCATCACTGTTGAGATACTTAGCACAAAGCCAGTAAAGCCATTTGTAGGAAAATGAACTAGATAGATGTTGAAGCCAGTGAAGCCAGTGTTTTGTGGTTTCAACCGGCTTATGCTATAGTAGCAAGTAGTGAAGCCGAAGCTGGGTGAAGCCCTACCAAAAAAAGGGCCCCACAGTGAAGCTAAAGCTAGGTGAAACCCTACCAAAGAGGACCTAAAACCTGGTTTCTCCGGCTTCTCCATCTTTTGGAAGAAGGCTCTTTGCTACAGTGCATCTATAGTGCGCTGCAGTGTTCGAATGGGAGAAGCTGAAGTCCGTGTGAGCCTTGCAAAAGAGGCCCTAAATGTCAGTCCCCATGCTGCAGCTTGCATGACTTGTGATGACCATGACCCATGCATGACAAATAGAAGGTTTTTTTCAACCAGGGGCCATGCCCGAATTTCACTCTATATTATGCGCAATTTTTCACATGTGGTTTTCACCTTTTTTTAGTCAATTGGGACAAGATGTAATTGATTCCAGCCGCTTCAAGTTCACATCCAAAGTATCATGGAAGTCTTTAGAAAAAAGTAGTATGGAGACAGGACAACTTTTTATTTTTGCATGTGTGCCAGCCAAACATCATATTATCAAGTGGCATGATCCTGACCAATTTGTCTGTAGTGACCTTCATATTTGATCAATAACAAGGTAAAATACACAAATAACATTCTATACATCGAACAAAGTTTCTTTACACTAGACCATCATAATTTTCAACTGAGACAACCGCAAACTGACACAGATGTCCAAGCTCCATATTTTCAATGAAATTACAACACAGTGACATACAGAGTTCAGGGAACATAATTCATGTAACCAAATCATGATGCTGTGCTAAGAAGCTTCTGGATGTCATTCTGCAGAAGAAACCACGAGAATGAAAAACCATTGACTCATTTAGTGGGCCCAATATGTGCAGCTGTGCAGTTTGGTGGAGAAACAAACCTCTATCTTCAATGGGGAAGTCGTCGGAGCATATCGCTCGACAACGTTGCCATCTTTGTCAACAAGAAACTTGGTGAAGTTCCATTTAATACCATCGCCAAGGAAGCCACCTTTCTGAGATTTCAAGTACTTGTACAATGGTGCAGCGTCCTTACCATTCACATCAATCTGAGAAATCAAGTGAACAAACTTTTAAGGGCGCACCTATATCTGATTGGCATGTACCTTCGATGAACCAGGGGATATCAAATAGTCACTCTGATTCCAAATAAGCTTATTTGGACTCGTGCATATGTTACTAATCAACCATGAATATAAGGTGCTTATCATATATCACATAATGTATTAGTAGGTAAAATTAAATATAGTCAAAACTGGAAAATGAGGTAAAAAAAGGTGCTTCAAAATTGTTGATGAATTCCTTATTTTCAGAAGTTTGATAATGCCAGATGAAGTTATATTTAGAGGCTATAAGCTTATGGCTTACTAAAGTTTAACAGAACTTTGACAACTTTAACCTTCACTGTTCAATCTTGGACTAGCAATATTTGCTAAAGATTGAACTAAGTAAAGCGAGAAAAGTATCACTGGATTTCTTATCAAAACTACTTTAAACATGTCATTTATAACTAGCTATTTGTATAAATATTCGCAGAAAAGACAAACGGTGAAACATTGAATATATATATATATATATATATATATATATTGCAACTCGGTGAAACATTGAATAGTGATGTCCAAATTGTCAATTATTTTGAAATGGAGGTTAGTATACATAGTAAATAGTTGGCAACAAGCAGCCCAATCTGTCTCTGTTGAAAAAAGGCCTTTCTGTCGATGTGCTTCTTTTGGATTCATAAAATGAGAGAGAACACAAGATTAATGGCTTGGCTTGATAGTTTCTATTAGCTAATTTTCCTCTTTGTAAAGCACCTTTTACTTTCTTTCTTCGGTTCCATATTTTGAATAGTTCCTAGCTTTCCATGATATAACAACTATAAAGTCATTTCCCCTACTGTTTCTGCTTCTGTTTCTGTTTCCATTCCAAAAATTTACAACTCCCACCAATTGTAACTTCTAGAACTCATGACATTGCCATTCAAACATTTTTAACTGTGACCATAAATACATAAACCATTAGGTAGACTAACAATGTAAGACTAAAGAAAAATAGTTGCCATGAAGTAAGCTTCACAATGTATGATCCTTTTCATTTCAATTATCATAGTTTCAGAAAACTAGCTGGTCCAAAACCCACCATGCAAAGTGGATCAGGTGGGTCTGCAGGACAGCAGGAGAGGGCAGCAGCCAATGCAGCATGGTGGCTGCCTTCCCTGCCTGGGTGCACGCCCTGAGGTACCCTAGGGCTGACATCCATCCCCACCAAGGTGAGATTGTCATTGATTTGGCATGCAATAAGGGGCTGTATTCATTGGCAACTGCCAGGCTGGACACCAGCCAGCCAGGTAAGGATCTCCAACCCAGACTAAAAAATCGGATGCCTGGGGGAGCTCCATAACAACAACAACAACAACAACATAGCCTTTTGTACCAAGCAAGTTGGGGTAGGCTCTGGGGGAGCTCCATGTGCCAGGAGAAAATCCAAACACGCCCTAAGATTTGGTTTAGGAAATTAGGGAACAAAGGGGAATGAAAGGAACAAAAGGATGAATCAAGCAAGGAAAAAGAGATTATCCTCATCACTATCCTCTGCCCCTGCTACAGTTCACACTGGGGGTACTGTTCTCTAAACAGTGTCATGGCCCCTTCCCTGTGCACACCTCTTCTTGATCTTCCTCCTCCAGTCGGAGACCATATGCTGGTCACGCCATTGCCACTCCTCCCTCAAACCCCACTCTCAACGCTATTTCCTACTCCCCATGCTTTCTTGTACTCATGCATAACAGGTTTCTGAAATGAAAACACTAGTAACAAGGGTTAAGGAATGTTTAAATTTCCTACTCTGTTCACATCTCTGCCTGGTCCAATCAACTTGATTATAACAAACTTCCAATTTAAAATAAATAGCAATCACGTCAACGAACCCTGAAGAATGACTACTGATATGACATGCAAACAATATCATCTAGGATACCATGAGATAGCAATGTGGGTTGTTTTTATTTCACATATTCAGATGTATGATAGAAAACTCTGAATTCATAATATGTTAGTTACTGCAAAAGAAAAGCTCACAGGTCAAATTGCTTACCTTGTCAAAAATAGGAAACTCTGCTTTGAACCTGCTACAAACTGTCTCCTGGATATCTTCATTGCTGCCAGGCTCTTGACCAGCAAATTGATTACATGGGAATGCAAGTATCTCAAGGCCTGCATGCAACAGTGAAAGGAAGCCAAGGAAATGAGATAAATTCATTTTGATAAAGGAAAGATATAGTTTCATATTATTTCAGGTATGATTCTGCATGAGAACCCTACAGTCAAAGAACAAACCTTTCTCTCTGTACTTCTCATACAAGACATTTAGCTCTTTGTAATTGGAACTTGTTAGCCCACTACAAAATAAGTAAAACCAATGAACCACAAGTTCCACATATGTTTCAACTGTGAAATAAAATAAAACATTGCTCTAGCATCTATTTTTTGAGGCATCTTCATTCAATCTTACAACTATGACTTGAACAGGGGAAAACATGTACAGCAACGCACAAGTTTGCTACACTGGAGTGACCTGTTTACAACATGAGTAGTCTGCAGTATAGTAAGTAATATGTGTATAGGTATAGCCAACAACAAGCAAAAACATACATCCGTCTAAGAACAGAATATAAAATGCCAGATTCACCTTCCTGAAAGACCCACACAGAAGCCATTGGCTCTCAGTTATAGCTGAATTATCTATATTGTACAGCAACTCAAATTCGTAGTACAAGTTGAGTTCAAGACAGATGCAAGATAACTCTATCCTATCAAGTTAAGGAAAATAGATACAGCATGATGAATAACCTTGGAGGATATAGTATTCATTTCAACTCTCTAAACGTTAACAATCTATATGATTTTCGCTCAAATGAATAAATTGAAACCTGGAGAAAGGGACATCCATTTTCATCAGAAGACCATTGATATATTTTTTAAAATGTTTAATATGATCTGATGTAGGCTAGATTGCAATGTTAAATAACAAAGTTCAGTTTCAAAAGTTACCATTTTGAAGCAACATTGACGATAAGAACCTTTCCAGCATACTCACTCAGTTTTATGTCATCACCCCTAATATCCTTTACAAGAACAAAATATCAGTTCAGAAACAAGTCTGCAAAGACAAAGACCACAATATGTAAATTGAGGTCACAGGTAATAATGCACAGCTATGAAATTTGAAGAAACATTATGCCTATGTTACTGTGCTGGGTGCCGCCAGCAAATGATGCAGAACTTCCTGATAGAATAACGCAAAGTAAGAGAAAAAATGCACATATATCTATTGCGATAAGGACAAACGACACTTTTTTCACTTTTGACAGGTCCACCCAACAGTACATCTTTGCTGTGAAAGAAACAGAGTTCCACGCAATTTGAATTAAGATAACAGTTCCCCCAGGTCAAAAATTCAGCTCGTCCCGTTTACAGTACTAAACTCGATTTCACAAGAAAGGTATCTTGAACAGCAAAGCCACCATCTTGTCACCAATTACTCCAATCTAAATCAGGATTTCACTACGGTAGCGAAAACAACCCGAATCTTTCAAGTAGCAACGAGCAGAGCAAGTAGCAGAGAGGAGAAAGGGGAATAACGCCTAGCAGATCTGCAGGCACCAACCACCTACCTTGACGGTGATGTCGTAGATGGAGGTGCGCAGGTCGTCGGCCATTTGCGGGACTGCCGGGGTGAGGGAGCGGAAGACGAGAGCAATGGCGAGGACGAGGACGGCGACGGACAGGAGGAGTCGGGGGCCCCTGAGCCCACTTGTAGCCTCAATCATCGGGGCGGACCGGCGGTCGGTGGAGGCGTGCAGTACGAAATGGGACACCAGCCGGCAGCAGCCGATCGGTTTGCTAGCTATGGTCAACATCGGCGTCTCCAGTGATTTTTTTTTTATTTTTAACCCTTTTTCATTCAAAACTATTTCTAAAAATAACACTGTTGATTTTTTTAAAATCTAATCCAATTAGCCACGACAATCTCCCTGGCGCGACAAACCGCTTTAACATGCTGACCCATGTGGCACGGCAGGATAGCTAGTGTGGCAGGTCAGCCCAGGACTGACCCGGGTGACATGGCGTGTGCGTCGCACCATCGCGGCGGCGCGTAGCGGCGGCGCCACCCCGCTAGGCGTAGCTAGGACAGGTACAGAGCCGCCGCACGGCCTCCCTCCCCCCTCGTTCTTCCTCCACCGGCTCTCAGTCTAGAGCGTGTGTTGCGTCACCGCCGCCCTCGAGACCTCATCGCTGCCTAGCACCTCCGTTGGGGACTGGGAGAGGTCGCCCCAAGCACCCCTCCTCTGGCCTCCCTCCCTCTCCCCCCTCCCTTTCTTCCTCCTTGCCTCCAGCTCAAACCAGCGGCGGCGCTCCCGGGGCTCCTACTCTACCGGTCACTAGGCGAGGTCGCTCCTAGACTCCCCCTCCTTTTTGTAGTGAAAGGTATTATCCATCTCATTTACTCTTTCCATGGATTATAAAAAGAATCACATCAGTAGTTATTAAGGTGGGGTCGATTTCCACCCAAATCCAGAGCCAAAATGACTGGATTTGGGCGCTGAGACTTCCGCTGGACAAAGGAGGAAGAAAAGAGGGAGAGAGAGAGGAAGGCCCACGTACGACTCTCTATTTCTAGGGGGGCACGTCACCGGTCAGCGCACGGCTGCCTGCAATAGTGGCAAGTCAGCCGTGCCAAACGGAGCGGCGCGGCGATGTAGTTTGACCATGCCATGGAGACTGGCGCGACCACACAGGTTAGTTTTGGAAATTAAATTGTAGTGGTGTCATTTTCAGAAATAGTTTTTAATAAGGGTTAAAAAAAATCTCTCTAGTTCCCGTGGTCTCTGAGAAAGGATAGAGGAGCCGAGGAATGCCACGCGACGAGAGTTATTTTTCTCTTTTTGGTAAACAAGAACTGCATTTTAATTGAAGAGATCCAAACAGCCTGTTGGGGGAGTGCTCTCGAGTCCCCAGCTGACAAGCGGCCGCGTTTAATTTTCCCCAAACTCAAATACTAGAAGATAGCACTGGCAAATAGGGCCCACATCACCTAAAGAACAATGTGGCTGGGTCGCCGGCACATCGGACGGAAACAAATTGCGTGGGATCGTCCTCACGCCGCGCCGTGGGCACCTGAAAGCCAGCGTTGGTGGCGACGCGGGCGGCGGGCATCCCTGGCCGGAGACTGCGTGGGCGCGCGCCACCGAGCTGCAGCAACACCTCGAGCTTGCCTACGGCAAGCGCTGCCGCCTCGGCAAGGAGTCCCGCGGCTGGAAGGAGCAGAGAGGGCATACCACCCGTGGATTTGGTTACAAGTTATCCACGGCATCCCTACGACCGTGCCCGGTTGTGACTTGTGATGGACTTGTTTTATCTGAGTCGGACTCGGACAGTCGGACACGACCGATCCCACTTTTAAACCCTAGCGGTCAACGGATCCAATCTCCCGCGCGCGTCCGACGTCCCAGGAGGTCTCCAAGGCTTGAGGCTCTGCTAGGTCGGCGCACAGTCTCCGATCTTCCGTCGGCGGGCGGCGGCCGATCGACTCTCCAAGCTGCCGGGAGCGCCGTCCGGAACCGCCGTTCCCGGCCTGTTGACCGTGAATCCGTGATGCCGACGTCGAAGATGCCTTCGTTCGTCTACGGCTTCAAGTGCATCGTCATCGGCGACACAGGTCCGTCGTCGTTCTAATCTTCAGTAGTTGTGCGTGCCTGCCTTGCTTCCTCGTGCTTCTCCCTTCCTTCTGATAATGATCTCATCACACGGGAACGATTGATCACGTACTGTACTGTACGTGCTAACTGAATATTTCGTTGCGCTTAACTATCAGCTGTGGGGAAGTCATGCCTGCTGCTGCAGTTCACGGACAACAGGTTCCGGCCGGTGCACGACCTTACCATCGGCGTCGAGTACGGCGCCCGCGTCGTCCCCGTGGATGGCAAGCCCACCAAGATTCAGATCTGGGATACGGTTCGTGCTAATCACTGCAAGATACTACTGCTTATGTTACTCCCCAAACAAACATATATAGGGGAGAAGTCGCCTGACGCTAGTGAACTGATGAGTAAATAATGTTTATGCAAGGCAGAGTTATATATGCTTGTAATTTCCTGCATATCCATCTCATCATAGTACTGCCTTTTAACTTTGCATGCAGGCTGGCCAAGAAGCATTCAGATCTATAACTAGATCTTACTACAGAGGAGCTGCTGCTGCCGTCTTGGTTTATGACATCACCAGGTAATTGTACGATTATTTTCACTCATGTGGCACTGATCCTAATTATTTTATGCTTGTGCAACCACAAACATCAATCTGGAGGGAGACTTTTAATCATGTGGCAAGCTGGCTAGAAGAAGCCAAGCAGCTTGCCAGTGCACACCTGACAATAGTGCTCGTGGGGAACAAATCTGACCTTTCGAATAGGCGCACCGTCAGCTTTGAAGAGGGAGAACGGTTTGCCAACGAGCATGATCTGCTCTTTATGGAGGCGTCTGCAAAAACCGCGCAAAATGTTGACGAGGTGATGTTCTATGGAGCCCCTATATTATATAGAGTCTTTCGGGTGCTGCAATTTTGTATGGTTATAAAAACTCACATAATAACTTATGTGGTGCAGGCATTCACTACTGCTGCTAGAGGAGTGATCAAGAAAATTGAAGACGGTGTTATTGATTTGTCTCATCAGGTAAGCTTCATGTGTCTCACTTTTGCCCTTTGTGTTATTACATCATTTTAATTCTATATATATTGTATCACTGTATATACAGCTTATTTTCTCTATTTCCGTGCAGCAGTCTCTTGACAAGCTTGTCTTCCGGCCTTTCCCTGATGACGACTCTCGTGGTGGTCGCTGCTGCAGCTAACTATGCCGTTGGTAACCATGACGAGACAAATCGAAATCCTTTCAGTTTCCATGGTGCCTTGTGAAATACTAATAGCTACATTAGTTCCATGATCATTGTGTTTCTGATGTATATTTATTTTTAGAACATCCAACTGAATGTTAGTAAAGTAGTAATCCGTGGGTTTTAGATTTGTTACTGAGCGGAGAGACGACTATTTTAAGTCATCTCATGTCGATATAGGAGAAAAATTTGTTACATTTTTTTTGATAAAGGATAAAAAATTCAGCTTCATCTATTCAAGGATAGAGTCACGCCAATTATTACAAACTCTAAACTCGGGCACATAGTTCGGCTGAAAGTAAAAACTTACAACCACACACACGGCTAACGGATCTGGTAAAAGGTTATTGACTAAACATAACCAACATTTCTTTGTGAAAGCTAACCGTTGGAATCGAAGAAAACTAAAGCCGACGTATCTAGGTGTTGTGCTACAGAGATCATTTGATCCTTAAGATCTTCACACCGCTGCAAGTTTGCTCGTTGACATAGCCAGTGTGTTCCTCAGAATATTACCTGCAAAAGAGATTTTGGTTTGTATTTGTCAAAAAACACCTCGTTTTTTGTTATCCAAATTGCCCAAAGAAGTGCGACAACTGCTGTTAATAACAATGTATTATACTTTTTGTTCCTCAATTTAGATCAATTATGAAACAAGTCATCTATATTTGATGGAGGTGTTAACCCAAAAAGTATATGTATAGAGTGCCCCAAAAATTTGGCATAAAAGCAATCAAAAAGAGATTGTGGATTGTTTCTAGGAGATTGCAGAGACAGCAATGTTTGTCTCCAGTCCAATTTCTCCTAACCAAGTTATCTTTGGTTAGAATAACTTCTCTTTTTAAATACCACATGAAAACTTTTATTTTCATTGATAGCTTCGTTTGCCAAATATCTTGCGACACTCTCACCCTATTGTTAATTAATACAGCATACATTTACTTTACTGTACAAGCCCCAGAGGCCTTTAAACCCCATACAAACACATCTCTTTCCTGTAGTAAGTTACCTGTTGTAAGGAAGCTACAATACGAAGCTAGTTTGTCAAGTTTGCACCCACCAAATTTCTCCTAAAAGAAATATTTAGTAAAGGGGAACTCATGACTGTAGCTATTGTATCTTGTTTTCTTCTTATAATGTTAAACAACCCAAGAAACCTATCTTTGAGAGGTTTGTTGCCCAGCCAAGTATCAGCCCAAAAACATGTTTGTGACCCATCTTTGACATTAAAATGTTCTAGCTCCAAGAAGGTATTTTTAATGTTCATCAGACTCTTCCAGAAATGTGAGTCTGTTGGTTTCTTTTCACAACTTCCTAGTGTCTTATTTTTAATGTACTTATTTCTTAATAATTATTGCTACAACACATCCTCATTTAGTAACTTGAACAACCACTTACTAAGTAAGCATTTATTTTGAATCTCCAAATTCTAGATCTTAGAGCTTCTTGGTCCTTAGGTTGATACATAACTTCTCACTTGACTAATCTGTATTTTCGCTTGTGCGGGTCATTTTGCCAGTAGAAGCGAGACCTGAAACAATCAATTTTTTCTAGCACACCTTTAGGCAGTTCGAAAAAAGACATCATAAATATCGGTAAACTAGAAAGCACCGAGTTTATAAGGATCAATCGACCGCCAACTGTGAGCATCTTCTCTTTCCAACCACTAAGTCTTTTCTCAATTTCTCTCTTCGATGCATTTCCAGTCTTTATTATATAACTTCCTATAATGCATAGGTAGACCCAGGTAGCGAAATGAGTATTTTCTTATGGCACAGCCAAACAGCTGCGAATAAAACTCTTCGTGATCCTTAGCCTTTCCAAAACAAAAGACTTCGCTCTTGTAGAAATTTATCTTTAAGCTAGATAGTTGCTCAAAAGTGCTTAACAACAATTTCATGTTAACTGATTTTTTAACATCATGGCTCATGAAGATCACTGTGTCATCCGCATACTGAAGAATAGACAAACCATCTTGAATTAGGTGGGGAATCACCCCTTCTATCTGTCCTGCTTCTTTTGCTCTGGCAATTAGTATGGCCAACATGTCAACCACTATATTGAATAGTTTGGGTGACATGGGGTCACCTTGCCTTAAGCCTTTCTTAGTCTAAAAATAAGACCCAAGTTGGTCATTAACCTTAATATTTATATTTCCACCTTGTGTAAAATTATGTACCCATTCACACCACTTCTGTGAGAAACCCTTCATCCTTAATGTTTGCTGTAGAAAACTCCAATTTACTTTATCATAAGCTTTTTCAAAATCAATTTTAAATATCACACCATCTCATTTTTTCGTGTGTAGTTCATGGATCGTTTCATGTAAAATAACGGTCCCCTCCATAATGTTTCTTCCTGGTAAAAAGGCCGTCTGGATTGGTCTTATGAGTTTCTGGACAATGGTAGATAATCTATTTGTTGTCACTTTTGTAAAGATTTTGAAGGAGACATTCAACAAACAGATGGGTCTGTATTGTTGAACGACTCTTGCATCCTTCTTTTTGGGCAATAGGATTATGTTACCAAAGTTAAGACGATTGAGAGGTAAGGTTCTCTGATGGAAGTCAGAAAACAAAGCCATCAAATCATCTTTAATTAAACCCCAGAAGACTTGATAAAACTCCGGTGGGAAACCATCCGGCCCAGGAGCCTTGTTATGCTCCATTTTGAAGATTGCCGCTCTGACTTCCTCATGAGTGAAAGGCACGGTCAAGAACTCATTTTCCAGATCCGACACTTGAGGGATGTCCTCCGTCTGAGATTCGTCTAATGAAATTAGCGATTCTTCAGATGGACCAAACATGTTTTTGTAATAACTGGTAATATGTTCTTTAAGTTGAGCATCACCAGTTATAATACTATTACCATCCTCAAGCTGGAAAATACGAGTTTTTCTGTGCCTCCCATTGGCTAGCAAGTGATAATATTTAGTGTTGGCGTCTTCTTCTAGAAGATGTTTCACCTTAGCCTTTTGGTACCACTTGAGTTTCTCTTCTCTAAGTAACTCAGCAAGCCTTTCATTTAAAACGTGCTTTAAATCACGTTCAGCATCACTAAGCAAGGTAATTTCTGCTTTTTTGTATAGTTCGTCTAATTTGTTTAAAAGTGTTGTTTTTTCTTTTTTATACACCCCACTCACATGTTTTGCCCATCCTCTCCGATGTTGACGAAGTCTTCTAATTTTCATTTGCCATCTCTCGATAGGCGAACCTGTAGCTAGAGTATTCTGCCAAACCTCTGAAACCATCTCACAAAATCCGTCTCTTAACAACCAACTAGTTCAAATTTGAACTGAGGTTGATGAGTTGTGGACGAGTTATTTGTAGAGAATAGCAGAGTATGGTTAGAGATTTCTCCAGTGAGAGAATGCATGGTAGTGTTCATGTATTTTGACTCGAAATCTATGCAAACTAAAATCCTGTCTAATTTTTCAAAAGTTTGGTTTGGCAGATTGTTAGCCCAAGTGAACTTCCTTCCTGATAAATCTATTTCTCTAAGATTCAAAGTATCAATTACAGCATTGAACATAAAAGGCCCTCTGTCGCTGTAGTTATCATTGTTTTTCTCATCTGATCTGCGAATAATGTTAAAACATTTGTAGGCCTAATTCAATTTCTTAGGCAAACGGGTGATAAATTCTTTTTCCTCATGTGTTTTGTTTGTAGGCCAAATTCAATATGGTCAAAAGTAAATTGTTTCTTATATGTTTCTTATGTTCTAATATGAATTTTAATCTTTAATGAGAGGCATGTTTAGATTTCTCGCTGAATTGACTTTAATAAGACACATAAGCTCCAATTGGATTTAAAACTGATATCATCTTGGTGCTACGGAAAAGCTATTAATAACACATCTTATGTTCTTAACACATGCAACATGCTAAGATTAAACTAGTACACACATGCTAGTCAGGTGATTTGAGACATGGCTAGGTCTATGCCTTCACATCAAATCTCCTGTGTGATAAGCCTCTTAGTGTACCACATACTACTATGCTAGAGTACTCGCTGCAACATAAGTACATCCTTAGGAAGCTTGGAGCAACTCATAACAGAGAACATTACGACTAGATTCTTTAAGGTTCATTGCTAATATATTTGCTACAACAGAGCACATGATTCACGGACAAATCTGCCTCGAGCACTTGCTACAGCTGGAGCAACCTGCGGACTATTGAAACTGAGCTTCTCCCATGCTTCAGCACATAGAGATGGCATAATGCATCCCCAGCGACGTTCCATGCAAATCCACACTTGCTAACATCACCATCAGCACGTGCAGAGCCATAAGCAATCTGGTATATCGCGCAGGCCTCATCAAACACTGTCTGGTGATCCCTTGGGGTTTCTTCAATTTTTGCAGCGCTGTACAGCATCTGCAAGTTTGCAAGTCATTACATGATGTACAGTTAGTACCAGCTTAACAGGATGTCTGGATGTGACTGGGCATTAGAAGGATCAGATAATTACCTGCTTATATTTTGCGTGAACCTGCTGAAGCTTCATGTTCTTTCCTTCTTTGAAGTCAAGCAAGAAAAGTGACCTGGTCTCCCACAGGTACTCTTGATAGCGGTTTCTCCACCTCTCCATGCACATTTCTGATACTTCCACATCAGTGAAGCATTGGAGGAATGATATCTCTGAGAAGCCAAGCAAATGAACAAGATATGTATTAATTCTCATCTATGACAGAAGTTAATAGAAGTGACCAATATCAAAAGTCAAACTATAAACTTCAAGAAAAAAATGCTCCTTTCATTAAGGGCTTGTTTAGTTCCCGAAATATTTTGCGAAATGCTACTGTAGCACTTTTTTTTTGTTATTTGGTAATTAGTGTCCAATCATAGCTTAATTAGGCTTAAAAGATTCGTCTCGTCAATTTCGTCTAAACTGTGTAATTAGTTTTATTTTTATCTATATTTAATGCTCCATGCATGTGTCCAAAAATTCAATGTGACGGGGAATCTACCGTTTTTTCGCGAAATATTTTGGAACTAAACAAGTCCTAAGTAACTCTCAAGCAACCTGGTATTGACATCCATTTGTTGCACTGGAATATTAATGCAAAATAGCAGCAACACTAAACTTCAAGAAAATATGGTGGGAAGTGGGCAAAAGAGATGGGCAAAAGGTGCAAGTGATTTGCAAATTCCAGATGCCCCAGCCCAGTTGAAGATGGCGTTTGACTTCTAACTGTGCAACTATTAAAAGCTTAGAGCATAGCTGCAAATTATTGTAGCAAAAGAATTTGTGCCTAAATGAATTCAACAAAGCCTGCATGAAACTTCAAAAAATAATGCAGTAGCTCCCAGAAATAATATGTAAAAATCTCATTATTTCTCTGGACAAGTTTAGTGACAATGAAGCCTGTTTACATAGAACATATTCAAACTGATCAATGTGAAAGGAAATCAGGAAAGGCCAGCCACTCCAAAGGTTATTCAGCATAAGGCCAAAGCAAGCTCACCTATTGGAAGTCTGTTCTCAATTTGTGAAAGTGCTTCATCGTAGATAGCACCCAATACAGATTTCGAGTGGTATGAATGGCATCCAGTTTGTTCCATGAAGTGTGGATAATGTTTGACCATCAACTCTCTGGGAACTTGGACCTAGTCACCATGACAAAGAAGAAAAGGAAAGGCTTAAGTTCAGTTCAAGTAGAATGCACAACTACTTGCACCAAACTTTTGTCTTGCTAAAGAGATGAAACTGTTGTTAGAAAAGGAAGGAAACAAATGATACTTAACACCAAGCAAGCATAAAAACTACGTACACGCTACACAGTAACTGAAAGTGTTGGAGTATAAGCCTGTTAGAGGCCCATGTATGGTACTATATATAGCCACCCTCAGGGTAGGCCCAAGTAATCCAATTACATTCTCTAGCCTGGTATCGAGCTAGGTTTCTTCTTCCCTCCCAGCCTGCCGCCGCCGCGCCGCCGCACTTGGCGCGCCGCCGCTGGCTGCCATGGCCGGCCAGCAGTCTCCTCCTCCTCCTTCTACCTTTTTCCATTCTTTCCCTCCCCTTCCCACCTCCTTTTGGGCCCACATCTCAGCACGTTCCCACCCAGCCGCAATCGACAGCGAGAGACAGAGAGGCGACAGGCGGAGTGGCACCACGGCGCTCGGCTCGCCGGTGCGCGCGGCTCCGTCGACCTCGGCCCCGGGTGCCCATATGCCAGCGCAGAATCACCAGCAGCAGTTGGCCGTGCGCCCTGGGTGGCCGAGGCGCCCGCCCTTATCCGTTCCGCTGCGGCGGCCCACCCCTGCTCCAGCCGCCCCTGCTCCAGCTGCCCTTGCCACCCCTGCTCTAGCCGCCCCTGCTGCCGCCCAGCCTCCCTATGCTGCCGCCGTTCTGGCAGCGGGCACGGGCGCTGTGACCGCGGGCGCGGGACCCCCGGACGCCGGACTTCGTGGCGCGGGCGCAGGACCCTTGGACGCCGCTGCTGCCGAGGCCGGGCTGGGACCCCTGAGCGCCGCGCCAGGCGACGGCGTGCCTGCTCTCCTCCCTGCCGCTGCTGCTGCCAAGGCGCCAAATGACGGCGCGCCCGGTCTCCTCCATGTCGCCTCCCCCCTTCCAGGGGACTTGCCGGCGGCGGCCGCCACCGCCCGGACCGTCGGGGCTGGACTGGGTGGGACAGCAGCCTACGCTGCCCTTGTCTCCCCTGCTCCAGCCGCCCCTGTCGCCGCCCAGCCTCCCTGTGCTGCCGCCGTTCTGGCAGCGGGCGCGGGCGCTGTGGCCGTGGGCGCGGGACCCCCGGACGTCGGACTCCATGGCGCGGGCGCAGGACCCTTGGGCGCTGCTGCTGCCGAGGCCAGGCTGGGACCCCTGAGCGCCGTGCCAGGCGATGGCGCGCCTGTCACTGCTCGTGCTGCTGCTGCGGAGGGTCTGGCTCGTGTCCACGCGGCATCCCTCACTTGGGAGCACGACCACGCTGCGGCCGATGAGCTGGCCCACCAACTCGCCGATACGGACCAGCGTCACCACAGAGTGGACTTCGCCTCACAGTCGTCGGTGCCTCCACAGAGTGGACTTCGCCCGTCGGCGGCCATGGTCACTGGTGCTCCCCCGGGATTTCACCCCACTTCCCTGTGGGCTACACCTCCCGGTGCCTCGCCCGGGCTTGTCGGTTGGGATCCGGCTGCCTTGGTCTACTCCTTCAGCACCACCACCAGTCCTCCCCCCGCTGTTCCTCCTGCCGTAGGGCGGCAATCAGCCAGTCCTGATTGGATCGCCGACTTGGGAGCCACATTTCACACCACACCCGATGCAAGTTTACTTTCTTCTCTTCGTCCTCCCCACCCTACCTGTCCCTCTTCCATCATGGTCGCCAATGGCACTTGCATTCCTGTCTCCTCCGTGGGCACTGCCAGTTCCCACGGCTCTTTTCATATCCCTGATGTTCTTGTGGCTCTCGGTATGGTTCACAACCTTCTCTCCATTCGCCGTTTCACAACTGACAACTCTTGTTCGGTTGAGTTTGACCCCTCTGGCCTCACCGTGCGGGATTTGGCCTCACGGTGTCCTTTGCTCCGTTGTAACAGCACTGGACCCCTCTACACCCTTCGGTTTTCGGTGTCTGTCTCACCTTCTTCGCCCCCCATTTCCTCCGCCGCTTTCGCTGCTACTACTTCCTCCACTACTTGGCACCGCCGCCTCAGCCATCCTGGCCGGGATGCCCTGATGCAGCTCAGTCGTAGTTCAGACATTCGGTGCCCTCGGGCTCACGATAAGCACTTGTGTCATGCGTGCCAGCTGGGCCGTCACGTTCGCCTTCCCTTTCAGTCTTCTTCCTCACATGCCACTTGTGTGTTCGATCTTGTCCATTGCGACTTGTGGACTTCTCCTGTTCTCAGCATGTCTGGCTATAAGTACTACTTGGTGGTGGTCGATGATTTCTCCCATTACTCCTGGACTTTTTCCCTGCGTGCAAAGTCCGAGGCGTTCCCCACTCTCAGCCATTTCTTTGCTTGGGTTTCCACTCAGTTCGGCCTCACCATCAAGGCTGTCCAGTGCGACAATGGCCGTGAGTTCGATAACTCCACCTCCCGTGCCTTCTTCCTTTCTCATGGTGTCCAGCTGCGCATGTCTTGTCCGTATACCTCCTCTCAAAACGGCAAAGCAGAGCGTATGATCCGCACAACCAATGACACCATGTGCACCCTTCTGCTCCAGGCATCTCTTCCCGCTCGCTTCTGGGCTGAGTGCCTGCACACATCCACCTATCTCCTTAATCATCTTCCTTCTACTGCCTTCTCGGCTCCCACACCTCACCACGCTCTTTTCGGTACCCCTCCCCGATACGACCACCTTCGAGTCTTCGTGTGTGCGTGTTACCCTAACACCGTCGCCACCGCTCCTCATAAGCTGGCCCCCCGGTCGACCCTCTGTGTCTTTCTCGGATACTCTCCGGATCACAAGGGTTACCGATGCTTCGACCTTTCCTCTCGCCGTGTCCTCATCTCTCGCCATGTCGTGTTTGATGAGTCGGCATTCCCTTACTCCACCACCTCTACCTCCACACCTGCTGACCCTACGGAGGATTCCTTTTTTCCCACTGACCCGGTGATTCTGCCACCCTGCTCCCTATACCATGCAGGTACTACTTCGGCGCGCTCTCCTGGTCGTCCCACCTCGCCCCTGCAGACCGCGCACCAGGACTTTCCTCCAGTACCTGCTACGACCGCGGCTGCCCCGGAGCTTCCACCGTTGCTCCCTGTGACTTCGCTGCCTCCCGTTGTGCCCAATATGGGACCGAGCGCCGCGACCCCACCTCCTCCCGGGCGCTTCGGACTCGTCTACCAGCGCCGCCGGGAGCCGGGTCCGCCCTCACCTCCTCCCGGGCGTTTCGGCATCGTCTACCAACGGCGGCGGGAGCCGGCTCCACCGTTGCCGCCGGCGTCGTCGCCTTCGCCACCTGTGTGTGCTCCGCCCTCAGGGTAGGCCCAAGTAATCCAATTACATTCTCTAGCAGAAAGAAATAATATTGTTAGAAATAATTGCTATTTATTATAATCTCCTAGTTACTTGTGTAATCTAGCCATTGATTAGCCTAGCTTGCTATGCCAGGTTCTCACCCAGCTGGCCCCTTGAGTCGTGTTCAGACTCGGCTGGCCCCTTGGGGCATCCTCCTCTCTCATATAACTGTAATCCCCTCTGTAATTCTATCATCAAGCAATCTAAGCCTGCTGGCTATCGTTCAGCATGGTATCAGACTAAAACAACCGATCCAATCGCTTCCGCTCCCTCCTCGCGCGCTCAGCCGCGCGATTCTTCTCGCCCGCATGCCCGCCGCCGCCGCGCGATTCTCCGCGCGCGCGCACCCGCCGCCGCACGATTCCCCTCGCGCGCATGCCCGCCGCCGCTGCTTATCTCTTCCTTCCATCTCCACTCGCACCCGCGCGCCTCCCTGCCATCGCTGTGAGTGCTCATGGCCGCCTCGGGCTCCTCCACCGCGGCTACTGCGGCCAAGCTTCGCGATGAAGCTCTCTCGGCGGCCAAGCGCCTGGAAGACGAGGCCTCCTCCCTGCGCTCCACCAACTCCGAGCATAGCCAGCAGCTCGAGGAGGAGGCCACCCTCCTCAAGTCCGCCGCCGACGCCTAGGAGCGTGTCCGCGCTGCCGCCGACGCACTTGACAAGGAGCACGCGGCAGCTGACGCCCTGGAGCAGCAGGCTGCGGCCCTCCGGACTCGCGTCCGCACCGAGTTCCCGGGCGAGGACGACAACGACGACACCTACTCTGCCTCCTATGAAGCAGAGGCTGTTGCCCGCCTCCATAGTCAGGCGGCTGCAGTCCAGAACATCAGGAACTTAATCCCTATAGTTCTTGATCTTCAAGCCTCCAACTACTCCAAATGGCGTGGCTATGTTCTCCTCATTCTCGACCGCTTCGCGTTGAAGGAGCACGTCCTCAGCAACGCTCCCCGCCCCTACGATCCGGCATGGTCGCGCATGGACTGTGTTGTCCTCTCTTGGATTTTCAACACCATCTCCGTCGACCTCCTGGACGTCATCCATGAGCACGACGCCCCCACTGCCCGAGAGGCCTGGCTCGGTCTTGAGCAGTAGTTCCTCAACAACCGCGAATCTCGCGCCATGCTCCTCGACTCCGAGTTTCGCACCCTCTGTCAAGGTGCTCTCTCCGTCGACGACTACTGCCGCAAGATGAAAAGCATGGCCGATGCCCTGGCCGACCTCGGCGAGCCTGTCCAGGACCGCACTCTGGTTCTCAACGTCCTGCGGGGCCTCAATGAACGGTTTCAGTTCATGTCCCAACTCATCACCCGACAGAAGCCGTTCCCACCCTTCGCTGATGTTCGTGCTGACCTCCGGTTGGCTGAGCTCAACATGGGGACACATTCCGTCCCTCCTTCGGCCCTCGTCACCGCCACCAACTCCACCAAGGCACCCACCCCGATGTCCCCTGCACCGCCTCGTCCTTAGGCTGCTGCTGCACAGACTGCCACTGGGCAGGCCTTCAACAACACCCGCGGGGCTACTGCTGGACAGACTGCCGCTGGGCAGCCCTTCAACAACTTCCGCGACAGACGCCGCGGCGGCGGACGCGGCTCTGGTGGTTCTCCGGGTGGTGCGCAAGGCAGCACCCCCTCGGCCACTCCTCCACAACAATGGTCGTCGTTCCTCAATCCGTGGACTGGCTCCATCCACATGTGGCCAGGGTCCACCGCTAGTGGGGTTCGTGGCCCTCCGCCACGCGTCGTCTAGCCCGCTCCCCCACAGTAGGCTCTGATGGCCGGGGCGCCCCCTGCATACTTCGCTCCACCGCCAGGCTCCAGGACCTACTACCCACAGGCACCTCCCGCTTGGATGCCATGGTCGCCGGAGGGCCTCGCAAGAGCCTTCAGCACTGTCTCCCTCACCCCGCCGCCAAGTTCCTCCGACTGGGTGATCGACTCGGGTGCCTCCTCCCATATCACTGCCAACCCTAGTATGGTCACCGCATCACCCTCCTCTGTTTTTCCTTCCTCCATTATCGTGGGCAATGGTGCCACTCTTCCCGTTGTTGGCACCGGTTATTCTGTCCTTCCCGGCCCCTTTCGCCTCGATAATGTCCTTGTAGCCCCTGACATCATTAGAAATCTCCTTTCTGTTCGAAAATTTACTACTGATAATCTCGTTTCTGTTGAATTGACCCTCTTGGTGTCTCTGTGAAGGATCTCCGTACCAGGAACACCCTCCTCAGATGTGACAGCACAGGGCCCCTATACACCCTACAGTTGCCGTCATCAACTGCTGGGCCGTGCGCTCTCGTTGCCACTCCTTCTCTGACTACTTGGCATCGACGCCTTGGGCACCCTGGCAAGGCAACTCTTCAGAACCTCGCTCGGACTTCCTCCATTGTCTGCAGCAAACCTGAAGACGACTCCCTCTGCCATGCTTGTCAGCTTGGGCGTCATACTCGCCTTCCTTTTGCTACTTCTCTGTCTAGAGCCTCCAAGAATTTCGACTTAATTCATTGTGACCTGTGGACATCACCTACTGTTAGTGTCTCTGGTTTCAAATATTATTTAGTCATTCTTGATGATTGCTCCCATTTTCTATGGAATTTTCCTCTTCGTGTCAAGTCTGATGTTTTTTCCACTATTGCCCATTTCTTTGCTCATGTGTCTACACAATACGGTTGCACTGTTAAATCAGTCCAATGTGACAACGGTCGCGAATTCGACAACTCTGCCTCCCGCGCTTTCTTCCTTGCTCACGGCACCACCCTTCGCCTGTCGTGCCCCTATACCTCCCAGCAAAACAGGAAAGCCGAGCGCATGATCCGCACCGTCAACAACATCACCCGCACCCTCCTCTTCTAGGCTTCCATGCCTCCTGTCTACTGGGCTGATGCTCTTGCCACTGCCACCTATATTCTCAACCGCCTCCCCACCAAAACTCTAAACATGAGCACCCCTTTCTTTGCCCTCCATGGCCACCTCCCCTTCTATCATGATCTTTGAGCGTTTGGGTGCACCTGCTATCCCAACCTTTCTGCCACCGCTCCTCACAAGCTTGCCCCTCGCTCTACTCTCTGTGCTTTCCTTGGCTATCCACCGGATCACAAGGGCTACCGGTGTCTTGACCTCACCACTAACTGGGTCATCATTTCCCGCCACGTTGTCTTCGACGAGACAACCTTTCCCTTTTCCCACAGCCGGCCCTCCCCACCTCCGCAGGAACTCGATTTTCTAACTGACGACGACGCTCTCCCAGTGTCTCCTCTTCCTGCAGGTACTTCCGGAGCTGCTGGCCCCCGGCCACCACCTCCTCGGGCGCTGACCCGCGCCGCCACACCGGCGCCTAGGACCCCCCCAGTTTCCACCCTCTACCATCGACGCCTCCGGGGGGGTCCCCTGTGTCAGGCACCCATGTCTCCAGGGCCCCCTAACCAGGCACCCTCCTCTCCAGCACAGCCGACCGTGTCCGGTGGGGCTCCTCCTCAAAAGCCGCCCATCATTCACGTCTACAGCAGGCGTGCTCCTGTCCCTGCTCCGGCCCTTGAACGCCCGGCAGGGACCTCTACTCGACGGTCCAGCATGATCCCGTCTCCACCGTGCTATGTCAAGAGCGACCCTTCAATCCCGGATGGTGCTGTCTCCATTCCGCCGGTCGCCAACTCCCATAATATGGCGACCCGTGGAAAAACAGGGTACCGGCAGCCTCGCCTCGCTCTACACGCTGAGGTCCTCTCTCCACTCTCGCAGTCCTGCCGTGATGCTGTTGCTGATCCTCATTGGCGCCAGGCCATGGAAGACGAATATGCAGCACTTCAGGCCAACCACACTTGGGATCTTGTCCCACGTCCTGCCAAGGCCAACGTGGTTACTGGAAAATGGATTTTCAAGCACAAGTTCAATGCTGATGGCTCCTTGGAACGCTACAAGGCTCGTTGGGTACTTCGGGGCTTCACTCAACGCCCCGGTGTTGATTATGATGAAACTTTTAGTCCTGTTGTCAAGCCAGCCACTGTTCAAACAGTCATCACACTAGCACACTCTAAGGATTGGCCCATTCATCAACTTGATGTGAAGAATGCTTTCCTGCACGGCACACTTTCAGAGACCGTGTACTGCTCTCAGCCTACCGGGTTTGCTGATCCTACCCTGCCAGAGCATGTCTGCCGGCTCAATAAATCTCTCTACGAATTAAAACAAGCCCCGCGGGCCTGGTACAGCCGGTTTGCTTCTTTTTTGGTCTCTCTGGGGTTCACTGAAGCCAAGTCGGACACTTCTCTCTTCATATACAGCCACGGTACAGAGACTGTCTTCTTGCTCTTATATGTGGACGATATTGTTCTCACAGCATCATCACAGCAGCTCCTTCACCGTGTTATTGCTGCATTGAAAAAGGAGTTCGCCATGAAGGATCTCGGCCCTCTGCATCACTTCCTTGGCATTTCAGTTCAGCGTCACAAGGATTCAGTCATCCTCTCGCAGCGCCAATACATACTGGACATCCTCGCTCGCCATGGCATGAGCGATTGCAAACCCTGCTCCACCCCAGTTGACACTTGTGCAAAGATTCCTGCTGATGCCGGCCTTCCTGTTGCTGACCCCACCAGCTACTGCAGCCTGGTGGGCGCCCTCCAGTACCTCACGTTCACCAGGCCGGACATTGCTTATGCTGTTCAACAAGTATGCCTTCATATGCATGCCCCGTGTGAAGTTCATCTTGTTGCTGCCAAAAGGATTCTTCGCTATCTCCAGGGCTCTCTCGGTCATGGACTGGTCATCCCCCGCACAGCCCCAACACAGCTTCGTGTGTACACTGACGTTGATTGGGCTGGCTGCCCGGACACCCGTCGCTCCACCTCCAACTATGCAGTTTTCCTCGGGGACAGCCTGATCTCCTAGTCTTCCAAGCGGCAGCCCACCGTCTCCCGGTCCAGCGCCGAGGCTGAATATCGGGCTGTTGCAAACGGCGTTGCTGAAGTCATTTGGCTGCGACAGCTGCTCAAGGAGATTCATCATCCCCTGGACTCCGCATGCCTTGTCTACTGCGATAATGTCAGCGCTATTTACCTCTCCTCCAACCCTGTGCAACATCAGCGCACCAAGCACGTGGAAATCGACCTCCACTTCGTCCGTGAACGGGTCGCCATGGGTACTGTTCGTGTTCTACATGTACCCACCACATCGCAGTTCGCCGACGTCTTCACCAAGGGCCTTCCCTCCTCCGTCTTCATGGATTTTCGCTCCAGTCTGAACGTCCGTTCCACCGACGCTCCGACTGCGGGGGGTGTTAGAAATAATTGCTATTTATTATAATCTCCTAGTTACTTGTGTAATCTAGCCATTGATTAGCCTAGCTTGCTGTGCCGGGTTCTCACCCAACTGGCCCCTTGAGTCGTGTTCAGACTCGGCTGGCCCCTTGGGGCATCCTCCTCTCTCATATAACTGTAATCCCCTCTGTAATTCTATCATCAAGCAATCTAAGCCTGCTGGCTATCGTTCAGCAAATATGATAATAAACTTTCATTATCACCAATGATGTTCAAAAGTATGAGTCACTATTTTCTTTTCTCGAACACATAAGAGCTGAAAAAGTAAGGTTCAGTATAACTCAGAAGCTGAAAGAAATGCACGAGAGTTAAACCATGATCACCATAGAGGCATGACCCTTGGTGCTATGCCTTCTGCCATTTAAATATTCAATGCTAGTGCTGGTGCTACTGCTACTGTGGTGATGGCTAGGCCTGGCCATGAACTGTCCCCAAGCCATCATGGTGGCGGCCGGTCCAGGTCACACCCTGACCATGCGCTCCGGCACCTTCCTCAACCATAGTCAACCCGCCCCACCGCTGCTCCGTACCAGGAACTTGCCATCGACCCTCGTCGTGCCCCACCACTCCCTCCTACTCCGCCGAGATCCGTCTTGTTAGAATAGCGCCTATAGGGCCCGCCATGGGCCTTGGCGCCCACGCCTGGTGGATGGGCTGCCTCTAGGGTATTATGGTAGTTGATCTCTGATTAGGCAAGGATCTCCGTTGATTGGGTGTGTTCTATAAACCCTACACGATCATTGCCTATATATTGTACCCTCCTGTACACATCTGAATCTATCTACTATTTCCGGAGCCATATTCACTTTCACGTCTGACCTGTAGGGAGCCCGCCGCTGGGCCATGCCGTGTGCGCCGCTAGAGGACGCCTCTCAACAAGCCACCTCGTCACCCTCCACTACCACTGGTTCCGATTCTTTTTTTGACTTTTCGTTTGCCATTTCGTTTGCCCGATCAGGGTTGAGTCACCTACTACTTGTCGACCTCACACATATCTACTGTGACATCGGCATCTACTACACTGGCATCTACCCCTTTGCCCATGCGGCTAGGCTAGGCACACGATGCTAAGGGGCAACGGGCACGCCTTCCCACATCACTTCTCGGTCATCTCGTCTACACATGTTCATCACTGGTTCGTCATTGCCATCACAGATCATGACATCTCCGCTAACTTCTTCCATTGTCATCCCGTCTTGCTTGTCGGTCATCTCATCTGCATGTCTTCATCACTGGTTTGTCATCGCCCCCCCCCCCCCCCCCCCACAGATCAAGACGCCTCCGCCAACTTCTTCCATCATTTTTCTAGAATGCGCAGGAGAGCTGCGCATCTTTATATTACAGAGAGAAAAAGGATCGGCCCCTTACATGAGCATCACCACCTCACTTCAGGCCGAGCCATGAGGGGTTGAAAGAAACAAAATAGTTTGCACTGAATAAAAAACCCAGAAGGATGAGACCTGACCACCACAAACTAGATTAACTAGCCCAAGATGTGACCTAGACCAAGAGTCTGTAGGCCTCATGCAATCAACTATTCCACCAATTCTCTCCCTTCTACAAGTACCACTAAGAGGATAGATTGTGTTGGATATGACAAAGACATACCGCATTAAATCAAGTTAAACAAAAAATGGAGACTAAAAACATCACTGAAAAAATAGGAAGCTTTTGTAAAGAACACAAATCTTTCAAAAGAAATCGATAGAAAAACCACAAAAATTTAGAGATATCAAGGTTCAGAAGATCCAAAATGGTTTCAGACTAGGGTGTGAGGTGACTCTAATAACGTGACAGTAAATGTGCAAAAGAACAGATGCATTGCTACTGTACAGGAAGAGGCAGTGTCATATGGATCATGCTGTACATGTCGTGAGTCCTATGAAACTAGCGAAGTGTTTATGAAATATTATCGAATGTAGGAGCTAGTATTTTCTATAGCTTTGTATAAGTAACATCAAATATAGTCAAATTTCACCACGTTTCAGTTATTAGACAAACAAAGGCCCTGCTTGGCAGTCTTGGAGCTGGAGCTGGAGGTACCACTTTTGATTTTAGTCTAAAAACAGCAGATCCAACATAGATCTTGGAGTTGAAGCTGTGCCAAATACGCCCAAAGAATAGATGGATTGCGTATGCCAACAAGCCAAGCACAAGCCATTCTACAAGCCTACAAGCCCCTAGCAAATCTAAAAAGGATTTTAAACATCTCCACACCATGTCTGTACTAGTATTACTGTAAGCAATTGTTATGACCGGCCTGCAGTACTCCAGGCGCCGGCCCGTTAGTGGCTAATAGGCCATATTTATTTATTTCGGGATTTATCTTATATTATTAGCAAATAGCCCAAGGGGTTAATTAGCAAAAGGTTATTCATTAGCATAAATACTTGTAATCAGGATTATTGGAGGCAAGCAGAAACATTATTTGTTTCCGGCTTCCTGAAGGGAGCCGGGAGACCTAATCGCCTACTGCCTCTCCTTTCCCTGCTCGCGTACACCACGGCGCCGCCACGCCGATTGCCGCGAGTCCTTCGTTCCCGACCCCCGATACAGCACACCTACAATCTCCGTTCAACCTTCCGCAGGGCTAGCGCTCCTATCAGCAATCTTCCTGTCATACGAGGTTTCAATTGGATAGTAAGCCAATCATCATCTTTATGCAGATATTAGAAAATTAGTTTGAAAGTGGATAAGAGTTAATATCAAACTTAATGGATAAATTTCAGAATAACTTTGTGACCCAAGGCATCGACTCTCAGGCATAAATATGGTTCCCATGAGGCTTCAATAATTTTAGACAGTAAACCAATCAACAGGTTCTCATGTAATTAATTCTGAAAACACACGAGTTAACATAAAATTTACTGGAGTGTGTGTTGGTGATATAGCACAACAAACATATAATAACATTTTAAAACTAGAAATTCATAATAAATGTTACAAAATAACCTTGTTCAAAGTTTTCCAATCATCAAGAGCTTCATTGTAAGCATCTACTAAACTTAGCATCTTGTCCTTCAGATATTTCTTCTCAGTTATACTAACTTCACAAGATAACAATCGGTCCATATATGCCAGCCAGCAGTTAGCTACTGTATCTGGTGATGAACTGCAAGGAAAACTCAACAGACATAAGATTATACACCTTAGGATCTATGAAATAGTCACCAAAATTAAAAACAATGGTACCTCAAAAGTACTTATAAGACAAAAATTGTTAGCCCAATATAATGATTGCTTAAATATGTTATCCTAAAGTACGAAATGAAGATTTAAACAGGAATTTCTCACCCAGAAACACTTCTCCAACATAAGCAAAGAATAGAATCCAAAAATTTTAGTTTTAAAATGCTTTCAAACAAAGAAAAAATAAAAGACTACTCTTGGCAAGCTGAGTCCAGCTCAAACGTTAATATACCTGAGTGTAAACCTAGTCCTCAAAAAAATCATCGAATAATGCACTTTCCAGGGAGGATCCATAATGTTGAGGGTTGTTTTGCTCCTTTCTCTTTTGAGTAATCCTTTGAAGCCGAGATTGACATGGTTTGAAGTATTTCAGTAACTGAAAACACCAAATTCAGTCATAGTGAATTAGTGAGTAGCTCCCATTAGTAAGTTGGCAGAAATAAACAAAACAAAGAAAGGCTTGAAAGTGTGCCATGCATCATGATATCCGAACGAGTGATTTATCATGCAATCTATTTTATAATAAGAAATGGCTATCCATGTCAGTGAGTTGCTATTGTATCTAATAAGATATGTGCAGCCTATGAAGTGTCCATATTGAGCCCACCTGTGATCCTTAGTACTACAAAAAAAAAGGGTGCTCAATACCTAATTTGCAAAAACCAATCACACCCCTAATTTCAACAATTTATATAGTACATACAAATCAATAAAACTAAACTGCAAAACAGAATATAATGCAACACAGTTGCTATGGAAGACTTCAGCTAAAGAGCATTCACTGCAGGTCATATCATAGAGTTGTATTCATGAGAAAAAAACTAGATAAGCACATTAAATACAGAAAACAATGCACTAGAAATTCTTACAGAGGATTAAACACAGCATAGAGCAACATCTACTAGGCAGAAAAAGGAAGTCAAGATTCAAAATCATCCACAACATAGAAAGAGAAAACGGTTTAACTCCATTCTAATCTACTGGTAGGGGTGGAACAAAGGGGCATCATGAGCTCTTGCATTAAAGTTAGAGCTGCTCAAACACAAGAGAAAGAACGAATTGTGTTTCCTTTTCAAAAATAAAATATGATGAAATGTTGGTATTCCATAGAAATACAGGATTGCAGAATTTCAGTAGTGATAAGACCAACCAACCTCTGAGTTTCTTGATACCCAGAACATATTGCCACCAAAACTGCTTGCCATAGATTGTGATCCAGAAACAGGAAAAAATATAGCATACTTGGAATTTCCAACAATATCCTCCAAACCCCGGATATATGTAGCAGTCAAGACATGAATATCACCAAGATGTAGCCCAGGATACTTGTAGACAAGAACGTCTCCAGAAAGTTGGCCATCACCACTGTGCAACAGGAGATACAGGAAGTTACAACGGCCACCAATAGGAACAGCAAGAAAAAAATACTCAGTTGTCTAAAATTTAGTAATAAACTGTTAATTTCATGCTACCCTAACAGATTACACATAATCTACTATGATATTTCAGTAAATTTCTGTTTTAGATGAAGCAAGCTTTGTTTCAAGGTGAAATATTGTGGCATCTACGTTCCGCAAAATGATGATGCACCCAGCCATTACAAGGTTAAAAAAGGGATAGAACACTGAAACAAGGTGTGCATCAAGCAACACGAAGTCACAAACCCAGGCCTACGACACAAAACCACAAGAACAGTGCTTGCAGCTTGCAATGCACTAACACTTGTTGTCTTATGCCACTGAAAGAGAGAATCTCCAAGATTCGTAACTTAAGTCCTCCGACATGGAGAGTGACAGCACTCAGTTGACAGCCACCATCGAGGAGTGGCAGATGACCAGCTGACGGATACAGAGGTGAAGGCAGCACCAAGGAGGGTAATAACACCCTCAGGTTCAACTGTTGCAAGGAACCCAGTAATTTATTCCATTTTTTCTAAACAAACATAGAAGGAACTAGAAGACTCTATAATAATTAATAAGAATTAGGCACCCAAATTCACCTCGATGAGGATTTGAACTTGAGTGGTCTGGGTGTACATCCACACCCTCATCCAACCTTGGTAATTTGTTCCTTTTTTTTAGAATGACATGAAGCTTTTTGCCAAAAATGTAGTCACATTACAAAGAATTAAAGAAAGGAAAAACAAGAACAATGCAGCGACATTGGTATACATCATACAAATAGGTCTGGAAAACCCTAAAGAAGCAATGTTTTCAAGGCGGTAAGGCGAGGCGTGGCGAGTGACTACCGCCTTACGCTTAGATGACTAAGGCATGAGGCGAGGCGACGCGAATTTAAGAAAAACTTAAAACAACAGCTTAGAGCAGTAGATGACGAAGAAAAAAGAAAAAGAACAAAGAAAAAGAGAGGAGGAGTAAGAAGTGGGCTGGCCCAGCCCACCAGGGCACCAGGCGGCCCATGTGCCCCTCCCCCTCACCCTCGTAGCCCTAGTCTTCATCTCTCTCCTGCCTGCGCCGCCGCCGCAACTCTGTTTTGACTTCCGCCTCCGCCCATCTCTCTGTCTCTTCCCTCCCGTTCCCTCCGCCTCCGCCCACCTCTCTCTCTCTCTCTCTCTCTCGATGGTGGAAGAGGAACAAAGGAGGCGGGATGCTGCAGGCCAGCGCTGACTAGGGGAAGACGGCCGCGGCCCGCACAGGTGGCCGCACGGCTCGACGGCGGTCGGTCGGCAACTTCTCCCGTCCGCGCGGGCGAGCTGCGGCTTCTTGTTCCCCTCCCACTCTCCTACTCACGGGTGTGGAATCTCCCGCGCCCCCGCTCTCTCCCTCCCGCTCTCCCGCTCATTGGTGTGCAATCTAAGGCGAGTCGTCTGCTGTGGTGTCGTGCGTGCAGCGCCTTGGCGCCTAAGCGACGCCTAAGCGTCGATTAAGCGACGCCTTGAAAACATTGTAAAGAAGTTTATGATTCATGTGAGATTATGCAGCCATGCACGACTAGTTTCTGTTGTTTCTGGGGTTTAACTGTAAAAGATGGCTGGGGAACCATCACAAGTACGGCCGGCCTATAGAACGAGAATGGTGAGCACTACACCACTAACAAATTTAGCTGCTCAGAGGAGATAAAAAAAACATCAAGATTCAACACGCATTGTTAAATACTTACAGTATGACACAAACTTCGTTAGGTTTTAAGGACCCTGTGGGGTCGGTTGTACCCATCAAAAAGAAGGAGTCATCAATTGGGATCTTTCCATGTCTGAGTCCTCTCATTTCCTCTTTAGCCATGATTTCAAGTCTGGACTGCAAATATGGCTCCTCTATTGAAATCCCGGAAAGAATCATTTGTGCCGATATTGAATTGTCCATTTCAGCAAAATTTAATGAAGCTGTATAGCCAAACCACAGACAAGATGATATAGGGTTACCACATGAATCAAAGCACTAATGACAATAATAGGCCAACAACAAAAAATGAACAGGAGATAGAACATGAACAAAAGGTTGGCATCAAGGATTACATCATTTATGGTCAGATCAGCTGTATAATAAATTATAAATAGCATTTTACACCAGTTTTTTAGAGGGAACCAATGCCTACCAGTCAATATCCTTGTTTGGTTCATGTACTAGTATTGCCACCATTTTCCACAAAATTTAGCCAAACTAACCTAAGGTTAGGTTAGGCATGATCATCTATGGTTTAGATTGTGGTTTATGCTGGTCTCTCAGCCCGGCCCATAGGTGAATGGTTTCAGTGGATTGGTTTGGTTGCAACGGTTTCCATCGAGCTTGCCCTGATGGGTTGATTACATGGTTTTGACGGTTTAAACTAGGTCTACATGCTTCCCTGCCTGGCTGCGAATTGCTATGGCGCGGCTAATTGCCTTGGATCTAGCCATGGTTCCAGTTTGCTAGCATCCCAATACAGCATGCCTACAGGGGACCAGGAAGACTCCTCTTCCTCCCGACACTCGTCCTTTTCTGAAGATGCCAGCCACAGTGCGCCATGCGCTCATCGCTACAGCACCTGCCTCACGTCAAACACTCATTGCTGCTGCCACGCTCGTCGTCCAGCCTGTTGCACTGTGTCCTCGCCATGTCAACATGGTGGCCTAGCGGCTGCCGCCAATGTGCAGTCCCGCAGATCATGCATGGGTGCACCAGGGCGCTAGGATGGGTTGAAGTGGTTTTATGGTTTCTAACCTGCAATAGAACAAACTGTAGAGTGTAGACAAAATAGATGATTTCAGCCTTGAAACTAGCTAAACTGCTAAAACTAACTCGGCTGGTCTAGTCTGGATTGGTGATGGGCTGAACGGTTTTAGCCCAGCCCATGAACAGGAATATCTAAGTCATTGAAACTAGCTAAACTGCTAAAAACTGGAAGCATGCATGTAGAAAAGCAGACCTTTAAGTGCATCATTAATAACATGACAAATACTATGGATTCCATCTGATGCATTTAGTAGCAACTTCATAAAATACTCTGCTGGAACACCTCCATAATGAAGTAGCGCAATTAGGAACCATGATGTCAATGCCCTCTTCGGTCGATTGCTGAGGAAAAAAAACAGTACCCAAATCTTTAAAATGGAATGAGTATACAACAACAATAGTAAAACAAAAGGACCAAATCTTCGTCAAACAGATAAGTAATACCGTTGAGAAAAAGAGAAAATGACTATAAGAAACCTTGGTTACAAAAATAAGTAGCCAATATCCAGCCCCCAACTATCATCTCGATTACATTTCATTCTTACAAACTTAATGTGGACAACTAAACCAGGACTAATATATCCCCCATATCTTAGTTTCCCTCTATCTATAGTTGGTGTTTTATTATCATAGTGGACCTTTGAAAAAACAAAAATTGTATTGACTAAAATGTATAATTTCAACTTTCATGTGCTACCGAGGAACCATAAATATCCTCCATGACTTAGGTTTAGTCACCTAATCATAGTGAACCTCAGTGTTTACAAGTAATCCGATTAATCCAGATTAATCGGACTAGTCGGTCAATGAAGGTCGACAAGGGGCACCGAGGCCACTAGCTTGACCAGAAACCTAGTCGTCCGATTAGTCGTCGCTTAATCGCGATTAGTTCCAACTAGGAGGGGGACAAGCAGGCTAGTTGCTCTGTTTTTCATAGACCTGCTTAACCGGGCTTACAAGTGGGCTATTGGGCTGGCAATTTGGCCTGTTAGGGTTAGCATTGGAGTGCCCAAAAATGCAGAACAGGAGGCCCACTGGAATCCTCCCCAACGCTGTCTGCAAATTCCTCCCGCGCGTGACTCCTATTCTTCCTGCAAGCCGCCAGTGCCTTCTACCAGTTCAAGTTGCAGCTGCTCTTCGTAATGAGCTCCTCCTCCGATATTGCGTGCCCTTTCCCTCCTGCTCCATCCCTCACTCCGCAGCCTCTCTGCTAGTCTGCTTGCCTGCTGTGCTGCCCTCTGCTACTCACTTGCTGGCTCTCCATCCTAAGATGACGTTTGGGACAGGGATATGGAGTTCTGGACAGTGCAGAAATCAACTCTCACAAGTCACCCATTAACCACCGATATTGATGCTTGCTTTATCGTGTACACTATATAGTATATATATGTGTATATATATATATATATATAGTATGTATATGTCCTGAAATATATAGGATGACTAGAACTGACTAGGCTCAACTAATTAGTCACCTGGTCAGTAGGTTCGACTACACGATTTGTAAACACTGGTGAACCTACATCACAAAGATTGTCGGTAGAGGATAAAGTGAGCAAAGCAGTATCATTAAGCTTTAAGGTACGATACACTAAGTTTGCGAGACTGCCTAAAGCTAGCAAATTGATGCAGCTATGGGTAGAAAAAAGGAAACTGATCGCATGAAATGAAGTCAATCAGATATTTTAATGCTAAAGCAAGGATGGATCTTTCTGTCCACAGAAGGGCTGAATTTTGCTCCCTCCGTTTATCTATGTTAGTCATATGTTGATTGAAAAGATCAAACTTTAAATATTTTGAGTTTTGACCAACAACTAGTCAAATTATATGCTTCAAGTGTTACATCAACAGAATTGTATTTGAAGTCCTTTCAAGATTGTGGAGATTGATCTCAATCTCCAAGGTGGCATGAGCAGAAAGATGTGCACTTGACTAAGGATCAATGACTGATATGTGACTACAAATACCATGTGGAAAGACCGAATATGATAGAAAACCCTAATGATTTGTTGTTGATTGCATTGACCCTCAGGGGCTATATATAGGTACATGTGAGGGAGACTTGGGGTACAAGACAAGTTGTACTAGGTTTAAACATATTCTAAGGACTCTACAACTCAGTTATACATATACTCTAAAGCAGCGAGAGCATGGTGGAGAATAAGGCAATAGTGATGGACAATGTTCAACAAGGCGAGATTCCACGGTCGCCTAGGCACGACTAGGCGCTGGGCGGAGGGGTACCGCCTCGCCTAGGGGTGTAGGCTGACGTTGGGCGGAGGAGGAAGGGAGCGGCGAGCGGGGGTCACCGGTGGGGGAGGAGGAGCGACGCGCGGCGGGCGGAGGTCGCCGGTGGGGAAGGAGGGGCGGGCGTGGGCGGTAGGCGCGTGCGTGTGCAGGCGGTGCGCCGACCAGAGAAGGCTGAGAGAGAGAGGTGCAGGAGGAGATCCAGTGGCGGTGGCGGCTGTGCGGCATCGGGACTGCGGGAGAGACTGAGCAGAGGAGCAAGAAAGGTTGGAAACTTTGGGCTTTGGGCCGTTTTCAGAGGAGAAAGAAGGGATAAGGTGCTAGGGGACTTGGGCTTTGGGCCATTTTCTGTTGTAAGGGCCTTTCTCTTTAGTGAAGTCCACTTATCGCCTATTTTCTTTTTCTTTTTTTCAACATATATGTGTGTATTAGCCACCACCTAGAAAACGCCTAGGCGCTAGGCGACGGGTCTCCACCTAGAAACCGCCTAGCACCTAGAAAAACATTGGTGATGGAAGAGGCAAGAATACCTTGTGAAATAAACTAGAGACTTATGGTGTGTTTGGTTTGTGAAATCATCCCATGCTTCGTGAGGTGATGCATCATGAATTCATCCCATAAATTTTGGTGGAATCAACCCATTCCTCATGCATATACTAATTATTAGCTTGTGAGGAATAAGGTGGTGATGGATCAACTCATTCCATTCCACAAACCAAATAAAAAAAGTGAGTGAGAAGATGGACCACCTCATTCCTCAAACCAAACACACCATTAGTGAATGCAGGGGAAAAGTTACCCAGTTACTGCAACATATGTCCAGATCTAGATATTTTGATGTCACTTTTTAATTTCCATGAAAAATGTGCATATGCTTGGGATGTATACCTAATCCAATAAAGTTAATAGGTATACCTTGTCAAAATCACTTCCAAGGAGTTGAAGGATTTCACATCTATTAAATTTGGATCAGCTTTAACTTTTATCGTTGATGGCCGGATATGAATTGTTCTAGGCGGAAGCTGCAGTAGAAATGTAGATTAGCAATTAGAAACTTTTTTTCTAATTGGCTTCAAAAAGACAAGAAACAATAGATAAGGCAGTAACCAAAATCATGTAAACAAATAAAGATACTAGAGAGCATTATCTTCCCTTATGGCACTACAGAAACTCAAAATTCATCTTTCACCAGCCTGCAGACTACTTTTGCAATTCTTCCCAAAAAGCTACCATTTTTTACTATTGTCAAATTAAATAATACAATCAGAATAAAAGCCCAGAATTAGAAGTGGCTAAATCCTTGACAACACACGTTCCAATAGTTTGCAGGCCCTGTTTATGTATTAAAAGAATATGGCATTTACCTTATATACCCAAATCTTTTTTTTCTATGTAAAAGCACAAAGACACTAGTGAAAATCTAGTCTACTTTAGTTGCTACTATAGTTTGTAGGACGTTTTGGCTTTCTTAGATACATATCTTTTGCTATGCTCTTAGACATACACTATGTCTAGAAAAGCCAAAAAGTCTTACAATTTGGAATGGAGGGACTACTAAATTGCAAGAACAATTATATAAAAAATAAAATAAGCACACAAAAAAGTAGAGAGACAGAAACATATAAACTACTCTAAACGTTGCTTGTAGCTTAGTAAAATAAACCAGGGTATCTTTTTTAAAAACCGTAATTATAAAAACACGCAGTTCAAACGAATCACGACAAATATAATCTTGTCATGAGGAACATGTCAATTACATATTATATCTCGATATAAATATATAATTATTTCAAAAATTCAAATGTTGCTCATAAAATGCTTTTTTAGAATTCCAACTAAAAAAAGATAATATGACCTCAATATCTCATCCATCTAATTACAAATGGTGAATAAAATAATCAAAGACAAGATTGCAAATTGAAGGATACAACATTGTAGCCACATACCCGTCTATCAACCAGAAATGTTCCCTTTACAACACATCTGCTAGAAGTTGTGTCTCTATTGATATTGGGCTAACCCTAGAAGGGTAGCTATATAGGGTAGCATACATGGGCCTATACTCCAACACCCCCCGCAGTCTGGACTACCGGCGCAGCGGAGTCCAAGACTAGGCAAGAAAGAAAACAAGAAGTGCACAACACACACAGGACCCCCCCGGCAGCCACAACTAGCCACTGGAGACGTTGAGGCTGGAGCGAAACTCGGAGAAGGTCGAGGAAGGGAGGCCTTTGGTGAAGCTGTCCGCAAACTGTGAGGTGGTCGGGACGTGAAGTACTCGGACGTCGCCGATGGCCACACGGTCGCGGACGAAGTGTAGATCGATCTCCACATGCTTGGTCCGCTGGTGATGCACGGGGTTGGTGGAGAGGTAGACCGCGCTGACGTTGTCGCAGTAGACGAGCGTGCTCCTGGCGAGAGGGCGGTGAAGCTCAGCCAGGAGCTGGCGGAGCCAGGCGGCCTCGGCCACGCCGTTGGCAACGGCACGGTACTCCGCCTCGGCACTGGAGCGTGAGACCACCGACTGGCGCTTGGACGACCAAGAGACAAGGTTGCCGCCGAGAAAGACAGCGTAGCCGGAGGTGGACCTGCGGGTGTCCGGGCAGCCTGCCCAGTCAGCGTCGGTGTAGACAACCAGCTCAGCAGTGGAGGACCGGCAGAGGAGCAACCCGTAGCCGAGAGTGCCACGGAGGTACCGGAGAAGCCGCTTCATAGCAACCAGGTGGGGCTCCCGCGGAGCATGCATGTAGAGGCAGAGCTGCTGTACGGCATAAGTGATGTCCGGTCATGTGAAGGTGAGGTACTGGAGCGTGCCAGCAAGACTCCGGTAGGTGGTAGAGTCCGCTGGCCCAAGCATCGGACCCCCAGCCTCTGACAGCTTCCCCTAGGTGTCAACTAGGGTAGAGCAGGACTTGCAGTCAGTCATCCCTGCTCGCTCTAGAATGTCACAAGTGAACTGCCGCTAGTGGAGGAACAAGCCTGAAGGTCGGGGCTCAACAGTGACGCCGAGGAAGTGGTGGAGCACCCCAAGATCCTTCATAGCAAATTCCTTCTGGAGAGAAGCAATGATGCGGTGGAGCAGAGACTCGCTGGAGGCGGTGAGAACAATGTCATCCACATAGAGGAGCAGGTAAGCAGTCTCACCCCCATAGTGGTATATGAACAGGGAGGTGTCATACTTAGCCTCCGTGAACCCAAGAGTCTGTAGGAAGGTAGCGAACCGAGAGTACCAAGCCCGGGGTGCCTGCTTGAGCCCGTAGAGAGATTTGTTGAGCCGGCAGACCAAGTCAGGACGAGAAGAATCCACGAAACTGACCGGCTGACTGCAGTAGACCGTCTCAGTCAGAGTGCCATGGAGGAAGGCATTCTTGACATCTAGCTGATGCACAAGCCAGGAGCGCTCGAGAGCCAGTAAGAGGACGGTGCGGACTGTAGCTGGCTTCACCACGAGACTGAAGGTCTCAGCATAGTCAATGTCAGGCCACTGAGTGAAGCCACGGAGGACCCAGTGAGCCTTGTAGTGCTCCAAGGAACCATTAGCACGCCTCTTGTGCGTCCAGATTCACTTGCCGGTGACAATGTTGGAGCCCGGCGGACGGGGCACTAGGTCCCACGTCTGGTTGGCGAGGAGGGCCGCGTACTCCTCTTCCATCGCGCGGCGCCAGTGAGGATCCGCCAAGGCCACGCGGACGGAAGAGGGTACCAGAGATATCCCCGTCTCGCAGGCGGCGGCGGTGAGGGCCTGCGGGCGAGACGCCTGCCTCGTCACCATCGGGTGAGTGTGACGAGGGTCCCGGTGAAGAAGAGGCAGGTGGTACACCGGTGGGTCGGCGCGAGAGCGCGGCGGGGCCGACGGAGCACGCACTGGTGATGACGGCGCTGGTGGCAAGGGCAGCGATGGAGGCAGAGACGTCGGCGGCAACGGCAGAGCCGGCTCACGCCGACGCTGGTAGACGATGCCGAAGCGCCTGGGAGGAGGTGAGGGCGGACCCGGCTCCCCCCGGCGCTGCTAGACGAGTCCGAAGCGCCCGGGAGGAGGTGGGGTCAGTGCGCTCGGTCCCACGATCAGAACGGCAGCATCGGACACAACGGGAGGCAGCGAAGCCACAGGGAGCGATGGTGGAAGCTCCGAGGCTGCCTCGGCCGTGTCAGGTACCGAAGGAAGGTCCTGGTGCGAGGCCGGCAGGGGCGAGGTGGGACCACCAGGAGAGCGCGCCGAAGCAGTACCTGTAGGGTAGAGGGAGAAGGGTGGCAGAATCACCGGGTCAGTGGGAAAAAAAGGAATGCCGACTCATCAAACACGACATGGCGAGAGATGAGGACACGGCGAGAGGTAAGGTCAAAGCATCGGTAACCCTTGTGATCCGGAGAGTATCCGAGAAAGACACAGAGGGTCGATCGGGGAGCCAGCTTATGGTGAGCGGTGGCGGCGGTGTTAGGGTAACACGCACACCCGAAGACTCGAAGGTGGTCGTACCGAGGAGGGGTATAGAATAGAGCGTGGTGAGGCGTGGGAGCTGGACAGGCAGTAGAAGGAAGACGGTTAAGGAGATAGGTGGAGGTGTGCAGACACTCAGCCCAGAAGCGAGCGGGTAGGGATGCCTGGAGCAAAAGGGTGCGCATGGTGTCATTGGTTGTGCGGATCATGCGCTCTACCTTGCCGTTTTGAGAGGAGGTGTACGGACAAGACATGCGCAGGTGGACATCGTGAGAAAGGAAGAAGGTACGTGAGGTTGAGTTATCGAACTCATAGCCATTGTCGCACTGGACAGCCTTGATGGTGAGGCCGAACTGAGTGGATACACAAGCAAAGAAGTGGCTGAGAGTGGGGAACGCCTCGGACTTGGCACGCAGGGGAAAAGTCCAGGAGTAATGGGAGAAATCATCGACCACCACCAAGTAATACTTATAGCCAGACATACTGAGAACAGGAGAAGTCCACAAGTCGCAATGAATAAGATCAAACACACGAGTGGCATGTGAGGAAGAGGACTGAAAGGGAAGGCGAACGTGACGGCCCAGCTGACACGCATGACACAAGTGCTCATCGTGAGCCCGAGGGCACCGAATGTCGGAACTACGACTGAGCTGCATCAGGGCATCCCGGCCAGGATGGCCGAGGCGACGGTGCCAAGTGGTGGAGGAAGGAGTGGCAGCAAAAGCGGCTGAGGAAGGCGAAGAAGGTGAAACAGACGTCGGAAACCGAAGGGTGTAGAGAGGCCCAATACTGTTACATCGGAGCAGAGGACACCGGGAAGCCAAATCCCTCACGGTGAGGCCAGAGGGGTCAAACTCAACCGAACAAGAGTTGTCAGTTGTGAAACGGCGAATAGAGAGAAGGTTGTGAACCATACCAGGAGCCACAAGAACATCAGGGATATGAAAAGAGCCGTGGGAACTGGTAGTGCCCACGGAGGAGACAGGAATGCAAGTGCCATTGGCGACCATGATGGAAGAGGGACAGGAAGGGTGGGGAGGACGGAGAGAAGAAAGTAGACTCGCATCGGGCGTGGTGTGGAAAGTGGCACCTGAGTCAGCGATCCAATCAGGACTGGCTGATCGCAACCCTGCGACAGGAGGAACAGAGGGCGGAGGGCTGGTGGTGGTGGTGAAGGAGTAGGCCAAAGTCGCCGGGTCCCAAGCAACAAACCCAGGCGAGGTACCGGGAGGTATAGTACACGGGGATATGGTGTAAAACCCCGGGGAAGCATCGGTGAGCATGGCCGCCGACGGGCGAAGCTCACCCTCAGCAGCTGCAACTGCGGCAAGAGCAGGATCGGCGTGACCGGGGTAGAAGAGGGTCGGCGGCGGCTGAGGTGGTGCAGGGAAGGCGTGGACACCGTCAGTGGCCGCCGCCACCGAGAGGACAGCGCCTGGGAGGAGGCCACCGGCGTCCAGGGCGCCTGGGAGAAGTCCGGCGGCGTCTAGACCCACGCCGGGGAGGTGAGCCACAGGGAGGAGTGCGGCGTCGGCGGGCGGCGCGGCAGCAGCAGCACCCGCGCCCGCAACAGCAAGGGCGGCGGCGGCGCCGGGGATCAGGGCTGCGGTGGTTGCGGCCCTAGCGGCACCCTGCCTGGCCGCGCGCCCAGCGGCGGTAGCGGTAGCGCCTGGGGCAGCAGGGGTGGCGGCCGCAGGGGGCGGGTGGGCGGCTGGAGCGGCACGGGCGGTGGCAGCAGAGGGTGGGCGGTCGGCTGTAGCGGCGATCTGCGCCCAGGAAGAGGAGGGAAGAGGTGGGAAGGCATGGAAGTAGGAAGGAGGGGGAGGAGGAGGTCGGCCGGCCATGGAGATGGCGGCGGCGGCACCAGCCAGAGGGGCGGCGGCTGGGGGAGGGGAGGAAGAAAACCTAGCTTGATACCATGCTAGAAGTTGTGTCTCTATTGATATTGGGCTAACCCTAGAAGGGTAGCTATATAGGGTAGCATACATGGGCCTCATAATGGGCCTATACTCCAACAACATCCATTGGAAAACATATGGGACTGCATCAAAAGAGGCTAGATCAAAAGAAAGAATTGAAAGTCAGTAGCCAATATTCACACACAAGATCATGCCACAAAGCTCTCAATTAAAGATTGCACTAGTCTCAGGACACTGACAATGTGAGTTGGACGCCCCCTTGAATTGGCAAGCCTTATCAATGTGTCATTTTCATCAAAGTCCATATTATCCTGAGCAAATCAACATATAGTAAATAAAGAAGTCCACTTAAGAGGAATGTACATATTTTAGCTATGTCTGCTACTAAACTGTACTTTTAAAAAGGGAAAAGTTTAAGTGCAGGTGTGCAACCAAATAAGGTAATGTATTTGGGTACACAACAAAATATGAATCATTTAGCAAGATTTATGAGCACATAACCATACATAATGTAACATTCAAACCATACAACTACTTTTCTTATTGTATAAAATAGCTTTGGGCCTCTGAAGCTGACACAAAAAGTTTTGGCAGATGATTAAACATCCTACTTACTAGAAACATGAGGCAACACTGCCATTGTCAATTCCTAAAATTTACCATGAGATAACAATGAATTTGTTCACATTTAATAGAACAGAATTGAAGAAAAACCCACAACTATGACCAACTGAAACTATTATGACCATAATTTAGATGGCCTTGAACACAAGTAGAGTGGCCATGCCAGTGAACGTGACCAGACTAAAAGTTCTTAGATAGAGAATAGGAGATTCTATGAACCTTGGTATATTTCTTGTGTGATAAGAAGATATACAAACATTAATAGCTCCACTCCAAATTGTAAGTTATTTTGGCTTTTTCTACATACATAATTTTTTTGGAAACACAGGAGAGCTGCCCTTCATTGTATTAGAGAAGAAAATAGTCCCCATACAGCCCATTCATCTCATACGGGGACCAAATGTGAGAGGTGGTTTTAGCAGCAAAACAAAGAAGAAACACTTGAGACAAATGCAACATGGACTGACCAAAGCTACAAAGAAAACTAGATTCTACCACCAAAGCTTTAAACCCTGCAGCTTCTTTGCTCCGGCTAGGCACCAGAGACTGTTCATCTCTGAACTCCCTCAAAATCAGTGTAACTGAAGGTGCAGCAGCACCCTCGAATTATTAGAGAATTCACTCCCCTCCCGTATTCTTTCTCCACCCTTTTCATTGTCATGCGCCACCAGTTGGCAAAGTTACACTCATTCTGCCTAGGAACAAATCCAGCTAGTCCAATCTACAAGAATTCTCACAGATCTCAGCAAGCCACGTCATCTATGGACCCCACAGCCACAAGTCAGTATGAAGCGTCGTCCCCTGGTGACTCTCCATTTCCATTCCCAAACCTGGTAGTGGTATGCGAAGTTACAAAACTGAAGGGCCATTTGTGATTGGTCTTCTTCTGTCTGCTCATATTCCCCACCCACAAGCTGCTACCCTTTAAAGCTAGCTGAACCATCTAGTGTGCCACCATGATCGCGAGCAGCTGGGCTGCCTCGGTTGCTCTCCGCAGAGTGCAGACCAAGGGACAGTGCCAAAAGGTCACGATCGCATCGTTCGGACCATCCTCTCACGGCACGGATACAAAAGCAGCAGCGTCGCAGGATCCAGCGGCCTCCGACGCCGCCTCAGGCCTCGCACATGTTGACGCGCTCCACGCCATGCTCGGCCACCTCCTCGACTTCCACAAGGCGCAGGCCGCGCGCTCTCCTTCTCAGCCGGCGGCAGCGGCGACCGCCTCCTGGACGCCTACCTCTGCTTCAATCGCGCGCGCACGGCAGCTTCTAGGAGGCCGTGGTGGAGCTGAAGCGGGACGTGACAGAGGTCGCAGCGCAAGGCCGGCAAGGACCTCGCCCGCCCCACGGTCTCCGCCTGGGCTTGGGACAGCGTGACCACCGGCATGCCCTCACGCCTCGACCTTGGCGGCGCAGTGGAGGTCGAGGTGCCCGGGCTGCTGGTCGAGGCCGCCGTGGCCACGGCTGCCCAGTCGGCTGCGTTGTTGAACACCGTCACGGCCATGTTGGCGAGAACTCGATGCAAGCTAGCGCCTGATCACGACGGAGGAAGCTTGATCCATGAGGAAGAAGATTGGCGACATCGACGAAAAAATAGGCAGCGGCGTTCCAAACAGAGAGACGGTAGCGGCCCCCACATGTATAGGCCAACCCAGTTTCAGTATTGTGCTATATGCGAGCAACTGAGAAACTCCAAAGACACTTTTACATTTTGGACGTCAGTAGTTGTATGTATGCCTTTCTCCTTTTTTGTCATACTTATTTATTTGAATACATCAGTTTTATTTATAAAGAGATATATAATGTTTGGTCAATAGGTGCTTTATCAGGCTTGGATCATTGTTTTCCATTAAAAATTTTAGCAACATCCACGAAGATGCCAAGGAATATTGTACTATTAGTATATTAGGTGCATTTTTCTCTACATGAAGGGAACTGTCTAATAGTTGCTAAAAATGACATGTTTTCTGCTTACATACAACGTTATAAAATTCATGCGCGGGGTATCATCTAGTTGGAGCAAACAATCTGAACCAAGCTTCTCTTGCCACTATACACGTTGTTAGTATTAGAGTGCACGGTTAGATTGTCACACTCCAATTAAAGGACAATATAGAGTGCATACATCTTATGTGCGCCTCAGTAATAGTCGCACACATAAGCCGACAAATTAATAAAAGTATCATCACCATGTACATACTTCACGATATTACATCACGTAGTTCTTAACATAACAAACGGAAAAGTAAATAACACTCTCGAACGAAGTATCTGCTCCACAGGGAAGGCCGACTGGTTGACCTAAATCTAGAATTTTTCAGGGAAATCCTCGTAGAAACTGTCATCTGTTACCCATCCGGGATTTTTATCCAAAAATGAAATAATAACAAGTGTGAGTACACTCGTACTCCACAAGTATAGTATAAGGATTCATGAGGCTCAAAAAGGATAGACACGGTTGACAGCAGTTAGCACTTTTAATAGATCAACATTTCATTATTAATTATTATTATTAAGTTATGCTTAAGCTCCCGTTTAACCCACATGATCACCTACTAGAATTAAGGAGAGTAATTGAGCATCAGTATAATCTCATCATCATCGTCATAAGTCATCCATATGTAAGTAACCATTTATTCTGTGAGTTTTCTGGGCCGCTCGTGACCGTGAGCACGGCTGTTATAACAGTTTTAACACTATGCAGAGGTTGTGCATCTTTACCCGTGAGTCGTGTTGCCCATATGCCCGGGCCCGTCGACCCCCTAACACTCCCAAGGTGAGTAGGCAGGGTACACTATGAAGCCTTCCATAGGTCTCTTCTAACATGTTAGGGCCGCGAGGTTTCCTCGGCAGACAGATATAGAGAACCCCTTTCAATGGCACAATTCCCGCAGGCTATACACATAAGAACAGAGGCAGTTCTATACCCAAAGTGGCAAGCCCCTTTTGCGCCCTTTCGGGTAACCTCTAACAAGCTAGAAAAGATCCTATTACTGAGCTAAAGTCAGAGCCATATGACTCTCACGGTTGCACTGTATGTTCCAACTTTTGCCCTACAGATAAGTCCTTACGGAGAGTTTAGGGCAACATGATCAACATCATCTGCACCTTTACCCTATAGTTCCACTGTTACCCTCATGTTTATTCATTGGTTCCATCAGTCATAGTGTAGATCATGTTTAGTTAGAGCACTAGCATTCTACCCATATACAAATAAAACCCATAGGGATCAAGGTACAAGTCATCGAAGACTATGATGTCCTTATAGTTAAGCAATATTAGACACATGCATAATGAGTATATTATATAATGAATAGGACAACAAGGTAGGCCCATGCTATACTTGTCTTGGTTCACGAACTGCTGCTGGTGCTGCTGCTCCTTGTACGTGTCCGGATTCCCAAAGTACTCCTCACCGTCTGAACTCGAACGACACAAAGTACAACACGCATTCCAGAGCAGACATACAAGCAAAACATGACTACGATTAGAACAGTACACCAACAATAAATAAAACTGTATAAAATATTTACCAAAATCATCTACGTCTCGCTACAATCACAACGACGCGAATTACACGAAAAACGGAGTTACAACGCACAAGTTACGAGCTATTTACGGTTCCAAAAGATAGCTATTAAACTAGACTTAATCGAGAAATTCAAAAGCTCCTAACAGCTCTAACAGTAGCACTATTGCGTAGATCATGAAATTATGAAACTAACACAAGTTGAACGGGTCAAATCGGAGCTAAAACGACGATTTTATAAGTGTTTTACTGCAGTGGCAAATCTGTAATTAATTTGGAAACGTATTTTACATTTAAACCGGAGAAACTACGTCTTCAAAATGGGAATGCGTATTTCGGGAATACGCCAAGGACGGCGGGTTAGATATGCCAGAAACCGACGGGCTCATAAGCAAAAATTCCCTCGAAGGGGTATGTTCTAATCCTGGCCGTAGACCTCAAGATCGACGACTGGGAAAGGATGGGAGAGTGAGAGAAGGAGCTACCGGCCGGGAACAGTAGCAACCACGGCGGCACCGCCATGTTCAACGGCGAGAAGCTCGCCGGAGCACAGGAAACAGGGCCTACGGGCGACGGTTCGACGAACCGAGAGCACTGGGGTGACGCGGAGATGATGGCGACCTCGACCGTACCATTTTTGCGGCCGGGGAAAGTCCCGCACGACGCTCGCCATGGCCGGCCGTGGGGAGAGCTCGTCGGAGCTCGCGAAACTGGCCCAAGAAGCCACCATTCGACACGGGAGGTGGATGGGGAGAAAGAGGGGAGCGGGGTGAAGCTCACCGAGCGACAAAACGAAGACGAGGGTGGCTCGGAGTCGATGGCGATGCGGAGGCGACGGACGGCACTCCGATGACCTGCGTTGATGCGGATTGCGGCTCAATCGAGTGAAAAATGGAGCGGGAGGGGCAATAGAGGGAGCGGTGAAGGGGGTTTGGCTTCCTTTTGAAGACAGGGCGCAGGCACTGGGACGCTCCCACGCACGGAGATCGTGGGCGCGGGCGGCTCGGAGGTTGCGGCATGACCGAACGAGCGAGCGGGGAAGGCGGTTGGGGAAAGAAGGTGGCGCCGACATGTGGGCCCGAGCGGTCAGCCGCAGCGGGAGAATGGGAGAGAGCGGCAGCGGCGGTTACCAGTGCCGACGGGCCGGCCCAACAAGGGAGAAAGAAGGGAGAGGGGGGGAAGGCGAGCGGGCCGAAAGGAAACGGGCCACGAGGCGAAAGGAGGGAGGGGGAGGAAAAGAAGTTTTCTTTTTCTAATTTGATTTTCCAAATCCAATTTCAAATGTTTTTGAATCTCTTTTGAACTTTGGATCAAAATCAATCAATACAATAAATAAAAGTGGCAGCATGGGTGCATCAACATGTTGCTAACCTTATGATTAATTTTAATTTCATAAAATTTTATTATTCCCTATATTTACATGCACACTCAATTACACAATAAATCACATTTAACTATTTTGAAATTACGAAAAAAAATTTGGGTGTTACAATTCTACCCCCCTTAAAAGAAATCTCATCCTCGAGATTGGGTGATGCTTACTCAAAAAGCTGCGGATAAGATTTTCTCAGATCTTCTTCTCTTTCCCAAGTAGCTTCATCTTCTGAATATCGATTCCACTGTACTTTGCACATCTTTATAGTGCGGCTCCTAGTAACTCTTTCTGCAGTTTCAAGAATCTTTACCAGATACTCTTCATATGTGAGATCTTCTTTAACAGTAAGCTCTTCCAAAGGAATTTGCTCTTCTGGTACCCGCAAACACTTTTTCAACTGAGAAACATGGAACACATCATGCACACCTGACAAACTTTCTGGCAGTTCCAATTGATTAGCCACTTCTCTACGTCTCTCCAGAATCTTGAAAGGTCCCACATATCTCGGTGCTAACTTGCCCTTCATATTGAATCTTCTCACATTTCTCATTGGTGACACTTTCAAATACACATAGTCACCTACTTTGAAACTCAACTCTCTTCTTCGGATATCAGCATAACTTTTCTATCTGGACTGTGCTACTCTCAAATTATCCCTAATCATTCTCACTTGTTCCTCTGCATTGCGCAGGACATCTGGTCCAAACACTTGAGTTTCACCTGTCTGATTCCAGAATAGAGGTGTTCTACACTTACGTCCGTATAAAGCTTCGAATGGCGCCATTTTGAGACTTTTTTGGTGACTGTTGTTATATGAAAACTCAGCATATGGCAAACTCTTATCCCAACTAGTACCATACCGTAAAGCACAAGCTCTCAACATATCTTCCAAGATTTGATTGTCCTTTCTGTCTGTCCATCGGTTTGGGAATGATATGCAGAACTGAAATTTAGCTTTGTTCCCAAAACACTATGTACCTTATGCCAAAAATGCGATGTAAACTGAGTTCCTCGGTCAGACACGATCTTCTTCGGAACCCCATGTAGGCACACTATTCTCTCTATATACAACTCCGCTAGCTTTGCGCCACTATAAGTGATTTTGACTGGCAAGAAGTGGGCTACCTTAGTAAGTCGATCCACTATTACCCAGATCGAATCATATCCGTGTTGAGTGCGGGGTAATCCAGTAATGAAGTCCATACCAACTTCTTCCCATTTCCACTCTGGTATTTTCATTGGTTGCAGCAATCCTGCAGGTCTTTGGTGTTTAGCTTTCACCCTTTGACAAGTATCACATATGGCCACATACTCAGCCACATCTCTTTTCAAACCATACCACCAATACTTCTCTTTAAGATCTAAGTACATCTTGGTGCTTCCAGGGTGTATAGAATAAGCAGAATCATGTGCCTCTCACAGAATCATATCACGGATAGCTTTCACTTTAGGTACACATATTCTTTTTCCAAACCATAGAGTACCATTCTCATCCAACCTGAAGCCTGGTGCCTTTCCAACCACTACATTCTCTACAATCTCCTTTAGTTTCTCATCCTCCAACTGACCCTTGCGTATATCTTGCTCTAATGTAGGCTCTATGGCCAATTCCACTACATTATTGACAAGACCCAAATTGAGATATTCCATTTCAGTTCGCAACTCTACTGGTATAAATGTCAACTGAAGTCCGTTGGCATAGCTCTTCCTGCTAAGTGCATCAGCAACAACATTTGCCTTTCCAGGATGATAATGCACTTCCAGATCATAATCTTTAATCAATTCCAGCCAACGACGTTGCCTTAGGTTCAACTCTGACTGAGTAAAAATGTATTTTAAACTCTTGTGGTCGGTATAGATATCACACTTATGTCCGATCAAATAATGCCTCTAGATTTTCAGGGCATGGACAACTGCGGCTAATTCCAAATCATGTGTTGGGTAATTCAGTTCATGCTTTCTCAACTGCCTGGATGCGTATGCCACCACCTTTCCTTCTTGCATAAGCACACATCCAAGACCTAGGCGAGATGCATCACAATAAATAGAGAAGCTCTTACTTAAATCAGGTAAGGTCAACACTAGGGTTGTTGTCAACCTTCTCTTTAGCTCCTCAAAGTTAGCCTGACATTTGTCTGACCATATAAATTTGGCATTCTTCTCTAGTAGGACTGTCATAGGCTTAGCTAGCTTAGAGAACCCTTCAATAAATCTCCTATAGTACCCAGCCAATCCCAAAAAGCTACGAATTTCACTAACATTGGCTGGGGCTTTCCAATTTAACACATCCTGCACTTTACTGGGATCTACGGCTATTCCACCATTAGAGACCACATGTCCCAGAAAAGATACTTCTTTCAGCCAGAACTCACATTTGCTCCTTTTAGCATACAATTTATATTCCCTGAGTTTTTGTAAGACTAGTCTTAAGTGTTCAGCATGTTCCTCTTTATTTTTGGAGAATATTAGGATATCATCTATGAATACCATTACAAACTTATCCAAGTACTCCATGAATACTTTATTCATCAGATACATAAAGTATGCAGGTGCATTTGTCAGTCCAAAAGACATCACTGTATACTCATAAAGGCCATATCTGGTAGTAAATGTTGTCTTAGGTATGTCAGATGCACGAATTTTTAGTTGGTGATATCCAGAACGGAGGTCAATTTTTGAGAACACACAAGCACCTTTTAGCTGATCAAATAAATCATCAATTCTAGGGAGTGAGTACTTGTTCTTTATTGTGACTTCATTAAGGGACCTATAATCGATACACATTCTTCGTGTGTCATCTTTCTTATCAAAAAATATAACATGTGCTCCCCAAGGTGAAGAACTAGGACGAATAAAACATTTCTCTTACAATTCCTTAATTTGTTTCTTTAGTTCTTCTAATTCATCTACCCCCATTCTATATGGTCTCTTAGCTATGGGTGCAGTTCTAGGTAAAAGCTCGATAAGGAATTCGATGTCGCGATCGGGTGGCATACCTGGCAGTTCATCGGAGAACACATCTGGGAATTCATCCACCACCTAATTCTCCTGGTTGGCAACATCGCTCAACTGGTTGACGGTGGCAGTTGGTTGAGCTTGCACTTCCACTTCAACACAAATTCTATCACCACTTGGAGCTGTCACAACAACGGATTTCTCCTGACATTGTATCACTGCTCTATGCTGCTTCATCCAATCCATTCCCAGGACGAGGTCAATCCCAGCGGTTCTCAGAACAATTGGATTTACTTTAAAAGCTACCCTCCTAGGAATATACTAGTAGAAGGGCTCCAATAGTTTGTTGGTATGCTACCCCGGTGAATTTACTAACACGGGATCCTTCATGGCACACAGGGGTATTCTATGCATTCTAACAAAAGCTTGTGATATGAAAGAATACGAGGCACCAGAATCAAAAAGTATGGTAGCAGAGATGGAGTTGACACTAAACGTACCCAACATAACCTCAGGCGCCTCCTGAGCTGATTCAGACGACACATGATTCACCTTGCCGGTGAACGGAGGTCGAGCGTTGGGCCTCTGGTTACTCTGCTGGTTCTGCGGTGTAACACCCCAGGTGTTTATCACCAATTAAGTAGTGGGTTTAAGCTCAAACATGACAGATTAAGTGGAAATGACAATGTCAATGTCAACCTTTGGAGAGGAGCCTAACTTAAAGTGGGATGCTGCATCCTTGCTTTGCATATATGTCATTTTCAAGATATATGTTTGGATGGTGTTATTGCAATATCTTCATGTGTCTCACCTTGGTATCTATCTATATTGATCCCTGGAAAAGTTTCATGAAGTTTGGAATCAAAAAGTCACATGAAATGATAAGTTCCATTCCTATTGGAATTTGCCCCATTAAGTTAATGTAACTATAGAACATCCACCAAACCTTGCAAACTGTCCAAATGACTCTAGATGAACTCTACAACACCTTAACTACACTTAGGGCACTTAATGGAACAATGTTCATGTTGATCATTTTGCCTAAATGTGCTTCTAAGTGATGGTTGACCATGTATGGACCCTGGAACACTTTTGTTTGACCGTTTCAAAAGTGTGACCTAGAAGCTTTGCATGACTGTGCACCCTTTTACAAAGTTGTAGAGAATTTTATAAGGAACAAACTTTGTTTAAGAGTCAAGTCATGAAAATGTGTGGAACATGATCAAAAAGGGCCCACAAGTGAGATTTGGGACTGTTTCCAACACTTAACAATTTTAAAGCCCCGATTTCAGTGTCATCGACATTGACATCCCGCGTTCTCTAAATTTTACTAAGCAACTCAAGTTGATCCAAATGTAAAGTTGGAGTGCATTTGATGAAGAAGAGTATGCATAAAGTTGGACTTCATTGGAGCAAGTTGGGCATCCCAAAATCATCAAAAACCGAGCTCTAACTTAGCCCTAGTAAGTTGTTGACGCTATCAACTTTGGGCTTAGTTATCTCCCAATTTGGGACACTTGTGACCTTGGCCCCTAAATGAAAGTCGTAGAGCATCATGCGGGCTTCAACTTTGCCTTTTGAACCATGTCCAAACTCGGCCCGTAGCCGGCCCAAACACGGTCTCCAACACAGGCACAGTGGAGCACGCTAGCTGTTCGACGAAGGGCCCTAGCAGGGACACGCGGTCACCATGCCTCGCACCCGTGCTCCACGCGTCGAGGGCGCTCTGCCGAAGATAAGCCGTCGTCCCACGCGGTGTGGACGCCCAGCTCCTTCACTCCACTCCCAGCTCCCTCCCTCTCCGCCCTCCTCCGCGCTTTCTCCCTCTCTGTTCGCGCAGAGCGCGGCCGCGCCATGGCCGGGCCGGCAGAGCTCCGGCCACTGCTGTCGCGCCCAATGCTCCCCACCATTGCGGCCTCCGCCACGTGCACCAGTGACTCCACCACCCTCTCCACGCACTCGCGCTCGCCTTGCTTCGCCGCAGCACGTGCAGCACAGAGCGCCGCCATCGCCATGGTCGCCATGGCCAAGCTCCATGGCCGCCGGTGTTCCTCCAACTCCGAGCCTCCTTGTCCTCAACCGTGCTTAGCACCACCTTGACCTCGTCGCACCGCCCGCGAAGCACCCCTTCCTCGGCCCCGTTGGCCGCCGGCAAGCTCCAGCGACGGAGCCGCCGCGGCAGCACCGCCGGTCACCGTGGTCAGGCGGTCACGAGCCACCCCAGGCTGTGGCAAGGCCACCTGCGGGTGCGCCCGAGCACCGCGGTCCTTCCCCGCCGCTTCCGCGACGCCGGTGAGGCCCTCATCGCCCGGAGCAGCGAGCTCCGGCGTGAGCGCCGCCGCCTCCCCTGTTTCCCCATCGGCAGGCGAGAGGAGCGGGCGATTTCCCTCTCTCTGTCTCTCGGTGTGAGTATGACAAGCGGGCCCGACCGGACCGTGGGGCCCACATGTCGGTTAAGCGGTGACAGAGTTTGGGTATATGTTGGGTGTGCCTAGCAATTTCAGTTGGGGTTGGATTTATTCTGGTTTTGGATTTTAATTTTATGTTAAATCTTCTAAAATCCATATCGCATGCTAGGAAACTCCAAAAATAGTAAATATGGACTTTTTGGGAACCTTGAGAAGAGATCTATGCAGTGGAGTCATAATATGTTACATGTTTGTAGAAGTTTCCTGATGTCTTTATTTTTGCTTTAAAAAGGTTCCAAAAATGCTTATAAACTTAACCAGAGCAAGATCTGGAGTTTTAGAACTCCAAAAATAGTGATTCTTGTTTTGTTAATTTTGTGATGACATGTACTTGCTAGGAAAAATATTAAACACCCTAGTTGTTCACTGTTTTCTTAGGGTTTTGGTTTGACCTTGTTAAATAAAGAAAATTATATTTTATTACTTGTCATTTTATATCTTGAGTTGTGATGCTCCAAATGATGTGAAATTTTTATGGTAGGCTTGTTATGCTATGTATGTACTGTGGTATAAATTTCATGGTCACTGCTTATTGTATGATCTAGTTATTGAGTTAACTTGTTTATGGCTTAATAAATAGCTTATAAATAATATATAAATGATAAAATAGAAAATGTTGTTCCTTTAGCTTAGTATGATGTTTATCTATCATATTGATTCATGCTATGACCATGTGTTCATAGAAAATATGGAGTTTTAGGTTTAACTTGCTCTCACATGATTATTGCAATAGCTATTTGTCTTTTTCATAGAGGTTTATATACTTGTCCAAATGGCTTGAAATTTGGACAGTAGACTTTTGAGAGCATAGGTGGACCACTGTAATTTTGGTAGAATTTATTGTGCACTTTTGTTAGGTGTTCATAATTCCACCTAATTATCTAAATAAATTAAGAAAATGCATTAAAAGAATTTATTTAGAATGGACATTATGTTTTATGGTGTTCATTGGTCATGGGTGACATGTTGGTAAAGTTGGTTTTGTCCAATTATATGTTTGCAACATAAGTTAATAATTATTTCTTGCAAATGAAGTTTCTGGACAGATCTGGAAACTTGACAAAGTTCTTCATGATAATGTGCTTTGCTAGGAAACTTGTTTATACAAAAGTTGTTGTGAATTTCATGATCTAGTTGCTGTTAAATTTTGGTAGTATTTGGCCATATGATTTAGAAACTACAGCTGTTCGAATTTAGGTTCAGAATTATGTTGCTCTCTGTCCTTCCAGGACAGATTCTGTACCTTCTGTATTTCGACGTGGTAAATGTTAGAATCAGGTTTAGATGATATTAAATAAAATGTAGAGAATTTCATAAGCTTTCCATAATGTCTTCTTTCAAGTCATTTGGATTTGTAGAACTTCAGATATGATTGATTTACTCAGCTACTGCATAAATGTCCAGAATTGTTGAAAATACATGATTGCTTGGTTACTTGCTTGCATATTGCTAAGTGTGATTCATGTCCTTGGTGATGAAGTTAGTACACCTGAAACTTGTGAAGATTATGCTTTACTTATTATGCATGGAATGGTTGGTGTGCTTTAGTCAGTGAGTGGCTTTGAGGGCTTGTATCTTGTTTAAATATTGTGCTTCTCTTATGTGATGCATTCTTATTGCCATTCATCATGTTCATACACATGCATCGTCATATCTCATTTAGGTACGTTAGATGCACTACGTGGATGGCAAGATGTGGGGTTGAACCCGAAGATGGAGTTGGTAGATCCATCCTGAAGATAGAAGGACCGGACAAGTGAGAGATTGGGAGGATGCTCGCCAAGCGGGTTTCATCTGACATACTCTAACTTGAGTCGGATCCCAGGCAAGCCCCGGGCATTATAAGCCTCCTATCTTCAAAGCAATTAATTCTATATATGTTATAAGTATTGTTGCATTAAGTGATAGGAGTTGGTTGGAAACCCTTGCTGCATTATATCATTCCTTGTCCAGATATATGAATCCTTGAATCCTACGTAGACTAGGATCGAGTAGATGCTTAGCCCTGCTTTAAGCGGTAGAAGTCAGGTGATTTCCTGTCACCTGCGAGATATAGGGATATTCATATATGGCACGATTGGCTATATTTGCTATCGTGGAAAGGAACCATGTGTTAATAAAATAAAATGAGACCGGGCGGGATGATGATAGTGAAGCGACAAGGCATGGAGGTCTTGGGTGTGGATCTATCCCCGTCTGAGTCGTTTAAGGACCGATTCGCTGTACGTCCTTGAGTCATGTTGAACGCAGTCTAACACTTAGTTGGCCGGATAAGTCGTTCCGACCGCGAATCCGAGTAATACAGTTCAGGCCGGGAATCGAATGGTAGGTTGCTTCTTGGAGGAGAGAAAGGATATGCTTGGGGACATTGGCGTGAGACCAAGGGGGGGTTAGAGTCCCTATCACCTGGCAGAGTGTCGCTCTTGGGGTCGCGACATCATTCGGACCCGTGGTTCCTGAACTGTACCAAAGGTGACCTGAGCAGCCCTCGCCAGGCGTGACTCGGTGAGTGTTAGAAATACCCCTCCAGCTGGATAGGAATTCGATTCGAATCGCCGTCGCTCCCGGTTAGTGAGCACTTGACTTGAGCAGCGGCAACGTAGATTCCATTAAATTGAACGGATGGTTAATTGGATCACGATGGAAAGGTTGCCTCAATTTATACCTGCTATGGTTAATATTGTTTGCTCCTAATAAAGTGAGTGCTCTAGTACAGGTTCTAATATAGATGATAGGTGAATGATAATTAACTTGATACTTAAGCATTAATGATTAATCATCTATATTAAGCTTTTATGCAAAATGTTGTCAAGCTAGCCCCACTTTATATCAGCCTTGCATGATCCTTGGTGTCACTTTATTTCTGGTTTCTGACGGGTAAGTCTAGCTGAGTACCTTCTCGTACTCAGGGTTTTATCCCCACTTGTTGCAGGTTGTGATGTATCATAGCGGCTGCAAGAGTTGGTTGGCTCCTGCCGTAGAGGCGGAGTGTGATCATGGGCATGATCCTTCTGAGCTACCTTATCTCTAATGCTTTTGTTGGAAGTCGACCGTGGTACTGGCATGTATTTGAAATAAGATTTATGTTAGTTTCAAATTACTTTGCTTCCGCTACTTTTGAACTTAAGTTGTAATAACTATGTTGAACTCCGATGTATATTGAATTACTTGTGAAATGATTGTAACATGTGACTTGTTATGTTGAATCACTATGATCTTGGCTTGTATGTTGGTTGGTTTGAAATCCCTCGTGATTTCATTGGACTACCGGAGTTATATGGGCTCAAGTGCGAGAATTTGATCATTTCGGTGATTGTTTTTGTACTTGTGCTCTTATAATTTGGACGGTTCCGTTACATGCGGGGCCTACCGGTTCTGCTTCTTTGGGCACTGGTATGAATAGTGTCCCACCTCTCCATAGCTGTAGCATGAATTGGGGTTGCCTGGAGTGCCACTCTTGATTGGGGCATTGTTGGGCACTCCCTGACGTGGTGCCTGGTTGCTAGCTTGATGTTGCTAGGGGCGCTGTTGATTCTGATTGTCAAACTGCTGTGGGTACTGAGGACGCTACTAGTTCGGGTTCCTCTGGGGGTACTGGCCTCTGTTCCATTGGTTGGGTGGCCCTTGGTTTCTCTGTGGAAAACCTTGCTGAGGGAAAGCTCGCGGGCGAGTGTTGCTACCCGACGCCTGTCCCTGGAGCTTCCTCTTCTTGAGGTCCATTTCCTTACGCTTGTTATCTATCACAATGACACGATCCACCAATTCTTGAAAACTGGCATACTTGTTGGGCATCAGCTGCAGTTGGAGTCTATCATACAGTCCCTTCAGAAAACGGCGCTGTTTGTCAGAATCTCTGGCCACCTCAGCCGGGGCATATCGCGACAGTTGGGCAAACTTGTCGTGGTACTCTGCCACAGACATGGACCCTTGTTTGAGAGCCCGGAACTCTTCTTGCTTCAGTTTAATAAGTCCCTCAGGGATGTGATAGGACCTAAAGTTCTCCGTGAACTCATTCCATGTGATCTCTGGAGCATTCTCTGGACGTCCATACTGGAATGACTCCCACCAATCCTGAGCAGCTCCTTGGAGTTGGCCTAAGGCGTACAAGACTTTCTCCAGGTCGTTGCACTGTGCAATGTTTAGCTGCTTTTCTATAGCTCTCAATCAATCATCAGCCTCCATCGGCTCAGAGGCATGTGTGAACACGGGTGGGCGTCCTTTCAGAAACTCACTACACTTGTCACGGACCTACACAGGTGGGGGTGCTCCTGCTGGTTGCTCACCGAGACGGTCCATCACTGTCTGCATGAGCTGTGCGTGCATTGCCATCAATTGTTCAATTGTCACCGGCGGTGGCGGAGGTGGATCCACGAGAGCACCATGTCCATGACCACGTCCACGGCCTCGGCCACGTCCTCCTCTGACGGCTATCTGCTTCCAAGCAAATGTGCAAACTTTTAGAGATCTTCCAAAAATTTACAAATTATTTACAAAAGGTAAATAACATAGCTGAAAATTTCTGGACGGGTGTCTACAACAGCAGATCAGAAATTGAAGTATAACTTGAGTTTCAGAGATGCAAAAGAGGCGTGGCATACATCGTTGGAAAGCTTAAAAAGACTGCTACAACTTTTATATAGAACTTTTTCACAGATTCTAACGGCAACGTCATCAAAAACTGAGCTAAACAATTTCTGTTCTAAGTTACAGACTGTACTGACTTGTCAGATTGTAGCGGACACATCTCTTAAACCAAAACTGATAATAAGGTGATTCCAGCGAGAAATAAAAGATACACAAGTCTAGTTCCTTCCACAAAAATTTCATAATTTTTGGATGCAGAGATTTAGAGATATGAGATAAACATTGCAGATTGCTCTGAAAAACTGTACAGCGGTGATGCAAACTTTTAAACCCCAACTAAGTTAAACAAATACTAACTTAAGGTTTTGATAAAAAGAACATGTGGACAAACCCACACTGTTCCAGCAATCACATAAACTCCAAATCATACCAAGTTCATCAACACAACCAACAAGACAACTAAATGTTCACACTACAAATATGAACTTAACATGACTCTCGATCTAGAACGCATTCATTGTGACGGGGCTGCAAGCATCTAAGAAGCGCGATCCACCATGGTGAACACCCTAACCTTCTTCTTGTACATGGTAGGCTGTCCTAGCTGAACGACCATCTCATCTATCTGTTTCTGAAGACGTTTCTTAGACTTCTGCGTCGCACGAAGCTTGTCTTTGAGTGCTTCGTTGGCCTCCTACATTGCGCTAAGGTGCCTCACTGTGGTGTCCATGGTTGGATCAGAAGCTAAGGGAGCCAACACCGCCCAAGTCTTTTCCACCTGGTTGTAGCGTGGAAGAAACCTGTAGCGATTACCCTGCATGTCCTCAAATCGGCGGCCATGGTAGTGCAGGTACGCCTCCTGCGTGGCATCCTCCATGCTGTCGTAGGCGCTGGCACGCCTGGACCGGTGGCTGTGGGTAGTCACGACATCTTGGGATTGGTCGGTGTTGTTCCAGGCGGTGATGATCACATTGGTCTTCCAGTATGTCGCCTCTACTGGATGCTGGTGCTCTACGCAGTAGTACTTTACCGAAGCAACAAGATCTGAGTAGTACTCGACCAACATGGTGGTGAGAAGGTTATGGTAATGGGCGTCCTCGGAGGCGTCCTTAAACTTGTTTCTGGTGGTCCACCCCATCTCTTCTAGTTCCTCTGGAGCAGCTGGAGAGGGCACTGGTGTTGGTGCAGAAGCGGCCTGGAAAGCTGGTGGAGGTGTAGCAGCGGGGACTGGCGCATCCACTGGTGGGATGGATATAGCCACGGGGGTCGAAGCGGGTCCATCTGATGCAGTAGCTGAAGATGCCTCTACTTCCATGAGTTCTTCCTCCTCGTCGTCGGTGATGTGGACGACCTCTAGCACCACTTGTGGTACTGCTGGTGGAGCAGGTGCTGCTGGAGTGAACTGGGCGACGTAGGCAGCTGCATTGAGACGAGGCATATATAGTTTTGATATAAAATATTATTAGAGTCAATATTTTATACAATAGAATAAAGAATAGAGCATAAACTTTTAATAAAATATTAAGATTGAGATAGTAACAAGTAAATAAATAAAACCAAAATCCTAGAAACGACCATTTCTATCTAGCTTTGCATCCTACAGTCGACACGGCTTTGATACCAATTTGTCACACTCCAATTAAAGGACAATAAAGAGTGCATACATCTTATGTGCGTCCTAGAAATAGTCGCACATATAAGCCGACAAATTAACAAAAGTATCATCACCATGTACATACTTCACGATATTACATCACGTAGTTCTTAACATAACAAACGAAAAAGTAAATAACACTCTCGAACGAAGTATCTGCTCCACAGGGAAGGCCGACTGGTTGACCCAAACCTAGAATTCTTCAGGGAAATCCTCGTAGAAACTGTCATCTGTTACCCATCCGGGATTTTTATCCAAAAATAAAATAATAACAAGTGTGAGTACACTCGTACTCCGCAAGTATAGTATGAGGATTCATGAGGCTCAAAAAGGATAGACACGGTTGACAGCAGTTAGCACTTTTAATAGATCAACATTTCATTATTAATTATTATTATTAAGTTATGCTTAAGCTCCCGTTTAACCCAAATGATCACCTACTAGAATTAAGGAGAGTAATTGAGCATCAGTATAATCTCATCATCATCGTCATAAGTCATCCATATGTCAAGTAACCATTTATTCTGTGAGTTTTCCGGACCGGTCGTGACCGTGAGCACGGCTGTTATAACAGTTTTAACACTCTGCAGAGGTTGTGCATCTTTACCCGTAAGTCATGTTGCCCATATGCCCGGGGCCCGTCGACCCCCTAACACTCCTAAGGTGAGTAGACAGGGTACACTATGAAGCCTTCCATATGCCTCTTCTAACATGTTAGGGCCGCGAGGTTTTCTCGGCAGGCAGATATAGAGAAACCCCTTTCGATGGCACAATTCCCGCAGGCTATACACATCAGAACAAAGGCAGTTCTATATCCAAAGTGGCAAGCCCCTCTTGCGCCCTTTCGGGTAACCTCTAACAAGTTAGAAAAGATCCTATTACTGAACTAAAGTCAGAGCCATATAACTCTCACGGTTGCACTGTACGTCCCAGCTTTTGCCCTACAGAAAAGTCCTTACGGAGGGTTTAGGACAACATGATCAACATCATCTGCAACTTTACCCTATAGTTCCACTGTTACCCTCATGTTTATCCATTGGTTCCATCAGTCATAGTGTAGATCATGTTTAGTTAGAGCACTAGCATTCTACCCATATGCAAATAAAACCCATAGGGATCAAGGTACAAGTCATCGAAGACTAGGATGTCCTTATAGTTAAGCAATATTAGACACATGCATAATGAGTATATTATATAATGAAAAGGACAACAAGGTAGGCCCATGCTATACTTGCCTTGGTTCACGAACTGCTGCTCGTCCTGCCGCTCCTCGTACGTGTCCGGATTCCCAAAGTACTCCTCACCGTCTGAACTCGAACGACACAAAGTACAACACGCATTCCAGAGCAGACATACAAGTAAAACATGACTACGATTCGAACAGTACACCAACAATAAATAAAACTGTATAAAATGTTTACCAAAATCATCTACGTCTCGCTACGATCACAACGACGCGAATTGCACGAAAAACGGAGTTACAACGCACAAGTTACGAGCTATTTACAGTTCCAAAAGCTAGCTATTAAACTAGACTTAATCGAGAAATTCAAAAGCTCCTAACAGGTCTAACAGTAGCACTATTGCGTAGATCATGAAATTATGAAACTAACGCAAGTTGAACGGGTCAAATCGGAGCTAAAACGGTGATTTTATAAGTGTTTTACTGCAGTGGCAAATCTGTAATTAATCTAGAAACGTATTTTACATTTAAACCGGAGAAACTACGTCTTCAAAATGGGAATGCGTATTTCGGGAATACGCCAAGGATGGCGGGTTAGATATGCCAGAAACCGAGGGGCTCATAAGCAAAAATTCCCTCGAAGGGGTATGTTCTAATCCTGGCCGTAGACCTCAAGATCGACGACTGGGAAAGGATGGGAGAGTGAGAGAAGGAGCTGCCGGCTGGGAACAGTAGCAACCGCGGCGGCGCCACCATGTTCAACGGAGAGAAGCTCGCCAGAGCACAGGAAACAGGGCCTACGGGCGACGGTTCGACGAACCGAGAGCACTGGGGTGACGCAGAGATGATGGTGACCTCGACCGTGCCATTTTCACGGCCGGGGAAAGTCCCGCACGGCGCTCGCCATGGCCGGCCGTGGGGAGAGCTCGCCGGAGCTCGCGAAACTGGCCCAAGAAGCCACCATTCGACACGGGAGGTGGATGGGGAGAAAGAGGGGAGCGGGGTGAAGCTCACCGAGCGACAAAACGAAGACGAGGGCAGCTCGGAGTCGATGGCGATGCGAAGGCGACGGACGACACTCTGGTGACCTGCGTTGATGCGGACTGCGGCTCAATCGAGTGAAAAATGGAGCGGGGAGGGGCAATAGAGGGAGCGGTGAAGGGGTTTGGCTTCCTTTTGAAGACAGAGCGCGGGCGCTAGGACGCTCCCACGCACGGAGATCGTGGGTGCGGGCAGCTCGGAGGTTGCGGCTTGACCGAACGAGCGAGCAGGGAAGACGGTTGGGGGGAGAAGGTGGCGCCGACATGTGGGCCCAAGCGGTCAGCCGCAGCGGGAGAATGGGAGAGAGCGGCAGCGGCAGTTACCAGCGCCGACGGGCCGGCCCAACAAGGGAGAAAGAAGGGAGAAGAGGGGAAGGCGAGTGGGCCGAAAGGAAATGGGCCACGGGCCGAAAGGAGGGAGGGGGAGGAAAAGAAGTTTTCTTTTTCTAATTTGATTTTCCAAATCCAATTTCAAATGTTTTTGAATCTCTTTTGAACTTTGGATCAAAATCAATCAATACAATAAATAAAAGTGGCAGCATGGGTGCATCAATATGTTGCTAACCTTATGATTAATTTTAATTTCACAAAAATTTATTATTCCCTATATTTACATGCACACTCAATTACACAATAAATCATATTTAACTATTTTAAAATTACGAAAAAAAATTAGGGTGTTACATAGATCCAGAACCAACCGGATCTACTAACCGAAGAACGCGGAAGCATAACCACTATGGAAGAAAACGGGAACGACTACCGAGGTACAATGTTTTTTAACGAGGTTTGGCGATGTGCCTACAACCTCGGGGCATGACTACAAGCATTCCTTCCCATAAAACAGCAGCTACACCAGCATCCGAACGCTCCCGCGACCTTGCTGCCACCCAAACTAGACGCCAAGTCGTCTCATGGTTACTACATGGGTTGTCTCATATTTATGGCCACCTATGATACAGAGTCCAACTCCAACTCTATCCTAGCCTCTAATACAACTCAAGTCCAACTGTAACCATACTGTACACACATTCGACACATATCTAACCATTAGGAGGGGTTGTATCGTCTCATCTTCTTGATCACAAAGGGGGTACTTATCTGAATGAGAACGTCCCCTCTTAGCAAGCCTGTCCGCTGTCCAGCATCTATTGCAGATTGCCAACAAAAAAAAAATGCATTTTGTCGGGGCCCAAGATTTCGACAACCGGTGCCAAGGTTCAAAGGTCACTGATCCATAGAAGTAAGCTTTGTATGCAGACTTGGAAGAAGAAACTATGTATCTAGAAAACCCAAAACAAGTTACAGTTTGGAATGGAGGGAGTACTTCACAGGATAGGAGATTAAGATGGAAAATGTTGCCAGGAAACAAAATAAGTTTTTTTTTCTTGAATACAGAGGGGAGCTGTGTATCATCTCATTTAAGAAGGAAAAAAGCAAGTACAAGAAGACATCGCACATATCTCACACAAACACACACATACACACAAGTATTTGCAAACAGAACTGACTTCCTAGAGTAACCTGAATGGAGGAAGCATTAATTTCAGATGCTACTTCCATCAAGAATAATTTCAGATGCTACTTCCATCAAGAATAAGATAAATTTCTACTGTCTGTATTGATACAAAAAAAAACAAGATAAGAAACTTTTCATTGTGACTGACAATCCATTTTTACCTTTGACATGCATATGCGATGTAGGTAAAATTTAAAATTTTACACCTATGGCTGCTCCACAGAACAATCTTTTCCAAAAAAGCTAAATGCTTTACTGTTGTACTCTCTGAAGGTAACTAGTAACTGCACTACCACAGTTCACATTTTGTATGACAATTAATGGAAACACATAGTGAGTGCAAAGTAATGGGAGGTGCACAAACTTGAAGTTCAAATGGTTTTGAAGCTTTCCCCCTGAAGATACCCGTAGGACATTTCATAGCCAAATCCTCAGATATAAAACCAGTGCCAGTGGTATGGATCAAAGGCTTCCCTTCAGCATTGAGAACAATGTTTCCATATTCATCCTGAAATGTCTCATTACCATAATAACATTATATGTCAACAAAATGCGATCACAAACATAACGGGAGGAAGTGATTTACCTTGCAAGGTACATCTTCAATCATTGTAATATTAATATTGGATAGGTCAACATCAAGCTTGATACTTCTTGACAATATCAAAGCAAAGCTGCAAATAGAATATTACAATATTAGCTTTGTGTGTAGGAGAGAGATAAAATGAACAAAGACATGTATCATGTATTGGCAACTAATAGTTCCTTTGTACATGAGATAAAAGTTGCAGAGGGCTCTAATATTCCAAGAGAAGTAAAGTGGAACATGGAGGACGATAGTAAATCACATATAAGAGGCTTCTTTGTCTCAGTGGTACAAAAACTTGACTTATCAAGAAAACCTTACTCTAATAGATTATCACAATTACAGTGCATTTGGTTTGTATCACGGAACCATTCCCTTATATACACTGCTGTTTGGTTTACGTAGCAGAATCACATCATCCACCACGGAGTTGTTCTGCATTTCTCAAACCAAACGAGCTGTTAAATACCAGGGCCAGGCTGACACATGCTTTGTTAGATATTTGATATTTTTGACATTTCCAATATTTCTGCCTCGCCCATCACAGTTTATCCCCAACACACCCTTAGTTTCAACAAATGCTCTGGCTTAATGCAGAGCATCTTGCGCCTTAATGCGAAAGAAAAGCTTACATGTCATCAGCTTATTCAGCACAGCTAGCACAATTATTTAAGTAAAAGAGTATATTTGGTAGTTAGTATTGTAATTTGGTATCGCCATATGTATTCGGGAGGCAACTTGCACACAAGCAACTGTACTCTATATATACTGCCCAAGAGGCTCAATGCAATCAGACGCATTATAAATAATCCTTCCAACTCTCATGGTATCATGAGTTTAGTTTCGCTCCTGAACCCTAGTGCTTCCGCCACCGCGTGGCCCAAGGGAGATTGATCTCTGCCCGGGGAAGTACCCTCATAGGAAGGTTTTGGCCATCTAGTTAATCCACTGCCACAGCATCCATCTTACTGCAGCAACAGATCAAAGGAGTGCTTAACATGGGTGCTGTCGAACTACTCGCCGTGGGCAGCGTCTGGCCACCATGAAGCTCATTGTCATCCTCGAGCCACCCAGGACCACAGACATCGTCACGATCCATCACAATGGCGCACCATGCTGCACAAGCTTCTGTGTTTTCCTCTTTTTTCCGATCAGAGATCGAGAATTGCATCACCCAATCTACCAATCCCTTGAAGTTCAATGGACTATTCTCCTAGGAACAAGGTTGTCGTTGCGTGCCCTCCCAGGAAGCAATGACAATGCTCGAGGTCAAGCCATCTTCCCGGTCACCGCCTATCCATGATGGTGCCACCCATGCTGCCAGTCCTCGTCACGCTGGCTCTTCGATCCAAGTCCATGACAACCGCCACCATCACCAGGACATCACCACCAATATCGCTACTGGATGACATGTGAGCGCTCGTTGATATGTTGGAGCAGCCACATCTACCCTCGCCATTCAATCATCTCATTGTCCTGCCAGTGACATCAATGCGACGTCGCTACGGGGGTTGTTGTCAGTCTTTGATTTCTCCAGTCTAACAGTTTGCGATGCTCCCACTACAAGTGGGGGAGGGGGGGGGGGTTGGGTTAGAGTATATTTGGTAGTTAGGATTGTAATCTAGTATTGCTATATGGGGGAGGCAACTTGCCCCCCAAGTCTTGTAACCACCCCCGAAAGGCTCAATACCTACCCAATCTACTATGCCTTGAATTTTCAAGGAAAAAGAAAATGGGAACGAGGATGGGCATCAATCTCTCAAAAACACTCATAGCTCATCCAAAGCACAGGGACCCAGTAAACTTGAGGTAAAGCCTGGCCCACCCCAACTGGCTCGATGTGCATTATTAAATTAGGCATGGTCAAGAGTAGTAGGGATTTTCCCTTATCTGGCTAGACATTTGCTCAGGTCTACCATCTGACCTTAATGCCTTTTATGCTAGCATAATGTCTGCCAAAAACTCCTATCAGGCCGCCATCTTCTCTTCATCTCCCTTAGTTTTAACTTATGGGTCCAAGCAGCTGCCAAGATTCCAAGGCAAAGGCAGGGACACTTCAACGGGGTCATAATCTACACGTTCTGGAACATTTGGAAGGAAAGGAATAGGAGGATTTTCCAGAACAGCTCCATGGCCGCAAGGCAGATGGCCTCTAGAGCCAAAGAAGACATCGAACTACACGGGAGGGTGTTCAATAACAATTTCAGATAGTCCCACTTTTGCTGGTGCTCCCCTAGCGGAGAAAATGAGTTCGTGTGCGCCCTTTGGGGCACTCAGGCCTTTGGCCTTTCTGTACATAAACTCTTATTTCTATCTTAGTTGAGAGGCAGAGCTCCTGCCATGTTCTCAAAAAAAAAAACTTATGGGTCCAGGCCGCCACCTTCTTCTCTTCATCTCCCTTAGTTTTCACTTATGGGTCCCGGTGCTGCTGCTCTGCAGAATACCTCAAACTACATCAAGCTTGGCAGTGGCAATGCCTGGTAGGGTAGATCAGATGGCTGGCAGAGGTGGGTCGCTGATAGTGTTAGAATATAAGTGAATTGCCCACCTCTCCCCATCAGCTTAAGCTTTTTGGTTGAACTGGTCGGTGCATGCAACTTAATATGGTATCAAAGCCAGAGGTCTCGAGTTCGAATCCTGGTTAGCACAATTAAATAAAATAATTGCAGTTCGCTCCTATTCCACGTCTGAGGCCTAAGGGAGCCTCCACGTGAGGGGGAGTGTTAGAATATAAGTGAATTGCCCACCTCTCCCCATCAGCTTAAGCTTTTTGGTTGAACTGGTCGGTGCATGCAACTTAATAGATAGGTCTAGCCAGTGGGCAGTGGTCACCGGTGCTCGTTCTTTGCTGACCAGATGCAAATAGCAAGCTTTGTACAGGTGACTCCTATTGTTAAAATTTTCCCTCCATTTCATAATAACTCTTATTGTTAGACAGGCAGCTGGGTTTATTGTTAACCGGCCCTTTATCCCACAGCCCCACTAGTATTGTGTATGGTTGATCTGATCAATGCTAGGCAAGGATCTCTGTTGATTAGTTCGGTTTCTAGGCTATCCTTGCCCACATGTGTACCTTGCACCCTCTTAGTCAAATGATCTTTCGCGTGATATCTCACTTACATGATATCACTTATCAGGCTGGCCAATCCATGACCACACCCTCATTAGGCAGCATATGGAGGCCCTCAACCTCCACCCGGCTCCGACACCTACTCAGCATCCTTAGTCACCAACAGCACTAAGGCCAAGCACACAGCCACAGCAGCACACAAACACGCAGCCTCCAAGGCGCACAAGTGAGAGGTCATCAGGTCCACGACCGCAAGGCTGTCATGGCCCTAAGCACGTGTCCATGCTGCTGATTGTGATGCTGCAGATGCCAGCCTTGAACACAAAGCCAATACCACCCGCGAGTAAGACACGCTGAAAAGCCACATCAATGCGCCTAGCTTGAGGGATAGGGAAGAATGGTGAAGCCACTGTGTTTGTTGGGCTTGGTTGTGGGCTTGTGGCATCACATTAGTCATGGTTGGGATAAGTTGTTACTTTAGGGAGGGAGGGGGTGATAAGTGTAAGCATGATGTGGAGGCATGGCCATTGTCATGGTCATGTCCTGTGCACTCAAGCTAGGAGCGTTGGTGTTCAGTGGGAGCAACATCATACATCATAGGGCACCATAGTAGCATATAGTCAAAGTAAGACAAGGAGTAAACCCCTATGTGGTAAGGATGTTGTGTTCTTCATATTATCGAACAGGGTGACTCAATAAGGCACAGGATAGGGATGAGGTATTGCGGAGGCATAGTCACCAACAAAAGGAGATTTAGTGCCTGACCAGGAGGCAGAACCAGAGAAATAGGAAAGACCAGTTTGGAGGAATGCTGCCGAGAGCTGAGGGCAGGATCATCTATCAATAAATAAACAAGAGGTGCAACAGATAAGCTATGAGGAAGATGTGGTGGAAATGAGAAAAATAAACTGCACCCATCTTTTGGAGTGGCATTCACAATGTGGAAAGTATTATGATGGCACCAAGGTAGTGAAGTAAAATAACTAATGCAGAAACATTGAAGAATACATCACAAATCTCACAAATTCTGTGGAGTGTGAACCACTATCAGTATATATTCTCTTAACGGTGGAAAAACAAGAATGTTTAATTGAAGTCAAAAGAACAAAAACACATACAATGTTCAACTTAAATACTCAGTAATGAACAGTGAATAGACTATTAATAAGATGGTAAACCTGGACATGTAATTCACAATGTCTGGAGCAGTATGTATGTGCATAAAAAGATTGCGAGCCTGATCAATGGTGGCCCTCAACCTCCACCCGGCTCCGACACCTACTCAGCATCCTTAGTCACCAACAGCACTAAGGCCAAGCACACAGCCACAGCAGCACACAAACACGCAGCCTCCAAGGCGCACAAGTGAGAGGTCATCAGGTCCACGACCGCAAGGCTGTCATGGCCCTAAGCACGTGTCCATGCTGCTGATTGTGATGCTGCAGATGCCAGCCTTGAACACAAAGCCAATACCACCCGCGAGTAAGACACGCTGAAAAGCCACATCAATGCGCCTAGCTTGAGGGATAGGGAAGAATGGTGAAGCCACTGTGTTTGTTGGGCTTGGTTGTGGGCTTGTGGCATCACATTAGTCATGGTTGGGATAAGTTGTTACTTTAGGGAGGGAGGGGGTGATAAGTGTAAGCATGATGTGGAGGCATGGCCATTGTCATGGTCATGTCCTGTGCACTCAAGCTAGGAGCGTTGGTGTTCAGTGGGAGCAACATCATACATCATAGGGCACCATAGTAGCATATAGTCAAAGTAAGACAAGGAGTAAACCCCTATGTGGTAAGGATGTTGTGTTCTTCATATTATCGAACAGGGTGACTCAATAAGGCACAGGATAGGGATGAGGTATTGCGGAGGCATAGTCACCAACAAAAGGAGATTTAGTGCCTGACCAGGAGGCAGAACCAGAGAAATAGGAAAGACCAGTTTGGAGGAATGCTGCCGAGAGCTGAGGGCAGGATCATCTATCAATAAATAAACAAGAGGTGCAACAGATAAGCTATGAGGAAGATGTGGTGGAAATGAGAAAAATAAACTGCACCCATCTTTTGGAGTGGCATTCACAATGTGGAAAGTATTATGATGGCACCAAGGTAGTGAAGTAAAATAACTAATGCAGAAACATTGAAGAATACATCACAAATCTCACAAATTCTGTGGAGTGTGAACCACTATCAGTATATATTCTCTTAACGGTGGAAAAACAAGAATGTTTAATTGAAGTCAAAAGAACAAAAACACATACAATGTTCAACTTAAATACTCAGTAATGAACAGTGAATAGACTATTAATAAGATGGTAAACCTGGACATGTAATTCACAATGTCTGGAGCAGTATGTATGTGCATAAAAAGATTGCGAGCCTGATCAATTGTTTTGTTGCTGAGAATATAAGGGTGGTCCCTGTTCCATTCAGATTCAGTGCGAACAAAGTAACAACTGACAGAGGAGCGGTTTCTGTAATGATTGGTCATTTTCATTGGTTTTCCTCCATTCTTGTAAACTGTAGAAGATAGATCATACAGTGATACAAATTATGAGCAGACATGAGACACAATACCCCTTTTTTTTATAACACTGCTATTCAGAGCAGCCACATAAAAAAGTGAAATATAAGCACATAGTTTGAATACTTTAGGGAACATGATTCCATTTTCCTTTCATTACAGTTTGCAACATTTCTTAGCAATAAAGTAGTTTTTTTGTTACTTCTTCCATTAATTTCATTTTTATTGGGTCCACTGAACTCACAAGGCATGTACACGTGCAGAAACACTAAGCTATACATAAAATCAAATTTGTTTACTACAGAATTTGTGAGTACAGTGCAGATATTACATGACATGTACACAAGCAGAAATACTATGCTATACATAAAATCATTTTTTTTTACCACAGAATTCATAAGAGTATAGTGCAGAAATTACAACAGACACATCTGCAGTACAGCTACAACATATGTTTGTGCTACCAGTCAATGTTCCTGGACGATGTTTGTGCTAGGCTTTCAGGCTCCACCTATCGCCGAGTCATAGCCTTAATTAACTGGTATGAGAAGGAAAATGATGAAAGGAGTGGAACCAATGGAGCTAGTGTTATTCTCTTATTCAAACTCACAAAGGCTACGTTTCAGGGATAGTGCAGGCCCTTTTATAGGACTTGCAAACCGACACTAAGGGACAGCACTATCCCATATTCTAGTACATATACAGCTATTGCTGCAGGGTATTATGGCCCCTTTTTTACTGCAGCAGCAACAGTAAGTTTCCAAAGAACAGTAGCAGCCCCTCCCAGCACTTGTTGACATGTATGCAGTGCATGCACTTCAGTAGCCAAAATCAAGTTGCCTTTTACTCAAGAAAACAAATTACTTATCCAACATCGAGATGTTGCCTTAGTGTTTCTAGGCGATTGTACTTGTTCTGCTCAATTAGAGCCATGCCTTGTTTAATAAATGGAATATGACATACTACAACAAAGAATGGCATAATCAAGCACCCACGAGTTTCATGACCCTAATTCATCTTCCTCCATGTCTAACAACCCCAAAAAAACTAGACTAACCTAGGAAGAATTAGGTGGTATTTTATTAAGAAAAGAGGCACCCAGATATGACTCGATGCTGGGTGGTCTAGGCATACATCCACATCCTTGACCAAATGAGCAAGCTCAGCTTACTTCAAGTCATAAACCGCTCTAGGCACAAAATGCCTAGGTGTAGGTGTTAGAAGAGTCAAGGGCCTATTGGGCCTTAGCCCGTTAGGGTTAATTAGTCGCTTGCTTAGGGGTCAAGTAAGACCTCTTCTCTATATAAGGAGAGGAGATGTATCAATCTAATCAGCCCACATAACAGTAGGCAAGGCAGTGCTGCTCCACCTAGCACCTAGGCGTCACCAAACGCTGCTCTGTGAAAGACAGGCAACACATATTTTTGACACAAACAGCAAATGGAACCTTGCCCTCACAGCTGTGCGTATTTTAGTGTTTGCATGCATGCTGGGTTGCCATAAACAGCAAATGTAATCTTGCCCTTACAGCTATGTGTTTTGATGTTTACATTGCACACTAATTCCATTTGTTGCTCATGCACTGATTTTTTTTAGAAAAGATAACGCAAAGCAATATTACTTTTATCACATCAAAACACTTGAACCATACCATAACAAGAAAATAGATAAGTGACTCCACGATAACCATAAGTAAAGCTTACTTGCCATCTTGGCACCAACTGTTAACTTGTCTAACAAACATGTGATACATAACCAGAAGTAAAGCTTACCAAAAAACCGGTAACGACGCAAGCCCAGAATAATACCACTATCAATTACTCCACGATAATGTTGATAGTGTGCAGCAAAGCTATGATCATCGTTGGTATCACCATTTACATTTGCAAATTTCACAATGAGGACATTATCATCACCAAGAACTGTCTGTAGATGATTAGTTGTGCTATCCATGTATGGTCCCTAATATACAATCAGTAAATAAAATCAACCATCATACATTTCCACCATGTACCCAAACAAAAATATAAGTGAATAAATTAGTAATTTATTTTGGTCAAAACAAAAGGAAGGAAATATGTAGCCTTGTGATATTTGATGAGGAGTCAATTATTTCGATGAAGATTTGCATACATCCAAAACTTGATTTTGCATCAAAAATAAATAGAACCAATAGGAAGCACAAAGTAAAAAAATCATTAGGCATGATAAGCAAAGTATTGCATCAAACTAATGAACAAAAATAAACAACATGATCAATAACCGCAAAAATTTTCTTCTTCTTAATATAATGATTCGCAGCTCTCTTGCAACAACAACAACAACATAGCCTTTTGTCCCAAGCAAGTTGGGGTAGGCTAGAGATGAAACCCAAAAGAGACGAGAAACAGGGAGACACATAAAGGGACATAAAGGGCACAAGACAAAAGAGGTCACGGTTCAGGCACGTTGATTGCTAATCTCCAAGCGCTCCTGTCCATAGCTAAATCCTTAGGGATATTCCACTCCTTAAGATCTCTCTTAACGGACTCGTCCCAAGTTAGTTTAGGTCGACCTCTACCGCTCTTTACATTATCGGCCCGCTTTAGAACTCCACTACGCACCGGCGCCTCAGGAGGCCTCCGTTGGACATGTCCAAACCATCTCAACCGATGTTGAATCAATTTCTCCTCAATTGGTGCCACCCCAACCCTATCCCGAATATCGTCGTTCCGTACTCTATCCCTCCTTGTGTGCCCACAACACCAACGCAACATACGCATCTCCGCTACACTCAATTGCTGGACATGTCGCCTTTTTGTAGGCCAACACTCAGCACCATATAACATCGCCGGACGAATCGCCGTCCTATAGAACTTACCTTTCAGCTTCTGAGGCACCCTTTTGTCACAGAGAACGCCAGAAGCTTGACGCCATTTCAACCAGCCGGCTGAAATTCTATGCCTAACATCTTCATCAATGTCTCCATCCTTTTGTAGCATCGACCCTAAATACCGAAAAGTATCCTTCTTGGCCACCACTTGCCCATCGAGGCTAACGTCTCCCTCCTCGTGCCTAGTCGCGCTGAAATCACGCTGAAATCGCAGCTCTCTTGCGTGTTCAAGAAAAAAATAACTGGGGAAAATAACAGAAGATGATGAGAATAGGAAAAGCTTATACCTAAAAAATATCTCATAGAAGTACTAAGATTTCTACAAACCTTAAATGTTGTAACAACTGAACCATCTTTTATATCAATATTACAGTAGTAAACCTTTTTCTTGCTTGGATCCCAATCAAGGTTCTGCAAGTATCAAGTGAACAAAGGTTAGAAACCCAATGGAACTAATGTTAACATGTACCACATCTAGATTATCAATTAAAAAAAGAAAATGAAAAGATAAAACAAGAAAAGTTATCAATTCATGATCATATTCATATAAATGGTTGTGACTGTGCTAAGACTGCCCACAGCGTTGGTTTTGAGCGATGCTGAAATTGGAGAAAGAGCATCCAGGCATCGGGTGGCAACGTTGCAGGGAGCAACGCTGAAACTGAAAAAGGTCTACCCGAGTCATGTAGGTTCCTCGATGCCTAAAGAATAAAAAATTCTATCCCAACCAACCTCCGTCAGAAACAGACATATCCCAACCGGCCTCCGTAGATGCATGTTCTGACACATGCTCAGTAGGCATCGGTGCCCACGCTGTGCAAACAAATGAAATCCTAGCATCGGTACATGTGGCAGAACAATCTTTTTTTAGGCATCGGCTACGCTGTGGACAGTCTAAGAGTCAGATTTGGTAGACTAGGCCAGCAGTCCATTTGCTTCTATAACTACAAGCATAATCAGCTATTTACCAAACACTGGAAATCAACACCAATGATTTGCCGTAAATATAAGAAAGAACAACCAAATTTCATGACTTGTCCATAAAGCAGAGAAGCAAGTAGCAGCATAATATGAGATGGCACAAAGCCACAAGAAAATTATGACCACATGGATAAGTTCAAAATGATATAACCTTTACTCTATCCGATGCAGCCACATATTTGTGACCAAATTTGTGCCATATTTCTGACTCGAAATGAGGCATGGACAGAAACTTCAAGGACCTAATATCTTCTTCATTTAGCACGTCTTCTATCTTGTTGCTGTGTGAAGAGACAAGAAATTAGCTGATACAAAATAAATATAAAATGAACATGCTTTTTGAAGCAAGCAATAGATATTCTACAACTGAAACCATATGACCTGACAAAACTATTTTGCAAGATACTTGCATTATTATGTCATGTCTAGGAGGTGCTGGACCAAGACTCTTTAGGTGGTAGTCGTGGTCTGTCTCAGGTCGAGGCTTGGAAGAGGAGGGGGATTAGAGAGAGGTAAAGGGGTAGGAGAAGATTATTTCATTTCTTATCCTCCTGATTATGATCGCCTGGTTAATAAAGGCACATACAAGCAAGTGCGAATCTCCCTCAATTTGTCCTAATTCTCATGATATTATCCTTCCTAGGCTGATTGTAATCAGCTGGCTGCTTACCTTTCCTGCTTCTACACTGACAAGGCTTTCCCACATATTTATATTAACAGGCCCCATTAGATATATTGCCACTACATGTGTAAATTTGAAGCAGTTCGCCCTACTAAAACGGAAACTTACCATCCAAGGTAGCCAAAGATCATAAAAACCTTTGAAAACTCCAGTTCTTCAAGTGCTAACATTTGAGGGCTTGCATTCTGAGGTTTTCCCACCTCAAGGTTCAATGGTGTTGCAGCCAGAAACCTTCCTGAGGGGGCAACCATTTGCTCAAGACGCACAGAAATTGCTTGCGCCGGATTGTTCAGCACCCAAGAAGGAACACTAGCAGCCTGGTTGAAGATCCCAACAGTTGATTGGTAGGTGCCGCATCCCATAAGCTGTTTGCCATCAGATGAAGATCCTTCTGCTTTGTTAAAAGAAGATACATAAATACGAAACACAGTGTTATGAATGAAAGAGCATCATAAATAAACTAGATAATATAGCATTTGATTAAGCTTAAACAAAAGATTCATAAAAATCTGATTGATGTAGGTGTACACAAAAAAACACCCAGAGTGAAGCAAAAAGTTCAAACCCCCATCGCACTTGCTGTCCTTAAATTAATTGGTAAAAAATTCCAAAGTCGTCGACATTTAGAAAAACATTTACAAAACCAAGGACACAATGCCTGATATTCTAGAAGTCCATAAAAATGTGAAATAGTAAAGGCAGAGAGATACAGTATGGTGGCTTTAGGCAATTTTGGACCGTTTGATGACGGATGGATCTTGTGTCCAGAACATTTTCTAAAGCATCGGTGGGCAGTACATCTGCTACACAGCTTCACAGTACAACGAACATTTAAAATAAAAAAACAAAAACGTTGGACAAAAAAACTTAATTTCCAGTATAATCTTTTGGAAAAAGTCTACTTGACACCCCCAACTATGAGGGGTCGTCTACTTTACCCCCAACTATGAAACGGTCTAATTTACCTCCTTAACTTTGCAAAACCGGCCAAATCACACCCTCGAGCGGTTTTGGGCGTTGGTTTGCTACAGTAACAGCTATTTTGCTACAGTAACAGCGGTTTTGTCTTTTTCTTTTTTTATTTATTTCGTCTGAATCTTTGAAAAATCATAGTAAATCACAGATAAATCATAAAATGGAAAATCCAATTTTGTTGGACTCCACATGAGTAGATTGTACACAATGAACATATAATATAATATGCTTTAGTACAAAGTTTTTTTGCTGTAAATTTGGATCTATTTTTTTCTGTAATTAATTTGAATAATTCATACAACAAAAACTTTGTACTAAAGTATACTATATTATATATTCACTGTATAGATCTACTCATGTGAAGTCCAACAAAATTGGATTTTCCATTTTATGATTTTTCTGTGATTTACTATGATTTTTCAAAGATTCAGACGAAATAAATAAAAAAAGGAAAAAGACAAAAACCACTGTTACTGTAGCAAAACAGCTGTTACTGTAGCAAGCCACCGCCTAAAACCACTCGAGAGGGTGATTTGGCCGATTTTGCAAAGTTTAAGGGCTAAATTAGACCGTTTCGTAGTTTATGGATAAAGTAGACGATCCCCCATGGGGTCAATTAGACTTTTTCCATAATCTTTTCAACTCACTTATCTACTAAACAATGCCAGCTTCCACAAGTTCAATACGAAAATCTTGACAACCAGCTAACTGATAAAAACCCCATGAAGGAACACAACATGGCCAAAAAGGGAGCAAGAACCAAAACTCCAAAAGCATCTCTGAAACATGTACAGTACCGAGAGCCACTAACAGAAACACTCTTTTTCTCCCGGTATATAATCTTTTAAACTTACGTTCCTATGTACTGCATAATGGTGGCATCTGCAAGTTGAATCTGAACAACCAGCAAATTAATAAAGACCGCATGAGAAAAGCAACATCGCCAAAGAGGGGCTAGAATCACATCCCCTGAAACGTGCGTTCAGTACTAAGAGCCATTAAAATAGACACATACACAAATATGTCTCCAAAACGTAAGGCAAGAAAATGCCGTTCAGAAAGCTCGTACACGCGACTCGACGACCTGCATTCCCTTTGGTCGCCAAATAGACAGAGCAGAAAAAAGAAACGACCTGCCACCGCGCGCACGATAGCTGATGCGAGGGTCTGGCTGCCCGCCGTCCGCCCCGACGGCCCCCGGCGACCCAGCGCCGCGACCTGGCGCAGCGCCCGAACCGCCGCTCCCGCGTCGACGCTGGCCAGTGCCGCGCGCGCCGCTGGTGAGCCGGGGTACGGCTCCGCCCCCCACGCGGCGCACAGCCCCTCCAGCTCCACCTCCACGGCGTCCGGAGCACCCCGCCCGGCGGCGGGACAAGCATCGCGCCGCAGGATGCCGCTGCCCGTGCCCGCGAAGAGGAGGAAGAGGAAGAGAGAGACAGATAGTGTAGCGGAGGAATGGAGGAGATTGTCGCAACCAAGGAGGCAAGGACGACGCAGCGGCGTGGGACTGAGGCAGTAGTGAACTGGGTCAGTCACGGACGAACAGTGGCTCTGTGCCTGGCTCTTTTAGCAATACACGTATTGGCTGTGTTTATTTTCCAAATTTAGAGTACCAAAATTTACTATAGCGAAACTGTAGCATTTCGTGTCTATTTAGTAATAGGTGAGTGCTCGTGCTTTGCTACGGACAAACAAAAATTACATACTATACTACGAAGAGTGCTGGTCAGACTTTATATTAAGCAAGCAAGCTACATGTGCATGCATAATACTACAATGAAACCTGTTAGCAGGTCAACACAACATAGCAAACTCTCTATTTTATTTAAAATCGCATTTATGGTCACATGTTCAGAAGACAAATGCAGTGTTTAGATCCCTTCAAACTTCTAAAAATTTTACAAGATTCCCCGTCACATCGAATCTTTAGACACATGCATGGAGCATTAAATGTAGGTAAAAAAAATAACTAATTGCACAGTTTGTCTGTAAATGTCGAGACGAATCTTTTGAGCCTAGTTAGTCCATGATTAGATAAATTTTACCAAATAACAACGAAAAGTGCTACAGGAACTTTACACCAACTTTTACACCATCTAAACACTACCAAAACCCATTACACGTAACTCATTCGAGAGAAACCTCACAGCATACTCAAAAGGAGCAAAAACTACGTCAAATTCTCAAAATCACTACCCGCAGGTAATAGCCAAGCACAAAAACTCACTTTTCTTCGTGGCTTCATTTTTCATATTTCACAGAGAGGTAAATCCCTGCCTCCTTAGATGGAATCACTGATATTATAGAGATCATTATTGATCCTGCAGAAGCAATTAAACAAGTATATGCAAGTAAGTAATAGGCAATATAAAGGAGATAATAATATAACTTCAATGGAACTTCTTCCTTATATTTTCTTCACTGTTCATTGCCACTGATGTTGTACTTGAGTTTTGAAATGTACAAATCATTACTTTAGTTGATACACTGTACTGACCAAAACTCTACTTTCACGTGGCCTGCTTAAATAATTGGCCTGTTCTGGATGGTAATTCTAGAGCATTAACGAAGATTAATTGAGAAATTTAATGAACCATGAAAACTCTAAGACACACAAATATATTGCTCACAAAAAAAGCACAAATATATCATATCTTCTTAATATGAACCAGAACTATTCTGCAATTAAAATATTTATAACAATACTTTATAACAAATATATCATATCTCTGGAGAATACAAGCCATTCAGTTATTCATGTGAGAAAACTGGTTAGCTAGCATAATGTAAATACAAATTTCATAATCATGTGATATTATCCAATTGCATTCTTCTAAAAGATTCAAAGATTACCTCGCTTCTAGTAACAGAACCTCATAGTGAACTACTGAACTTGACCAGCATAATTATAGTTGAGTGCCCGTGCGTTGCTACGGATATACAAAATATCTCAAATATCTCATGACATACAGCCGCACGAGTAAAATATATGTAAAATCACCCGTCGTCACAAATAATTAACACCAAAACAAATAATTTAAACTAATTTCTTTGAAATAAAAGAAACCAGCACGATGTTATTGACTTGATGAAGTTTGTTATTTGTCATTTACTTTGCACTTGCCAAATCCAAACATGTATCCCTCTAACTTTATTAGTGAGGCACAGTAGAATATATATTGACCATATTTACTATATGGGTGGGTATGCATAGTGGGTGGATAGTACTGATGGGCTGATGCCTGATAGCCTTGAACTCCAAAGTCAAAGAAAAAACATATAGACATCTATGCCACCTGCTTTGTTTGCATGCGCCTGACATCTACAACAGAGTGTGTTGCGCCTCAAATATATATAGTTCACAATTTTTACAAATAAATAAATTTGAAATTGGATTCCGCCCCTGGCAATCACTCCAGTCAGAAGTTCACAATTTTTACTGGCCTATGTCGTTAAAGTAATTGAAGTAAAAAACATACAAGTAATTAAAGTCAGAACTATAAAGTAATATCGGACCTATGATCAATGGATCATTAACAGGCTCCGCTGGTCTGATGCTCTAACTGAAGCCCTTCTCTAATTCGATGCGCTGGTTTAGATTGGGAGCCTATGCCCCACTTCAAGTTAAGAAGAAATCTATTTTAATTCATGCTCTCAGTTTTGAGTATGGGCTAAGAAACCTTCTGTATCTCAGGCATTTAGAAATTGCTCACTACATTGACCTCAGTAACTTTCCAGTGGCACACTTCTATTCTTGGAGATTACAAGATGTGATGACCTCCAATGTTCGCCAGGACCTATATGACGTCTCCTCACTTGAAACACTCCTCATTGGCAACTGTCCTGAGATTGAAAACTTCCAGAAGGTCTTCCCATGGGAGTCAAGGAGGTCTATATCAAACAGTAGCCCTAATAAAGCAACAATGCTAAGGTGGGCTGGATTGCAGCAAAATAGCTCATATCACGTGATTACCATTGCTTAGTGCCTCTAGTCGTGAAGGAGGAACAGACTTGCTTCCATTTTTCGGTAACACATTCCTGCAGCTCGTGCTCAATATATATCGTTCCTGCTGTTAAAGTAATGGAAAATTATGGCTGCTTATACGTAAAATATTATCATGCATCATCTATTCAAAATTTCAGATGGTGAGATCATAAATTTCCAATACAAAATAATGCATTATGGCTAAACCAATGAAAACTCCCTATATAGATTGTTGCCTATATAGATTGTTGAGATCAACACAGTTGTTCGTAATTCAACAAATTCCAGAATGATTATGGCTAAACCAACGCACATGTTCGTGAATTAAAGCAGCCAACGTTTCTGAAGGACAAATAAACAGATCATAGATTCCATCACGATTGTAACAGTTCAGCATGTACAAAAATCAAGTAAAGGAGGAGAGATGAAGATAGTACATTCGTTACGAGAAAGCCACCTCAGATTCAATGCCGCTGCTCCAATTCCTCTCCGCCATGGATCTAGACATGCAGGCTAGTGAGGAAAAGATGGTCATGGACCTGCATCAGGAGGTGGCCGAGGCCTTGGATTCGGCGTCACAGGCTCCACCTGTGTCTCGCCGAACCTGAAGATCATTAACGGCTGGATTATTGAAGGGCCATGGGATAGGGAAGGGGCGCCGCCCTGCTAGACGGGATAACTGGCCCGGGGAGGGTGCCGCCCTGCGACCTCCGGCAAGGGCAGGGGATCCTACGGGATGCTAGGTACCGCCTCCATCATCACCGTGTCTGACCCGGCGTCGCCCACAAGCACAGGGTTGCAGCGCACCGGCTTAAGCATGACATCAAGAACCTTGCGCGCGTCGTCCCCACCACCGCCGCCTGCGGTGGCTTCGACACGAGGGTACGGGAGTGGGTGGTTCGCGTGTTGCGGCGTCCACGGCGGAGTGCGGAGCGAGGCGGTGGAAGGGGAGGCCGAACTGTTGATGCTGGTTGGGGGAGGGCAACGGGCACCACTGCTATTGGCCTCAGATACGCGATGAGATTGTCTTAGCCGGCGGCAGCGACGAGAGAGGATGGGAAGAGCCATCGGTTGGGCCATGTCAAATCGGAAGAGAGGGAGGGAGGGACGATGCGGGAGAGATGGCGGCAAAAGACATCGTCGTAGCAGGACGCCAGGGCTGCCACGACAGCGTCCGACGCCTTTCACGGGTGCTGCTGCTCTCGGTGGTGCCGCCGTGGTGGCGGACGAGCAGGGAGGCAGACAGGACGTGCGAGTCGAAGGTTTTCTTTTCGTTTTTCGTCGGGTGCCGGACGAAGAGGGCAGGGTTGCGGGCTGAGCGGGGGAGCGTGGGGAAGAGACGGTTAGGTGCATGCCGTGCGTGGGGAGAGATCGCGTGGTGCTGACGAAGTACCGCAGTCCGACGAAAACCGTTTTGGCAGACGGTACAGACACTTCGTTCTTCGTAGAGATAATTATCCAACCGTTGACTAATTAGACTTAAAATGTTCGTCTCGTAAAGTACAACCAAACTGTACAATTAGTTTTTGATTTTATCCATATTTTCATGCATGTATCGCAAGTTTGATGTGACGGGAATTTTTTTTTTTTGCATAGTGCACTTTTCAACGGAACTAAACACAGCCATTATTGTGAAGGGTTTCAAAATGCAATGGTTGCCTAGGCCTTGTTTAGATCACCTCCAAAAGTTAGTATTTTTTCACTCTCTCCATCACATCAATCTTGGGACACATGCATGCAACATTAAATGTAGGTAAAAAAATAACTAATTACACAGTTTAGTTGTAAATCACGAAACGAATCTTTTAAGCCTAGTTAGCACATGATTGGACAATATTTTTCAAATACAAACAAAATGCTATAGTTTCAAATTTTTCTAACATCTTCTATCTAAACAAGGCCCTATTTGCCATGCCAGCCCCCAGCAGTACCGGCCCGGGACGTGGCTTGTGTATGAGAGAAGGAAAGCCAGTATGGGCCGCGAGGCGCGGTGCAGAGGCAGAGCGCCAAAGCTGCTGCACGCTTGGACGACTAAGAGCATCTCCAGCAGGACCTCTATTGTAGGTAGTGGAGGTAAAAAAACCAACTTCAACAGGCCCTCTACTAGACTCTCCACATTTGTTGGTTTCCTACTTTTCCCCCTCCACCCTCTACTTCTGTTGGTCCTCTACTCTCCACCGTGCAAATTCTGGATGAGAGAGATGACAAAAGAGCCCCACGTGTCATTGACTACTAAAACGAATTTGAGTAGTATGGTTTATGTAGTATTGCTAGAGTTCAAAGTAAAATATGAGTAGTGTCAAAATAGGTGGCTTCCTAAATAGAGAAGTAGGGGGTGTGTTTTAGCTAGTATTGCTGGAGATGCTCTAAGACTATCTGCACTCATGGACCTCTGTATTTATCCTCTAAAAGAAATATTCCATCCTAATCATCACAAAATATACAGTTTCCCCACATTCATCCATCATCTGTATCATCATCTATCCACTGTGGGGCGCACTTGTCACTTTATCTAAATATATCTATGTGACATCTTGTTTTTAAGTATTTATTGAAACAAATTTAATGGTGCAGTCGGAATTTAATTTGGTTTTTTGTTTGTGAGTTATAACATTTTTTAGCTATTAGTTGAAATAGTAGCAGCAGCGGGCCCCGCGCATGTGCTCTCTCGCTCCCATCTCACGCGATCACGCCGAAGAGTAGCAGCAGAGGGGGTCCGCACATGCAGCGGCAACAGTGCATAGCGGATGGACGCTACTACGCTGGAAATAGCGGATACGCAGTGGTAGCGGACGGTTTTAGCGTACCCAGTGCAGCTCTCTCGTCCTCTATCTCCTCCTCCCGTACGCGTTTAGCATACCTAGTGCGGTTGGTCTAAGGGTAGCCGCAACGCAGGCAGCACTTGGTATTAGCCCCATCAATACAGGTAGACAGGAGTCATTTAAAGCCACTATTCTCCCAAAGCAGCTACGGTATTTCTTTACTGATCCCCTCCGCTTCCTGTATAGTTGATTTTACTGGTTTCCTTCCGCTTCCCGGTTGTTGTTCACTGATTGGTGCGTTGCCTCGCGGGGAGTGGTCCTGCAGAGAAGTGACGTCATGATCTAGGCATCTGTTTGCTGCAACGCTCTCCCTAGCGTATGCCTCGTTCTTTTGTCAGTCGAGGATATCGGCTCTTCTGCAAGCATCTCTGACACACTATGAGGCTAACAAGGGACGTGACATGGACAACAAATATAGATGTGGCACTTGGGGTAGCACGCCAGGGTGAAGCATTGGGGACGACCTAAGGGGTGTTTAGTTCCCATCTAAAAAATTTTCACTTCATCACATCGAATGTTTGGATATATGTATGGAGTACTAAATATAGATGAAAAAAACTAATTGCACAGTTTGGTTGGAAACCACGAGATGAATCTTTTAACCCTAATTAGTCCATGATTAACCTTAAGTGCTACGGTAACACACATATGCTAATGGTGGCTTAATTAGACTTAATAAATTCGTCTCGCGGATTCTAGGCGAGTTATGTAATTAGTTTTTTTATTAGTATCCGAAAACCCCTTCCGACATCCTATGAAACATCCGATGTGACACCTAAAAACTTTTGACCTACCAACTAAACACCCCCTAAACTTTATACCATGCAGTCTACTATCAGTCCTGATAGAACGGCAGCCTCGACGGAGATGGCGGCGATCCACGCAGCATTGCCGAGAGGGTTCGTGCCCTGTGGCCAGCACCAGCTGCATTCCTAGCTGCTACTTGGTTTCTCAGTCTAATAAAAAAAGAAAGAAAAAAAGAAAGAAAGAAAGAAAGGAAAAAACTTGAAACTGATTCATGTCGTTGTCGCTGTCAGGTGAGGAGGACGAAGATCAGCGAGCGCATATGAAAACTGCAGGAGCTCATGCCCAACGGTGAAATGTCACAAGGTTTTTTTTTCCCTTTCCACCCCTGATTGAACAGAGCAGCGCAAAATAGACAAACTGACGAACGGTTATTGTGCATTTGGTTTTGTTGATGACTGCAGCAAACCAACACTACTGACATTCTGGATTTGGCCTTGGACTACATCAAGGATGTTCAGGAGCATGTCAAGGTATATGCCCACATCCAAAAACAACTATTCTTTTATGCTAAGTGATTTGGGTTATTTTTCTCCTTCCTGAAGGAACTATAATTGCGCATACATGACTCAATTTTATATTGCAGAAATCGCTCCTAATTGCTAATGATATTCAACCTGTTTGTTTCGCTGGTTTGTTGTGGCTGAAAATATTGTTCGCTGGTTTGTTGTGAGAGAAAAACACTGCTAAATGGCTGCTGATTCTGCTGATATGCTCAAACGAAGGTGATTGTTGGTCATAACGCTGGGAGGCTTATCATGTCTTCAAAAGTTATTGAATTCATTTTTAAGCCAAAATAGATAGGTCGGATTTTGAAACTTTTTTCCTGCTACTCTTATTCATAGTAGTACCATAAATATTCTGTGATGTTAGCAGTGGATATAAAACAATGTTTATAGCTACGTTCTTCAAACTGTTGTTTGTCCTTTATTATACTTTTGATTTGACTCGCCCACTATGACCTAGCAGCTAGGTATTGATCTAGGATCAACCAATAGATGACAGAAATCTGAAACATGCTACATGTTGAAGTATAAGAGAGAATGCATATGAATCTTGGCTTCTTAATTTTTATTTAGTGTGTGGTACAATATTTCAGGTGAGAGATAATGGCCCGTTTGGATCCTTGGAATTAAATTTATTCTAATAATTATAATTTAGACATAGATTAATTAAGCTAATATAGTTATATATGGATTATATTTATATATTTATTGTTAGACATATAAAGGATATACTTATATGTTGTATTTCTATTGTAGGAAAGTGAGTTGAAGAGTGTGCTATAAGTTGAAGAATAGAATTATAGCTTATAATCTATATAATCCATTTCCATCTCTCACCCTATGAATTTGAGATAGGCTTATTTTTGAGCTTGGAAATGTTATGAAATGTCAAATTCTAAGCCAAATAGTTTAATCCATTACGTAGATTTTAATTCCTCCAAAATGAAGGAATCCAAATAGTCCCTTAGTGATTAATCGAGTGCAGGTTATTCTTCTAAACATCGAGATTAGTTACTAGCGCACTCCGTAGTTACTAAAAGTTTTATAGTTTTATACTTCAGTAACTAAGAAGCAGGTCGAACTACAAGTGCTACTCTTCGTGTGTCGTCAACAGCTTGTGGTCTCGGTCCAGATATGCTAACGAACAGAGATTTTTTTGTTTGTTTGCTAAAAGTTGAAGATCCACTTCAGAAAGGCGCTGACTTCTATAATCAAGGTTAAAATTATGGTTGTCTGACTTATTGTTGTTGGAGGAGGATCCATAGTACCAGCTTATTGTTGTTGTCCGGTGTGTCGTATACATGTGGTCCGGTGTCATGGTTAAAATTGTTGTTGTTGCTACATTGGATTGTTGTACGTATTGATCTTTTGCAATCTTATTTGCAATGTACATGAAAAATGTCTTGTGTACAAGCGGGTGGGGAGGGAATATGCAGTGCAAGCCATGAGAACTCAAAAAAACATGTATTTCGATTGCTCAAAATAATATGAGATGCATCCACATCCCATGGTGTCTTTTGTTTCAATATAGTTGGGATTCCCTCAAATTGTTTTTAAAAAATATGAGAATAAATTCATTGATATTGATCATTTTATATGATTTTTTATAAAACAAGATTGAATTCTAGCTTTTGTGACAAAAGTACATCTATGCTTTTTGAACGTGCATGACTTCAATTTTTGGACCGACAGAAATATGTTTTTGATTGAATCTTAATGAAGTACTTCAAATTTGATAGAATAAACTTTGGACTTAATATACCCCGTAGCGTTAGCACGAGCAAATCTTCTTACAACGAAACGCGGGTGCAAGCTCTGGTCGATGGAGCAGGCCACGTCATCCGTTAGCCCGATAACCGTTGGATTGAGCCAACTCGCGATGTGAACCGTCAGATCTTGGATCGGATCGGGTCTCCGCCCGTTTCATCGCGGCCCGAAAACTCACGAATCTTCTCGGCGTGTCTGCCCGTCCGCTCGGCATCGATGCAGAGCGGTAACGCGGGTAACCGGTACAGGCATGGTCCACCGGCGAGACAGGCTAGCTCACCGGCGAAGTGCTGCAGGTCGGCCGCCCTTGCCCATAGCGACGGAGCGGGGCCGCAGACAGGCTGTGGCGGATTCGCGTGCGCCCCGGCCTTGCCGCATCTCGCACTGGGGAGCCGGCCGCGGCCGCGCCGGTGGCCGAGGGCGCCTCGCCCTACCATGGCCGGAGGCCAGGGCCACCGTGCTGGAGAGAAGGTCCGCCGTCTGGCCCGCCATGGCCGGTAGTGTGGCGTGCCGGCCTGGGCCACCGCGCCGCAGGGGCTAACCCTCCTTGTAGGCTTGTCTGCCAGATCGGCCGACGCACACGCAGACACCACGAGGCAAGCGCCGGTGTCGACGTGGCGTTGCGATGGAGAGCCCAACGTCGACGGCGTCGCGCCCTGATTCGTACGACTTCCTCGACCCCATAGGCCGCCCCGCCACCGCTGACTCGCTCCATCAAAAGGTCAGTCACCACTCACCAGTGACCCGCCCCGTGCTCCGGCCTTGAATCAATCGGTCAATCTAGATGGCTAGATAGAGACTAGAGAGTAGAACACAGCTGCTTCCTGTGGATCTCTCTGACCTGTGCTTAGCTTCGCGTTGGTAGCTTCCTCATGTCCTCTTTCCACGACCCCAATGCCGAGGAGGAGAGGACGGCAGCAAGGTCCTTCCTCACGGAGATGGAGAGCGCCATCAGTTATGGATGCTCCTGGTTGCCTTGGAAGGGGCTGCTAGCCTGCAGATCCATGCGGAGGCAAACATTCTCCGAGCAAGCAACAGCCATGGCGCCTAGCCACCGCCTGAGAAGCAGAGCTAAAAGCGACCATGCAATGCTTTTGTGAAACAGGTGAACAGAATAAGTAAGTTAGATAATTTAATTATCCATGTAAGAACTCGTCAAGTCCACAGACGACGACAACAAAAACAACGTAGTCTTTTGTCCCAAGTAAGTTAGGGTAGGCTAGAGATAAAACCTAAAAGAGACGATAAACGTTCCACAGACCCTTTGGAAAAACCTAAGATTCTAGATAAAATACTCGAAAGGTATAGGTTTATTTGTAGAATACAATTATTTATTATTATTGTCATTGCTTATATATTACAAAATCTACAACATCAAGTATTTTGCAACACATCTTAATGAGTTGATATTAAGTAAAAGCAAATTATTTATATATATAAGTAACTGAACAATGTATACATCTTTCCCCTGTCATTGTTGGTGAGGTTGTCGGGATCAATGATAGCATAATCATGATGTGTCACCTCCCAAACCTTCTCATTAATAGAGCCAAGATATTGCTTCATCTTTCTTTTTCAATAATCCAAAGATGATACACCATCAAAGAATGAAGGCTTGCCCCCGACATGGTTGAACATAACTTGAGCCATCTTACACCGAGGTTGTTAAGCCTTACAAACGGTGACCACGGCTCCGATACCACTTGAAAGGTCTTGATGGCTAGAGGGGAGGTGAATAGTATATTTTCACAATTCACAATTCTAGTATATTTTCACTCAACTGCACAAGTCAAACTGCACAACCTAGCTTACAACTAAAGCTAACTAGCTACACAAGCTAAGAGCTATACTAACAAGCTAGCAAGGTAACTAAGAAAATAATACAAGAGAGAGTTAGAAGGGTATCACCGAGGGGCGAAGTATTGAGCCAACCAATCAATATGATCAAGAGATGAATTCCACAATACACAACCACCGGGATCGATTAATCACAATAAGAATGATGACACGAAGATTTATCCCGAGGTTCATGTGCTTGCCGGCACGCTAGTCCCCGTTGTGTCCCTCTTCACCACGTGATTCGGTGGCTAATCGGTCTCACACCGAGCCTCTCAAAAGGTGTCACAAGAACCTACCAAATGGCAAAAGATTACAAATGACACGAGCAATCTACTAATGTTGCATTTGGCGCTTCACCGAGGTAGGCACAAACCTCTCACAATCACCGGAGGTGGCCAAAAACAATCACCAACTCTTGCCAACGCCTCCAAGCTGCTCTAAGCCGTCTAGGTGGCGGCAACCACCAAGAGAAACAAGAATCCCGCAGCAAATCAACCACCAAGTGCCAACTAGATACAATCTTACAATGCAAATGCACTTGGATCACTCAATCTCACTTTGAATATGCAAAGAAGCAAGAGAGATAAGTGGGAGGGGAGTTGCTTAGCTCAAAGTGCTCACAAGTATGTCAAAGAGTGCAACAGTGAGAGCTTTGAGCCGGCCAACGAGTATTTATAGACGTACCCCTTCGAATAGAGCCGTTAGACACAAGATTCTGCAGCAGTCACGCTGACCGGACGCGCTGGTCGCACAGACCGGACGCGCAGGTGCGTACACCACCCATACGCGAAGCACGACTGGACGTGCTAAGTGAATTGACCAGACGCGCGAAGCTCGACCGGACGCGCTGGTCCCGTAGCTGACCGGACGCGCGGGTCAAGTCTGAGCAGCACTTCAGAGAGTCAGCGACTGGACGTGCTGTTAGAAGAACCGGACGCCACAGTGTCAGTGTTCGGTTAGAGTCCAGTAAGCACCCAGAACGACCGGACGCGTCCGGTCGACCGTGATCGGACGTGCCACTGCGTCCGATCAGAAGACCGAGACGCGCGTAAACACAGAGCACCGACCGAACGTGTCCGGTCAAATACAGACCGTGTCCGGTCCAGCGTCCGGTCACCTCTGTGACCTCTGTTCGCCTCCGTTTGATTTACCCTTTCATAAATGAGCTAGACTAAGTATGTGTGTCACTTTAGCACGTGTTTTAGCTCGTGAAACAACATGTGACAACGCCTCCAAATCTGGACATTTGCGTAAAGAAAAATAGGCGTTTCAATTCCTCGAAAATGCTTGAATCCCGCCGAGCTTGCTCGGCGAGAGGGAGAGAGGACCCCAAACCCGCTCTACCGCTCAAACTCCAACGCCATGGCAAATGTGCTAACACCACCAAGTGATCACGTCATGTGTGAGTGTGTTAGCATTTTCATAATCATTTTTCGAGGCGTTATTAGTTCTATCCAAATGCATATGATTCTGAAATGCACACTTAGAGACACTTAGGAGTTCAATAGCCGCGTCATTCCCCTCTTTATAGTATGACTATCTATCTTATAATGTAACCACACCCACTAGGTGTCTTGGTTACTAAAACACAACCCTTAAGCATATACCTTTGCCTTGATCACTTAGGGTTGCGTCCAAATCCAAGTGTGGCCATCATGATCACCATGTCTATCTTGCCACCAACCTTGGAATGTACTAATCCTCATATGCTACATACAACTTAGGCATAGGATTAGTACTTAGGCATTGTCACTAATTACCAACACCAAACATAGAGCTTTCAATCTCCTCCTTATTGGTAATTGGTGACAAACCTTTCAAAAAGATATTATGATAGAATTTTGATTGAACCCATGTCACATTGTCCAAGTGTATTACCATGTGTAAGAATTATGGACATGTGATCATGAATTCAAATTGATAGCAATGGCTCCCCCTACATGTATGCTATATGTTTAGATTTAGGAAGCATACATGCTTAGATAGGAAAATATAGGAGCATTGACTATCAATAGGTGCTAAGTGTTTTAGATTATAGACCTTTGAAGCGTGATACCATCGGAGTAGCGATAAACACCATCTTAGCACCTTGTGTAGTTAGATATAGCTCGGAAAAGCATAAACATAACTAGAAACCTCGTGAGATCAACATTATAAGCAAGGCTCTAGTACCACTTTGAAAAACATGAAGCAAGAAAAATCTAACTACTTCCTATTCATGCTAGTACCTCAATATACCATTCAAATTATACTAGCAAGTCACCACATAAGCAATGTATCGGAGAAAAAGAAATGCATAACTATGCATCATACATATGAAGTGCACATGGAAATGCAACATTCATGTTTAAGAGCTTGCTCCCCCTACTTATGTGCTCAAAATTTTAGTTGACCCCCTTTCTTTTATCAATTCTCACCTTTAGGTTTTCTCTCCCTTTAGAATCTATCTTTGTGAACAATATTTTCTCCCCCTTTGGCACCAATGACCACAAGGGACCAATTTTAGATAGATTATCATGTTGAATTATAGGGTGAGGATCAAGTTTGTGATTCAACCTAGATTGCTTGCATAAATAAAATGCTTTGGTTTGATCCAAGGGCAAGCTTCTTCACACCTCACTAGAAGGGTTATCATGCACCATGTTGAAGCAAATATTTAGACAAGTGATCTAGATTAAACACTTAGGATCACAAGCTACTTAAACAAGTTATATGCTACCACTAGATCAAACAAGACAAAGAGGCAACAGTGCCACCATATAAACTTCAAAATCATTTGATTTTCATGAATGAGCCTAGAACATGTAAATTATGACTAGATGCACTAAATGAGTCCTTAGCATAGAATGTATGACATGTCAACCAATTGTACCTTGGGGCTCGAAGGAGAGGCATGCCATATATGGGGTGCATCAACTCATGTTGGAGAAGTCAGTTATGTTCAACTCATTCTTTAGCCTGTGAAATCTCTTCTCATCAAGTGGCTTGGTGAATAGATCGGCTAATTGATCTTCGGTGCCCACATTCTCAATTGCAACGTCACCCTTTTGTTGATGATCTCTAATGAAGTGATGGCGAACATCAATATGCTTTATTCTTTGATGTTGAACCAGATTGTTGGTTAGCTTCATGGCACTTTCATTGTCATATAGCAATGGCACATTCTTGAAATTAATTCCAAAATCCTTCAATGTTGCCTTCATCCACAAGATTTGTGCACAACAACTACCCGCGGCGTTGTATTCGGCTTCGGCGGTAGATAGTGCAATATTATTTTGCTTCTTGGATGACCATGAGACAAGTGATCTTCTCAACAATTGACAAGTCCCGGAAGTGCTCTTTCTCTCCACTTTGTCACCGGCATAGCCGGAATCCGAATATCCAACTAGCTCAAAGCTTGCACCCTTGGGATACCATAATCCAACATCTTGTGTATGCTTTAAGTACCTCAATATTCTCTTTGTTTCCTTCAAATGACTTTCTCTTGGTGAGGCTTGAAATCTTGCACACATGCATACATTAAACATTACATCGGACCTTGATGCCGTCACATAGAGTAGGCTACCAATCATTGATCTATATAGCTTTTGATCCACCATGTTGCCATTCTTGTCACTATCCAAGCTTCCATTAGTGCTCATTGGAGTAGTGATTCCTTTTGCATCTTCCATACCAAACTTCTTTAGCATATCCTTTATGTATTTGGTTTGGCTTACAAATGTTCCTTCCTTCATTTGTTTGATTTGAAGTCCAAGAAAGAAACTAAATTCACCAATCATTGACATTTTAAATTCCTTTGCCATCATTTTTCCAAACTCGTCACAATAATATTGATTGGTTGAACCGAATATGATATCATCAACATATATTTGTAATACAAACAAGTCTTTCCCAATCTTCTTGGTGAAGAGAGTAGTATCCACTTTGCCCATGACAAATCCTTTCGATAGCAAGAAGTCCCTCAATATTTCATACCATGCTCTAGGTGCTTGCTTCAATCCATACAAAGCTTTTCTCAACTTGTAGACACAATTTGGTTTCTTATCATCTTCAAAACCAGGAGGTTGCTCCACATACACCTCCTCTTGGATGTACCCATTGAGAAATACACTCTTCACATCCATTTGATATAGCTTGATATTTTGAGCACAAGCATAGGCAAGTAAAATACTAATTGTTTCCAATCTTGCAACCGGGGCATATGTTTCACCAAAGTCAAGACCCTCTATTTGTGTGTAACCTTGAGCCACTAGTCTTGCTTTATTCCTTACTACTATCCCATCTCGATCTTGCTTGTTGCGAAAGACCCATTTTGTTCCAATAATATTGTGATCACTAGGTCTCTCAACTAATTCCCTACTTCATTTCTCTTGAAGTTGTTGAGCTCTTCATGCATTACATTTACCTAATCTGGATCTCTCAATGCTTTTATCAATGTCCTTGGGTTCTTCCATTGACACAAAAGAAGAGTGAGCACAAAATGATGCCAATCTTGATCTAGTTTGAACTCCCCTTTGTATATCACCAATGATGAAATCCAATAGATGGTCTCTTGCAATATTAGTTGGTTGAAGCATTTGGACTTGATTGCTTGAATGTTGATGTTGATCATGAGTTGGAGATGATGAACTAGCCACTTATTGATCTTGTTGCACTTGAGATGATGTACTAGCTTGATTTTGCATTAGAGAACCACTAGCTTGTGTAATTGGACTTTGGAGCACTTGATCTTTGTAATCATCCACATCAATCACTTGCTTTGGCATAATATCACCAATATCCATTTCTTTTATAGCATTGGTCAATTGAGTTCCTCTCACATCATCCAAGTTATCTTTCTCATCTTGAGAGCCATTTGTTTCATCAAACTTAACATCATGAACTTCCTCAAGTAAATCACTAGCCAAATTCCAAACTCTATAAGCTTTGCTAGTAGTGGAGTAACCAAGTAAGAATCCTTCATCACATTTCTTCTCAAACTTGCTCAATCTAGTGCCCTTCTTCAAGATGTATCATTTGCAACCAAATACCTGAAAGTATGCAATGTTGGGCTTTCTTCCATTTAAGATCTCATATGGTGTTTTCTCTAAGAATTTGTGGCAATAGAGGCGGTTGCTATAGAAGCAAGCCGTGTTGATTGCTTCAGCCCAAAATGAATGACTCACATTATATTCATTTAACATTGATCTTGCCATACCAATTAAGGTTTTATTCTTCCTCTCAACTAGGTCATTTGATTGAGGTGTATACTTGGCCGAAAATTGATGCTTGATTCCAAGCTCATCACATAGCTCATCAACTCTTGTATTTCTAAACTCACTTCCATTGTCACTTCTCACTTTCTTGATTGTGGTCTCAAACTCATTTTGCACTCTCTTGATGAACTTCTTGAATATGTCAAATACATCACTCTTGTCCACAAGAAAGAATACCCATGTATATCTAGTGAAATCATCCACAATCACAAACCCATACTTGTTGCCACCAATGCTTGTGTATGTAGTTGGCCCAAATAGATCCATGTGCAACAACTCAAATGCCTTGGAAGTGCTCATAATGCTTTTCAATGGATGAGTGTTGCCTACTTGCTTTCTGGCTTGACATGCACTACATACCTTATCCTTCTCAAATATGACATCCTTCAAGCCTCTAACTAAGTCATGCTTAACTAACTTGTTCAATTGCTTCATGCCAACATGACCAAGTCTTCTATGTTATAACCAACCCATACTTGATTTGATGAGCAAGCATGTTGAAAGTTGAGTGTCACTAGCATTGAAATCAACCAAGTATAGATTCTCATATCTAAAGCCTTTGAAGATCAAATTAGAGCCATCAACACTAACTATCTCCACATCATCAACACCAAATATGCACTTGAAACCAAGATCACACAATTGAGCAACCGAGAGAAGATTGAAGTTCAACTTTTCAACTAAGAGCATATTGGAAATGCTATGATCATTTGAGATTGCAATCCTTCCAAGAGCCTTTACATTACCCTTGCTATTGTCACCAAATGTGATGCTATCAATGCCACTATCATTTGATTTGAGAGAGTTGAACATTCTTGAATCACCGGTCATATGTTGAGAGCACCCACTATCAAGCGCCCAATGCCTTCCTTCGGTCTTGTAATTTACCTACAAAACAATTTAATGTCTTTTAGGTACCCATACTTGCTTGGGTCCTTGGAGGTTAGTAACTAAGCTCTTTGGTACCCAAATGACCTTCTTCTTTGGGCCCACAATTGGTGTACCAACAAACTTAGCATGCACGCCTTTCTCACCCTTGGTAAGCACATAACAAGAATCAAAAGGAATACAATCCATTTTAGCATGAAACTTGTTGTTCTTGTTTATTTTATTACAATTAATCTCTAGATATCCAACTTGCTTGCATCTATTGCAATAACAACCATTGCTCTTCATAAAGCGAGGCTTTAGAGTAGCAAAGGCCGCCTGCCCTTCTTGGGAGTATAGCCCAAACCCTCTTTGTTAAGAGAGAACCTTTGGCTACCCAAGCATTTTAGCAAGCGGCCATCCCCACCATAGGCATTGCCTAATGCGCGGGTGAGATCATCCACCTCTCTCTTGAGAGTCTCATTCTCATCCACAAGTGATGAATCACTAGTAGTAGAGATAGAGTTGGTTGTGGTGGATGACGATGAGCTACATGAAGCATTAGTAGGCTCAACAAATAAAGAATCATCAAGAATATCATATGTTAGTCCAATATCATAAGTGACAATCACTTGCTCCTCCTTAGCTTCCTTCATGAACTTCTCCAACTTGAGGTCCTTTTCCTTGATGAGCTCAAGTAGAGTGGAGTGGGCTTCCTTAAGCCTAGTGTGAGCAACTTTAAGGTCCTCGTGGTCTTCCTTTAGACACTCACGAGAGGCCTCTAGCTCATCAAATGATTTCCTCTTGAGCTCTTGTTCAATTCCTTTGCACTCCTTACTCTTTTTGAGAGCAACAAGCTCCTCCATCAAGGCATCATTTTCATTGCTCTTGGCAATGAGCTCTTGCTCTAAGATTTTGCACTTTTTGGTTGTCCTCTTGTAGCCCTTGCTCATTGGATCTATTATGCCTAATAGATCATCCTTGGAGTAGTCCTCATCCTCCTCATTATCACTCCTACAACCATCACTAGCACAAGAATTATCATCACTATCATCATATTTTTTACCTTGGTAGGCTTGGCCATAAGGCATGTCGATGTAGTGTCGAAGATGGATGGCTTGTTGGAGAGGGTGATGCTTGCAATGGCTCGCCGAGTGGTCCTTTCATCATCACTAGAGCTTGCATCATCATCACTATCGGAGTTGTCACTATCCCAAGTGACCACATAACCACCACCCTTCTTCTTCTTATTGAATGTGAAGCTCTTCTTTGCTTTCTTCTCCTTCTCTTTCTTATCCTTCTTGTTCTTCTTGAGCTTCAAGTTCCCATTATGAAATCTCTTATCTTCATAGGGGCAATCCACCACTATGTGATTGGGGCTATTGCAATTGTAGCAAAGGGTCTTTGCCTTCATAGTGTTTCTCCTCTTCCTTGCCTCATATAATTTCTTCTTCATGAACCTTCCCATCTTGTGCACAAGGAGGGCCATGGTCTCATCATCAAATGGATCATCATCATCGCTCTCCACCTTGCTCTTGCCCTTAGAAGATGAAGCCTTGAATGCAATGGGCTTCTCTTGCTTGACCTTGATCTCCTTCTTCTCATCTTCATCTTCATCATCATCATATTGAGCATCGGTCATGACATCTCCAAGCACTTGGTTTGGAGTCACCTTGTCCAAACCCTCTCTTTGGATCATCTTTCTTAAGATAGCAAACTTCTTAGGTAAGTTCATCAAGAACTTATGTGAGAAGTCCTTGTCCTTGACATCTTCTCATAGGCTCTTGAGATCATTAATAATAACTTATACTCTATAGAACATCTCCGGTATGGACTCAACATCCTTCATCTTGAAGTTTACAAACTTATCCTTGAGCATATAGAGCTTGGCACTCTTTACCGTTAAAGTGCCCTCATATGTTTCCTCTAATCTTGTCCACACTTCACTTGCCATCTCAAGATCCTTGATTTGCTCAAAGACCTTAGCATCAATCCCATTGTAGAGAGTGTTGAGAGCCATAGTGTTGCATTGGTTGTTGATGCGGTCATTGTTGGTGAGGTTGTCGAGATCAATGATAGCATAATCACGATGTGTCACCTCCCAAACCTTCTCATTAATAAAGCCAAGATATTGCTTCATCTTTCTTTTCCAATGATCAAAAGATGATACGCCATCAAAGAATAGGGGCTTGCCCCCGACAAGGTTGAACACAACATGAGCCATCTCACACAGAGGTTGTTAAGCCTTACAAACGGTGACCACGGCTCCGATACCACTTGAAAGGTCTTGATGGCTAGAGGGGGGTGAATAGCCTTTTAAATTTCTACAAAGACAAACTAAACAAGTTTATCAATATGACAAATAGCGAGATTTGAGTTTTGCTTAGCCTACGGGGTGTTTGCAAGCCACCTATCCAATTCATAATTTTAGTATATTTGCACTCAACCGTACAAGTCAAACCGCACAACTTAGCTTACAACTAAAGCTAACTAGCTACATAAGCTAAGAGCTATACTAACAAGCTAGCAAGGTAACTAAGAAAATAATACAAGAGAGAGTTAGAAGGGTATCACCGAGGGGCGAAGTATTGAGCCAACCAATCAATATGATCAAGAGATGAATTCCACAATACACAACCACCGGGATCGATTAATCACAATAAGAATGATGACACGAAGATTTAAACCGAGGTTCACGTGCTTGCCGGTACGCTAGTCCCTGTTGTGTCTCTCTTCACCACGTGGTTCGGTGGCTAATCGGTCTCAGACCGAGCCTCTCAAAAGGTGTCACAAGAAGCTACCAAATGGCAAAAGGTTGCAAATGACACGAGCAATCTACTAACGTTGCCTTTGGCACTTCGCCGAGGTAGGCACAAACCCCTCACAATCACCGGAGGTGGCCAAGAACAATCACCAACTCTTGCCAACGCCTCCAAGCTACTCCAAGCCATCTAGGTGGCGGCAACCACCAAGAGAAACAAGAATCCCGCAGCAAATCAACCACCAAGTGCCAACTAGATGCAATCTCACAATGCAAATGCACTTGGATCACTCAATCTCACTTCGAATATGCAAAGAAGCAAGAAAGATGAGTGGGAGGGGAGTTGCTTAACTCAAAGTGCTCACAAGTATGTCAAAGAGTGCAAGAGTTAGAGCCTTAAGCCGGCCAACGTGTATTTATAGATGTACCCCTTCGAATAGAGCCGTTAGGCACAAGATTCTGCAGCAGTCGCGCTAACTGGACGCGCTGGTCACATAGACCGGACGCGCAGGTGCGTACACCACCCATGCGCGAAGCATGACTGGACGTACTGAGTGAATTGACCGGACATGCGAAGCTTGACCGGACGCGCTGGTCAAGTCTGAGCAGCACTTCAGAGAGTCAGCTACCGGACGCGCTGTTAGACAAACCGGACGCCACAGTGCCAGCATTCGGTTAGAGTCTAGTAAGCACCCAGAACGACCGGACGCGTCTGGTCGACCGTGACCGGACGCGTCACTACGTCCGATCAGAAGACCGAGACGCGTGCAAACACAGAGCACCGACCAGACACGTCCGGTCAAACATAGACCGTGTCCGGTCCAGCGTCCGGTCACCTCTGTGACCTCCGTTCGCCTCCGTTTGATTCACCCTTTCATAAATGAGCTAGACTAAGTATGTGTGTCACTTTAGCACGTGTTTTAGCTTGTGAAACAACATGTGACAACGCCTCCAAATCTTGACATTTGCGTAAAAAAATAGGCGTTTCAATTCCTCGAAAATGCCTGAATCCCGTCGAGCTTGCTCGGCGGGAGGGAGAGAGGACCTCAAACCCTCTCTACCGCTCAAACTCCAACGCCATCGTAAATGTGCTAACACCACCAAGTGATCACGTCATGTGTGAGTGTGTTAGCATTTTCACAATCATTTTTTGAGGCGTTGTTAGTTCTATCCAAACGCATATGATTATGAAATGCACACCTAGAGGCACTTAGGAGTTCAATAGCCACGTCATTCCCCTCTTTATAGTACGGCTATCTATCCTATAATGTAACCACACCCACTAGGTGTCTTGGTTACTAAAACACAACCCTTAAGCATATACCTTTGCCTTGATCACGTAGGGTTGCGTTCAAATCCAAGTGTGGCCATCATGATCACCTTGTCCATCTTGCCACCAACCTTAGAATGTACTAATCCTCATATGCTACATACAACTTAGGCGTATGATTAGTACTTAGGCATTGTCACTAATTACCAACACCAAACATATAGCTTTCACACTTTCATTCTCCCAATTTGATGGAGCTGTGGAATACGCACATGTTAGGCATGCAGACTCACTTAGCATTACTTTGCCATTTGGTGCAGCAACCTAAACTCTAGGATTTGATGATATTTGGCAACCTATTTTCGGAAAAAACATAGCTGATACGAAAGTCCACTTCCATTCTCCCAATTTGATGGAGCTGTGGAAGTGTGGATCCCCAACCAGTTCAACGCGCTATTTGGAAGCATGGGCATTTTGCCAGTTCCACAAGCAAACAGTGTTGATTTTGTGCAGTGAACCCCTGTTCACTTTTAGTGATGACAAATTATAGCAGGTTTGGAACTGACTATTATATGAAACTCATCAATGCTGGATGGATACCACAGAATAGCAAAATTCTTCCTAAGCCTTTATTCTTAATTAGAGAAGTTTTATAATTGTAATTGCAATTCATACTGTCGGTACCAACAGTACGGGGGTACCCGCACCTATCGCCAAAAAACTAACACGACCGAAACCACAATAAAAGATAGCCCGCCTCGACCGCGTATCCAGTCAGTCTCGTACGAGGCCCGCTCGACGGGGCGCCTCGACCGCGCCCCGGCTTCGACTCGTACGAGGCCCGCTCGACGGGGCGCCTCGACCGCGCCCCGGCTCCGACTCGTACGAGGCCCGCTCGATGGGGGGCCTCGACCGCGCCCCGGCTCCGACTCGTACGAGGCCCGCTCGACGGGGCGCCTCGACCACGCCCCAGCTCTGACTCGTACGAGGCCCGCTCGACGGGGCGCCTCGACCGCGCCCCGGCTCCGACTCGTATGAGGCCCGCTCGATGGGGCGCCTCGACCGCGCCCCATCCCGTGCCGCAAGGTACCTCGACAGCGCTCCGACCCGCGTGAGACTCGACCGCCCGCTGGGGAGAACTCTGACTCGCGTGAGCCCGGACCAAGCACCTCGACACCTTTTCTTTACCTACCCCAGGACAAAAGCCATAGCATTTAATGCGGTTACCTACTACCACCTACCGACATGGCTGCGGCCAGGATCGACGTGGGAACAATACCCGTGTCAGATCTCACTATTCTACCGCCCATCCCGTGATGGGAGGTGAAACCCGTCACTATACCCACCTTATCGCGCACTGTTCACCATCAATCGCCCTCGAGGGAGGATAAGACGAGGCCCGTTCTCCGCGATATCGGGGGTTCGGCCTTATCCATCCGACCCCGACCCGGCCTCGACCCAACCTCGACGCTCGACTTAGTTCAAAGGACGGTATGAAATGGCGCTCTAGGTCATTTCGCCATCTTGTCTCCCACAACGTCAGGGTGTCCCGGGATGGCCGGCCATTCCCAAGACACGTCGCTACAGTCAACTCAACAGGAATCGACAAAACATCATCTCAAGGCTCCCCGTCGTCTTGGCCTCCTCTCACCCTATAAAAGGGCAGGCCAGGGTTCAACGGAGGAGAGAGACGAAGACGGAACGAAAAAACAAAACAAGAGATCGACATCTCAAGCAACCACCTTTTTCCTCTTTTCTCTTTGAGACTTGGGCTCGACACCCTCTCTCGCATGCTTGTAACCCCTACACGAGCACCTCGGTGCAAGGAAATACAAACCTCTCCCCCCGCTGGACGTAGGGCCTTCTTTTGCCCGAACCAGGATAAACCCCCGTGTGTTCTCCTTGCATCACCATCCAGGAAAGAGACACGCAGCATTTACTCGTTGGTTTAGGACCCCCTCGGGTCCGAACACCGACAGTTGGCACGCCAGGTAGGGGATCGCTGCGTGCAAACGTCGCTTTCTCGCCTTTCTTCCTAGATGGCTAACCCCGAACGCCCTATCCCATTGGCCACGGTGATCTGGTTCGGGAGTTTGGAGTTCATGTCGCTCGGCTCTGGCTACGACATGATCCTACTACCGCCCAGGCACCCAACCGACGAGGACTACGAGCTCTCCCAGCCCGGGGGAGCAATCCACCGGCACCGTCACTCCAGGCGGGCGCGGGCCGCCTGACGACGACGAGCCCGATACAGCCACCGTCTTCACCTCGCGGAGGGCGATGGGGTCCCCCGGTCCGGCACCCCCCAGCTAGGCGCCAGCCTAGATCTCCTTTTGGAAGGTTTGGGAAGAACGAGCTTGGCTGAGGGTGACATGCCGACGGAGAATCCCGCCGCTCCCCCGTCCGGTGAGACACCACTGTCCAGAGCATCCATTTCAGCACGGGCAACGACATCTTCATCACCATTCTCGTTTGGGCTAGACTCGGCTGCCCGGGTGTACGCATCCTCCGTGAGCACCCGCATGAGTGCTTATGAGGAACTCCCCAAGCACCATCTACGCTCCACTCTGGACCTCGTTGCATCCACACCGGCTTCTGATTATCGGGACTCTACGGAGACACCAGAAACAGAGCCCCGTGTGACTGCTTCTTTACGTCGCCGCCTCAGTGACGATTGGCAACGGCCACACATTCCCCCGTCATATTACTACTTTGGCGCTCCTGACTCTGACTCGGCTGACGACACCTATGATCCGACCCGCGAGTGCTTCAACATCGACGTTGAAAGCACTTCGGAATCAGAGGACGAAGAGCCAGTCGAAGGAAGGCACACGCCACCTCATGACGAGCTTCCTGCCGAGCGAGACGAGCCTCAGTTCCTTGCGGATCAAGGAGCGCAGCTCGAACAGATTCGCGAGTTGCAGGACAGGCTTGACGAGGAACGGGAAAACCTGGATCTACTCCAACAAACCCTCGAGCGTGAGCGTGCGGAACACGCACTTGGCGGGAGAGCCCGCGAGAGAGCTCGCGACGTCAACCGTCGCATCGACGAGGACCGGGCGGTCGACCCCCCAGTTTTCGCCCGAGCCAGCCAGAACGTCGTCGCCGCCGCCATGCTCCTCCGCAACATGCCCGAGCCGTCAAACCCCGACGCCCGTCGGGCTCGAGATGAAATCCGAGAACTCCTCGAGACCACCGCCATGCAGCAGGCCGAGAGCTCTACCTCGAGGCGACGCGAGGCAGCCTCGGAGCGGATCCTCGAGCCTTCCCGACAGGAGAGAGAAGCCTCGATTCACCCCGAGCCTGCCCGGCGAAACCGGGTAGCACCGGCCCCTGAGCCCACCGGCAACGACCGCGAGCCTCGAGACACCCGTGTGAAAGTCCTATGTTAGGTGTTGGTAATTAGTGACAATGCCTAAGTACTAATCCCATGCCTAAGTTGTATGTAGCATATGAGGATTAGTACACTCCAAGGTTGGTGGCAAGATGGACATGGTGATCATGATGGCCACACTTGGATTTGGACGCAACCCTACGTGATCAAGGCAAAGGTATATGCTTAAGGGTTGTGTTTTAGTAACCAAGACACCTAGTGGGTGTGGTTACATTATAGGATAGATAGCCGTACTATAAAGAGGGGAATGACACGGCTATTGAACTCCTAAGTGCCTCTAGATGTGTATTTCATGATCATATGCATTTGGATAGAACTAATATCGCCTCGAAAAATGATTGTGAAAATGCTAACACACTCACACATGACGAGATCACTTGGTGATGTTAGCACGTTTGCGACGGCGGTGGAGTTTGAGCGGTAGAGAGGGTTTGGGTTCCTCTCTCCCTCCCGCCGAGCTTGCGAGGCGGGATTCAGGCGTTTTCGAGAAGTTGAAACGATTATTTTCCACTACGCCGGAAGTCCAGAAAAGAAACGAAGGCGAACGGAGGTCACAGAGGTGACCGGACGCTGAACCGGACGCGGTCCTTGCATGACCGGACGCGTCCGGTCAGTGTTCAGTGTCTGCGTGTTTTTTAGTTCGATGATCGGACGCGAGGCGCGTCCGGTCACTGATGATCGGACGCGTCTGGTCGTTCAGGGAGCTTACTGGACTCTAACCGGACGCTGTCTTTGTCGTGTCCGGTCATTTTCTTCAGCGCGTCCGGTCACTATTTTCGTTGAGCGCTGCTCAGGCGACCAGCGCATCCGGTCCTTCACGGGACCAGCGCGTCCGGTCGTTCCCGGCGCGTCCGGTCAGTTGGACCAGCGCGTCCGGTCGTTGCTTCGCAGTTAGCCGTTGGGCGACCAGCGCGTCCGGTCGTTTGGACCAGCGCGTCCGGTCAGTACTTCACGAGTTAGCCGTTGGGCGACCGGCGCGTCCGGTCAGTTGGACCAGCGCGTCCGATCAGCCCGATTTCGGCTGTTTAAGTTTCTAACGGCTATATTCGAAGGGGTACGTCTATAAATACTCATTGGCTGGCTCAAGGCTCGATCTCTCGAACATTTGACATACTTGTGAGCACTTTGAGCTAAGCAACTCCCCTCCCACTCATCTCTCTTGCTTCTTTGCATATTCGAAGTGAGATTGAGTGATCCAAGTGCATTTGCATTGTGAGATAGCATCTAGTTGGCACTTGGTGGTTGATTTGCTGCGGGATTCCTGTTTCTCTTGGTGGTTGCCGCCACCTAGACGGCTTGGAGCAGCTTGGAGGCGTTGGCAAGAGTTGGTGATTGTTCTTGGCCACCTCCGGTGATTGTGAGGGGTTTGTGCCTACCTCGGCGAAGCGCCAAAGGCAACATTAGTAAATTGCTTCGTGTCATTGCAACCTTTTGCCATTTGATAGGTTCTTGTGGCGCCTTTTGAGAGGCTCGTTGTGTGACCGATTAGCCACCGAACCACGTGGTGAAGAGGGACACAACGGGGACTAGCGTGCCGGCAAGCACGTGAACCTCGGGATAAATCTTCGTGTCATCACTTTCATATTGTGATTGATTGATCCCGGTGTTCGGTTATCTTGGTATTCATCTCTTGATTATATTGATTGGTTGGCTCAATTCTTCGCCCCTCGGTGATACCCTCCTATCTCTCCCTTGTATTAATTTCTTAGTTATCTTTGCTAGCGAGTTATCTTTGCTAGAGTAGCTTATTTGTGTAGCTTGCTAGTTGTAGTTTCCTTCTCGGTTTGACTTGTGCGGTTGAGTGCAAATACACTAGAATTGTGAATTGGTTAGGTGGCTTGCAAACACCCCGTAGGCTAAGCAAAACTCGCATCTCGCTATTTGTTTTATTGATAAACTTGTTTAGCTTGTCTTTGTAGAAATTTTTAATAGGCTATTCACCCCCCCTCTAGCCATCAAGACCTTTCAAGTGGTATCGGAGCCGTGGTCACCGTTTGTAAGGCTTAACAACCTCGGTGTAAGATGGCTCAAGTTATGTTCAATCATGTTAATGGCAAGCCTCCATTCTTTGATGGCGTCTCTTCCTTTGATCATTGGAAAAGGAAGATGAAGCAATATCTAGGCAATATACATGAGAAGGTTTGGGATGTGACCAAAGAAGGATACGTCATTCTTGATGAGGAAAACCTCACTCCCAATGACCGCATCAACAAACAATGCAATACGGCGGCACTTGACACAATCTATCGTGCCATTGATGATAAAGTATTTGAGCAAATCAAAGATCTTGAAAAGGCAAATGAGCTTTGGATAAGGCTTGAAGAAACATATGAAGGTACTTCAACGGTAAAAAGTGCCAAACTATATATGCTCAAGGACAAGTTCTCCACATTCAAGATGAAGGATGATGAATCCATCCCGGAGATGTTCTATAGGCTCCAAGTCATTGTCAATGATCTCAAGGGGCTTGGGGAGAAGGTTGAGGATAAGGACTTCTCACACAAGTTCTTGATGTGCTTACCCAAGAAGTTTGCCACCTTGAGAAGAATGATCTTTAGAGAGGGATTGGACAAGGTCAAACCAACCAATGTGCTTGGAGATATAATGACCGATGCCCAATACAATGATGATGAAGATGAGGTAGAAGAGAAGAAGGAGACCAAGGTCAAGCAAGAGAAGCCCATTGCATTCAAGGCTTCATCCTCTAAGGCCAAGAGCAAGGTAGAAAGTGATGATGATGATCCATTCGATGATGAGACCGTGGCCCTTCTTGTGCACAAGATGGGAAGGTTCATGAAGAAGAAAGGATATGGGGCAAGGAAGAGGAGAGACACTATAAAGGCAAAGACCCTTTGCTACAATTGCAATAGCCCCGATCACATAGTGGCGGATTGCCCCTATGAAGATAAGAGATTTCATAATGGGGACTTGAAGCTCAAGAAGAACAAGAAGGATAAGAAAGAGAATGAGAAGAAAGCAAAGAAGAGCTTCACTTTCAACAAAAAGAAGAAGGGTGGTGGTTATGTAGTCACTTGGGATAGTGACAACTCCGATAGTGATGATGATGAAAGCTCTAGTGATGATGAGAGGATCACTCGACGAGCCACTGCAAACATCGCCCTCTCCAACAAGCCATCCATCTTCGACACTACATCAACATGCCTTATGGCCAAGCCTACCAAGGTAAAACATGATGATTGTGATGATGATTCTTGTGCTAGTGATGATTGTAGGAGTGATGATGAGGAGGATGAGGACTACTCCAAGGATGATCTATTAGGCATAATAGATCAAATGAGCAAGGGCTACAAGAGGACAACCAAGAAATACAAAATCTTGGAACAAGAGCTCATTGCCAAGAGCAATGAAAATGATGCCTTGATGGAGGAGCTTGTTGCTCTCAAAAAGAGTAAGGAGTGCAAAGGAATTGAACAAGAGCTCAAAGCTCTTAGGAAATCCTTTGATGAGCTAGAGGCTTCTCGTGAGTGTCTAAAGGAAGACCACGAGGATCTTAAAATTGCTCACACTAGGCTTAAGGAAGCCCACTCCACTCTACTTGAGCTCATCAAGGAAAAGGACCTTAAGTTGGAGAAGTTCATGAAGGAAGCTAAGGAGGAGCAAGTGATTGTCACTTGTGATATTGGACTAACATGTGATATTATTGATGATTCTTTATTTGTTAGTCCTACTAATGCTTCATATAGCTCATCATCATCCACCACAACCAACTCTACCTCTACTACTAGTGATTCATCACTTGTGGTTGAGACTCTCAAGAGAGAGGTGGATGATCTCACCCGCGCATTAGGCAACGCCTATGGTGGGGATGCCCGCTTGCTAAAATGCTTGGGTAGCCAAAGGTTCTCCCTTAACAAAGAGGGATTGGGCTATACTCCCAAGAAGGGCAAGGCGGCCTTTGCTACTCCAAAGTCTCGCTTTGTGAAGGGCAATGGTCGTTATTGCAATAGATGCAAGCAAGTTGGGCATCTAGAGATTAATTGCAATAAAATGAACAAGAACAAGAAAAATGCTAATGTACCTTACATTCCTTTTGATTCTTGTTATGTACTTACCAAGGGTGAGAAAGATATGCATGCTAGGTTTGTTGGTACACCAATTGTGGGCCCAAAGAAGAAGGCCATTTGGGTACCAAAGAGCTTAGTGACTAACCTCCAAGGACCCAAACAAGTATGGGTACCTAAGAAACATTAATTTGTTTTGTAGGTTAATTACAAGGCCGGAGGAAGGCATTGGGTGCTTGATAGTGGGTGCTCTCAACATATGACCGGTGATTCAAGAATGTTCAACTCTCTCAAATCAAATGATAGTGGCATTGATAGTATCACATTTGGTGACAATAGCAAGGGTGATGTAAAGGCTCTTGGAAGGATTGCAATCTCTAATGATCATAGCATTTCCAATGTGCTCTTAGTTGAAAAGTTGAACTTCAATCTTCTCTCGGTTGCTCAATTATGTGATCTCGGTTTCAAGTGCATATTTGGTGTTGATGATGTGGAAATAGTTAGTGTTGATGGCTCTAACTTGATCTTCAAAGGCTTTAGATATGAGAATCTATACTTGGTTGATTTCAATGCTAGTGACACTCAACTTTCAACATGCTTGCTCACCAAATCAAGTATGGGTTGGTTATGGCATAGAAGACTTGGTCATGTTGGCATGAAGCAATTGAACAAGTTAGTGAAGCATGACTTAGTTAGAGGCTTGAAGGATGTCACATTTGAGAAAGATAAGCTATGTAGTGCATGTCAAGCCGGAAAGCAAGTAGGCAACACTCATCCATTGAAAAGCATTATGAGTACTTCCAAGGCATTTGAGTTGTTGCACATGGATCTATTTGGGCCAACTACATACACAAGCATTGGTGGCAACAAGTATGGCTTTGTGATTGTGGATGATTTCACTAGATACACATGGGTATTCTTTCTTGGGGACAAAAGTGATGTATTTGACATATTCAAGAAGTTCATCAAGAGAGTGCAAAATGAGTTTGAAACCACAATCAAGAAAGTAAGAAGTGATAATAGAAGTGAGTTTAGAAACACAAGAGTTGATGAGCTATGTGATGAGCTTGGAATCAAACATCAATTCTCGGCCAAGTATACACCTCAATCAAATGGCCTAGTTGAAAGGAAGAATAGAACCTTAATTGATATGGCAAGATCAATGTTGAATGAGTATAATGTGAGTCATTCATTTTGGGCCGAAGCAATCAACACGGCTTGCTTTTATAGCAACCGTCTCTATTGCCACAAGTTCTTAGAGAAGACACCATATGAGATCTTAAATGGAAGAAAGCCCAATATTGCATACTTTCGGGTATTTGGTTGCAAATGCTATATTTTGAAGAAAGGCACTAGATTGAGCAAGTTTGAGAAGAAGTGTGATGAAGGCTTCCTACTTGGCTACTCAACTACTAGCAAAGCTTATAGAGTTTGGAATTTGGCTAGTGGTTTACTTGAAGAAGTGCATGATGTTGAGTTTGATGAAACAAATGGCTCTCAAGATGAAGAAGACAACTTGGATGATGTGAGAGGAACTCAATTGAGTAATGCTATGAAAGAAATGGATATTGGTGATATTAGACCAAAGCAAGTTATTAATGTAGATGACAACAAAGATCAAGTGCTCCAAAGTCCAATCACTCAAGCTAGTGGTTCTCTAATGCAAAATCAAGCTAGTACATCATCTCAAGTGCAACAAGATCAACAAGTGGCTAGTTCATCATCTTCAACTCATGATCAACATCAACATCCAAGCAATCAAGTCCAAGTGCTTCAACCAACTAATATTGCAAGAGACCATCCATTGGATTCTATCATTGGTGACATACAAAGAGGAGTTCAAACTAGATCAAGATTGACATCATTTTGTGGTCACTCTTCTTTTGTGTCAATGGAAGAACCCAAGGACATTGATAAAGCATTGAGAGATCCGGATTGGGTAAATGCAATGCATGAAGAGCTCAACAACTTCAAGAGAAATGAAGTATGGGAACTAGTTGAAAGGCCTAAGGATCACAATGTCATTGGAACAAGATGGGTCTTTCGCAACAAGCAAGATCAAGATGGGATAGTAGTAAGGAACAAAGCAAGACTAGTGGCTCAAGGTTACACACAAATAGAGTGTCTTGACTTTGGTGAAACATATGCCCCGGTTGCAAGATTGGAAGCAATTAGGATCTTACTTGCCTATGCTTGTGCTCACAATATCAAGCTATATCAAATGGATGTGAAGAGTGCATTTCTCAATGGGTACATTCAAGAGGAGGTGTATGTGGAGCAACCTCCCGGTTTTGAAGATGACAAGAAACTCAATCATGTCTACAAATTGAGAAAAGCTTTGTATGGATTGAAGCAAGCACCTAGAGCATGGTATGAAAGATTGAGGGACTTCTTGCTATCCAAAGAATTTATCATGGGCAAAGTTGATACAACACTATTCACCAAGAAGATTGGGAAAGACTTATTTGTGTTGCAAATATATGTTGATGATATCATATTCGGTTCAACCAATCAAGATTATTGTGATGAGTTTGGAAAAATGATGTCAAAAGAATTTGAAATGTCAATGATTGGTGAACTTAGTTTATTCCTTGGACTTCAAATCAAACAAATGAAAGAAGGTACATTTGTGAGCCAAACTAAGTACATCAAAGATATGCTCAAGAAGTTTGGCATGGAAGATGCAAAGAGTATTACAACCCCAATGGGCACTAGTGGAAGTTTGGATAGTGACAAGAGTGGCAACATGGTGGATCAAAAGCTATATAGATCGATGATTGGTAGTCTACTCTATGTGACGGCATCAAGGCCCGATGTGATGTTTAGTGTATGCATGTGTGCAAGATTTCAAGCCTCACCAAGAGAAAGTCATTTGAAGGCAACAAAGAGAATATTGAGGTACTTAAAGCATACACAAGATGTTGGATTATGGTATCCCAAAGGTGCAAGCTTTGAGCTAGTTGGATATTCGGATTCCGACTATGCCGGTGATAAAGTGGAGAGAAAGAGCACTTCCGGGACATGTCAATTGTTGGGAAGATCACTTGTCTCATGGTCATCCAAGAAGCAAAATAGTATTGCACTATCTACCGCCGAAGCCGAATACATCGCCGCGGGTAGTTGTTGTGCACAAATCTTATGGATGAAGGTAACATTGAAAGATTTTGGAATCAACTTCAAGAATGTGCCATTGCTATGTGACAATGAAAGTGCCGTGAAGTTAACCAACAATCCGGTTCAACATCAAAGAACAAAGCATATTGATGTTCGTCATCACTTTATTAGAGATCATCAACAAAAGGGTGACATTGCCATTGAGAGTGTGGGCACCGAAGATCAATTAGCCGATCTATTCACCAAGCCACTTGATGAGAAGAGATTTCACAAGCTAAAGAATGAGTTGAACATACTTGACTTCTCCAACATGAGTTGATGCACTCCATATATGACATGCCTCTCCTTTGAGCCCCAAGGTACAATTGGTTGACATGTCATCCATTCTATACTAAGGACATGTTTAGTGCATCTAGTCATGATTTCTTATGTTCTAGGATCATTCATGAAAATTAAATAAATTTGAAGTTTATATGGTGCCACTATTGTTTCCATGACTTGTATGATCTAGTGGTAGCATATAACTTGTTTAAGTAGCTTGTGATCCTAAGTATTTAATCTAGAAAACTTGTCTAAATATTTGCTTCAACATGGTGCATGATAACCCTTCTAGTGAGGTGTGAAGAAGCTTGCCCTTGGATCAAACCGAAGTATTTTATTTATGCAAGCAATCTAGGTTGAATCATAAACTTGATCCTCACCCCATTTTTCAACATGATAGTCTATCTAAAGTTTGCTCCTTGTGGTCAATTGGTGCCAAAGGGGGAGAAAATGTTGTTCACAAAGATAGAACTCAAAAATGTTGTGGGGGAGAAAATGTTTCACAAAGATAGATCCTAAAGGGGGAGAATTATAAAAGAAGGGGATCAACTAAAATTTTGAGCACACAAGTAGGGGGAGCAAGCTCTTAAACATGAATGTTGCATTTCTATGTGCACCTCATATGTATGATGCATAGTTATGCATTTCGTTTTCTCCGATACATTGCTTGTGTGATGACTTGCTAGTATAATTTGAATGATGCATTGTGGTACTAGCATGAATAGAAAGTAGTTAGATTTTTCTTGCTTCATGTGTTTTCATAGTGGTACTAGAGCCTTGCTTATAATGTTGATCTCATGAGGTTTCTAGTTATGTTTGTGCTTTTACAAGTGGAATCTAACTACACAAGGTGCTAAGATGGTGTTTATCGCTACTCCGATGGTATCACGCTTCAAAGGTCTATAATCTTAAACACTTAGCACCTATTGGTAGACAATGCTCCTAATCTTTCCTATCTAACATGTATGCTTCCAAAATCCAAACATATAGCATACATGTAGGGGGAGCCATTGCTATCAATTTGAATTCATGATCACATGTCCATAATTCTTACACATGGTAATATACTTGGACAATGTGACATGGATTCAATCAAAATTTTATTATAACATCTTTGTGAAAGGTTTGTCACCAATTACCAACAAGGGGGAGATTGAAAGTCCTATGTTAGGTGTTGGTAATTAGTGACAATGCCTAAGTACTAATCCCATGCCTAAGTTGTATGTAGCATATGAGGATTAGTACACTCCAAGGTTGGTGGCAAGATGGACATGGTGATCATGATGGCCACACTTGGATTTGGACGCAACCCTACGTGATCAAGGCAAAGGTATATGCTTAAGGGTTGTGTTTTAGTAACCAAGACACCTAGTGGGTGTGGTTACATTATAGGATAGATAGCCGTACTATAAAGAGGGGAATGACGCGGCTATTGAACTCCTAAGTGCCTCTAGATGTGCATTTCATGATCATATGCATTTGGATAGAACTAATATCGCCTCGAAAAATAATTGTGAAAATGCTAACACACTCACACATGACGAGATCACTTGGTGATGTTAGCACGTTTGCGACGGCGGTGGAGTTTGAGCGGTAGAGAGGGTTTGGGTTCCTCTCTCCCTCCCGCCGAGCTTGCGAGGCGGGATTCAGGTGTTTTCGAGAAGTTGAAACGATTATTTTCCACTACGCCGGAAGTCCAGAAAAGAAACGAAGGCGAACGGAGGTCACAGAGGTGACCGGACACTGAACCGGACGCGGTCCTTGCATGACCGGACGCGTCCGGTCAGTGTTCAGTGTCTGCGTGTTTTTTAGTTCGATGATCGGACGCGAGGCGCGTCCGGTCACTGATGATCGGACGCGTCCGGTCATTCAGGGAGCTTACTGGACTCTAACCGGACGCTGTCTTTGTCGCGTCCGGTCATTTTCTTCAGCGCGTCCGGTCACTATTTTCGTTGAGCGCTGCTCAGGCGACCAGCGCGTCCGGTCCTTCACGGGACCAGCGCGTCCGGTCGTTCCCGGCGCGTCCGGTCAGTTGGACCAGCGCGTCCGGTCGTTGCTTCGCAGTTAGCCGTTGGGCGACCAGCGCGTCCGGTCATTTGGACCAGCGCGTCCGGTCAGTACTTCACGAGTTAGCCATTGGGCGACCGGCGCGTCCGGTCAGTTGGACCAGCGCGTCCGGTCAGCCCGATTTCGGCTGTTTAAGTTTCTAACGGCTATATTCGAAGGGGTACGTCTATAAATACTCATTGGCCGGCTCAAGGCTCGATCTCTCGAACATTTGACATACTTGTGAGCACTTTGAGCTAAGCAACTCCCCTCCCACTCATCTCTCTTGCTTCTTTGCATATTCGAAGTGAGATTGAGTGATCCAAGTGCATTTGCATTGTGAGATAGCATCTAGTTGGCACTTGGTGGTTGATTTGCTACGGGATTCCTGTTTCTCTTGGTGGTTGCCGCCACCTAGACGGCTTGGAGCAGCTTGGAGGCGTTGGCAAGAGTTGGTGATTGTTCTTGGCCACCTCCGGTGATTGTGAGGGGTTTGTGCCTACCTCGGCGAAGCGCCAAAGGCAACATTAGTAAATTGCTTCGTGTCATTGCAACCTTTTGCCATTTGGTAGGTTCTTGTGGCGCCTTTTGAGAGGCTCGGTGTGTGACCGATTAGCCACCGAACCACGTGGTGAAGAGGGACACAACGGGGACTAGCGTGCCGGCAAGCACGTGAACCTCGGGATAAATCTTCGTGTCATCACTTTCATATTGTGATTGATTGATCCCGGTGTTCGGTTATCTTGGTATTCATCTCTTGATTATATTGATTGGTTGGCTCAATTCTTCGCCCCTCGGTGATACCCTCCTATCTCTCCCTTGTATTAATTTCTTAGTTATCTTTGCTAGCGAGTTATCTTTGCTAGAGTAGCTTATTTGTGTAGCTTGCTAGTTGTAGTTTCCTTCTTGGTTTGACTTGTGCGGTTGAGTGCAAATACACTAGAATTGTGAATTGGTTAGGTGGCTTGCAAACACCCCGTAGGCTAAGCAAAACTCGCATCTCGCTATTTGTTTTATTGATAAACTTGTTTAGCTTGTCTTTGTAGAAATTTTTAATAGGCTATTCACCCCCCCTCTAGCCATCAAGACCTTTCACCGTGGCAACATCGTCGAGCGCCGCACGCGCAAGCATGGTGACGGTGTGGCTCGAGGCTACCACGTCCACAGGGGCGGACTCTACGACAGCTCAGAAGATCGTAGCCCTTTACCCGAGCCCCCGGGTCCTCGGGTCTTCAGTAAGGCAATCCGTGAGACGGTGCCCCCGGCTCGGTTCCGCCCCCCCACGACTCTCACTAAGTACAACGGCGAAACCAAACCCGAACTTTGGCTCGCCGATTTCTGCTTGGCGTGTCAGTTGGGCGGGGCCACCGACGACCGGGTCATCATTCGACAACTCCCCCTGTTCCTCTCCGACACCGCCCGAGCCTGGCTCGAGGATCTCCCACCTCGGCAGATCCACGACTGGGACGATCTCGTGAGGGTGTTCGAGGGAAATTTCAAGGGGACCTACATGCGCCCCGGCAACTCATGGGACCTCCGGAGCTGCAAGCAGAAACCAGATGAATCCCTCCGAGACTACATCCGACGCTTCTCCCGGCAGCGTACCGAGCTCCCCAACATCACCGACTCCGACGTAATTACGGCCTTCCTCTCCGGCACCACCTGTAAGGAGTTGGTCCGAGAATTGGGCTGTAACACCCCACTCACTGCCAACGGATTGATGGACATCGTCACCAACTTCGCCACCGGCGAGGAGGCGGTTGGTGCAATCTTTGGCGGCAACCCGGAAAGGGGGGAGCAGAAGGTCGACGATCCCGCGAGTTCCACCCGGGGCCCCAAGAGAAACAACCGTAAGAAGAAGAAAGGCCAGCAGGGCAAGCTTGAGGCCCCGGCCGACGAGCTCGTCGCTGCTACCGAGCACAAGAAACCTCGAGGCCCCCCCGGCGGGGGCATCTTCAACAAAATGCTCAAAGAGCCGTGTCCCTACCACAAGGGACTCACTAACCATAACCTCGAGGATTGTCACATGCTGCGCAGGTACTTCGGGGGTGCCGGTGCCAAGAAGGACGACAAGAAGAAGGACCCTAAGGGTGACGACAAGGACGGGGAATTTCCCGAGATCCATGACTGCTTCATGATCTATGGAGGGCCCTCGACCTGCCTCTCTGCGCGCCAGCGCAAGCGAGAACGGCGCGAGGTCTTCTCCGTACAATCGGCAGTACCCCGCTTCCTTGATTGGTCCGCGGTGGCCATCACTTTCGACCGTGACGACCACCCAGACATCGTCCCCAACCCGAGGGTCTATCCGCTCGTTGTTGACCCCATCATCGCCAACACACGCCTCACCAAGGTGCTCATGGACGGCGGAAGCAGCCTTAACATCATCTACTCCCAGACCCTCGACCTCTTGGGGGTCGACAGAGCGCGCCTCCAACCTAGCGTCGGGGGCTTCCACGGAGTCGTGCCAGGGAAACGGGCGGAACCCCTCGGGCGGGTCGATCTGCCTGTTTGTTTTGGCACACCGGCCAACTTCCGAAAGGAAACTCTCACTTTCGAAGTGGTCGGATTCCGTGGAACGTACCACGCTATCCTGGGGCGCCCATGCTACGCCAGGTTCATGGCAATCCCGAACTACACCTACCTCAAGCTCAAGATGCCAGGCCCAAACGGTGTCATCACTGTAGGGCCCTCATATGAACATGCCTACGAGTGCGACATCGAGTGCGTCGAGCACGGCGAGGCCGTTTTCGAGTCGGCAATCTTGGCTGCAGACCTCGACGGTCTCGCCAATACGATTCCCGACCCAAAGCGCCATGCCGGAAGCTTCGAGCCCGCCGAAGACGTCAAACTCGTACCCCTTGACCCCGCTGATCCCAAGGGAAAGGCACTGAACGTCAGTGCCACCCTCGATCCTAAATAGGAAGTAGTGCTCGTCGACTTTCTCCGCGCAAACGTCGACATCTTTGCGTGGAGTCCCTCGGATATGCCGGGCATACCCAGGGAAGTCGCCGAGCACGCCTTGGAGATCCGGGCCGGATCCAGACCGGTGAAGCAACGCCTGCGTCGCTTCGATGAGGAGAAGCGCAGGGTCATCGGCGAGGAGATACACAAACTGTTAGAGGCCGGGTTCATCAAGGAGGTTCATCATCCCGAGTGGCTAGCTAATCCTGTATTAGTTAGGAAAAAGAGTGGGAAATGGAGGATGTGCGTAGACTATACCAGTTTAAATAAAGCATGTCCGAAAGTTCCCTTTCCTTTGCCACGCATTGACCAAATCGTTGATTCCACTGCGGGATGTGAAACTCTCTCATTCTTAGATGCATACTCCGGCTACCACCAAATCAAAATGAAGGAGTCCGACCAGCTCGCGACTTCATTCATCACCCCATTCAACATGTATTGCTACGTTATGATGCCCTTCGGTCTCCGGAACACGGGGGCAACGTACCAGCGATGCATGCAACATGTTTTCGGAAAGCACATTAGGTCGACCGTCGAAGCTTACGTCGACGACATCGTGGTCAAAACCCAACAAGCCGACGATCTGGTCAGCGACCTCGAGGTTGCATTCAAGTGCCTCAGGGCAAAAAACATCAGACTCAATCCAGAAAAATGCGTCTTCGGCGTCCCACGAGGTATGCTTTTAGGGTTCATCGTATCTAAACGCGGCATCGAGGCCAACCCTGAAAAAATCTCTGCAATAACCAAGATGGGCCCCATCCGAGATCTAAAAGGCGTACAGAGGGTCACAGGTTGCTTGGCGGCACTCAGCCATTTCATTTCATGTCTCGGCGAAAAAGCACTCCCTCTGTACCGTCTCTTGAAGAAATCAGACCATTTTTCCTGGAACCTTGAGGCTGAGGAGGCTCTCACGAAACTCAAAGCCACCCTCTCTAACCACCGATCCTCGTCCCTCCAACCCCGGGGGAACCACTCCTACTCTACGTCGCCGCGACATCACAAGTAGTCAGTGCTGCCCTGGTTGTCGAGCGGGCCGAGGAGGCACATACCTTGCTCGTCCAAAGGCCGGTCTATTTCGTTAGCAAGGTGCTCTCAGAAACAAAGTGTCGATACCCACAGATCTAGAAACTGCTATATGCTGTCATCTTGACGCGGCGCAAGCTCCGACACTACTTCGAGGGTCACCCGATTACTGTGGTTTCTTCTTTCCCCTTCGGAGAGATAACCTAGAACCGGGAAGCCTCGGGTAGGGTTGCCAAATGGGCGATCGAACTCATGGGCGAGGCATTGTCCTATGCGCCGCGAAAGGCTATCAAGTCACAGGTGTTAGTAGATTTTCTGGCTGAGTGGACTGACACACAACTCCCCCCTGCACAGCTTCAGGCGGAGCTGTGGACCATGTACTTCGATGGGTCATTAATGAAAACGGGAGCAGGCGCGGGCTTGCTCTTCGTCTCACCCCTCGGGATTCACATGTGCTACGTCGTCCGGCTTCATTTCCCTGCGTCTAACAACATCGCCGAGTACGAGGCACTCGTCACGGGGTTGAGAATCGCCGTCGAGCTCGGGGTCTGACACCTTGACGTCCAAGGCGACTCCCAACTCGTGATCGATCAGGTCATGAAGAGCTCGAGCTGCCGCGACCCCAAGATGGAAGCCTACTACCAAGAAGTACGGTGCCTCGAGGACAAGTTTCACGGCCTCGAGCTCAACCACATCGCACGCAAGTATAATGAGGCCGCTGATGAACTGGCAAAAATCGCGTCCAGTCGAGCCACGGTTCCACCGGACGTCTTCGCGAAAGACCTTCAGCAGCCATCCGTCGACCTCAGGCCCGACAGGGGGGTCGACGGGGCGTCGCTCGACCCTCCACCTGAGGTAGAAGCCCCCTCGACTGGGGTTGAAGCCATGTAGGTGGAAGACCTAACGCCACTGTCCGACCTCGAGCCTGACTGGCTTGTCCCGTACCTCGACTACCTCAGCCAAGGGGACCTCCCCTCGGATAAGACTGAGGCTCGACGGATCGCACGCCGGGCCAAAACTTTTGTGATCATGGGCGACAGCAGAGAGCTCTACCGTCGTAGCCCTACCGGTATCCTCCAACGTTGCATCACAAAAGAGCAAGGCAGGAATCTGCTCGGTGATCTTCACTCGGGGGCTTGCGGTCACCACGCAGCACCTCGAACCCTCATCGGAAACGCCTTTGGACAAGGATTCTATTGGCCGACCACGGTCTCCGATGCTGTCAAGCTAGTACGCTCCTACGAGGGTTGTCAGTACTATGCGAGACAAACCCATCTTCCGGCACATGCCCTGCAAACTATCCCCATCACATGGTCGTTTGCCGTTTGGGGGCTCGACCTTGTCGGACCACTGAAAAGGACAACTGGCGGCTTCACCCACTTGCTCGTCGTAATCGACAAATTCTCCAAGTGGATCGAGGCCCGCCCTATCACCAGCATCAGGTCCGAGCAAGCTGTGCTCTTCTTCACTGACATTATTCATCGCTTTGGGGTCCCCAACTGTATCATTACAGACAATGGCACCCAGTTCACTGGCAGAAAGTTTTTGGATTTCTGCGACAACCACCATATCCAAGTGCTCTGGTCAGCCGTGGCTCATCCAAAAACAAACGGTCAGGTGGAACGTGCCAACGGCATGGTCCTACAAGGCCTGAAGCCCAGAATCTTTGACAAATTAAATAAACATGGCAAAAGATGGGCTGCCGAGCTACCCTCGGTCCTATGGAGCCTAAGAACAACGCCGAGTCAAGCCACGGGGTTCACTCCGTTCTTCTTAGTCTACGGGTCTGAGGCTATGCTACCAACCGATATAGAATACAGATCCCCAAGGTTGAAGGCATACAACGAAAGATATAACGATGCCACAAGACAGGACGCCCTCGACCAGCTCGAGGAAGCCCGAGATGTGGCTCTGTTGCATTCTGCCAGGTACCAGCAGGGTCTCCAACGCTACCACGATAGACATGTCCGCAAGCGTGACCTCAACGTTGGCGACTTGGTGCTACGGCGGAACCAGAACACCAAGGGACGGCACAAGCTCACACCACCATGGGAAGGGCCGTACATCATCGCAGAAGTACTAAAGCCGGACACCTACAAGCTATCCAACGAGAAGGGCGAAATCCTCACCAACGCTTGGAACATTGAACAGCTACGTCGCTTCTTTCCTTAAAAAGCCTCGAGGCTCTGTATTTTCTTTTTCGTCAATAAAGAATACAGCGATGTTCAAACTTTCGTTTCGTAATGAGGAAGGATCGACCCTGCACTCCCAGAGTCGACCCTCCCTCGGGGGCTGCAAGGGGGGAACCCCCGGTCCCCGAAAAAACTTATGCTCTTTTTTAAAATTTAAGAACCGCTTCTTAGATCGACTTTGCTGAAAGAGCACCCTAAGGTTCGAGAGGGCTCTCGAGTCTGGAGCATCACCTACGCCTCCGAGGCTACGGTACCTCCACTCACCCCTTACACCTTTTAGAGGTACGCCTTCACGATAGGAAGATCTAAACAACGGTTCCTAAATTTAAAAAAAGAACATACCCCCTGTCGCTTAGATCAGGCTCTCACACGATTTACAAGGCCGCAACATCACCCTGAAGCTCGAGGGCAGTTGAGCCGCGAGATCACTTACGCCTCCGAGGCTACGGTACCTCCACTCGCTCCCTTACGCCAAAGGATGCAGCTGCGTGCTAAGTAAATCACGCGAGAACACGGTCCGAGCGATAAAGGGAAGAAAAGCTCGAGTAAAACTAAATCAACCATGAACCAGTTTATGTTTCGAGTTTTTAAGGCCTCCGCGGCCACCACGACCAAAATTCGAAATACTAACTCATTACATGGGCCTTCATGCCCAGATTTGGCTCACAGGCCCTCATCGTCGGCAGGCAGAACCACCTCGGCTTCAAAAAGCGAGGCCAGACGACTTCCAGGCTCTTCGGCGGCTTCAATCAGCTCCACGCAAGCATCCTTGTTCTCCTCGTCATTCCGATCCGGGTCTGTGATGAAACCCTCGGTGACGAGCTTCATGTCAAACACAAACCCTGAACGGACGACGGCTAGCACCCTCTTCACGCCGTGATGGAGGCCGTCCCGTATCTTCTCCTGGGGAAGGCGGCCCAGCGCCACCATCCGGCGGACGAAGGAGTTCCCCGGAACATCTTCCCCGGTGTCGGCGTCGGGCTCGACCCCCAGGTCGTCACACACGGTGGTGATCGCGCCCTGGAGAAGTTGGGTCCTCCGGATCTCGGCTTCGAGGAGGCTCTGGAAGGAGTTGGCAGAAGATTGGGCCCCTCGATTCTCTCTCTCCAGCTCTGAAACACGACAAACAAATTAATACCCAATGCGGGGCCTTCAACGTCGTGGCCGTGACAATCACACTTACCCTCGATGTGGGTCTGCAGGCCCACGACCTCGTCGTGAAACCCCCCGCACGTTCGCTCGAGCCCTAGGAAGGCGCTATCCTTGTCACTGACGGCTGCCTTTAGCGCCTCGATCTCCTGCCGAGCAGACTCGAGAGCTGCGTCCTTCTCTTGGACGGCTCCCTTCAGCGTCGTGATCTCGACGTTGAGGGTGTCGCGCTGAAGGCTAACCTGGGAAACATTCTCCTCGAGCTCCTTCACCCGCATGGACAGGGGCTCGAGATCCCTGCGGGCCTGGGCAGCCTCCTCCCGAGCCTTGTCCATGCCAGTGCGCATCACGGCCTCGGCCGCCCATGCCTGCGTCACTTCTTCTTTCACCACCACGTACGCGACGCGCAGCTCAGCCATCTCGGCGTTCCGATCGGATAGCCGTTTCTAGACCTCCTCGACCAGAACCCGTTGCTGGGACAGCGCGCCCCACACGCCACTCTCATCCCGAATGAAGAGCGACTTGCGGCGGGAGTACTCCTTCAGCTCCTGAACGCAATCTGAAAAGGTCACAAATCCGAGGAAAAAGACATCAAGAAAACTACGGAGAAAGCCGACGGGTCAATCATACCTCGGTGGCATCCCCCATACTCCGCACAGCACCGGACGCCACTCGGAGCAACCGATCAAGGTGCCGGTGGACGCCCTCGAGGTATTCCCATCGGTGCACTTCATCTTTGTCGCTCAGGACAAAGATGGGCTCGGCTTCGGGGTTCGTAGCGTCCCTAAACTGAAGGGACGGCCCCCCCCACCTCGGCAGCTCCGTCTCTGCCCGCGCTATCGCCAGAGCGGCGATGTCGGGCCACGACGAGGACGACCCGGCCGAGGCGTCTCCCGGTCCCATGGAAGGACCGGCCTCGCCCGCAGTATCCACCTCTCCAACGGCCGTCGAGGCACCGGCGTGATCCGCGACCTCACCCCCCTCGACCCCCATCGCTTGTTTTCCCTTGTCCAGGGGGATGTCGTCGAGGGTAAGGTGAGGGCGGGCACCAACGACCGCCGGCGCCTCCGGAGCCGGCGCCTCGACCGACGACGGCTCCGGTACCCGCGCCTCGACCGTTGGCACCTCCGGAGCCAACGCCTCTTCTTCCGGTGCTCTGGATAGGGGCTCGACCGCCCCACCCTCCACCATGCCCGCTGGCTCTGCCAACGGGTCTTGTTGCAGCCGCGACCCCCTCGCCAGGGCCACCTCTTGCCCTGACGCCGACGCGACCTCCTCCATGGTCACGTCAGTACCCGCCCGCTCCGCGTCGTGGACGAGTGCCTCGCCCGTCGCGACCGCAACGGCAGCCTCGGCCGTCCCCGACGACCTGGGCCCCGCCTCGACCGTATCGAGCGCCGCTACCTCTGCCGGTTCGGACCCCTCAACAGCAGGCTCCGGGCCAGCAACCACCACGGCGTCGGCTGACCCCTGCCGTTGTCGCAGGCGCCCCTTCGTGGCCTCGACCTCCCGGACCCAGGCCGCATCCTGCTCCGCCGTCCGGTTGAGGACAACGGCGCTGGCCCGCAGCGACTTCACGGGGGTAAGCCCCATCGGCTCTGCCTTCCGCTTTAGCCTGCAAAGTGAGAAGAAACGTCAGCCAACGGATCCAGAGAAAGGCAGGACAACCGAGCAGAAATGCTTACCCGGAAATCGGCACCTAGGGCCTCAACCCCGCGTGACCCGAGCCTCCCGGGACGGCCGATGGTGGCCTCGCAGCGGCCTCGCCAGCAGGCCGAGCGCTCCTAGGAGCCCTGGCCGACGCATCACCCTGCGCCTTTTGTGCCTCCGAGGCCAGCTGGCCTCGGGTTCTCACGCCTGCCGCCGCCGCCGCCGATGACGACGCCGGTACCGCCGTCCCAGCCCCTGCCCGAACTGGCGGGGCCTCGGCTGGCGCGGACGTCCCCGTTGACCCCTCTCGCTGGGTCCGGGATAAAACGGCCCCTCCCGTCGAGGGGCCCGTCTCCTTCTCCGCCTTCTTCCCCTCGGGCTCCTCGACCACGACGACCGAGGAGGACGCCCCCCTGATGGGCTCCAGCAGGGGGCGAATGTCGGGAAGGTCCCCTAGCCCAGTCGCGATCTCATACCACGACAGGGCATCGTCGTCTTCGCCGCTGCTGTCGTCGTCCTCCCCCGAGACCGTCTCGGAAGGTGACGACGCCAGGGGGACCCCATCGATGGTCTGCTGGCGCCGGCGCTTCTTCAACGCCTCCGCCTCTTTGGCCTTGCGGATCGCTCGCTTCTTGGCCGTCTCCTTGGTTTGCTTCTTCGTGGAAGCATGCAGGCACCGAGCCTCCCGGGTGGGCCGGTCCTCCGGGACTGGCGGACGTGTTTCCCGCAGCACCGACAAATCCTACACGCCGGCCTCAACTACATCAGCGAAATCCACAGATAAACGAAAATAGCAACACCTCAGCCCCGGGATACGTACCACGGACTCGAACCCTTCGGTAGGCCTCATGGGAACTCGGTTGGCCTCCTCCACCTTGAAGTTCCCAACCATCCGGCGTGCTCGCCGGAGGACCTCCTCGAGGGCGAGGGATTCGTGGGACATCCGGGTCCCCTCTAGATTTGCCTCCAGAGTCATCTGGTCCAGACGGAGACGACGCCGGCACAGCGGCATCACTCTGCGGCGATGGAAGGCCGCGGCCACCGCCGCAGCCGTCAAGCCCCGAAGGCGAAGCTGCTGCAGCGCCACCAGCAGCGGGTCCAGGCGCGGCTTCTCGGCCTCCGGCACTCTGTACGACCAGCGCTCCTCTCGAGCGGTCAACACGCGGCCGGTGTACCTCGGCAACTGATTTTCATCATTGCGGAGGTAGAACCAACCTTCGTGCCACCCACTGTTCGAAGAGATGAGGCGGGCCGGGATGTACAGATCCGCCCAACCTGACCTCACCTGCAGCACGCAGCTCCCCACTCGAGCCGCGCACAGGACGCCCTTCTCCCCCGCCTTCTTGGCAAAGAGCTCGGCCTTGAAAAGGTGAAGCCACAGGTTCCACTGCGGCTCCACCCCAAGGTAGCCCTCGCAGACCGCCGCGAAGATGGCGGCCTGCGCGACGGCGTTGGGGGAAAGATGGTGAAGCTCCACCCGGTAGTGGTGGAGGAGCGCGCGCATGAAGACCGACGTCGGCACGCCAAACCCTCGCTCGTGGAAGCAGACGAAGCTCACCACGTACCCTTCAGGGGGCACCGGCTCCCGGTGGGCAGGGGGCGGCGCCATCCACTCCGGCTGCGACCGGCTCGTCCTTGGCCGCAGCAGCCCGTCTTCGACCAACTCTTCCAACCTCCTCTCCGTCACCGAGGAGGCGTCCCAGTCGTCGGTGGGGAGGATCTGGCTCTTTCCTGCCATTGGTGCTGTCGGAGGGGGGATGGATGGAAAGGATGCGGTGGCGGCGACGACGCGGGCGGTGAACGCGATAAGGCAAAGATTGTCTGAGGCAGAAGATTACAGGAACGCAAGGGACCGGTGGGGAACGCAGACCCCTAGGCCTTAACTTTATATGCCCAGGCGAAAGCCCAACGACCGCACGAGAAGGTAGGAACAGTTTCCCGTATTAAATGCGCTCACCTAACCGTTTCCTTACATCTCGCAGGAGTCGGGCACGTGGCCGTCCCCCACGTCGTGACCATACACCATGTCGCCCACTACCGCGCCGATCTCGCCTCCCCAAAAGACGCGCCCGGCTAACGGAATATCCCCAGGTATGTGGAAAACGGGCCCGAGCCCGGAATAAGTCTCGAGGGAGCGAAAGCTGGCCCTCGAAACAGGGTTCGACAGCTGCCCTCGAGCAACAGAGTTAGGGACGACCCAGGGTGCGCCCGTACATGGCCAAGGGCTCGAGCCATGCTCTCGAGGCACCCCAGGACATATTCGAGGCCGAAGGAGAAGGTCGTCGTAGGAATCCCTCCGGGGGAGGCATCGAGCCCTCGAATCCTGTCGAAGGGAATCGAGATCCACACGACCACTTCTTGGCATCTTTGAGGGCACCTCCGGGCCACTAGCCGACCCCTAACAAACGGGGCACGGGCTCTCACTCGAATTCCCCCGCTAGCAGCTCACCGGAGATCGTCGGAACTCGCGCCCAAACGAGGGTAGTACGGCGTTCTCCACCCCTCCTCCTTTTTTCGGAAAAGGAGCGTGAGGGTCGCAAAAGACGGCCGGGACTCTGATCGACCTCGTGCGCGTGAGGCTCGGGGTCCCGACCGCAGAAACGGGCCCCGAGCCCGGAATAAGCCTCGAGGGAACGAAAGCTGGCCCTCGAACAGGGTTCAACAGCTGCCCTCGAGCAACAGAGTTAGGGATGACCCAAGGTGCGCCCGTACATGGCCAAGGGCTCGAGCCATGCTCTCGAGGCACCCCAGGACGTATTCGAGGCCGAAGGAGAAGGTCGTCGTAGGAATCCCTCTGGGGGAGGCATCGAGCCCTCGAATCCTGTCGAAGGGAATCGAGATCCACACGACCACTTCTTGGCATCTTTGAGGGCGCCTCCGGGCCACTAGCCGACCCCTAACGAACGGGGCACGGGCTCTCACTCGAATTCTCCCGCTAGCAGCTCACCGGAGATCGTCGGAACTTGCGCCCAAACGAGGGTAGTACGGCGTTCTCCACCCCTCCTCCTTTTTTTTGGAAAAGGAGCGTGAGGGTCGCAAAAGACGGCCGGGACTCTGATCGACCTCGTGCGTGCGAGGCTCGGGGTCCCGACCGCAGAAACGGGCCCTGAGCCCGGAATAAGCCTCGAGGGAGCGAAAGCTGGCCCTCGAACAGGGTTCGACAGCTGCCCTCGAGCAACAGAGTTAGGGACGACCCAGGGTGCGCCCGTACATGGCCAAGGGCTCGAGCCACGCACTCGAGGCACCCCAGGACGTATTCGAGGCCGAAGGAGAAGGTCGTCGTAGGAATCCCTCCGGGGGAGGCATCGAGCCCTCGAATCCTGTCGAAGGGAATCGAGATCCACACGACCACTTCTTGGCATCTTTGAGGGCGCCTCCGGGCCACTAGCCGACCCCTAACGAACGGGGCACAGGCTCTCACTCGAATTCCCTCGCTAGCAGCTCACCGGAGATCGTCGGAACTCGCGCCCAAACGAGGGTAGTACGGCGTTCTCCACCCCTCCTCCTTTTTCGGAAAAGGAGCGTGAGGGTCGCGTAGCAAAAGACGGCCGGGACCCTGATCGGCCTCGCACGCGCGAGGCTCGGGGGCTTGACCGCAACGAATCGTTCCCCAATCAAACACGTACAAGACCTCAGAGGAGTCTCAATACTCCACCGAGGCCTCGGGGGCTACACCCGGCGGGTGCGCTCGCGCGCCCCCGCCGGAAAAAATCACGGCGCTACGACTCTAGTTCTGACCAACCTCTGGGAGAGTGATCACACACTCACCCAAAGGCTCGGGGGCTACTGTCGGTACCAACAGTACGGGGGTACCCGCACCTATCGCCAAAAAACTAACACGACCGAAACCGCAATAAAAGATAGCCCGCCTCGACCGCGTATCCAGTCAGTCTCGTACGAGGCCCGCTCGACGGGGCGCCTCGACCGCGCCCCGACTCCGACTCGTACGAGGCCCGCTCGACGGGGCGCCTCGACCGTGCCTCGGCTCCGACTCGTACGAGGCCCGCTCGACGGGGCGCCTCGACCGCGCCCCGGCTCTGACTCGTACGAGGCCCGCTCGACGGGGCGCCTCGACCGCGCCCCGGCTCCAACTCATACGAGGCCCGCTCGACGGGGCACCTCGACCGCGCCCCATCCCATGCCGCAAGGTACCTCGACAGCGCTCCGACCCACGCGAGACTCGACCGCCCGCTGGGGAGAACTCCGACTCGCGTGAGCCCGGACCAAGCACCTCGACACCTTTTCTTTACCTACCCCAGGACAAAAGCCATAGCATTCAATGCGGTTACCTACTACCACCTACCGGCATGGCTGCGGCCAGGATCGACGTGGGAACAATACCCGTGTCAGATCTCACTATTCTACCGCCCATCCCGTGATGGGAGGTGAAACCCGTCACTATACCCACCTTACCGTGCACTGTTCACCATCAATTGCCCTCGAGGGAGGATAAGACGAGGCCCGTTCTCCGCGATATCGGGGGTTCGGCCTTATCTATCCGACCTCGACCCGGCCTCGACCCAACCTCGATGCTCAACTTAGTTCAAAGGACGGTATGGCATGGCGCTCTGGGTCATTTCGCCATCTTGTCTCCCACGACGTCAGGGTGTCCAGGGATGGCCGGCCATTCCCAAGGCACGTCGCTACAGTCAACTCAACAGGAATCGACAAAACATCACCTCAAGGCTCCCCGTCGTCTTGGCCTCCTCTCACCCTATAAAAGGGCAGGCTAGGGTTCAACGGAGGAGAGAGACGAAGACGGAACGAAAAAACAAAACAAGAGATCGACATCTCAAGCAACCACCTTTTTCCTCTTTTCTCTTTGAGACTTGGGCTCGACACCCTCTCTCGCATGCTTGTAACCCCTACACGAGCACCTCGGTGCAAGGAAATACAAACCTCTCCCCCCCGCTGGACGTAGGGCCTTCTTTTGCCCGAACCAGGATAAACCCCCGTGTGTTCTCCTTGCATCACCATCCAGGAAAGAGACACGCAACATTTACTCGTTGGTTTAGGACCCCCTCGGGTCCGAACACCGACACATATTATCCTGCCTAATGTGTTTGATCTTTGTGGCCTAGACTTCATGGACAAACACTACTACCTTTTGTATACTCCAAAGTGATAAATGAATCTGTAAATTTCTCAGCGACGGTGCGGCGAGAAGAGAACCAGAACATGCATCGGCAGTGTGAGGAGGGGATGAAGCACGGGGTGGCCACAGTAGTGGCATGGATTTATGGTAGTCTGGAGCTATGTTCCATGGACGCCCTCACAGTGTTCGATGAAATGCTGATGACGGACATCTGTGCAGTACGAATTCAGCAGATCCTGTTTGAATGACAACATTGAGCTCATCTGTTCAGAAAGTTCTACTTATTAACCAATTTTGTTCTTTGTTTTACAGGGTTATTGTCCAATTTATATGCAGCTATGCACCCGTCCACTCTATGCCCTTGTATATGAGGTAAACACACAGGATTGATAAGTGATAACTGAATTAGTATTTATTTCACTCCATAGTACAATTTAAAACTTAGGTGGGCATGGTCTGCCGCACTCTCAAGTCTCAACTTGTATTTCCTTTGTCAACTGCGTTTGTCTCTTTGAAGAAGAATACTTGGGAGAGGTTTGCTTTCTAAATGGGGTCATAAATGTGCAGACAACTGAGGCCTCCAAAAACAACATAAAGACCATGGCCAAGAAGCACCAGAAGGAATCATCATAGTCCTTCCGACTTCCGAAACCCCGAGCACATGAACGCCACACCAGCAACACAGGAGAGGGAATGTCCGGCAACTCAATCCACTGGTACAAGACCATCATCAACCATGTCGGTGGCGTGAGGAGCTCGCTGTCAGACTCACACTACAGCATCACGAACGATAACCTGATACCGCCGGCCAAGCAACCGAACCTCAATAGTAAGCGCCTGGCCTGTCTGTTTTATTTCATGTAAAGCTCCTTCAACTTTCAATCTACATATCCGCAATGTGAATATATATATATATATATATATATATATATATATATATATATATATATATATATATATATATATATATATATATATATATATATATATATATATATATATTACCTCTTCAATATACTGTAAATTCATTTTAGCAAGCAACAATGTTCTGATTTATCGAAGCAGATGAAATAAACAAGTAAACTACATCACTTTGTAATTCTCCTAATTAAATATTAGAAATATCACTTGTTATTTATATGTTGCAAAGTTGGGCACATACAAAACTAACACTAGATATTACTAAGCTACATACTCATCTCAAGAATCACATTTTGGGAATAACGACTACTGTGCTACTTTGCGCTCTGTTCAATCAGCACCCCAGGGACACTATTTTGAGAAGGAAAGCGTGAACTGAACGATTAATCTTTAATTTTTTAAAAAAATGCTTAATCTTTTGCGCATAATTGACTATGAGAAATTGTACCTTTGTGATTATTTCTGTTTATTATGTGCTTCAAATACTGTATTCTAGCTGAAGGTTCCATTCTTAGAAATATGTTGGCTGATCAAAACTGGGCCAATCTGGCTTGGCGCGGCAAGGCCGCGCCTGGCTTTCTAGTATACTAGTATAATTAGTAGCGTAGAAGGGGAGAAGAGAATCATTGCGAAACTAGGACACAACCATTCCAAGATCTTGTGAAGAAAACGAGAATCGTTTTAAGGGGAAACAACGCTTTTGTTCCAAGTGTGTTTGGAACAGATTTGAATAATTTTGACCGGAAATTGAATCATTTCGAGTATGCAAATAAACCCTTACTCTTTTTCGTCAAAAAAGTATCATTCTTATTTCTAAAAAAATATTTTTAGCATTAACCAAATATATAGATATAATATTAATAATATTCATAGTACATACTAAATATTACTAAATTAACCTTTGAATACATTTTTATAATAAACTTACTTGAAGATACAAATGTTGTTATTATGTTCTATAAATAAGTTTGACTAGCACAAAACTCTATACGACACTCTTCTTAGGCAAAGGGAGTAGAAGCTAGTGGGGGCTTCATTGAAGCACTCAAATTAAAGATTGTGAGGTACTTCGAAGATTGATTGGTTGTAAGATGCTCCAATGCTCATTGCCACCTGAGATTGGTGAAGTGCAACTCTAATGAAATCAAGGCTTCAAGTGCATCTTGTGTTGAGCTAGCCTGGAAAAAGCAACCTTGTGGGGTTGGGGCTTGATAGAGAGTGGCGATTCTTCAGCTTGCCTCATTGTGAATGTAGGTGACCGGGAAGTCACCAAACCTCTACGATAAATCTCTTTATCTCCATCATATTAATTACTCTACACTTGTTCCTTACGTTGTGTTATTACTTTCACAATGTAGTGATATTAGAATTTTTCTTGCTCTCTAGTGTTGTGTAGTAGATGCTCACAATATGCTTAGTGCTTTTCTTGCTAGTTTCATCTTCTCTAGTGACATAGCTTAGTGATATTATTGCTCTCTAGCCTGCATTTGGATGGGGATTGAGATAGGGAAAGGAAATGAAGTGGGATAAAAGGAAGGTGCATGGGTAGGTATGGTAGTCTTTATTTCTCAATTCCTATCTCCATGTTCCATTATCAAAACAAGAGATCAAATCTATCCCACCCCTTATTTCCTTATCCCATCCTCCAATTTCCCATTTCCCATACACCACCCTAGTGTTGTGTGGTAGTTGCTCACCTTAGGCTTGCATAACTCTTGCTAGAATTAGTTTTTATTAGGGCCTGTTGTGTTTCTATCCCTTTATCTAGTATTGTGCCTTGTTAGAATCTTTTGATTAGGCTATTCATTGGCCTCTAGCCATATAAGACTCTTTCAACCCTCCATAACACTATCTGCTAAGTCCTACAATGATTCGGTCAAAAAAGCAAAGTCACATGCCCTGGACCCTTCCCATGGTGCGTTCACATAGACATAATCCCATGAAACATCATTGCACCAAGGACAATCCTCATATGGCTAAAGCAACTATGTTCTCCCAACGGTTTGCACAAAGACTCAATTCCCTCAGCGACAAAGTCTCCACAACACCTCCACGTCCACAAAGTCGTACCCACCACAAGTACCATTAGGGAGCCCAGCATGCCATATCAACCACACACTCCAGCTTAAGTTCTCCCTCATACCTCAACTCTAACACCTCATTCTCAAGGAAAGGAGAAGCACTCATCCCAAGTATCACACACTACAAAGGAAAGGAGAAGCACTCAAAAGCCTCCACTCACAACAACCATACATCATCCACCATCAAGTCTCAATAATCAAGTAAATTAGTGGCACATAATATGCAAACAATCAAGATATAGCATCCTTCTCAAGGTTGACCATCGTTTGACCATAGTTGACTCTAGGCTGACTTTGGTTGACTTGAGAGAATTGATAGAGATGATTAGCGAATTTGGAGTCCTTGTCCTAGTAGAGAGCACTAGGAATCCTTTGAGGAGAAAGATAAAGTGGTTCTTGGGTGTTTGAGGAACTTTGCAAGGTCATCAAGGAGGTTTTTGAGAAAAGGTTTAGTTGGAACGACTTTTGGTCATGACACTTGCACTTTGGGTCCAATTTCATCCATGAACTACCAAAGTGTAGGGACTAGATTGAAATGTACTGGATAGTTAAAATTGAGCATAAATTGAAGAGGTTTGAAGATTGAAACAATCACAATGATAGTTCTAGATGAAAGTAAGCATTAAAATAAAATCTGCAGACTGAAATGGTCATTTTAGAAGTTCAAGGATGAAATTGAGTGTTGGACAATAGTTGAAAGGACCAAGATGACTATTACGCCCAAATAGAAAGCTTTGCCTCCTGATTCTCACAGAGTAGTACTGTAGTAGAAATGTATCTGACTAGTGTCATACAAAAAATCTTCTAAAAGTATGTAAATGTGTCGTACCAAGCTTGACACACCTCCATCGCCGGACAATTGTTAATTCGGCCCCTCTCGTTCGGGTGGGGTTGCCATCAGCTAAAAAAACTTGACCGGGGCGGTTAAGACTGCTGCCACAACTTTCATTTAAGAAGAAAGTGCCTTCTCACCCGGCGAGAAAACCTCCGAACCCCCGCCCCCATCCTTATATGGTGGCCTTTCCGTTGCCCAAGTGAGAATTGAGCCGGTGACCCCCCAAGTGCTTTGGAATGGGGATGGACGAGGGGATTTTTTTAACCTAGCCTGAAATTCGCTCCCACTGGGATTTGAACTCAGGACCTAGGAGGTGCTGCTGGAGTGACTAGACCAACTGTTCTAGCACCCTTTGGCGCTCCTACGTCATCATCGACCACAAAAGCCTTACCATCACGTTAAGCTCAAGGGTTCACTATTAGTCTTAACATCACCAACCACTCATGGTAACCAATGTATATGCATTGATTAGCTCAATGGAAATGTCATTTGTGCTCTTTGGTGTTGTCAGGATCAGAACGTGCTATACATATAAATAAATTGAATTTTTGAATATCTTATTACTATATAATCCTCTATTATGATTTTCTGATAAGCACATACGTACCGCACGTACACATCCACTAGTTCTCTACTATAACGAGTGTAGTTTGATGGATCACCATGATTTTTCCCATATGAAAATGGATTTTATTTCCATAATAATAATTGAACTATATTTTACAGGTAAACATGATTACATTTGATAGATAAATATGCTTAATAATAAATTACATGTAAAACCCCCAACTTTTTGAGGCAATTATGAATGAATTATAAATTACTTAACATCTTGTGTCCTGTATTGCTGAAGTTACCAACCAAAGACTTGCTCTGCACCACCTGTAAACTTTAATCCTTTCCCTGTTATACATCAGGCTTCAAAGCTGATCTGCAACTCTTCCTTGCCGACCATGAGGAAATGAGACCCTCTGTCGATCACCTTCTTGCCGTCCTCCCTCGCTCGGCTGAAGTGTTCGCACGGGCTGACATCAAACCTGACGTTGGCCTTCTCCCCTGCCTTGATGTGCTGGCTCCTGAACCCGATCAGCTGGCTCACCGGCCGGCCATCCGTCGCATTGGGCCACCGGAGGAACATAAGGATCGAGTGCTTGCCGTCCATTGGTCCGTGGTTCTGCACCTCGACCTCCGCCGGGAACTTGAGCTGCTCACACCCGTCCGCGCCGATGTCATCGACGTGGTAATAGCTCGTGGTGTCCTTGGTCGTCGCGGACAGGCCGGCAAGTAGGCTCGTGCTAGGAGCCAGCTTCTTGCCGCCGGTGACTAGCTGGCTGGAGAACTTGGAGTAGCTGAGGCCGTATCCGAACTTGTAGATGGTCTTGCCCCGGTAGAAGCGGTAGCTCCTGCCGGGGTATCCGGTGGCCGGATCGGCACGCATTCGCATGTCCGTCATGGGCACCTTAGTGAACTCCTCCGGGTACCACGTCACGGGCAGCCTGCCGCTGGGGTTGTGGTCGCCGAAGAGGACTCTGGCGATGGCAAGCCCTCCTGCCTGGCCTGGGTAGCCTGCCCACAAGATGGCGCCGATCTTGGGGTTGGACTGCGCGAACGTGATGTCCACGGGGCCGCCCGTGAGCAGCACAATGATCACCGGCCGCTTGGCCGCGCTGGCGACGGCGGTGATGAGGCTCTGCTGCTTGCCTGGGAGCAGCAGGCTCGTCCTGTCCAGCCCTTCCTTCTCCTGATCCTGGCTGAGCCCCATGAACAGGAACACGTACTCCGACGAGCTCGCCAGCGCGGCCGCCTGGCCCGTCGCGGCGTAGCCGCAGGCCGCCGAGCTGCACCCGGCCAAGAACCTCACGTTCCTGACGTAGCTCTGGATCCCCTCGAGCGGCGTGGTGGTCTCGCACGCGGGGCCAAAGTAGTTCCCGCTTAGCACGAGCGGGTCGTTGGCGTTGTGCCCGATCACGGCCGCGGAGCCCACCGCGGAGCGGTCGAGCGGGAGGATGCCCGCGTCGTTCTTGAGGAGGACGATGCCGTCCTGCGCCGCCTCGAGGGCGAGGTTCTTGTGGTCCGCGGTGCACACGTCCGCGGCGCCAAGGCGGCCGTACAGCGCGTTGCCTCGCGGGTCGCCGTCGAAGTGGCCGAGCCGCATCCGCACGGCGAAGAGGTTGGTGAGCGCCTTGTCCACGTCCTTCTCCGTCATCTTGCCCTGCTGGATCGCGGCCATGCCGTGCTCCTGTGTGTAGGTCCCACAGTTCAAGTCCAGTCCTGAATGAAATTATAAATTAAAGTCACGTCACATTAGTGCAGTGTCTCGTAGTGATTAAAGTTCCCCGGCACTGGCAGTTTATCATGTGAACAACTTACCAGCCTTCAGGGCGACGGCGACGGTGTCCTCCGGCGTGGGCACGTACCGCTGCGCGTCGTGCATGATGGCCACGGCGTCGCAGTCCGAGGACACGTAGCCTTCGAGGCCCCAGGCGCCTCGGAACGTCTTGGTGAGCAGGTCGGAGCTGGCGCAGGCGGGCACGCCGTTGATCCCCGTGTAGGCGCACATGACGCAGCTGGCCTTGCCGTCGACGACGCAGCTCTGGAACGGCGGGTTGAACGTGTCGGCCAGGTCCTGCAGCGTCACCCGGGCGTCGAAGTCGTAGCGCGCCACGCCGTTCCAGTCCTCGAGGTCGTAGGCCGTGGCGTGCTTGCAGCACGCGGAGGCCTGCAGCGGCGCGGCCGCGCCGGCGGGGGTGCTGCCCTGGATGCCCCTCACGAAGGCGACGCCGTACTTGCTGGCCACGGCCGGGTCCTCGCCGGGGGTCTCCTGCCCGCGGCCCCACCGCGGGTCCCGGAAGATGTTCACGTTCGGTGACCAGATCGTGAGCCCCTCCGCCTGCCCCAGGTTGTACAGCGCCCGTGCCTCCCGACCGATGGCCTGCACGATGAATATCCCAATTTTCACATTACCATGGCAGGACGCAGCAAATCTCTGTAGCGATTAGCGAACGAACAACAACAAATGCTGCCAACTTGGCGCGTGATCATTCCATGAAGAGTACTCTCTCTGTCCTTAAATGTTTATCTCTAGAAAACCGTATTTTCCTCATAGACACGCTTTTCGGACGACTAACGTTAAGGGACAGAGCAGTAGTTAGGACCGTAGGGCATGCTTCGGTTGCACGCTCAACAAGTTGGTGATTGCCACTTTGGCAATTGTTAAAGTGGGTAACCGATAGGTGTGAGTTGTACTGCTGTTCCCTCATTTATGTACGCGCATTCCGAACGATGGATCGATCATGGAGGGTGCGGGTGCAAAGCAACGTGACAAAGACAGGCACATGCATCTGCATGCGGCCCTGAATGGAAAACAGTACTGTGTGTCATGGTTCGAACGCACTAACGACATTTCTCTATCTTCTTTAGGTTGACGACAACAGGATGCAAAGTGGTGTCATGTTCACCTATATATTTCACGTAATCTGAAGTCAGAACGTTACGAACAAAATAACTGAGGCATTGCTTCTTACTATTTTTTTTCTTTCTAAAAACAAAAAACTATTTCACTTTAGAATCATTCCAGCTAGTCAAAGGTTATATAAATTAGGAAATAATCCGGCTAGTAACTAGGAAACGGTTCCCGGGAACCAAAGGAGTCCTTACCCTGTTCTGCAGTAAGCATACCGATTATTGTTGGGACGACATATATCGCCATCCGTATTCGATTATTCGACTGTGCTACCAGATCTTATATTATACTATCAATCAAGCTGGATCAAGATCATCCAGCGAGCCCCAGCGCACGAATGGTGTGAGATCAGTGAAGCTGTAACAGTTGCATTGGTTGCCACACCAATCAATGAATCGGTGCTGGCCGAAACAAAGCAGGGGCGTGCTCGATCTATCAGAGCGTACTGCACTAGCCACTAGGCGAGTGTAGACTGTAGTGCGAAGACGCGTACCTTTGCAACCACCGCATATCGTACTACACCTGCGACCAATCAGAGTCATATTCTGAACGTACTACACCTATCATCCTCTACCTACCTTTCACTGTTAGGGGCTGTTTAGTTGCCAAATTTTTTGGCGAAACGCTACTGTAGCAGTTTCGTTGTTATTTGGTAAATATTGTCCAATCATGGTCTAATTAGGCTTAAAAGATTTGTCTCGTCCATTTCGTCTAAACTGTGTAATTAGTTTTATTTTTATCTATATTTAATGCTTCATGCATGTGTTCAAAGATTCGATGTGACGGAGAATCTGAAAATTTTGGCAAAATTTTTGGCATCTCAACGGTGCCTTAACGTGCTGTCTTTGCCCTGTGGCCGTGACGGCGGAGGTTACAGCCGCCATTTTGGCAGTATAGTCCGTACGGCCAATTTAATTTACACACATATACATTTGGTTAAGATTAAATAAAATACACAACACATGTCCAATTTAATTTACCACAAGGAAAAAACATGCGTATGTACAACCCAGCATGCTAGTTCAATGAAAAGTTGCAAGTCAGTAGAGTTTTGCATGCATATATAGTTGTCAATTTTCAAAATATACGATACTCCTTACATCCAGAAAAGAATGTAACTATGCGATTTGTGCAAGTCTAATAACTAGCTCAAAGTGAACTAAGTTTATAATAAGTAGTATTGACATTTATGTCTTCAACTAGATTAATAATTTAATGTAAATATTAGTATTTTTTATACTTTCATTCATTGTTTGTGACTCTAAAAAAGTCAGAGTCATATATATATATATATATATATATATATATATATATATATATATATATATATATATATATATATATATATATATATATATATATATATATATTTGGATGGAAGGAGTACGACACAAGGATGTGACCCACACTATCTTACTGTACTAAAGGCGGGTCTGCTAGAAGAAACATTCCGTAGATGTAGATAATATCTATGAAAATGATGCACCAATTAAGTCTTCGTTCGTTTAAGCCAGGAAGAACTATTCTGGACCCGGAACAGTTCGATAATTTGTATTGACCTGAAACTAATCCCGGCTTAGAACGGCCGGGATTGCCTATCCAAATGGTGCTTAAATGTTTGCAGTGACATCCATGAATTTTATGATATTTCGTTTCTAGTCTTTGATTTTGCGTATCTGAACATTTGACTTGCAGACTAATCCTAGCTCTAGAATCTTAGCTTGCTGGTTTTATAATTTATATATGTCTAATCTGGATCCTAAAGTAAAGGCCGCGGCGACTGAAGTACCAACCGCCCATTGCCGTGCCTAATCTCTCTCAGACATTCACATCACAGGGATAGGGACGTGTGCTTGTATTAAAAAACCAAATATACGTGCATGCTGTGAGTATCTTCCTCTAGCTATCGATGTTATAGTGCAATGCACGCCCATGCTGCATATACGGTACGTAGACGTGGTATGTTAGTAGGCGCATCGCATGCGTACGTACATACCTGGCCGATGCGGAACCAGAGGCCGTCGTCGAAGGAGGCGGTGGTGAGCAGCACTTGCGGGAAGCTGGTGACGCCGGTGACGGTGCCGCTGTACCGCATGCCGTGGCCCCAGAAGGCGAGCCCGTGCAGCCCCTCCGACCACCACTTGTACGGCGGCACGCCCAGCCGCGGCACCCCCGCCGCCTCGTCGCCCAGCTGCGACACCTTCTCCGCCACCGTCAGCCGCGACACCAGGTCCGCCGCGCGCCGCGCCGCGGGGAGCGAACGGTCGCAGAAAGGGTAGGCCCGCGACGGCGACGACGGGCCGCACGAGAACAGCGGGTCGCTCCCCGACACGGCCGATGAAAAGAACAGTGCCAGCTGGAGCACCATCGCTGTGCTTGTTGCATTGTGGAAGGAGAAGGTACGACCCATGGCGATCGAAGTATACTTTTTGGTATTGGAGGGAGAAGAGGACTCGTGAGAAGGGCCAAGGACCAGTGCGCTTATATAAACGTCCTCGGCCAATGGAAGGCTGCCACGTTTAGTAGCTAGATCCTTTCTCATGAAAAGGGATACAAGATCTATATGGATTTTTTTTCATCTTTCCATTTTGGATTCAAATAATTTGGTTTCATCTACTAGTAATGCTTATTGTTAAGGCATTGCTTTTTTTTTTCTGTTAAACTAATCTTTCCTCGATTCACCTACTATTTTTGGCGTGCTTAAGTGTTTCGTGTCCTGAAGTGTATGCCAAATCGTCCTTCAAAAAAGTGATCAAGGTTGAATCGGTACGAGTTGGACTTACTACCTACTATATTTAATGAGAATACGCATTTCCCAACTCATATCGACGACCTTATCTTGCTGCATGATTTCTCATCTCTGCTCTCATTTGTGCCAAAAATATTGGTCTAGACTATTATATAGTAGGATACAAAGAAGTTTTTTCTTTTGCTACGCTCTTCATTATGAAATCTATATAAGGTAGCGAAACCCAATCATTTCAAATTTATTCCAGATTGTAAAAGATTCTAGGTGAGATAACCCCCACATCACTTAGAAAGGGCATCATAATTCTTCACATGAGTACCAATTGTTAATGTCTATCAACCCAAATATGATAATTACATGATCTCTTTAGATTACGAGAGTGTCATTTGCTTTACCCTATTAATTAACATGTCGTAGACTTTTTTTTGTATGATATATACCTTATATTTGAGGATGGAGGGGTAAATGTTGACTTGACTAATGCATTACTATAAGAAGATTTGATTGCTTCTCCAAAATAGATCAATGTTCATCACATTTATATTATTTGCAGCAATTTATAGTTATTCAATGTATAGAAGCACCTGTAGGGACCGTGACGTCTAAGAGGGGGTGGGTTTTGAGTTAGGGTTTCTAAAAACTTCTACTCTAAACTTGACCTCTAATTTTCACTTATCAAAATCTATGCAGTAAAGTAATTTATTTAGATGTGCAACTAAGGTTTTACTAAGTGTATTGCTATCTCTACTGCAAAGAGTTATGCAACCTAGATTCCAATCCTATAAACTAGCATAGCAAGCTAATCTAGAATATTAAGGATACAACCTAGGTACACAAATTAAAGTGTGGAAGCTTAATTGAGATAGAGATGCAAACTTCCATCAATGACTAGTATTTTTACCGACGTATCATGAAGCTCACGCTTGCCCCTAGTTCTCGTTGAAGCCCCTCTAAAGGGCAAAGCTCCTGATTGGGTAACTCTGTGAATAGCCTCCAGGCCTTTCCCACGCGCAAGTAGGTTTCTGAGATGGTCTCTCTTGAACTATTCCTCATTGTCTTCACTATCGAGTTTCCAGTCAAAATGCCGCAAGCCTCATTTCCTCCGGTACACTGATGGTATCCACACCATAGACACGGTTGCAGTGATCTCGCAAGACTATAAGCCCCTCCAAATACAACAATGATGCACGCAAGCACTAAGCGAGCAAGAGGTATGCAAACCTCAATAACACTAGGCCTAAACCTAGATCAAACGCTTTTAGCAATGGTCTAATTAGCCTAAGCACTTCGTAAAAGCACCTACACTATCCACCTAATATTTCCCTAAGCAGTTTTGGTGGCTAAAGCACAAATGGATGAGCCTCAACTCTCCACACACTTCCATCAGCTGTAGCACACTTCAAATGGTTGAGCAATGGGGCATATGTAGCCCCAATATTCAAAATAAACTAGCCATTACTAGCCACTAACAACTTTTCTATGAGCACCGGAGCTTTTGAACAGTAGCACCAGAGCTTTTCGGTGATGCCATGTAAACTAGACATTGGAAATAGCTATTATGCACTTGCAGTGAGCATCGAAGGTTTGGAATGGTAGCACTAGAGCTTTTCGGTGGCACAATGAAATTTCGGTGAGCACCTGTCGGTGTTTTATAAACTGGACTAGTAAACTTATACGATTGCCGTGCTACTCTAGGAAGATGATGGTAGCATCCAAAAGACACGAGGATTTATACTGGTTTAGGCCAGAGCCCTACGTCCCGTCTCAGAGATGATCGAGTGCATGTTCCTCACTTGAATGCTCTGAAGTTCTTACAATGGGGGGTGCAAGAATGGTGGAAGAGGTAGGAAAGCAAGAGCTAGGAGATGGACTACCTGAAGGGAAGCCTCAAGAGCCGTACTATAGTGTGAATGTCTTGAAGGTGTAGATCCCCTTGGGAAGGATGTCCTAGCTACCCTTATATAGAGTTTGGGGCCAGGGCATGTACAAAGAAGAAGGTTCTCCCGACCGAGGGGTCGTGAGCCTAAGGGAGGGGCCTAACTAACTTGGCTTGCAAGTTACATCATCTTGTGGCACACGTCCGGGCATGGTTGTCATCATGGTCTTGTGACCACGTCGTGGTAAGGTGTGGCGTGGTGCTACTGTGCCAGCCATGGTGGCACTGTTGGCACAGTTGTGGTTCACCAGGCGTCCTATGCGACGTGGTCTTCGTCATCTTCTCCTGATGTTCTGGGGGCACCGTATAGGAGTTGGTGGCCGTCCCCAGGTCGCCAAGTGTCCAGTTAGCTTGTGGAGTGAGAGGCCACGATCCCAAGCTTTGGGGTCATGGCTCCCATTGGTTTAGATGGCCTCTAAGTCAAAGCCTCCATTGTGGATCCCATCCCGTGGTTGGTAGAATCATACATGTGTCTTGTTGGACCGTATCTAGATGGTGGGTCGCCATACTGGCGCCCACTATCGTGGGGTGTTGTCTTGTCTACGCTGCGTGGCACAGGGATGACGTCTGACCGGATCAAAGTGACCGTTGTCCCCTCAGTCCTTATGGAGTTAGTGCAGCGTGTCTACTCTTGTCAGAGCGGGCATGCTTGGCTAGGCTTGTCCTCTCTGCGTTTCTCCTAGGGGTCAGGACGATGGTGAGGCCGTGAGTCTCTTGTGTGTCGTGTGGCTAAGGCAGAAGGGAGGGGTCATGGCTGACCCTGGCCTTGGCGTCCAATATGGTTCACTTGGCTCAGCTGGGCCTTGGTCGTTCGGGCCTTCGCTAGCCGATGTATCATGGGCTACTCGGCTTATTAACTAATCGGTGCCTTGAGACACCCGGGGATCATAATTTCGACAGTAGCCCTGAGCGTTTTTGCGATCATGAAGCGATCATGAAAGTGCTGAGATGCGTGCAGGTTGAGTGTGGGTTCATAGTCATGGCTTGTTCAAGCTTCGTTGCTCGATCCCTTGGCGGGCTAGTGTGTTCAATGAGGTAGGTGGTCGTTACACTCCACTCCGTCAGGTCACCCTGATGACGTGGTACACGACTGCTAAGCCTGCAGTGTTAGTGTGCTACATATCGAGGTTCATGATCTAGGCGTGGCCGAGCGGTATCGTTGACGCTGTACTGGCCCTGCCTTTGTGAGGGTCTTAATTTCCTCGACCTCACACGGGCATCTGACATTGGCTGTGGCCTCCCCTTGTTCGCCATGTGGCATGGGGGTCTCAAGCTGCTCAGTCCACCCACGGCTGACAAATAGAGGCCTTCCTACCATTTGAACCACTCATGCCTGTGATTATAAATCGTTCCTTGCCTCCCCGAATGGCTAGCTGCTGAGGGAGTGAGGAAATGGGAGAGAAAAGCTTGAGGAGAACCGCGTGGTTCTCATTGCGCGTCCCACTGGGGGTCGTCTGCGGTGGCCAGAAGCTGATGATGCCCTTTCTACCATTGGTGCTAAAAGGAGATTTGCGAGCAGGGGGATACGAGATAGCATGACTACTGAGTAGGGTCATACGCAACATTGGTCTGCTATCTCGTTGCTTTTTCTTGCCCTGAACCTTGGCGGTTCGGGTGCTCAAAATGTGCGATGGCCGGCGGTGTTGCCGGTTCCTCCCTGAGTCTCGCGTGTGGTCCGACGCTGCGTCAGGGTCCCATAGGGGATTGTCTGGCGTATGCTTGAGACTACTTACCGAGAGGGTGGAGGCCAAAGCAACGCTGTCCTGTCATGCTTCCCACGTTGGATGAGGTAGGAAGGTGACATGGCTACACTACCACCGCTGGTGGTGGCTGGCCTCCCTTTGTTGCCGAAGGGGTGGCCACAGTTCCCCTGCGTGTGGTCCCCAAGGTCGTGATGTCTGCAAAGGAGCGGGGGGAGGGGGGCAATTGTCGCCCTTGTTTCCTTTGCGTCATTCTGCCTAGGGTTGTCAATTGGCATCACCATCGAGGTGATCCCTGACCCTGGTGGCTGCTCTGCCTTTGTAGGCTTGGCGAGCCCCTAGGCCCATTGGTCAGGGTCGTGCCTTTGGCCTAGGGTTGTTAACGGGGTTGTTTCCCTCAAGTAGCATGGGGAGTCATTTCCCTGACCCCTTCTTGCATGATCACGGGGATTTCTATGACTGTGTGCTAGCTCATAGGTCTTGGACCTTTTTGTTTCTTCCACATGAGCGAGCCATGATCATGCTTTGGGCTACGCATTGCTTCACGCGTCATCCTACTTGTCTGCTTCATCAATCTCTCCCAAAGAGGTTGTGGACCTCTGACGGTTTATGAGTCTCCGGAGCTGGCCTTAGGTCTTGGACCTGGGACGCTGGGTCGAGTTGGTTGAGGCTAGGCCCTGACTCCTTATGAGGTCGTGGGAATCTAACTTGATTTTTCCCTCGGTGTCTTTGCCGGCCTCGAGAGGTCGTGTCACCTTGTTATAGGCAGGTTTGGTCTCACCTCACGTGGGGAGAGTGAAGGGTCAAGATGGTGGACTAGAGGGGGGGTGAATAGTCCTTTCTAAAACTTAATCACGCCAGCTAACCGAAACAAATGCGGAATTAAAACTATCGGTCTAGCCAAGACTACACCCCTCTATCTATAACTTTAGCACCTTACAAAAGATCCTAAACAAGTGTTGGTATTTATTCATGCACACTAAGTTTATCCGCAAGCGCACAGATAGAATACCGATGTAGCACTTCACTGGGATGACCCAACTTTAATATTGAACCCAAAGGATCGGATGGAGGGATCTTGATCTTGGCTTAATCCTTGAGCATAATCAAGGATGAGATGCTAGAAGGTTGGGGGAGAAAAACTAGGGTTATCTAGTTCTACTTTTAGGGAGTTTTGCAATTACTGGTCTGCTAGGGGATTACTATGGAAGACCGCAAACAGAGTATGAATCTACCACGCAACCAAATCTCCTGCTAGGCCGACAGATGGGAGGTGGACTATAGAAGACTCAACATGGTTGTCACCCTCGTGATCTACCACCGATCCAGAATATAGGGTGCATTTACAAGTAACCCGAGCCTAAGCACCACGCTTACACTATGAATTATACTCTAACCTAATGCATTAGATTAAAGCACTCAAAAAGAGACTTATAAACCAGAAGAACAATAAGAATAATAAAACTCACTAACTAATAGAAGTTGATGACCGAAGAAATCTCTCATCCAAGCTCCTGGAGAACTTGAATCCACAGGTACAAGCCATAGAAAGAGCACCGATAGGCCTGGGGCTTCCTCTAGATCTTCTACCTCTCTCTCTCTTCTAGTTCTAGTTCTAAGACTAGATCTAAACCTAACTAGAGGTGTACTAGTCTTCTTCATGATTGCTAGGCTCTAAAGAGGTGATCCATTCGAGGGACCCCTCTCTTGAACTTGACTGGAGATAATGAATTGAAGTATCAAGCTATGCCTTAGGGGGGTCTACCTCCGCTTATATACCCCGGTGGGATGAACCGCAGTCCTTGGATCAAATCGACTTGAAACAATGGTCAAGATGCGTCGTAGAGGTCGGTTGGAGGCCGTCACGCAAAGATGGATGATAGGTGGGTCCCACCTAGGCTGGCTGGCCCCACATGGTAGGCCGGTCGGCCTGGCTTAGAGCCAGGTGGCTTTCTCCTTTGTTCTGGTGCCCTCTGTTGTCCTCTGGAACCTTCCCGTCAATTCTTGTGAAATTCTGACGTGATTTGATTTGGTTCCTTGACTCCTACTCTTCCTTGACTGTTTCCGATTCAATCCCTAGAAAATCACAATTCACCAAAGTTGTGGAAATTATCATGTTAGTCCATAAAACTCTTGCTTGGTGACGGTTCTGGTGTCTTCTAGAGTGTTCCAAAGCGTATTCATCTGGGACTCTGTCGTCGGGAATCCACTTATAGTAAATGGTATATCCGTTTCGATTGTCTCGACGAGCTCTTTGCAATGGTGTGCTCTAATTCATCTATTGAGATGCTTTTATATGTAGAAATATTCAATGTCTGTAAAACAAGTGAGATCACCAAAACTCATGGAACTCGTTAGATTTAAATCAAATCACAGGGCACTTTGGTTCATTTTAGTTGTTGCTAGACATTAGTTGACAGTTCATAATAGGAGTTAATTATCGTCAACAAACTCCCCCACACTTGGGCTTTACTCGTCCTCGAGAAAAGGTTAGATTACTTCACATAACTGTAAATCAAGACATCAACACTAGACCTTCCCTATTCATACTTGTACTGCAAGATTCAATGTGTCTACCATACAACTTTGGGTGGTTGAGGATGGAACAGCATGAAACAAAGCCCCTTTCATCTATCAATCCTGTTACTTGGAGTTTTTATAGATATATTTTTGAAAAGAAATCATAGCTTACCTTCTCCTTCTTGTGGTGCACTCAAATCACTCATATATGTAGTATTTGTGGATCTCACTGAGGCATAAATGATTGATGCCATAAAAATATCCTACCTCTAAAAAGGCTGTATCTAGAGTTTTAGGTAATTCAAGGATATAGCATACTTACCTTGCATGTGTTGCCAAGTCAAAGCTGGGATCCTCGAAGGGGAGTGTCATACCCTTAGATCAAGATTGTGCATGTGTGTGGAAATATTTGGTGGCTAACCTAATTCTACTTTGCTCCTTGAGAGGTCTTGAGGAATTTACAATAAAGATCTTAGACTTCCTTGTAATGATGAACTTCTTCAGGCACAGAGATAGGAGCTATTATTTGATTTTTTTTGAATGCTGAATTTTTCTTCTTTCTCTCTTTTTTTTCAATACTTATTTTGCATAGCTCCATATCTCTGCCTTGGAATATAATAAACTTGAAAAGGAATTAGTCACAATCTTGGAGCATTTATTCTGAAACCTATAATCTTTTTGGATCTTCTCCCAGGGTAGGAGATAGATTTTTGGGGCGGAAAAGCATGTTTTTGCGTACTCCCAGGGTAGGAGCAGTAGATATATTTGGGTGTAAGTGATCTTGATCATGGGAGTATGACCCAACTCTCAACAAGGGTCTTGCACGGTTTGACCTAGCTCAACACAAAGCAAGTAGCTTATGAGCTAGTTTTATGACATATAAGGCTTTGGTAGGCATTATGTCTTTACCACAGAGGAGGGTTAGCTATCAATTTTAAGATTTTTGAAAAGAAATTCTCCAAATGATAAAATATCAAGAATCAGGTTCTCATTATCCTTCTATCTCACACTCCACAAGGGCCTAAGTGTATGGGGTCCCTAATAAAAGTTCCCAACAATAACAAGTACTTCCAAGAAAAGTGTTGTGCGAATCTATCCTTAAGTCATGGCAAAGTAATCTTAACTTTAATCTAGACAAGTATAGACCTTGCTTTTCACTAGGTCATCAATTTTAATGCAACACATATGAAAATAGAGAGAGTATGAGGTACGTACGAGACCGTGGTTGAACGATGACGGGGATGGAGAGGATGAAGGGCTAATTGACCTGGCCCATGTAGCCAGTCAGGCCCACTTTGTCAGGTGCGGTCTTGTCGTCAAATACTTCTGTTTTCTCATAAATTCGCAATCAACTTCTTCTTTGTCAATAGGGTTTTCCCCACACTTGTGGGTTTTCCCCCACACTTGTTTCCTGTTATCTCTGAACAAAACATGTGGAGACAAAACACATATCCAAAATAATAGAGAGAGAATAAATAACTCTAAGACAACTTTATTGATATCATTTAAGGCACCTTTGTTACACTTTCAAGCAATCAAGCGAACTAATTTAAATAAACTAATTTAAGACTCTCAAACTGTAAGACTCTTTAAACAAAAACATTAGTGCCTTATCAATTGACTCTACTTTCTCTCTCTCACTTTTTCTCTTTCTTCTTCTCTTTCTCTTCCACCTCCTCATTGTGGTTGACTATGGTGCGGCATGCGATATGGTGCTTAGCTTTTAAGCCTGAATACTTGACATCTAGCATGTCCACATGTTTAGTCAACCTACCCATCATGGCAGCTTGGGCTGCCAAGCTCTGCTTGTTCCTAATGTCTACCTGGGTGAGCATCTCATTGGACCTAAGGAGGGCCTCGATCTGCTTCTCTAGATCTGCATTGGAGGTCCTCTTACGCTTCTATCCACTAGAGCTAAGTGAGGATGATGAAGATGGAGATCTAGTTCTAGGGGGCTTGACTTGAATCTGCTCCGGCATGACCCGGACTCCTTCAAAGGACGTACACGGTGTAGTAGATCTGTACTTCATGCAGGTGACATCTCCAAACTTGTTCGTCTTCAACCCCGTTAGCACCTCATTGAGCTTAGGAGGAAGAAGGTTGAACTCCTTGGAGACACAGAACTTTGGCATCTGTTGGTGATGGCGTGGTCCTTCAATGGAGAGACGTGATGGCGACGGCGAGAGACGGAGCGTCGACGTGGCTTGGGTGTAGTAGGATTGGTGATGACGAACTAGCCCGACCTCCTTTGGTGGCACAACGGTGAGCTCCTTCGATGGGACGACGGCGAGAGGCTTCGACTGGGCGACAACAATGGCCATCGAGTCGTCGAAAGGGAAAAGCTCGTCGGTGTTGATCTTACTGTAGCCAGCCATTGGAGCTTGGGCAAGGAGAGCTTTGGCTGCTGCTGGAAAATTTTGAAATTTGGTATGGTCTAGGGCAGGCAGGGGGTCTAGTTTTATACCCCAATTCAACTTGCAGGAGGGGTCAGATTTGGGATCGTAACAGGGACAAATCGATTCATATGAAAAGTACAAAATCGGAACTAGAATATTCTGAAAGGGACGTGAGAGGCGGCGTGACATAGCTTGTCTCCCTGATAGGCTAGCCGGTCTGACATGTGGGGTCGGCCGGTCCCACTTATCGGTGGTTTGCGATCAGTTTTTTCATACCCCCCTCAAACTCGATTCTAAACCCGATTTTCCACCAGTTCGGACGCGAAACGATTCAGAGGCATAGGAGGATCAAATTAATGGAAAAGAATAAACTGGACTACGTCCAATTCAGTAGGATTTTTATTAGGTTCTAGAAAGATCTTAAGGCGTTGTCCATTTACCTTGAATAACGTACCTTCGTTGTTTTGAAGAGTTACCGCTCCGTGTGATGAAGATCTAATCACCGTAAATGGTCCTTCCCACTTACTTCGTAGCTTCCCATGTCCGAATAGCTTGACACTGGAATTTAAAAGTAATACCTTATCTCTAGGAGTGAAGTTCTTCATCTTGATCCTCTTGCCATGCCATCTTTTGGTTCTCTCCTTGTACAACTTGGCATTGCGATAAGCTTTTTCACGCCATTCGTCAAGTTCTGAGAGTTGCATTTGTCGCTTGACTCTAGCTGCTTCAAGATTCACATTCCATCTCTTAATTGCCCAGTGAGCTTTGAATTCTAGCTCGACAGGCAAGTGACATGTCTTCTCGTAGACGAGTTGATATGGAGACATCTCCAATGGTGTTTTGTAAGCGGTTCGATAGGCCCACAATGTATCAGGTAGCTTGTCCTTCCACTTGGTTCCCATCTCATTGACTGTCTTTTGTAGAATATTCTTGATCTGCTTGTTTGATGTTTCTGCTTGGCCACTTATCTGAGGGTGATAAGGAGTAGCGATGTTGTGACAGATCCCATTTTTCAACAGGTACTTGTGAAAGCTCTTGTCAATGAAGTGAGTGCCTCCATCACTGATCACCATCCTTGGAACTCCAAATCTTGGAAATATTATTTCTTCAAACATCTTCTTGGAGTTCTTTGAATCAGAGTTTCTACATGGCATAGTTTCGACCCATTTGGAAACATAGTCAACATCTACTAGGATAAACTCATGATTCCCAAATTTTGGAAACAGTCCCAAGTAATCAATTCCCCAACAGTCAAAGAGCTAAATCTGGAGATTGTTAGTTAGTGGCATGGCATCTCTAAAATTGATGTTGCCATGTTTCTAACATGCTCTGCATCTCTGGATGAATTCCTTGGTGTCTTCATACTTGGTTGGCTAAAAAAATCCGCTATGCTAGATCTTCGAATGTGTACGGAATGCTCCATAATGTCCTCCATAGGGTGATGAATGGCATCTTTCAATAATTTTGATTCCTGCTTTAGTTGGTACACATCTTCTGAGTAGCCCATCTGAACAAATTCTGAAGAGGTACGAATCATCCCATAGGTGAACACGACTCTCATAGATGAGCTTCCTCTTGTCTCCTCCTAGTGGTACATACCCTGTAACTATAAAATTGACAATATCTGCGTACCAGGTGTCAGACCTAGAGACTAGATAAAGCATATCATCCCTGAGTGAGTCATTTATAGGCAAATCCTATGAATTTTCAATCTGCATTCTTGACAAGTGATCAACAACAGAATTTTCTACTCCCTTTTTATCTTTTATTTCTAAATCAAATTCTTGGAGTAATAAAACCCATCTTATCAAGCAAGGCTTAACATCTTTCTTAGTGAGCAGGTATTTAAGAGCAGCATGATCAGTGTAAACAATCACCTTAGCTCCTACTAAGTAAGATTTGAATTTATCAATAGTAAAAACAACAGCCAGGAGCTCTTTTTCAGTTGTTGCATAATTAAGTTGTGGTCCTATCAGAGTTTTGCTAACATAGGCAATTGCATGGTGTTTCTTATCCTTACATTGTCCTAGCATGTCACCTACTGCATAATCACTTGCATCACACATGATCTCAAAAGGCAAAGACCAATCAGGGGGTTGAATGATCGGTGCAGAAGTGAGTGCTTTTTTCAGAGTTTCAAAAGCTTTCAGACAAGCATCATCAAATTCGAAAGGAACATCCTTAGCCAACATATTAGTAAGCGGTCTAGCAATATGTGAGAAATCTTTTATAAACCGACGATAAAAACCAGCGTGGCCAAGAAAACTTCGTATCCCTTTTATATTAACAGGTGGAGGTAGTTGTTCAATTACTTCAATTTTAGCTCTGTCTACCTCAATTCCACGTTCAGAAATTAAATGCCCAAGCACTATGCCCTCTCTAACCATGAAATGACATTTTTCCCAATTAAGGACTAAGTGCTTTTCTTCACATCTCTTTAAAACCTTATCTAAATTTTCAAGACAATCATCGAAAGTTTTTCCATAGATAGAAAAATCATCCATGAAAACTTCCATGATTTCCTCAATCATATCAGAAAATATAGACATCATACATCTTTGAAATGAAGCAGGGGCATTACATAATCCAAAAGACATTCTGCGATAATCATATGTTCCATATAGACATGTAAAAGTGGTTTTATTTTGATCATTCGAATGAATTGGAATTTGATGATATCTAGAATATCCATCAAGAAAACAAAAGGAGTGATTTGCCAGCCGCTCTAACATCTAATCAATGAAAGGCAACGGGAAGTGATCTTTCTTTGTTGCCTCGTTGAGTTTTCTATAATCAATACACATTCGCCATCCAGTGACGGTTCTTTATGGAATTAATTCGTTCTTTTCATTCCTAACAACGGTCATGCCTCCTTTCTTAGGTACAACTTGCATAGGGCTTACCCACTCACTGTGTGGCACAGGATAAATAATCTCGATGTGCAATAGTTTCAAAACCTCTTTCTTAACCACTTCTCTCATCGTATTATTAAGCCTACATTGGGGTTCTCTAAAAGGTAAAACATCGGGATCTGTAGGAATGCGATGGGTGCAAAGAGTAGGGTTAATTCCTTTGAGATCTTGGAGTGAACTGACCTATGTTTCTCTAAGATAGTGATCAAGCAGAATTTTTCTTCTTGAGAAAGTTTATCGCTTATGATCACGGGAGTATTTGGATTATCGTTAAGAAAAACATAATGAAGACCAGAAGGTAGAGGTTTCAACTCAATGGGAGGTTTAGGAGGTTCTTCAAAAGGATCTAAAAGTTGTGGAGGTTGGTCATCCTCTTCCTCTATGAAAAACTGGACATCATCTTCTAAGTTGGGTTCTATGAAAGATTCAAAAGATGCTGCCTTGACCTCATCCATTGGGTCTGGCTCTAGACAGGATTCACTCTCAATATTTAGAGAACGAGAGATGGATATCGGGAGAGAAAGATTCTTCTTGAGACAAATGTTTAATTTCCATGTCTGTCCTTCATGAATAAGCCTTTCAATCGGTTGGCCTATCAACAGGTCAAACTCAATGATGTCAACGATATAAAAACTCAAATTTACTAGAGTTTCGTTTACCAGGATAGGTAGGACAAATAAAATTCCCAAACAAGGAAGGATATGTCCTGAATGGCTTTTTAGAAATTTTGTTGTTGGGGTTAATGGCATGTATTTTAATAAATCATGAGCTAACGATGCAGACATGATATTAACACCCACAATAGGATTGTAAAGGGCATCGAAAGGGTCTTCATGAATTTGGCAACAAATGGAAGTAGAGGGTGAATCTAAACAAATCACATCAGAGGAGGATTCTGACTCTTCTAACCATTCATGGCTTATCACTGAGACTAACTTTTTCGTAGCCTATTGGTAGAAAGCTTTATCAGTCATATCTAAGGGGTTTTTCTGAAAGTTTTGAATTCTGAGGCTTTCCTATCGTATGATATTTTGAGGTATCACCAAACTCGGTGAAATATTCATCCTCGAAATTAAAGATCTCTGAAACTGGAGTTTCCTCCTCAGCAGGATTTGAGATAGCTGAAGTTGATGGATTGGGTAGAATTTCTGGTTCAACTATATGGGATTCTTTCTCTTCTAAGAACTCTATGGGCTCAGCTTCAGGTGTGGATTGTGCAATTTTGAGTAGTAGCTCTCTTGCCGCGGGGGTAGATGTGTGCATAAAAGAACCATTAGTGGCTAAGTTAAGAAAATAAGAAGTTTTCCCATCTAGACCTTTATAAAAATGTTGAAGAAGCACAGGGTCTGGGATGCTTAGGGATGGACTTGAACGGACAAGATTGTCAAAACGTTCCCAGACAGCAACTAGAGTTTCATTATTTTTTAGGTAAAAGATAGGATCTCTAAATGCAGGCAGGCAATTTTGGAAACAGGGAAGAAGTCTAGGCAAAAGCTAGAACAAAGGGCTTCCCAACTCCCTTCCTTACTCGGTGCGGTTCTACTATACCAGATCTTAGCTTTTCCTTCTAAAGAGAAAGGAAAAAGCTTCCATCTTAGGGTTTTGTCAGACATGCCTTTAATATGGAGACATGCATAGGTCTGTTCGAACTCGTTAAGGTGAGTATGAGGATTCTCATCTTCCTTGCCTGAAAAGGTTTGGTTTTGGACCATCTGTATTAAGCAAGGACGTAGCTCATAGCCATCAGAAAGGATAGGCATAGCTGAATGTGGTGGCTATGAACCTATGGTTTTGGGAAAATGGCAAAATTGGATAGGGGTGGAATCTGTTGAATCTTCGGGAGACTCTGAGAAATCCATAAGGAAAATAAAAGAAAAGATAAAAGTATAATACAAGATTAAGTTAGACTCAAGATCAGCTAGCAACCGATCCCCGGCAATGGTGCCAACAATGCTTGTTGGTATTTATTAATGCACACTAAGTTTATCCGCAAGCGCACAGATAGAATACCGATGTAGCACTTCATCGGGATGACCCAACTTTAATATTGAACCCAAAGGATCGGATGGAGGGATCTTGATCTTGGCTTAATCCCTGAGCATAATCAAGGATGAGATGCTAGAAGGTTGGGGGAGAAAAACTAGGGTTATCTAGTTCTACTTTTAGGGAGTTTTGCAATTACTAGTCCACTGGGGGATTACTATGGAAGACCGCAAACAGAGTATGAATCTACCACGCAACCAAATCTCCTGCTAGGCCTATAGACGGGAGGTGGACTATAGAAGACTCAATAAGGCTATCACCCTCGTGATCTACCACCGATCCGGAATATAGGGTGCATTTACAAGTAACCCGAGCCTAAGCACCACGCTTACACTATGAATTATACTCTAACCTAATGCATTAGATTAAAGTGCTTAAAAAGAGACTTGTAAACCAGAAGAACATTAAGAACAATAAAACTCACTGACTAATAGAAGTTGATGACCAAAGAAGTCTCTGATCCAAGCTCCTAGAGAACTTGAATCCGCAGGTACAAGCCATATAAGGAGCACCGATAGGCCCAGGGCTTCCTCTAGATCTTCTCTCTCTCTCTCTCTCTCTCTCTCTTCTAGTTCTAGTTCTAAGACTAGATCTAAACCTAACTAGAGGTGTACTAGTCTTCTTCTTGATTGCTAGGCTCTAAAGAGGTGATCCATTCGAGGGACCCCTCTCCTGAACTTGACTAGAGACAATGAATTGAAGTATCAAGCTATGCCTCATGGGGGGTCTGCCTCCGCTTATATACCCCGGTGGGATGAACCGCAGCCCTTGGATCAAACCAACTTAAAACAATGGTCAAGATGCGTTGTAGAGGTTGGTTGGAGGCCGTCACGCAAAGATGGATGATAGGTGGGTTCTACCTGGGCCGGCCAGCCCCACATGGCAGGCCAGTCGGCCTGGCTCAGAGCCAGATGGCCTTCTCCTTGTTCTGGTGCCCTCTGGTGTCCTCTAAAACCTTCCCGTCAATTCTTGCAAAATTCCGATGTGATTTGATTTGGTTCCTTGACTCCTACTCTTCCTTGACTGTTTCTGATTCAATCCCTAGAAAATCACAATTCACCAAAGCTGTGGAAATTATCATGTTAGTCCATAAAACTCTTGCTTGGTGACGGTTCCGGTGTCTTCTAGAGTGTTCCAAAGCATATTCATCGGGGACTCTATCGTCGAGAATCCACTTATAGTGAATGATATATCCATTTCAATTGTCTCAACGAGCTCTTTGCAATGGTGTGCTCTAATTCATCAATTGAGATGCTTTTATATGTAGAAATATTCAATGTCTGTAAAACAAGTGAGATCACCAAAACTCATGGAACTCGTTAGATTTAAATCAAATCACATGGCACTTTGGTTCATTTTAGTTGTTGCTGGACATTAGTTGATGGTTCATAATAGGAGTTAATTACCGTCATCAACAAGCAACTAAGGTGCCAAGCTTAGCAAGAACTCACCTAAACAATTCTAGAGCAAGGTCACACGAACCTATGCAGTAGTACTTAGCACACCGGGGAGCTCCTACACAACTAGTAAGCAAAAGCACAAAGCTCCTAGGCTCACTAGCAATGCTCAATATCAAAGCTACATGAGCCAAATTAGAGAGCGCAAACTACTTAGCTACATAAACTAAGCAATGTGACTAACAAGGTTATATAAACCAAATTAGCCACTCAAAGGGGATACTTCTAGCTACACAAGCAAGAAGATATCTAGCTAGCTACACAAGCACAACTAGATACAAGAGCAACAACACAAGCAAGATTTATATGAAAGTAAATACAAGCTTGTGTTGCACGAAGGCAAACCACTGAGAAGATGATGAACAATGTTGACATGGTGGTTTTTCTCTCGAGGTTCACTTGGTTGCCACCAAGCTAGTCCCCGTTGTGTCGACCAACACCTCGTGGTTCAGCGGCTAATCGGTATCCACAACCGAGCCTCCCAAAGGCGCCGCAAGAACCCACCCCAAAGTGTGGTAGCTCAATGACATGCTCTATGAGAGTTGCTCTTTGTGATCCCCGTGGGGTGAGCACAATCCCCATCATAAAGCTTCTCTTGAGCCTCATACAATCTTCTTGCGAGCTTCGATGGAGCCACAAGCCACCAAGCCGTCTAGGAGGTGGGAACCTCCAAGAGTAACAAGCACCACTGGCTTGCAACTCGAACACCTAGTGCCACTCGATGCAACCTCACGATGCAATCGCACTAGAATCGCTCACTCACTCGATCGAATGAACACTATCAAGCAAGAGTGAGTTAGAGGGCTCCCAAGCACTACCACATAAGCCACCAAGGCTATAGTGTGCTTAGCAAACCATCCATGGCCGGCCACCACTTCTATTTATAGCCCCATGAACGAATATAGCCATTACCCCTTCACTGGGTGAATTTTGAGACGACCGGACACGCTGGTCGAAATGATCGGACACGCTGCACCGCGTCCGGTTACTCATAGTCGTCCACGTGTCCCCTCGGATTCAACCACGGCCACAGATCTCCAACGGCTAACACTGCTCCAACGGTCACTAGGTGAGACCAGATGCACCGCTCAACTAACCGGGCATGCCACGTCGCGTCCGATCACGCACATCCGTGCACCAGCGAGTCAGCGACTGGATGTGCACGCTTGATGTACCGGATGCCACAGTGCTAGCATCCGGTCATTTCCAGTAAGGGTCCTAAGAGCAACTTTCATGACCGGACGCGTCCGATCGCATGTGACTGAACGTGCCACGGCGTCTGCACAAAACTTCGCCACGCTCTACTTCTCTGGATGCCTGACCAGATGTGCCAGTTCCATGAGGGACCGGACATGCCGGTTGCAAACCCTAGCGCCCCGCACCATGCACAGCTGCTGCCACTGATTGAATGCACCGGTCATGTCGAGACCGTGTCTGGTCATACCAGTGACCGCCGTTCGCCTCCGTTTCTTTGCCTCCGGCGCAGTGGAAAATAGGCGTTTCACTTCCACAAAAGCACCAAAAACCCATCTCTACCGCTCAAACTCCACCTCCTTCGCAAATGTGCTAACACCACCAAGTGTACACCACCATGTGCAAGTGTGTTAGTATTTCACAAACATTTTTCCAAAGGAGTTAGCCACTCAAGTTGCCACGCCACTCGATCCTAGCAACGATGCAAAGTTAGATACCTTGAGTGGCACTAGATGACCGATATGCAAACAAGTTTGCCCCTCTTAATAGTACGGCCATCTATCCTAAACCTGGTCATCAACTATTGTACACAACTATGACCAATGAAATGGAAATGCCCTAGGTTATACCTTTGCCTTGCACATTCCATTCCATCTCCTCCGATGTTGATGCAACACATGCACCAACCAATCACCAAATAATATGATCCACTTCATATCATCACATGACCGTATTGGTTCATCGATCTTGACCTCACTTGCTCTTCACCATTGCATCGATCCATCGACGCCAAGTCTTGCTCAAGCTTCACCGTCACACGCGGTCTCTCGCTTCAAAGCCTCTGACTTGCCCTTCACACTTGCAACCGGTCCATCGAGCCAAGTCATGTCTTGACCTTCTCCACCTTGATCACATGACTCAATGTCATGTCTCATATGCAATGAGCTCCTCCATCATCACATGAGCAAGCTTTTCAACATCTCCAAGCCATTTCCACCTCCATGGCATATGTTGCTCACACATATGTACCAGTGGACTAATCACCTGTGTATCTCATATAAAACACAATTAGTCCATCTAAGTTGTCACTCAATTACCAAAGCCAAACAAGGATCTTTCAGAGAGGCATGTCCACCATAACCACATGGCCAGAGCAGTACGCCTCATCGGGGGCGATGGGTAATTCGAGCGAGACCCGATATCCTCCCCAATCAACGTGGAGTTTGGCTATGCCTCATCGAGAGATGTCCCATAAATCATCAGCTGTCAAACCCATTGGTCCCCAACCGCCTCCATAGCAGCGGCCATTAGAGGAGTCACCGGATGCCGGTGGGCAGTTGCCACGTCTTCGTGCTTGCCTACGCGATAAGGGGTAAGTGCATTCATATGGTGTTCAAGTTTGAAATTTTAACCTATATTAACCGTGCATGTTCGCAGGGCTGCCTCCCATGATGCGGCAGCCATAGGAAGGCCATCTCATGCTCATTGTGCCATGATCCCATCGACTGAGGGATCGGGCTCATCGCCATCGTCGTCGTCATCTTCGGATGATCGGCGTGAGTTCCACGAGCTTGTCTGTGCAGCGAATGAGGCCCGCCAGCGCTACTTCGATGCCACCCATGAGGTGGGTTAGTTGGAGCGCTGCCTTGATGCCGTCGAGGTGGCCCTCGAGGCCTCAGAGAGGGAGGCCACCTTCACGCAGGCGGTGGTCGCCGACGCCTGGGCCTGCATTGTGGGTAAGGGTGCTCTACGTCTTGTCGTCCCATTTGTTGTTCGTCACTCATGATCTTCTTGCCTTCTTGTTGCCAGCGTTGGAGGAGCAACTAGCAGCCTCCCACCATGAGACGGCGGAAGCCCACCTCTAGGAGGTCCTCCTAATGGAGGACTACAAGCACACGGTGGTGGCTGGAGTCTGGTAGGGAGTCGGTGTTGCCCTCGCCATGATGCAGCTCCGCATCGGACAAGACTTCCATTAGGTGGCGCCTGGGTTTCTGGATCATGCCAGGCAGGCGAAGCAGGTAGGGCTGGTCAGTGACTTTGCTGCCGCTGTGGCCACTGTCATGGCCACTGTAGACATGGAGGACATCCTCCATAGCGGTGGCCAAGGACCTTAGGTTGTATCTAGTGTCCTTTAATAAAGAAAACTTTTTAGTTTGTGCCTTGTACTTCTTTCTCTTTTGTGTGCTTGCCGATGATCCGGTCGTTCGAATGCCATAGATGCATGACCATGCCTAGGGATCGACCCACGGGGCTTGGCTTAGTGCAACTCCATTTTCATGACCGAAGTGTCGTAGGACAGATCCGGCGGTAGTGCGCCTTTTGTCGACCTCTTTTCCTTAGGTCACGATAGCTTTCCTTCCCTTTTCTTTGTGCATGGGTGTGTGACCTTACCTAGAGCTGGCTCTTGGTGTTCGGTCTCATACGTCCCGCATTCATGTGTTGATGCACAATTTTCCATGATGTAGCCCCCTGAAGGGTCGAGATGGCAGACTAGAGGGGGATGAATAGTCCTTTCTAAAAATTAAACACGTTGGCTAACCGGAAGAAATGTGGAATTAAACTTATCGGTCTAGCTAAGACTTCACCCCTCTAACTAAGTTCTCAAGCACCTTAGAAAAGATCCTAATTAGGCAACAAAGGTGCTAGGCTAGCTAGTGCTCTCCTAACCAATTCTAGTTTGCAAGGTCACACAAACCTATGCAACTAGTACTTTAAGAACTGGGAGAGCTCCTACACAATTCTAGTAAGCAAAAGCACAAAGCTCCTAAGATCACTAGCAATCCTCAATAACAAGGCTACACAAGCCAAATTAGAGAGTGCAAACTACTTGGCTACACAAACTAAGTAATGTGACTAACAAGGTTACACAAACCAAATTAGCCATGCAAAGGGGATACTTCTAGCTACACAAGCAAGAAGGTAACTAGCAAGCTACACAAGCAAACTAGTTACAAGAGCAACTACACAAGCACAAGTATATGAAAGTAAATACAAGCTTGTGTAAAGTAAATGCAAACCACCGAGAAGAGTAGACAAGTTGACGCGGCGGTTTTTCATCGAGGTTCACTTGGTTGCCACCAAGCTAGTCCCCGTTGTGTCGACCAACACTTCATGGTTCTACAGCTAATTGGTCACACACCGAGCCTCTCAAAAGGCACCACAAGAACCCACCATCAAGTGTCGTAGCTCAATTACACGCTCTACTAGAGTTGCTCTTCGTGATCCCCGCGGGGTGAGCACAATCCCCCTCACAAAGCTTCTCCAGAGCCTCGCACAATCTTCTTACAAGCTTCGACAGAGCCACAAGCCACCAAGCTGTCTAGGAGGTGGCAACCTCCAAGAGTAACAAGCACCACCGGCTTGCAACTCGAACACCTAGTGCCACTCGATGCAATCCTCATGATGCAATGCACTAGAATCACACTCACTCGCAATCGATTCGCACTCTTGCAAGCACAAGTGAGTTAGAGGCTCTCCTAGCACTCCCAAAGCATGGACACTAAGTCCCAAGGGTGCCAAGCACCAGCCAAGGCCGGCCACCACTTCTATTTATAGCCCCACAACCAAAAAGAGCCGTTGGAAACCTCACTGGGCGGATTTTGGGGGCGACAGATGCGTCTGTCGCCTACCCGACAGACGCTGCCCCAGCGTCTGTCGCTCCATGCGACGCCACATGTCTAGCCCGCTCAACATTCCAATGGTCGACTCCCCAGTGAGAGACGCGTCCCACACCGAAGCCACTAGTGTCTGTCGCTGCGACAGACATGACACAGAGAGCTCCAAACCGCGCTCCAGGGTGACAGACATGTCTGACGGGAGGACGACAGATGCCGTCCTACGTCTGATGCAGCACAAAGCCGCTCGCCTTCTCAGCGTGAAGCCGACAGATGCTGATGTCAGCGTTTGTCGCACGAATGCCCGTGCGTCTGTCGCGCCACTCCACATAGCCTCGCGCCGCGCCACTAGGGTTAGGCGACAGACACTGCACAGTCGCGTCTGTCACGTGCGTCGTGCGCGTCTGTTGCATGTTTCTTAGCGTAAACTTGTTTCGTGACTTTGCCACTTCTTCCAACCTTCGGCGTAAAGGAAATTGATCATTTCATTTCCTCAAAAACGCCTGAATCCCACCTCGCAAGCTCGGTGGGAGGGGGAGAGAGAGAGGATCCCAAACCCCTCTCAACCGCTCAAACTTCATCGCCTTCGCAAATGTGCCAACACCAACAAGTGATCACCACCTTGTGCACGTGTGTTACCATTTTCACAATCATTTTCTCCGAGGAGTTAGGCACTCAACTTGCCTCGCCACTCGATCCTAACACGTATGCAAAGTTAGATCGCTTAAGTGGCACTAGATGATCGATATGTAAATAAGTTTGCCCCTCTTAATAGTATGGCCATCTATCCTAAACCTGGTCATCAACTTCTCTACACACCTATGACCGGTGAAATGGAAATGCCCTATGGTTATACCTTTGCCTTGCGCAGTCCATTCCATCTCCTCCAAAGTTGATGCAACACATGCACCAACCAATCACCAAATGATATGATCCACTTCATATCATCACGTGACCGTATTGGTTCATTGATCTTGACCTTACTTGCTCTTCACCATTGCCTTGGTCCTTTAGCGCCAAGCCATCACACAACTTGCCCTTCACCCTTGCAACCGGTTCGTCAAGCCAAGCCTCATCTTGATCTTCTCCACCTTGATCACATGACACCATGTCATGTCTCATATGCAATGAACTCCTCCATGACACCATCACCTGTGGACTAATCTCCTGTGTATCTCACATTAAACACAATTAGTCCACCTAAGGTTGTCACTCAATTATCAAAACCAAGCAAGGACCTTTCACCCCCGTGAGTGGGCCATGTCGACTAGCACGCACTGATCGACATGGGTCACTTCAGGTCACATGCGTCGTCCGATGTCGCTTTGATGTGCGCTCATTGAAGCATGCTATGATCTCTAGGCACGGGAAGGATTCATTGATGATTACGTACAAAGTCCCAGCCAGGAAGACTCATGTCTTAGAGTATCCTGGGCACAAACGCTGGGTGTCCATGTTGCTAGTCGTGGCCTTTAACTCCCATAGTGCTTGGCGTGGCAAAGCCTAGAACACGCGGCTCGTCGAATCAGGGAATACGCTGTGTCATGAGCCCTTTTAAGCTCATCAATAGTGTCATCCTCTTGTCGAGTTGTTGCCTGTCTCACCACACGACATGGCCGAGGTCACTGAGCATGACCTCCGCGTGCTCCCCTACCACGTAGGAAAGTCATGTTTGGGCCCAGCCCTAGGCGCTGCCCTTCAGAGCTCTACTCTGGCACACCGCCAGTCACCACCACCCAAGTGAGTTGAGGCTCAGGGGGTTGGCATCCAGCTATCACGATGTTGTTGACGGTAGTTATCATCCATCATAAATCATCAACTTTGTGTATAGAAATGGTCACCAATAGAAACTTAGAGGTTTTAACTGACAATTTCCATAAGTTTTGGTGAATTTATATTTTTAGCAGGGTTATTCCAGAAAACAAGAAAAGAAGGATTGAAATGTCAAAAAGGACCAAAACTTAATCGTGACGAAATATGCACCAGAAGACTGTAGAAGACACCAGAAGACACCGAACCAAAGCAAAGAAGCAAAGGCTTCCAGTTGGGGCCACCTGGCCCCACCATCAGGCCGCCTGACCCCCCACAGAGGGATCTGGCCATGAGCTTCTAGAACATTCCTCCACCGCCTCCTAGGGTCGCATCTACACCATTGCTTCAAGTCGGTTTGATCCGAAGACTGACATTCCATCCTCAGGACTATAAATATAGGCCCTGACCCCCTAAGATATATCATTGTATCCTACAATTCATTTGTCAAGAGTAGACTAGAAATTAGGGTTTCCAGAGATTAGAGAGAGCTTTTGTTATTCAAGTTCTTAGTAAGGCTTTCTAGCAAGGTTCAAGTAGAGTTGGGCTATTTTGCTCGGGATTCTAGATCTGTTCATCTGGAGACTGGTAATTAGCCATTGTATCTCATTTATGACTTTGTTCTATTTTATTATTATGTTGCTATTTATTATGTTCTTAGTTTGCTCTAATTGTATATTTGATATAGTTATAGTTGACGATGAATTTATGCATATGTTCGTAGAGTGCCTAATTCAGTTCTCGAGAGAGTTAGGTGGTATGTATTATGTAAGCGTGGTGCTTAGATATTATTTACCTATGAATGCCCCCTACATGCTGGGTCATGTGGCAGATCGCGGGTGTGACAGACCCGTTGAGTCCTATGTAGTCCATCCCCCCGTGTGTAGGACTTGTAGAACCCGGTCTCGAAGGAGGGGACGACTGTTGACACTTCTAACACCACTTAAGCTAAGTTGTCATCCCTAGCATGGCGGAAGAAGTGTTGGTATAGAACTACTCCTCTTAGAATAAAAATGGGATCCACAAGCGTACAGATAAAATACCATCGTAGCACTTGTAACAGAACCGACCAATTATACGAGATTAAGTAAGAAAATCATCCACCGAGCAGACGATTTAGCAAACTTAAGCCCGTATAACCTGGTAGTCCGTGAAATCACGACGGATTTCAAATCAACTTACATATCAGCCAAGATCGTAATAAGTTCAGTGGTCATCATCACAAGTTACATAAAAGTTCATGTCACAAATACATCGGAGTTTAAACATAGTTATTACAAACCAAGTTCAAATAAAAGTAGCAGAAGCATTTAGTTCAAATCACACACTCACACAGAGTTCAAAATAAAGTGTCAACTCAGGATCATCTCCAACAAAAGCATCAGACGAGATGTAGTGAATGACCATTGCCCATGATCCTAAGCTTCTCCCATCGCAGGATAAAGGCAGTTGATATAGTAGCTGTAATACATCTGCCCATCTGCAACAAGTGGGAACAAAGCCCTGAGTACGAGAAAGTACTCAGCTAGACTTACCCGACAGAACCGAAAACAAAAGACACCAAGGATCATGATAGACTTTAAGGTGGGGTAGCTGACTCAATTGCAAAAAGGCATTTTTAGCATTTAAAGAATCTTTTCAAAAGCTTTGCATCAAGTTAAACTTTATTAACCTGTCAACTACATTTGCACCTATACTAGAGTAACATGTAATTAAACAGGTAAGGATAACCAATGATCAGTAATCAACTTCTATCATGCCATATACCATATAACTGTCCAAGTGTTCCATTAGAATTACTACGATGAAGTAACTCAAGTCAAGTGCTCACTATCTAGTGAACGATGGCGATTCAAATCGATTATTAACCAGCTGGTAATTTATTCCTCACACAAACCTCACTCACCCGCTAAAGTGAGGTATTAGTCACCGAGTCAACCATTCAGGTAAAGTCTCGAGCTTGCTAGGAACCACATGTACCTGGGGCCGCTCGACTGCTCTTTGGCCTTATCATCGTGCCCCCGTATCCTATCACTACTGCTCTGGTACAGTGCGTTGCGGACAATCCACTTGGCCCGAATAATCTCCTAGCTTCGCGGTCGAAAGGTACATTATTCGACCAGCTAAATATAAAGCATGCGTTCAACATGACTCGAGGCCCAACAACGGTCAGTCCTTAATCGACACAGACGAAAAACACTACAGTCCGAAACCCTGCAAGTTTCCGTCCGGTCTCAATTTCACATTAACACTTAGTTATTCTCAGATGACATACTTCTTCAAGCAGATCCAGGTAACCACCTATCGCTTGTAGGTAACAGGAAATCACCCGACTTCTACCGGTCTAAGCAAGTTAAGCATTTCTTGACTGCGAATACCAAGGTAACAAGGATATGGTAGAACAGGATAAACAAGGTATAATGCAGCAACGGTTGCAAATAATTCCTAAACGTAATGCATCAGTTAAAGTAAAGCATTAATAAATTATTTGTAAACTGGGGGAGAAAATGCTCCGGGGCTTGCCTCTCTCGAAAGAGCTCGGACGGTGGTCTGGACACTCTAGAAGATCCTCACCGACCTCCTCGTTGGCCTCGGGCACCTCTTGCTCTTGCACCTCGGTCTGCTCTTCCGGCTCCTCGGGAACTGCTACCGGAGTTACTTCCTGCGATCCTGTATGATGCAAACGTATAAGTGCTCATGCCTAGGTGCATTGCAGAGATGACATGTAATGATCATGATGAATGAAATATAGATGAACATGTTTACTTTACTGCAAAAAGTAGGAATACAACTATTCTACAAGGTAGTCAACATCATCCAAGAACATATACTACAAGCACATGTTATCTACTGCATTCTCTTCTACTACTACTATGCTAAGTCAACACATCTTATTAAACGCTTCAAAGATACACCAAAGCAGATCTTATTAACTAGTCATGCATTAACAAGGTTAATTAAACCCTAATTACAACTAGGTTTGAACAGCAACACCTATTTTGATAGCACAGAAAAATCTAATAAAATTACAGCAGCCTACTATCGTCTAATCTAGTATGCCATAAAAATTTCATTACATTTGGATTACTAGAGCTGCCTACACAGAAATAACAAGCTAGGGCCTAAAAATGAGCATAAAAATACTTTACACTATGAAAAGTATCAAACAACAGATTTAGCAATTTTCCTACATTCTACACAATAAACAATCACTAAAGAAAATTTATTACATCCATGTTTTATTCATATTTTTCTTTCTAGCAAAAAAATAATTATTAACAATATTAAACACTTGTACTACACATAAGAATTTTTCTACAGAACATACATGGCATATATTTTTCCTAGAAAGTACATCATAAAAGAAAATTATTGCAAGTGGAACCATATTTTTCTGACCTTTCTATGATTTATTGCATATTTAACAAGAAAACAGTAATTTCAGTGATTAAATAAAAACCCTACAGAAAAGTATTTCAAACTTGACATGCAATATTTTTAAACTATAGATCTACTCTTAAGAAACAGTACAAAATTTGTTTCATAATTTTTGGAGCTAAAATGATTACACAAACATTTTCCAAAGTATTTCTTTCTCAAATAATAAAAGAAAAACGAAAAACCAATTTTTCTTATTGATAACGGGCCGGCCCGGTGAATCCAACCGGTCGGCTACGGCTTTTAGCCCGAGCGCGCGCGGGAGAAACGACGAGTCGGCCCGGCTTGGGCTCCGGCCCAAGGCCATCTTGGCCTAGCGAACAGAGAGGGGGCGAGAGCGGGGCGTGACCCTAGGGTTGCCAGCGTTCAAGGTGGCGTGACCGCGCGTCTGGTGGCGTTGCCGGCCATGACTCGGCACGATGAAGCGAGCACTGGATTCGCAAGAGGAAGGCGGGCGCAAAAGGGTGGAAATTGGGGAAGATGGGATGGCGGACGGGTCTCGACCACAGCGTAGGCCGAGCGGCGGCCATGGAGCCCGCGGCGGACGAACGACCGAAATCGGCCTCACCTTTGCTCGAGCGATGGAATTGGCGTGAGCACCAGATGGGGGAAAATGAGGCGGGGATGAGGCCGGGAGGAATTGACCGGAGACGCGCTCGTGGGGGCGTGCGGTGGTGGCGAAGTGACAACGGCGAGCGGTGGCGCGAGCGTCCGCCACGGCTCCGCGGCTGCTGCTGGCGAGAGGGGAGGAAATGGAGACTGGAGGCGAGTTGGGTGAAGTGAAGCCGGTGCTATGGCTGCTTAAGGCGTGGGCGAGGACGTGGGACCCGTCGAGGCGCCACCCGTACGCCGGTGATGTCGAGCAGCGTCCACGCGGCGAGCGTGCCCTGACGCGGTCGGTTGCGCTGGCGCGGGCGAGTGCGCACGAGCGGGGAGGGCGCGGGCGAGCGGGGCCAAGCTGGCTTCGGCTCGCGGGCTGAAAGGGTGGCCGCGGCCTATTAAGATAAGAAATCGTTTTTCTTTTCTAAATAAAATTTCAGATTTTTATAGTTTGATTCAAATTCAAATTTTGAAAATGAAACAGACATTTTCACAAGTTGCCCCCAAAACAAAAGTTGTTCAAAATTTAATTCTCTACAACTTTTATTTAGGGCACTTTTCAAAATTCTAAATAGATTTTGAATTAGTGATTTAAATTCCAAATTTTAAATAAAAACTCATTTTTCTGGAATATTTTTAAAAGCAAAATTTGGGGAGATTTTGAATACAAAATTTGCTCCAAAAATCATGTTAATTAGTTCTAAGTCATTTAGAGTTATAGCCTAACAAATTTTACCACTCTTAGCTAGCAATTTCAATAAGTTAGGATTCAAATATATGTTTTTCACAATTTAAATTAATTCCAACTTATATTGCATGTGATGATGAACATGCATGAAATGCTAATGATCCTGATTTGGGATGTGAATGCATGCTTAACACCGAGGGGTGTTACAGCCCTCTCCCCTTATAAAAATCTTATCCCGAGATTTGGGTTACGAACCATTTGTTATAAAAATCCTCATAAGCTTTTTGTAGATATTCACCCGTTTCCCAAGTTGCATCTCCTTCATCATGATGACTCCACTGTTTCTTATATGTTTTCACCACACGGTTTCAAGTAACCCTTTCTTTAGAGTCTAACACTCGAACCGGTTGCTCACGATATACCAAATCTGACTTGAGCTTTATGCCTTGGGGTTCGATTCTTTCCTCTAGAACACACAAACACTTCTTGAGATGTGATACATGAAAAACTAGGAATATGGCACCCATTATCTCAGGTAACTCTAATTTATAAGCGACTGGACCTTTTCTTTCCAATATCTTATATGGTCCCACAAATCTGGCTGCAAGCTTTTTGCGTACTCCAAACCGTTTCTTCTTCATTGGTGTGACTTTCAGATAAACATAGTCACCAACTTCGAACACAAGCGGTCTCCTTCTTCTATCTGCATAGCTTTTCTGACGTGATTGCACGGCTTTCATATTTTTCTGAATGATATGAACTTTCTTCTCGGTTTCTTCAATGAAGTCAATACCATAATACCTTCTTTCTCCTGGTTCGATCCAGTTTAGTGGTGTTTTACACTTTCTGTCATACAAAGCTTCGAACGGTGCCATTTTGATACTTTCTTGATAACTATTATTGTAAGCGAACTCTGCTAAAGGTAACCATGACTCCCATGAACCTCTAGAAGATAACACACAGGCTCTCAACATATCCTCTAGAATAGCATTAACTCTTTCGGTCTGACCATCTGTCTGAGGATGATAGGCAGTACTATGAATTAAACTAGTTCCCAATCCTTTGTGCAAGTGCTCCCAAAAGTGAGCAGTGAATTGTGACCCTCTGTCAGACACTATAGTCTTTGGTATGCCATGCAATCTCACAATCTCTACAATATACTTCTCCGCATATTGAGGTGGTCTATAATCTGTCTTGATAGGTAAAAAGTGAGCTGTCTTTGTAAGATGATCCACGATTACCCAAATCGAATCATGTCCTATTTGAGTAGTGGGCAATCCTGTGATGAAATCCATACTTATATCATCCCACTTCCAACTAGGTACAGACAAAGGTTGCAACAATCCGGCAGGTCTCATATGAATGGCCTTTACCCTACAACATGTGTCACATCTGGCTACATATGCTGCAATCTCTTTCTTCATCTTGGTCCACCAATAACGAGGTCTTAGTTCTAGGTATATCTTGCTACTTTCAGGATGGATAGATAACTTCGAAAGGTGAGCCTCATTCATAAGTTTATTCTTAAGCTCTCGATCATTGGGAACAACAAGACGGTCATCAAACCATAACATGTCCTGTTCATCCACTCTAAAGTGCTTGGATGGTTCTTCTTTAATCTTTTCTTTGATATGGAATATCCCTTTATTGGTTTTCTGGCCTTCTATTATCTCACTCTCCAAAGAACAACTAATCTGAATACTATGTAACACGGTAGGGTGCACCAGATCAAAACCATCTTCGAGCAAAGGTTGTGCGTTCAGGCAATGTGACTTTCTACTCAAAGCATTTGCCACTACATTGGCCTTTCCAGGATGATATTGCACATTCAAGTTGTAATCTTTAATCAATTCTAACCATCTTCGCTGTCTCATGTTCAATTCAGGTTGGGTGAAGATGTAGTTGAGACTCTTGTGATCGGTGAAAATATTGCACACTTTACCAAGTAAGTAATGTCTCCAAATTTTTAATGCATGCACTATGGCAGCAAGCTCAAGATCATGTGTCGAATAGTTGATCTCATGCTTTCTCAACTGACGGGAGGCATAAGCAATGACTCTTCCTTCTTGCATAAGAACACAACCTAATCCTATTTTTGATGCGTCGCAAAACACATCAAAAGGTTTCTCAATATCCGGTTGCGCTAGAACTGGAGCAGTGGTCAACAGTTTCCGCAAGGTGTGGAAAGCTGTCTCACACTCCTCTATCCACACAAACTTGTGATCTTTCTGTAGCAGACTTGTCATTGGCTTGGCAATCTTTAAGAAATCTGGTATAAAACGACGATAGTAACCAGCTAATCCTAAGAAACTTCTAACTTCCGAAACTGTGATTGGTGTCTTCCAATCCATAACCTCTTGCACTTTACTCGGATCTACAGAAACTCCATTCTCTGACAGAATGTGACCAAGGAAAGGAACTTTCTTCAACCAAAATTCACATTTGCTAAACTTAGCATACAACTTATGATCTCTAAGTCCGGTTAAGACAATTCTCAGATGCTCTTCATGATCTTTCTCGTTCTCAGAGTAAACTAGAATATCATCGATGAACACAACCACAAACTTGTCCAACTCTGGCATGAAAACCGTATTCATCAGATACATAAAGTATGCAGGAGCATTTGTTAAGCCAAAAGACATAACAAGATACTCGTACAACCCGTATCTGGTGGAAAAGGCGGTTTTCGGTATATCTTGTGGCCTAATCTTTATCTAATGGTAACCTAATCTTAAATCTATCTTGGAGAACACTCTGGCTTTGGCTAATTGATCGAATAAAACATCAATATGAGGTAAGAGATACTTATTCTTGATAGTTACAGCATTAAGAGGCCTATAATCCACACACATTCTTAAGGTACCCTCTTTCTTTTTCTTCACAAACAAGGCAGGACATCCCCATTTAGACTTACTTGGCCGGATAAACCCCTTTTTCAACAATTCCTCTAGTTGCTTCTTCAGCTTAGCTAACTCATCCGGAGGCATCCTATAAGGTCTCCTTGAAATTGGAGCTGTCCCGGGGATCAACTCAATTCCAAACTCAACATCTCTATCTGGCGAAAGACTAGGTAACTCATCTAGAAACACATTCGGAAACTCACACACTACCAGAAATCTGATGAATAGGAATAACTTCCATAGCACATGTCACACTCACAAGGTCTGTTCTTTTGGGCAATGGTACCTGAAAAGTACCCTCTCCCTAGGGATCCTTAAGGGTAAGTACCCGACTTCTTGTATCTATAACTGCTCCCCATTGCTTCATCCAATTCATCCCTATGATGACATCCAGAACTAGTCCAGGCATAACTATCAAGTTTACTCAAAACTTTCGACTACCTAACTCAAGGGTTGCCCCTCTAACCATCTGATTGGTTAAAACATCAGACCGTGCTGAACTTATACGGTAACCATAACTTAAGTCTGTGCATAGTCGTTCATGTTTCCGTGCAAATGCTGACTCATAAAAGAATGTGATGATCCAGAATCAAATAGAACAACTACAGGGTTTTGGTTAACAGGAAACTTACTAGCAGTCACAGGCTCTCCCTTAGAAATCTCATCCACGGTGGTGTGGTGTACCCGAGCATTATAGGTCTGTTGTTTCTTTCTGGGCGGATAAGGACAGAACTTTGAAAAGTGGCCTGGCTAATTACAATTATAGCAAGGTCCCTTCACTGTACCAACAGATCCTATAGCTCCCTTAGAGTTGCCTTGTCCCGTAGCTGTGGCTATCCTTGCGGGCGGCACGACCATCTTATACGGCTTCTATGGTCCCTTGTAGTTCTGGGTTTTATGCTGTGGTGGCCTAAACCTTGCACCTGGTGCAGACGAACGATAGGCCAAACGATTAGCAGTGAAAACTCTTGGCTGTGATGGTCCTGACTCAAAGGTTCTCTTGCGAGTCTTAGATGTAGTGTACGCGTTGTTATTCTTCTCTTGTTTCAAACAATCACTGATGAAGTCATTAAATCTGGCGCGGGTATTGGTACCCACATGCTTCATCATCTTCAGACCTAACCCTCTCTTGAAGCTAGCAATTCTCTTAGCATCGGTGTCAACCATGTCAGGAGCATAACGACACAAATTGTTGAAGGCATGTAAATACTGCGTCATGGTTTTGGTGCCCTGATTTAAAGCCAAGAACTCTCTCAACTTCATCTCAACCAGCCCTGGTGGAATATAAACTCCACGGAAGGCTTCAGTGAACTCTCTCCACGAGATCTGAGCATTTGGAGGGAAGGTGGTGCGATGATGCTTCCACCACATCCCTGCTGGTCCCTGTAACTGATGTGCAGCATACTCTGTCTTCAGTACTTCAGTCAATCTTAACACACGGAACTTATCTTCCATGGTGTTGATCCATTCTTCAGCATCAAGTGGCTCAGTTGCTTCCTTGAAAATTGGTGGCCTGGTATCCATAAAATCCTTGAAGTTGCTGTACTGATTTACCCCATTGCCACCACCTTGGTTGTTACCACGTTGAACATTGTTGGCAATGGTACGCAGAAAATCTTCCATGTTTTTCTGTGATTGCTCGGCATTGCACTGACTTCCCAGGAAATGTGCAAAGAATACCTCTGTAGTGAGCGGTGGAGGAGGCAGCAAATATGGTTCCGGGTGTGGCTTATTATGGTTGTCGTTGTTTTCACCACTCCTACCTGCCTCGGCACCATTTCCACCAGTTTCAGCAGCCTCATACGTGGCACGGCGAGTGTTTGCCATCTGCATATTTTAGGAAAAAGTAATGATTAAGTGAAGCTGTAGTAATTGTGAGTGAATGAAAAATTATACCGTACTGAATTCATTGGAGAGAACAAATCATACAATAAAACAAAGGCACAATAATCGCATTCCAATTAAAACAACATCACTAATTAAATTACTTCAATGAAAACATCACGTTCATACAACTAGATTGCCAACATATATACACTGGACTTTTACGCGCTCAGGTATCGCATGACCAACCAAGTTCCAACATTCTACCAAGTCTCAAGGTTCGAAACGAGATACATCAAGATACATGAAACCAAAAGAAAGGTCATCGCGATAGGGCCTAGTAGCTAACGCAAAGCAACTAGCCTACTCCTTGGGGCCATCATCGGGGTCGGAGATGTCACTATCGCTACCATCAGTAGCGACGTCGTCGTCGTCAGCAGGTGCAACTGTAGGCTTGTCCTCGTCATCGTTGACGTCCATACCGACGGTGTCTGGAGGAGCATACGGGCCAATCCTGTTGTAGAGCACGTGAAACTCCTCATGCAAGTTGACGTTATACTCCTCTAGCTCCTCGACCCTCTGCCTCAGAAGGTTCCTCTCGTTCCAGGCTTCATTCCTCTCCTGAACCAACTGTCCAATCATGCGGTCTGCATCATTGTTGGCCTAAGTCAACGTATGCACCCGCTGTAGGGCACTATCACCTCTCTCTAGAGCCTGGTCCTGTTGCAAGCTCATGTCAGCCAACTGCTCCTGCAAACTAGCTATAGCACGTGCCTGCCTCTTTTTCTGTTTTCTTGCTCTAAGCCGATCATCACCACGCAAACCAGTCAACGTTCAATAGGTGCACTCAAGACCCTGGTATGCTCTGATAGCTATATACATCACACTCATAGCGTGGTTGTCGCTAGCATGTCCTTCGTTTGGGCCTCTGACTAAAGCACTTCCTTGCAGCTGCACCCAAATAGTATCGCGAGGATCATCTCTAGGAAAAGTGCCAGCTAAGGCTGCTGCCAGCTTGTTGGGAAATCTGCTCATTATGTCCCTGATGACACGGAAAGCTGCTCCCTCTGCACCCTCAATCGGAGTGCGTCCCTCAAACTCCAAGTGCCAACCATCCCACTCTGGGCATCACCAAGAGCAGGGACTGTGATCTCCACTACTGCAAGTCCATCCTCAGCTAACTGGCTCTCACACCAAGAGTACACCAGCTCATGACCCTCTAGGTACCCCACATCATGGAGCACTCTCCAAAGCAAAGTTGGCATGCCAAACTCACTCAAAAAGGTGTCCATGCTGCGGCGCTCCCGTGGGGCCAACTGGTGTCGGGGTGCTCTTCCGCCTGTGGACTTATGGGCAGTCTGCTTCATGCGAGCCATCTGTACCAAAAGTTTTGATTACCCGGTGAGAACATAATTTAAGTTGGTACAATTTTTATCAAAAGGGGATAATCAATTTATAAGGGGAGGAATGCATGACATGAATGAAATGCACAAGCAATATGATGCATGTACATTTCTTACGTTCTCACAAACTTAGGAAATAAATGATATCTAGCGATGAATTCGGTGCCATACAGGCGATCTCTCATATACGTAACTAATATGTTCTACATGAGAAATGCTATTATGTACCTGCAGAAAATTCATTTCAGCCCAATTCCCCATGAATGCATGGAAGCAGTAAATCTATCTACACACTCTACATGAATCCCTAGATACGCGTACAACGGTAGTAACTACCCAAAACATCGTCCTATTGACGGCATCGCCTCAACGGACGGAACAACCACACATGCGACACTTTTGTAAAAACATGCGTAGAACATATAATTACTCCAGCATCATATAAGCACTCTCCCTAGATTGGCGGTGTATCCGATCATGCTCTCACATCTCAGACTTACCGAGGCATAGAGGCAACTGATCTATACATTACCACTCAATTAAGTGGCACTCATACAATAGCACGCCGTATGAGCAACGAAAGAGAAATATGATGCAAGAAACCCAAGTCAGTACTTAAATAAGCCACCTAGAGTCCTTACTAGGCATAAAGGATATGACCACTGGCACACTTTTAGTTTGTAAATCACATTTTTCAAACACAATTTTGTTTTAAATACACTTGTGAACAGTAAACACACTAAACCATGCTCCGATGCCAGCTGTAACAGAACCGACCAATTATACGAGATTAAGTAAGAAAATCATCCACCGAGTAGACGATTTAGCAAACTTAAGCCCGTATAACCCGGTAGTCCGTGAAATCACGACGGATTTCAAATCAACTTACATATCAGCCAAGATCATAATAAGTTCAGCGGTCACCATCACAAGTTACATAAAAGTTTGCGTCGCAAATACATCGGAGTTTAAACATAGTTATTACAAACCAAGTTCAAATAAAAGTAGCGGAAGCATTTAGTTCAAATCACACACTCACACAGAGTTCAAAATAAAGTGCCAGCTCAGGATCATTTCCAACAAAAGCATAAGACGAGATGTAGTGAATGACCATTGCCCATGGTCCTAAGCTTCTCCCATCGCAGGATAAAGGCAGTTGATACAGTAGCCGTAATACATCTGCCCATCTGCAACAAGTGGGAACAAAGCCCTGAGTACGAGAAAGTACTCAGCTAGACTTACCCGACAGAACCGAAAACAAAAGACACCAAGGATCATGACAGGCTTTAAGGTGGGGTAGCTGACTCAATTGCAAAAAGGTATTTTTAGCATTTAAAGAATCTTTCCAAAAGCTTTGCATCAAGTTAAACTTTATTAACCTGTCAACTATATTTGCACCTGTACTAGAGTAACATGTAATTAAACAGGTAAGGATAACCAATGATCAGTAATAAACTTCTATCATGTCATATACCATATAACTGTCCAAGTTTTCCATTAGAATTACTACGATGAAGTAACTCAAGTCAAGTGCTCACTATCCAGTGAACGATGTCGATTCGAATCGATTATTAATCAGCTGGTAATTTATTCCTCACACAAACCTCACTCATCCGCTAAAGTGAGGTATTGGTTACCGAGTCAACCATTCAGGTAAAGTCTCGAGCTTGCCAGGAACCACATGTACCTAGGGGCCGCCCGACTGCTCTTTGGCCTTATCATCGTGCCCCCATATCCTGCCACTACTGCTCTAGTACAGTGCGTTGCGGGCAATCCACTCGGCCCGAATAATCTCCTAGCTTCGCGGTCGAAAGGTACATTATTCGGCCAACTAAATGTAAGGCATGCGTTTAACATGACTCGAGGCCTAACAAGTTCGGTCATTAATCGACACAGACGGAAAACAGTACAGTCCGAAACCCTGCAAGTTTCCGTCTGGTCTCAATTTCACATTAACACTTAGTTATTCTCAGATGATATATTTCTTCAAGCAGATCTATGTAACCACCTATAGCTCGCAGGTAACAGGAAATCACTCGACTTCTACCGGTCTAAGCAAGTTAAGCATTTCTTAACTGCGAATACTAAGGTAATAAGGATATGGTAGAACAGGATAAACAAGGTATAATGCAGCAACGGTTGCAAACAATTCCTAAACGTAATGCATCAGTTAAAATAAAGCATTAATAAATTATTTGTAAACCGGGGGAGAAAATGCTCAGGGGCTTGTCTCTCTCGAAAGAGCTCGGACGGTGGTCTGGACACTCTGGAAGATCCTCACCGACCTCCTCGTCGGCCTCGAGCACCTCCTGCTCTTGCACCTCGGTCTGCTCTTGCGGCTCCTCGGGAACTGCTACCGGAGTTACTTCCTGCGATCTTGTATGATGCAAACGTATAAGTGCTCATGCCTAGGTGCATTGTAGAGATGACATGTAATGATCATGATGAATGAAATGTAGATGAATAGGTTTACTTTACTGCAAAAAGTAGAAATACAACTCTTCTACAAGGTAGTCAACATCATCCAAGAACATATACTACAAGCACATGTTATCTACTGCATTCTCGTCTACTACTACTATGCTAAGTCAACACATCTTATTAAACGCTTCAAAGATACACTAAAGCAGATCTTATTAACTAGTCATGCATTAACAAGGTTAATTAAACCCTAATTGCAACTAGGTTTGAACAACAACACCTATTTTGGTAGCATAGAAAAATATGAGAAAATTACAACAGCCTACTATCATCAAATCTAGTATGCCACAAAAATTTCATTACATTTGGATTATTAGAGCTGCCTACACAGAAATAACAAGCTAGGGCCTAAAAATGAGCATAAAAATACTTTACACTATGAAAAGTATCAAACAACATATTTAGCAATTTTTCTACATTCTACACAATAAGCAATCACTAAATAAAATTTATTACATGCATGTTTTATTCATATTTTTCTTTCTAGCAAAAATAACAATTATTAACAATATTAAACACTTGTACTACACATAAGAATTTTTCTACAGAACATGCATGGCATATATTTTTCCTAGAAAGTACATCACAAAAGAAAATTATTGCAAGTGGAACCATATTTTTCTGACCTTTCTATGATTTATTGCATATTTAACAAGAAAACAACAATTTTAGTGATTAAATAAAAACCCTACAGAAAAGTATTTCAAACTTGACATGCAATATTTTTAAATCAATTTTTCTTATTTTTGGAGCTAAAATGATTACACAATTTTTGGAGCTAAAATGATTACACAAACATTTTCCAAAGTATTTCTTTCTCAAATAATAAAAGAAAAATGAAAAATTGATTTTTCTTATTGATAACGGGCCGGCCCAGTGAATCCAACCGGCCGGCTACGGCTTTCGTCCCGAGCGTGCGCGGGAGAAACGGCGAGTCGGCCCGGCTTGGGCTCCAGCCCGAGGCCGTCTTGGCCCAGCGAATAGAGAGGGGGCGAGAGCGGGGCGTGACCCCGGGGTTGCCGGCGTTCAAGGTGGCGTGGCCACGCGGCGGTGGCGTCTGGTGGCGTTGCCGGCCACGACTGGGCACGGTGAAGCGAGCACCGGATTCGCAAGAGGAAGGCGGGCGCGAAAGGGTGGAAATTGGGGAAGATGGGATAGCGGACGGGTCTCGACCACAGCGTAGGCCGAGCGGCGACCATGGCGCCCGCGGCGGACGGACCACCGAAATCAGCCTCACCATTGCTCGAGCGACCGAATTGGCGTGAGCACCAGATGGGGGAAAACGAGACGGGGCTGAGGCTGGGAGAAATTGACCGGAGACGTGCTAGTGGGGGCGTGCTGTGGTGGCAGAGCGACGACGGCGAGCGGTGGCGCGAGCGTCCGCCACGGCTCTGCGGCTGCTGCTGGTGAGAGGGGAGGAAATGGAGACTAGAGACGAGTTGGGTGAAGTGAAGCCGGTGCTGTAGCTGCTTAAGGCGTGGGCGAGGACGTGGTACCCGTCGAGGCGCCACCCGTACGCCGGCGACGTCGAGCGGCGTCCACGCGGCGAGCGCGCCCTGACGCGGTCGGTTGCGCTGGCGCAGACGAGTGCACGCGAGCGGGGAGGGCGCGGGCGAGCGGGGCGGGGCTGGCTTCGGCTCGCGGGCCGAAAGGGTGGCCGCGGCCCGTTAAGGTAAGAAATCATTTTTCTTTTCTAAATAAAATTTCAGATTTTTATAGTTTGATTCAAATTCAAATTTTGAAGATGAAAAAGGCATTTTCACAAGTTGCCCCCAAAACAAAAGTTATTCAAAATTTAATTCTCTACAACTTTTATTCAGGCCACTTTTCAAAATTCTAAATAAATTTTGAATTAGTGATTTAAAGTCCAAATTTTAAATAAAAACTCATTTTTCTGGAATATTTTTAAAAGCAAAATTTGGAGAGATTTTGAATACAAAAATTTCTCCAAAAATCATGTTAATTAGTTCTAAGTCATTTAGAGTTATAGCCAAACAAATTTTACCACTCTTAGCTAGCAATTTCAATAAGTTAGGGTTCAAACATATGTTTTCACAATTTAAATTAATTCCAACTTATATTGCATGTGGTGATGAACATGCATAAAATGCTAATGATCATGATTTGGGATGTGAATGCATGCTTAACACCTAGGGGTGTTACAACACTTCACCGGGAAATATTCCTGGTATCGTTAATTTATATTTAGCTCAAGGGAAAGAACTAAGGACTTAAACCTAAAGGGATGGATTTGCAAAATATGACTACTTATGAGAAATCAATCACATAGTCACTTACTTTGGTAGGGGGGATAAACCATAATAAATAAGTATAATTGAATTGTAAAGCATAAGGAATAAATCATACAGAGATTAGAGATAGACTATTCATCATAAAGGTAGGTTGACATCTGATTAGTTCAAGAGATTGAATTCTAGGTAGGTTCTAATCTACTAAGTCATTCATCTAATCTAGCAAACACACTATCATATATAGCATAAAAGACTCTTCATCTATGTATAAGGAATATTACTGAAGAAAGCCAGAACATAGCATGACTTCCTACGTAACGTTGTTTCTGTCTGTCCTATCAACGGGGGGTGGACTATATAAGACTCAGTAGAACTGTCCTTCCACGAACTACCACACGTCTCGGCCAATATGGTGCATTTGTAGGTAAATAGCATCTAAGCACCATGCTTACATATGATCTACCACTTAACCCCCTCGCGAAGAGAGTTAAGCGCTTTGCAAACATATACATAAACTCATTATCAATCATAACCATATCAAATGTACTACTAGAGCAAACTAGGAACATAATAAATAGAAACATAATGATATTAGAATAAAGTCATAGAGTAAAGATACAAAATAGTACCAATACTTTGATGACGAAGATCCGAATCCCGAGCACAAGTCGTCCAACTCTTCCTCTATCTGGTCAAAACCTATGTAGAACTTGAAGAATTGGAGTAGCTATTCTAATTCTCTGGTGGAGAGAAACTCTCTAAACCCTAGCTCTGCTGATGGCTCCCTCTGCTAATGAATTGGGGTTTCTCCTAGGGTTAGGGGCCTTGCTTATATAGCCCTCTAGGAAGCACCACAGCCCTCGGATCAAACCGACCTTGATCTATGGTTTTATTCATCCTCAAAGGCAGTGAAGGCAAGATCCACGAGCTCGCGCCTGATTGGTCACCTAGGTGGGTGGGCGCCCAGGGCCAGGGGTGGCTGCCCCACTTGTCAGCCCATTTGCCCCTCCTTCGAGGAGGTGCCTTCCTGAGTCTTCTAGATTATTCTTTTTCGTAGTTGGGTTGATTTCTCTCTATGTAAATCTGACATGTGGGTCTCCTTTGGTCTTTTCCTGATAACCCCCTACAAAAATAGACATTTACCAAAACTCGTGGAAATTATTAGTTTAAAACCCCTAAGTCTAAGGTGAAGCTCATTTTAACCCTTCTTTTGATTCTTGTTGACTTATAAAGTTGATGGTTAATTACCATCAACAACGACTATGGTTCTGATCCTCTCTAGTTGATGTTCCTTATGCTTATTTTCTGATTTAGTTATGCTATAGGTGAAAGTATATATGCTTGAGTGTGCAAAAGAATTAGTATTTAGGAATGACTTAGGAATCTTTTACTCTAACCGAATCTCGAGCTTAGCCATACTACATTAGTTGAGTCTCTATTCTTTGTCTCTAGAGTACCATTATCATGTTGCATTCATTATTATTTATTTATCTTTTACTTGACTTACCCTTGCTAAAGTATAAGAGTAGTTGGTTTATCATAGGTCTACACATTTATAGTTAGCCATATGAACATTTGTCTCACGGTGCTTCCTTTGGGATTAAAATAAATAACGATACTCAGTATACTCTTGAGTAGAATGCTACAATAGTGATTTATCTGTGCGCTTGCAAATACTTATGTTTTGATATTATTTAGAGTTTTCAACTGTAGTTATAATTACCAACATTTCTGTCATCATGCTAGGGATGACAACTTAGTACATAGTGATGTAAGAAATGTCAACAGATGTCATAGTTCTGTCATTCATAGAGGTGGGACTACTGAAGGTCGCCTCCTATGGTGATGATCCGGTGAGGACCTAGCATTTTGAGCTTGAGTTAGGTGTAGTTGGGGACGGCCATGAACTTGGCATAGCATGGTCGGCCTAGGATGGCATGGTAGGCGCCAGGGAAGTCCGCTATTTCGAAGGTGAGCGTTTTCGTACAAAAGTTGGCACGACCTCCAAACCTTACAGGTAAGTCGACCTATGTTGGCATTTCTTAGCACCACTACTAAAAATAGAATTAATCCTACTCTTAGCAATGACACTAGAAATGGTATGGTAATTATTAACTTGTCACTTTTACAGTAGCCACCTATGATTACCTACATCTCTAATATTAAACTAGGTTGTCATCCCTAGTGATGAAACTAGAAATGTTTGTTGGTACTATCTAGCATTACTACAAGAATAACACTAAATAGAAATCTATTATTTTATGTGACTATAAAGAATCTAAAGATATGATTGAAAAGAATTCTGTAAGAGGACAGATAATTATACCATTGTAGCATTTTACCTAGAGTATTACTAGGTTGTCGATTTATAATTTTACCACTGGAAACGTATGACTATGCATGTAGTATTGATAATTTATAATTATGCATGAGAGAATGAACCAATATCACATGCTCTACTCAAAATAGGGGTAAGTCACAAGATAAATATAGATATATATGATAAGTACTGATCAAGCATCATGATAAATAAATAAATTACTCAGAGCACTCTAACTATGACAATAGCATTAGTTCAATCAGAATATTAGAGGAATAATTCCTAAGTCATTTTATAACTACAAGTCAATGAATGCTTCAATTAGTTCAATTACATCTAGTAGTCATCGTTAATGTTACTATCGCATCCACACATAAGGAATGTCAACTAGGGAGGATCAGAAACATAGTCCTCCCCTCCTTCGAGACCGGGTTCTACAAGTCCTACACACAGAGGGTGGACTACATAGGTCTCAACAGGCCTATCACACCCGTGATCTACCACACGTCCCGACATGTAGGGGCATTCGCAGATAAAGAATATCTAAGCACCACGCTTACATAATGCCTACCACCCACCCGTGAATCCTGCATATTAGAATGGGTGCTATACGAACATATGCATGAACTTAATAATAAACTAACTATACTAGACATATAACAAAAGTAAACAATGAACATTGCAATCAAGAACATATAAAAGATGAAGATTAATGTTGACATAAATATTGTAGCAAGCACACTTGATAGGTGTATGTGTATGGAATACTTGTCAAAGAGAGTTGAGTCATACAATCAAATCAAGCTGTGCATGTGTATGGAATATGGTGGATACATGATAGGTGTATATGGTGGTTAATCATAATTCTACTATGCTCTTGAAAACATACATCTCTTTTGGAACTTTAAAAACACTTTGCAAGAAAACATGGGTTATCTTATTCATCATCTCTTTTTTAGGTGGGCATCAAAGTACCTATTGTTTTATTCTCTTGGACACTTGTCCATTTTTTCAATACTCTTTTCTTTTTTTCCTTTTTTCATGAATAACTTTTGCATAGCCATATGCATCTTTCTGCAACAAAACTTTGAAGAGATAACAACAAGAACTTTGGAGCATTTATTGGGGGCTATCCTATAGGGTATATTTTTGTGTGTTTACTCTTAGTGTAAGAGAAACATTTTAGATGGATCTAGACGGAATATGATTGCATCTACTCCCAATGTAGGAATAGTGCATATGTGGGTGGTGTGTATGTGATCTTGATTTTAAGAGCATGACAAACCTCTCATAAGGCATCGACAAAGCTTGACCAAACTCAATGCAAAGCAAGCAGCATAACAGTGGCAGTTTATTATTCTAAACATCATATTTGGCTTTGGTAGGAATTCAAGCTTTGTCATATAGGAGCTCATCATGTAAGATTTTAAGTTTTCAAAAGATAAATCTCTTAAATTTTTGTATCACTAGGAACAAGATAAATAGCAGCTCAGACATTCTTATATCATATCCCTCAATCACCTCGACTTAGCTCAAACATATGCTACCTACAAGTTTCAGATTCAGAGCAAATTCTTCTATCAAATCAATCAATTCCAAAACTTGGGAGAATTCAAGGTTGAATACTAGGTACTTAAAAGGAATTATAGTAGAGCAACTATTTATCATTTCCATTGCCAAAATTAATTGTATGCTCCATCATTTTTATGACTCTTAAAAACAAAAATCTAAACACACTTTTTATTTTATTTTCAAAGTTTTAAGATCACACCTTAATATATATAACTAGCTAGATAAATTTTTATTTGGTTTTGATTTATTATTCATCTTTTTATTTCTTTTAACTAATAGAAAGCAAACTAAAAAATAGCAAAACTGAGAAGGGAAAGGAATACTTAGCTAGATACATGGGGAATGCTCCTCCCCCAAGCTAATTGTTGTCGTGGTCGAAAATTAAGTAATCTTCAGGGCGAGCTGATTAGCGGCGGTCCTTCTTATTAGGTAGAGTGTAATGTCTACCATTGAGTGAACTTACTCTCAATCAAAATGTCATCCTGCAAAATATACTCCAACAAGAACACCAAAAACTCAAAGCTTTGATATGATAAGGGGTTAGCGGTCAGCTGTTGAGAAATCGATTGTTCTTATTGCTAAAGATAGAATTCATAATTTGGCAACTTTTTAATAGGATGTTGGTTTTCATCTTTTTTGGGATTTTCTATTTTATAATGCAAAAGAAAATACATATGCATATAATTTTTATGCCACCACAGTGAATATTCCTATGGGGTTATCATAAGTTACTCACATGGGGCTTAAGATTTTCATGATGCAATGACGAAAATATTTTTATTTTCTTTTCCACATGCAAAAACAAATGAACTATAGTGAAGTATTTTTTTATTTTCTTTTCTAATGTAAGACATATGCAAAAAGAGTAAAAATGCTAGAGTGAAATTAATCAAATGCAATGCTAGAAATGTAAACATAGATAACTACCATTATTACCTTATGGCAAGGGTATGAAATTTAGAAGTCCTCCGAACAGGACTAGGTAGGAGAGAGTACTTACTTTTCAGGTGCATCATCTGATCCCAATGAGGGAGACTTAGATGCTTGCTCTTCTTGTGGCGATGATGTTAATGTTGTCTTCTCTTTCCATACCTGAGTGGTCTGTGTACCTGACTTTGGCGGTGTAGCTTCTTCATTAATGGGCTCTTCAATCTTCTTATCTTCAGTGTCCCATTCATTCCAGTGGTACTTCTCCTGGGTAATCTGCCCATCCATCCATTAGAGGCTGGTTCGCTTGACGGTGGGATCGATGTCTCTTCCTATTGTGGGGCTTCTTGGGCTGCTCATGAGTAGTATAACTATTAAAGTGACAGCGTACCTTTCTATCTGAAAATTGAAAGTGGACTTGTCCAGATCCAATGAAGATGATGGCATTGGTGGTGTTAAGGAATGGTCTTCCCAAGATGATGGGGGTCTCTTCGTCTTCTGCTCCCATTTCTAGGACCATGAAATCGGCCGGAACGTAGCGATCTTGAATTTGTACTAGGAAGTCCTGGAAATCAAATTGATTGGTCCGCCATTTGCAACTGCATATATGTAGGATACAGGGTTTGTTACCAAATAAATATTCATATGTTACCTTTGACATTATGTTGACACCTGATCCAATATCGTAGAAAGTCTTATGGAAGATTCTTTGATTGATTGTGCATTTAATTGTTGGTACTCTAGGATCATCTTTCTTGACTAGGAATGGTGGAGTGAGTAGTTGGTCATACTCAGATCTGATTGTGTTGATCATCTTGATAGTCTCTTCCTGTGCATGGCTAGTCTTATTCTTCCTCTAGTTTCTATTCTTCTTCTTCTTCTTGGTTAACACTGACTCTTCCTTTTTGTATGGTGCCTGAGGTTGTGCAGGAGAGTGCTGTAACACCCCAGGTGTTTGGCTTCCATATTTTCACTTGCATTTCATAAACTTGAGCATCATTCATTCATGCATGAGCTTATAATGTGTGAAACATGCTTTTGAAACATTGCAACATGTGCTTATATTTCATGTGTGTTTATGAAATGAGTAGTGTGCAACACCCAAGTGCAACATGTGCAACTTATTTTTGAGACATGTCACCCACATTAGTGAAACATGATTAGTAAGTGCTATGCAACACACTCATGAAACATATGAAACATGGCTTGGAAACAAAAGTAGCAATTCACTTATTTTTCCTTGTTTCAATGCATGTGATGCTTGATTTTGGTGTGATCAATGTGTGGTGTGGGTAATTATTCCCTACAACATCTTAATTACACTTAGGATCATTAGTGGAACAATGTTCATGTTGACCAAATTGACCAAAATGCCCTCCTATGTGATGTTGACCAAGCCCTTAGCCCTAGAATGCCTTGGTTTGACTATTTAAAAGTCTAGCCTAGAGATCTTGCATGGAGGAGCAACCTTAATCAAAGTTGAAGAAAATTTCATAAGGAACAAAAGTTCTAATATGACCATCTCATGAAAATGACCAGAACATGCTCAAAAGTGGCCCACAAGTCAGTTTGAGGGGCTGCCCAACACTTAGAAAATTTCTAAGTCTGAAATTGAAGTTTACAGTTTCAAAGTACCCCACTTCGAAGCCATGTAACTAACAAACCAGGCCGAACTAGTCCAAGCTCCAATTGACAAAGTTGTAGTCCTCACATAGCTCTACAAAATTGCTGCTATCACCTTTTGCTGACTCAAGCTAGATTAGGAGATAATCAGCGCCAAAGTTTCCCTATCAGCTGCTGATTACAGCCTTGATTCAGTTTCGTTAGGCCTCGATGGCCGACCGGCCTCAGGCCGTTGCCACCGCGTGGACGCGCCGTGGTGACTGTACGCCGCCCGTGGCCCCACTGGTGAGGTCCGAGCGGGTCTCATGAGCACCACGACGCTGCCTCCGCCCTTACTCCCGCCTCTGCCCCTCTCTCTCGCCCTCTCCACGCCCAGGGCGGACGAACTGAGCCGCCATTGCCACCCTTGTTCCGGTGAGCTCGCACGCGCTCTCTACCGCGCCACCGCGTCTCCAATCTGGCCACCAGCTCCGCCTTGAACCCCTCTACCCCCTCGTCCAGTCCACGCCCTCAGTCGTACCACGGTAGGGCCACATTTCCATTTCCGCCACCACGGTGCCTCACCAGTGTTCGTTCGCGTGACGGCTCACTATGGCCAGCACAGCACCGTGCACCTCCGCTTTCCCTAGCTCGTGTTCCTTCTTCCCCATCACCCGTAGATGCTCTAGTGATGACGCTACCACAAATGCTGGTCAGGCTGGGCCGGAACATGGCCGCGCACCGCCACGCCATGGCCACCGCCGGGGAGCTCTCGTGGCTAGACTCCACCGCTTTCCCCTGGCTAGTAGCAGTAGCACGGTTAGGTTCGCCTTGGTCCTAGGAAGCTCATGCGCGTCCTATCCAGTCGTCTAGCGGTCGGAGTTATCGGAGCGCCGCTGGGCTCCATTGCCGAGCCGCCATCGCCATGGCCGATCTACTTATAGCTCGGTTGGGGTTAGGGTTGGGGGATCACCAGACGCGGGAGGATGAGGCGAACCTAATGGTGCCCGTCGCCTCACTGGAATCGCCACCGGTGGCGAGCTCCGGTCACCGCCGTCCTCCTCTGCCTCTCTCTGGCCTGAGGGCCCCACTTGTCTGTGGTCACGCGCGCGCGGGTGGGAGTTGGAGCGGGCCACGCGTGTGTTGGGCTACGCCGATGCGTTGGGTAGCCGGCCCAGTAGCGCTTTAGGATTTTTGATTTTTGTTTTTCTTTATTTATTTCATAGTTTTGAATGCTATTTTGTGAATTTCATATCTCATGATTGGTAGATCCAAATGCTGTGGTTCCAATTTTGTTGAATTCTTGATAGTGTCTAGTTTTTATTAAAAATATAATATGTGCCATGTTCTCTTATGCAAAATAGAGTTACTAATTATCTCTTTTATTCATGTGGGAAATAGGGGTAATTATATCTTTTTCAGTGTAACTCCAAATGGCATGAAAATTTTATGGTGGACTGTTCATATCATGAATAGCTTGTAGTTAAATTCTCATACATTTTGGACACAATATGTAGGAGTTATGTATTTCTTTTTTTTTGTATGGAGGGATCTTGTGTGAATTTTCATAATTTTTCTATAGGTCCAGTAAAGGTAAAATTTTGTGAGTGATGTTCTTAGGCTAGAATGATACTAGAAAAAATATGAAATCTGTTGTTTAACACATTTCAATAGGGTTTCCTATTTATGCTAGAACTAGACATGCCATCTATTATTTTTGATATAGGAAGTTCTGCTTGTCCAACTGATTTGAAATTTTTATGGTGATCTATGTAAAGCATTAGATAGCTACTGTAATTTTTGCAGATTTTTTGGAACAATTTTGCTACATATTGCTTTAATCACCTAATTAACTAAATAAATTAAGAAAGGGGTCAAAATAAATGATTTGGGTGGGCATACCTTATTTTCTGGTGGTTTCATGCCATATGTGACCTAGTTGTGTCATTAGTTGGGTCATAAGGGTGGTTTGACATATGAATAAATATTTAATTTTCACATTTCTAGGTTCTCTGGACAGCTGGTAGCATTTTTGGGTTGGGACCTTGATAAAGGTGTTTGCTGGGAAACGTGTGAATACCAAAGTGGTATTAAACTTGTTAAACTAGTTTATGTCAAAATTTGGTAGAATTTGACCTAGTAGTTTAGGAGTTGTGGCTATTTAAAGTGGCTGTCCAGAAATGGCCGCTCTCTGTTTGGAGAGGACATATTTCTGGAACTTTAGAAATTCGACTAGGTAAACTTTGGAATTTAGTGTTGAGGTCTGAAAGTGAATTGTATAGCATTTTATAAGCTTTCTAGATTGTCTTGTATCATGCCATTTGGATTTTTGAATCTACAGTTATGATGGAAATACTTAGCTGTTGTCCAGAATTTATCGTTGTGCTATTTTGTGCTTAGGTTGGTGGTAACCTTAAGTAATGTTGTTCTTGTTGATTGTTAGGTGTTAGGACCTTAATTGAGGAGGAACAATTATACATTACGTTGTGGAGATTAGGTAAGTACTTCTCTACCGGAGAAGAAATATGCACTTTTGTGAAGTGATTTGAATAGAGCACTAGGATTGCTGTAGTACATTTCATTCCGAGCATGTTGCATTCCTTCTTATGTATCCATGAGATTCATTGTGCATTCATGCAATAGGTGTACCGGAGGGAGTGACACTCCTAGAGTTCGAGGGAGCAATTCCGGAGAAGGATCAGGAGCAGCCAAGGGAGCCCGAGGAACCAGCCGGCGAAGGAGTTCCCGCAGACGAGCTACCTGAGTGCCCGGACCACCGCCCATCCTCTTTCTTGAAAGGCAAGCCTCGGTGCATGATGACCCGATCTTTATATATATATCAATCATTGAGTACTTTTACTTGTTTATTGCATTAAGTTGTAGGAGTTGAGTGAAAATAGTTGTTGCATTATATCTATCCTTGTCCAGATATCGCACTCGAATCCTAATTTAAGTTTAGGAACGTGTCAATGCTTAGCCCTGCTTAGTGCGGTAGAAGTCGGGTGATTTCTGGTCATCCGCGAGATTTAGGTGAAGTGGGTCACGAGTGGCTATGTTAGCTACCATGGATGGAACCATGCTTGAAAATGAATTTAAGACCGGGCGGGAGTTCGATAGTGTAGCCGCAAGACACTTCACGTCTTGGGTGTGAAGATATACCCATCTGAGTCGTTTAAAGACTGATTTGCTGTATGTCCTTGAGTTATGTTGAACGCAGTCTAACACTTAGTTGGTCGGATAAGTCGTTCCGACCGCGAAGCCGAGTAATACAGTTCAGGCCGGGAATCGAATGGTAGGTCGCATCTTGGAGGTAGTAAGGATGTGCTTGGGGACATTGGCGTGAGACCAAGGGGGGTTAGAGTCCCTATCACCTGGCAGAGTGTTGCCCTTGGGGATGCGGCATCAGTCGAACCCGCGACTCCTGAATTATACGAAAGGTGGCTTGTGCGACCCTGGCGCGGTGAGTGTTGCCTGCGCGGTGAGTGTTAGAAATACCCCTCCAGCTGGATAGGAACTCAATTCGAATCGTCGTCGCTCCCGGTTAGTGAGCACTTGACTTGAGTAGCGGCAATGTAGATTCCATTAATTGAACAGATGGTTAAGTGGATGATGGTATAATGTTGCCTCAATTGATACCTGCTATGGTTACTACTGTTTGCTTATAATCAAGTGCATGTTTAGTACAGGTGCTAAGATAGATGACAGGTTAATGCTAAAAGTAACTGCTAGTACAGGTTAAAATAGTTACTATTACTTATGCTTTTCCACAAAATATGATGTCAGCCAGCTCCAATTAAGAAAAGCCTTGCATGATCCTTGGTGTCTTTTATTTTCCGTTTCGACGGGTAAGTCTAGCTGAGTACATTCCCGTACTCAGGGTTTATTCCCTCCTGTTGCAGATGACATGCTTTATCAGGGCTTCTGCAAGACTTGCCTCCACCCCGCGGGTGATGAGGACTAGATCACTCGGGCGTGATCGTCTGTTAGTTTACTTCCCTTAATGCTTTTGTGGGATGTTGAACTGTAAGACTGGCAGTAGTGTTCGAACTAAGTGTGTGTGTGTGTTATGCTTCTGCTACTTTATAAACCTGATTTGTAATAAGTTGTGACTCCGTGGTGTTGTAAGTTAATTTCCGAACTACTTGTGAAATGTAACGTGTGATGTGTTATGTTGAATGATGCGATCCTGGTTGTAAACGAGCTGGTTTGAAATCCTTCGTGGTTTCGATTGACTACCAGGATTATATGGGCTCAAGTTCGAAAATTTGAGCATTTCGACGCTTGTTTTTGTACTTGTGCTCTTATAATTTGGTTAGTTCTGTTACAACAACATGCGGTTCTTGAACGAGAACTTCTCTTTCTTGTCCTTGATGGTGAAAACAATATTGGCATGCTCTGCATAAATGATGGCCTTTGTGGTGCATAGAAATGGTCGGCCCAATATGATTGGTGCTCTCTCATCCCCTCCTATTTCTATGACCACAAAGTCTACTAGAACATATGATTGTCCCACTCGAATGATAGCATCTTCAAGAACTCCCTCAGGTAGCACAATTTCTAATCTACAAGCTGCAAATGCATATTTATATACAACAAAGGATCTCCTAAAATCTTATCATATATTACCTTGGGCATGATGTTGACACTTGCGCCGAAATCGTAGATAGCTTCCTAGAAAATGTGACATCCTATGGAGATAGGAATGATAGGTCTCCCTGGATCACCTTGCTTGTTGGGAAGTAAATAATCAATCCACTTCACTTTTGATGGTTGAGTGTAGTAATAAGCTGCATTGTGAATATCAACAAGATTTGCAGTTTCTAAATCTTCTGGCTGTCCTAGAATCTTACCTTTATTTGATGGAGGAACAACAGCTACCAGCTAGCTATTTGTGATTCTATCATTTTATTAAAGCTATGTTGGTTCTTAATAGCAGAAGCAAAGGTATTCATTCTAGTATTTATGTTCTCTAAAGTTTTGTCATTAGAAGCTACCTTTTTAGACATCTGATCTAACAATCTTGATTATTAGCCAGCAACTAAATCTCTCAAGGGTGGTTGATTGAAATTATTATAATTATTACCTTGGAAGTTACCTTGGTAGTTTGGCCTCTGTTGCTGATTCCATTCTTGATTTTGCTGAGGATGATAGTTGTTGTTGATGATGTAGTTCACATCCTCTTGAAGTTCAGGGCAATTGCTCCCTGAATGCCTAGTGTTTCCACACTCTTCACAAGTCATGTGGGAATAATTGATGTGCATGACTTCTCTTTTCTCACTGACTCGATCTTCGAGCTTCTTCATCAGTAGGTCCATTTTGACAGACAGCATGTTTACCTCCTTGAGTTGATACATACCTTCTCCTCTCTTACGAGGTTGAACACATTCTTCATTCCAGCTCTGATTGGAAGCCATCTTCTCCACAAGTGATGTTGCAACTGCGAGGTTGAGTGATAAGAAAGCACCTCCAGCAGCAACATCCATCTCATGGGTGCTAGTGTTCAGCCCGTGACAGAAAGTTTGCATAAGTAGCCAATTCTCCGTCCCATGATGAGGAAATTTTGCAATGTAATCTTGAAAACGTTCCCATGCCTCGGGGACTGATTCATCATGTTATTGCTGAAAGCTTGAAATTTTCCCACGCAAAGCATTGGTCTTGCCTGTAGGAAAGAACTTGGTCAGGAAAGTAGTTGAGCAGTTATTCCATGTAGTGTGTTTCTCTTTATTGGCATAGAACCACTGCTTGGCTTTCCCTAATAGCGAAAATAGGAAAAGGCGGAGTAGAATAGCATCTCTAGTTACTCCCATGATAGTGAAGGTGCTGTAGATCTCTAGAAAGTGTTGTAAGTGTGCACTTGCATCTTCATGAGCCTTTCCACAAAACTGATTAGCTTGCACCATGGTAATGAGTGCAGGCTTGAGCTCGAATCCATTGTCTCCAACATCGACTTTAGGTCTAGTACGAATGTTTGCTATTTTTGGAGCAGAGAATTCACAGAGACTCTTGTTCGCCATGGCCTCAAACTCTAGTGTTAAGCTTCTTCTTATCTGGATGTCTTCCGAAACTACCACGAGAACCTTCTTGAGCTTGACTCTAGTATTTTTGAGTAGTACTTCTGAATCATCAAGATAATTTTCTAGAAGATCAAAACCTTTCATACACCACCCTGCATAAGATACATAAGTAGACAAAACAAGGGTAATCCTGTTATGAGCAGAGATCAATGGTTATTTCAACCTCATCAAATACGTAAAAATATCAATACTTCCTAAGTTAAATACCTTCCCCGGCAACAGCGCCAAAAATGCTTGTTGGCATTTCTTAGCACCACTTCTAACATAGAATTAATCCTACTCTTAGGAATGACACTAGAAATAGTATGGTAATTATTAACTTGTCACTTTTATAGTAGCCACCTATGATTACCTACATCTCTAATATTAAACTAGGTTGTCATCCCTAGTGATGAAACTAGAAATGTTTGTTGGTACTATCTAGCATTACTACAAGAATAACACTAAATAGAAATCTATTATTTCATGTGACTATAAAGAATCTAAAGATATGATTGAAAAGAATTCTGCAAGCGAACAGATAATTATACCATTATAGCATTTTACCTAGAGTATTACTAGGTTGTCGATTTATAATTTTACCACTAGAAAGGTATGACTATGCATGTAGTATTGATAATTTATGATTATGCATGAGAGAATGAACCAATATCACATGCTCTACTCAAAACAGGGGTAAGTCACAAGATAAATATAGATATATATGATAAGTACTGATCAAGCATCATGATAAATAAATAAATTACTCAGAGCACTCTAACTATGGCAATAGCATTAGTCGAATCAAAATATTAGAGGAATAATTTCTAAGTCATTCTATAACTACAAGTCAATGAATGCTTCAATTAGTGCAATTACATCTAGTAGTCATTGTTAATGTTACTATCACATCCACACATATGTAACATTAACTAGGGAGGATCAGAAACGTAGTCCTCCCCTCCTTCAAGACCAGATTCTATAAGTCCTACACACGGGGGGTGGACTACATAGGACTCAATAGGCTTGTCAAACCCACGATCTACCACACATCCCGCCGTGTAGGGGGCATTCACAAATAAACAATATCTAAGCACCACGCTTACATAATGCCTACCACCCACCCATGGATCTTGCATATTAGAATGGGTGCTATACGAACATATGCATGAACTTAATAATAAACTAACTATACTAGACATAAAACCAAAGTAAATAATGAACATTGCAATCAAAAACATAGAAAAGATGAAGATTAATGTTGACATAAACATTGTAGCAAGCACACAAAAATGGTGGAGAAAACAATGATAGAGGGGTACAAAGAATTATACCAAACCACGCTCTTGCCAATGTCAGGAATCTATGCTTGTAATCTACTTGCCTCCCTCTAGACCTAATCTAACTAGCTAAAGCTCTAGAACTACAGGAACTCTGAGGAATTAGGGTTTCTGGCTCTAGATGGCTTGATCTCCAAATGACTTGATGACTTGATGCCTTCAAGGGGGCTAGGGTCTCCTTATATAGCCTAGGGGGTCCAACGTGAGCCCTTGGATCAAACTGACTTGAGGTACGGTTGAGATACATCATAGGAGGTGATGGAAGAATACTCCAGAATCTTGTGGAGGAATCCCTAGGGGGGCTGGGAGGCCTGCAGGTGGGGCTAGTTGGCCCCACTTGGCAGCTCCTCGCCTCCCACTTCATTCCGATGTCTTCTCATGTCTTCTAGACTTTTCCCACATATATGCCGTATTTTAATTTCAAATTTTCCTTTGATGAATAGGTCCCTCTTGATGGTTTTCTAGAATAAACCTGTAGAGAACAGAGATTCACCAAAACTCATAGAATTTGTTAGTTTAAACCCTAGACCTATGTATATTCTCTCATTTGTACCATTTCTCATGTTTATTCAACTATAAATTGTTGACGTTATCCACCGTCAACAACCTGCCCAAGGGGAATAGCCTGAAGCCCGGGTACGACTCCATGGAACAAGCACCGAATGGTTGTATCCCCACTCGTGACAGGCCCATGGCATCATATGTCTCGGCATAGAGGAGATTGAGGCCACTCTCGCCATCCATGAGGACATGAGACAAGCAGGTCTTGCCGATGATCGGGTCCACGACGAGAGGGAAGTGTCCTGATTGTGGAATTTGGTCAGGGTGGTCCTTTCTGTTGAAAGTGATCATGGTTTTTGACCATTTAGGAAAGTCAGGATAGCTTTGCCCTGGGCGGCTACATTGATCTCCCTAGCCATAAGCTTCTACCGGTGTTTGGACTCATATGCCACCGGTCTGCTGAAGATCATGAGGCACCCTTTCAGGTCGAGATACAGGTCCCCTTTCTCCTCATTACCGGCAGATCTGGTCGGTGCATCCGTGCTGGTTGCCTTGTAGTCTCCATTGAAGTAGCACTTGATGAGGTCGCATTCCTTGAGGGTGTGCTTGATTGGATAGCCATTGTTGTAACACGGCATCTTGACTATCTTGTCAAAACTGACATGGTTGAGCTTGCCAGTCTTCTGCCTGTGGACCCTGTCGACCGCCATGATGAACTCGTTGTCACGGTGCCTCCAGCTGTCCTTCTTTCCTTTTCCCCATTGATTGCGGTCCTTAGCCTCATCCTCGGGTTCGGCTTGAGCCTTACCCTTGTATTTGCAAAAGTTTGCATGAACGGCCTCCTCGCCGGAGGCATGGCTTGTCACGAGGTCGAGCAACTCCTGCATCATTCGCGTTTTGCAGCATCTGAGCACATGAACAAGTGCTTCGTTGGTCATGCTAGAGATGAACGCTCTGATCATGTCTACATCCACGATATTGGGAAGCTCCTTGTATTGCTTAGAAAAGCAACAGATGTACTCGTGTAGAGTTTCTCCCGCTTTTTGTTTGTAGGCCTGGAGATCCTAGAAATTTCTAGGGTGCATGTACGTGCCTTGAAAGTTCCCTACGAAGATGCGCTTGAAGTTTGCCCATGAGTGGATGCTGTGCGTGGGGAGGTGCTCGAGCCATGCTCGAGCACTTTTCATGAGGTATAGTGGTAGCTATTGGATGACGAAGAGATTGTCGTCTGCCCTGCCTACTCGACAGGTGAGGTAGAAATCTTCCAACCACACAGTAGGGTTTGGTATCCCCAGAATATTTGATGATGTTCAGTGGCACGTGGAAACATGCTAGGAATGGTGTTTGCCAAATCCTTCTTGCGAACACTTGTGGGCCGCAAGCATCTGGGCTCAGGCTGCGTTGAGCATCCTGAATCCTAGGGTGTCGACCAAGGTTGTTCAGGTCACTATCACCATAGTGTAGCTGATCCTTATCCGTTAGGTTCAGCCTAGGGCGTCTAGTGCCTAGGGTCGGACAGGCATTATGGTTCCCGACATAGCGGTTGTGCACTGGGGAAGGCTCCTGCTTGCATGCCGCGCCGCCATCGCCGGGCCGGGGAATGCTCGGTGCGTGGTACCCCTCAGGGCACCATGCACTAAGGAAATGTGCATGAGGATGGCCTCGGGGTGCTGCCTCTCTGTAGAGCTTTGAGCTTACTATACCGCTATAGTTTTCAACAAATCTCGCAACTCCTAATGAATGCGCTTTCCCTTATTGGTCGAGGGCTCAAGGGCCGTCCGTATGATCAGGGCGGCCGCTATGACATTATGGCTGGCTCAGGGGAAGATAGGTGTCTCCCTCTTGCTTGTTGGATTTGATCATATACTCGGCGCGCCCTTGCCCGTGTGACCTCAGCATCGAGGTGTTGTGGGATAGGGCATCCATTGTCGCGGCGTTCATTGGCCTGATCAGCTTCATGGGCCCTGGCTCACTCTAGGCACTCCTAGTCATACTCAACCTGTTCTTCGAGGGTGCATGGAATCGGATAGGCATTGTCCTCTACGTCCTCCACCGATGTTGCCCCATCCTCCAGGAGGTGCAACATGTTGCATTCCCTTAGCAAATGGCAGTTTCCTTCAGAATTGGACTCAGAGTACATGTTCCCAGGGGTCATCGGCAGGAGATCATAGATGGACTCTAGATCCTGCTTCATCATCCCCATGAACCTAGAGGAAATTGGCGTCATCGTATTGCCATTGCTCCTGGCTAGCTCTCGCTTGAAGTGTTCGATCACATCCCTCGTTTCGGAGGGCAGCGTGGTGCTGGGGTTCCAGAATTTGGCCTCTGGCGATAGGGGCCTACTCCCGGAGAGCTAGGTGAAAACGTTCACCAACACATAGAAAACACATCAGCTTAGCTCTGACTGAGGGTTCACCCCGAGATAGGCTTCGATCCTACATGCTAGCGCATCAAAATCAACGATCGTGGGACCGACACAGGCTACTCCATGACTAAGCGTCGAGATGTGTGATGGAGCTGCATTCTCTTCACTGAGCCGTGGCTAACCCAGGTGGTCGGCTACAAAGTCCAGGTCCTTGAAGCGCAAAGCTTGGCTAGGGATAAGACTATGAACGGGAGCTGGCTCATTGATGTCGGCGAACTCAAGGCTTCCAAAGTGGATGCAGCCGCCGAGGGCTGCACCAAGAGCAAGTCTGATGTAGGTGTAGGGAGCCACCACTTCCTTCTCAATAAGAGTGCGCAACTATCCCCTACTTGGCGCACCAACTGTCGATGTTTTGTAAATCAGACTAGTAAACTTATATGATTGCCACGCTGCTCTAGGAAGACGATGGTAGCATTCAAATGACATGAGGATTTATACTGTTTAGGCTGGAGCCTTATGTCCAGTCTCAGAGATGATCGAGTGCGTGTTCCTCACTTAAATGCTCTGAAGGTCTTACAATGGGGGGTGCAAGATTGGTGGAAGAGGTAGGAGAGCTAGAGTTAGGAGATGGACTTCCTAAAGGGAAGCTCAGGAGCCCTACTATGGTGTGAATGTCTTAAAGATGAAGATCCCCCTAGGAAGGATGCCCTGGCCGCACCTAGGTCACCGAGCATTTGATGCGACATGGTCTTTGTCGTGGTCTTTGTCATCATCTCCTGATGTTCTGGGGGCATCGTACAGGAGTTGGTGGCCGCCCCTAGGTCATTGAGCATCAGATTAGCTTGTGGAGTGAGAGGCCATGATCTCGAGCTTTGGGGTCATGGCTCCCATTGGTTTGGATGGACTCTAAGTCAAAGCCTCCATTGTGGATCCTGTCCCGTAGTGGGTAGAATCATACATGTGTCTTGTTGGACCGTATTTGGATGGTGGGTTGCCATACTAGCGGCTACCACCATGGGGTGTTGTCTTGTCTACGCTGCGTGGCACAGGGATGGCATCTGACTGGACTGAGATGACCATTGTCCCCTCGGTCCTTGTGGTGTCAGTGCGGCGTGTCTACTCTTGTCAGAGCGAACACGCTTGACTAGGCTTGACCTCTCCGTGATCCTCCTAGGGGTCAGGACGATGGAGAGGCCGTGAGTCTCTTGCACATCGTATGGCTAAGGCAGAAGGGTGGGGTCATGGCTGACCCTGGCCTTGGTGTCTAGCCTAGTTCACTTGGCTTAGCTGGGCCTCAGTCGTTCGGGCCTTCGCTAGCTGATGTATCATGGGCTGCTCGGTCTGCTGACTAATCGGTACCTTGAGACACCCGGGGATCATAACCCCAATAGCACCGGAGCTTGCACTGAAGCTTACATGGGGCTTCCTGCTGCTCAATTTTTGGCAAGACAAACTTTTGTATTTTGGCTATAACTTTTTGGTGATCTTGGATTTTTTTTTAAAAAACTAATGAAGAGCTGTACAACTTTGAACTAATATCATATCAATTTGAGTATATCCAAAATAATGAGACATGATCAGTTCACCCATCTCTCTGTCTCGCCTTCAATGTCTTCAATTTTATTTCTTCTTTTTGTTGGGGCTTCATCATTTGATGTCTTGGGCTTCATGCAAGTCTTCTATGGTCTTAAACTCAGCTCCTTGATCTTCCTTGAGGTGTTAATCACTTGATCTTCATGCTACCATTTGTCCAAGCCATCCTTGCATTCAAATGAACTAAATATCTTGTATACTAGCAAACCACATTTGTCCATTTGACAATGTCAGTAATCAACCACCAAAATCACATATGACCCTTGCTAGGTGCCATTTTCCTTGTAATACCAATCAACATAATCTTAAAATATAGTACAGATTTGGAGGGACAACTTTGTTTTTGTGGACTATGGAATTTGTCACATAAATCAAAATGCAGGGCCAACAGTTGGATTATCAAATGTTAATTTCACTCTTTAGCTAAGGATCCCATACACTGATACACACTATGATTAGAAAGAAGAGCACTACCATACTTTTCCTAAAGGAGTATGCCTATACACAAACTTCCACTCATTGACAAGAAAACTTCAGAACTCGATTTTCCACTAGAAACCCAAGTTCTTCTCCCTCATGTGCCCATACTTAAGTATCTCTTCCCCTATATATATGCCACCACCAAAAAATGGGGGACAACAATTTTTTTTCATTTCTTGTGCGGCAGTATATATTGCCATTAACTCTGGTGTGAGATGGTGGTCATATTCTTTTTGAAAGGGCAGCAAGATATTTTGTTGTAATGAAGTATATTAGATGAAGGAAAGGAAAAAAGTGAGACTACAAACAGGTTACATAAAATAACTTCAGCCCTACATCCATACTAGAACCACTATAAGAAACCATACCACTTTCAACAACTATAAAGCAAACAATTGTAACTCTGAAGCATTCATCCTAGAACAACTATAAGAAACCATACTAGAACATGTGCCCTCTAACTAGGAATCATCTATGCCTCATGTACACTGTCTTATAACATGCATCAAGGTAAACATAGTAGATCTCATTCAAGCATAGTACGCAATTGGTCTTCCATATGATGTACCTTGATAGTGAAAACAAATTCTGGTAATCGTTGATGGTAACAAAGATGATGGCTCTTAGCATGAAAGTCTCACTTTGATACTCATCCCACATGTGGACCCTTGTTCCCAAAGTTTCTTCATGTCTTCCAATAATGGCCCCAAGAACACATCTTTCTCAATGCTAGGCTGCTTATGATCTAGAAATAAGATGGCCAACAAAAAGTACATGTAATTCTCACACAATCATGGAAGAAAGTTGTAAAGGGTAAGGATGAATGGCCCTGTGCCATGCGTGCTACTCAAGTCACAAAACTGATTCACCCCATCGGTACTCAGTATGAACCTAACGTTCCTTGGCTCATCAAGAAACTTTAGGTACATGGCGTCAAAATGCTTCCGTTTCCGAGCATTGGCACCATGTTGAAGCATGCCATTGCCCATCCTGTGCTGATGAGATGCATGAACATCATCTTATCATCCTTAGGGTTTCCAAATAGACACCACAAGCGACTGACCACTTGTAGATACCACATCACCAGGGCAGGGATTCTCCTATAATTGTAGCCTTTTTCCCTTACCACTCTTTTTATTGCCCTTCTTCTTCGGTGCCCTTGAGGCCCCCTCATTGTTTGCATTGACTCAACATAAGTATTCCTCTTGTTGCCCGTGTTGTAGCTCGAACAACTGGTGAACCTCTCATACGCGGTGCCTTTGGTACATGATATAGTGGTTAGGGCAAGCATTTATCTTCTGGAAACCCATCGTGACTGGTTTGAATAATTTCTTCACCCAATAGCTATTGACGTGCACTTTCTTGCCCTTTGGAAGCAGAGAACCAAGGAGCCATAATAGATTATTGAAACTAGCATCCAACCATCTGAATTGAGCCTTTGGCATCAACATCCAAAGTTCAAAATGCAGCATGGTCAATTTTGGTGGACAACCCTTATAAAGAGGCTCTTTTGCCACATTCTTCATCTCTGCGAAATTATCAAGCTACTTGGGGTCCCATATAACAAGTCATCACTGTCATCGAGTGGCGCTGCTTCTCCTCAATGAGCTCCACATCCTTAGGATCATTGAAACCTCCATCATCACCATAACCATTCGTTTTTCCAAAAATATCATCCAATGTGATATAATCATCGTGATCGGTTGCAGTTTTGCCTAGGTCACCACAATCATCCGTCATAGCAGCATGATGGTTTCTTTGCATCAATGTTCCAGATGTAGCAGTCCTATCTCTCTTACCGTAAAAGGTCCAAATCATGTAGCCCTAGATGAAACCCCACCGGACCAAGTGAAATTTGACTTCATCAACTTCTAACCATGTCTAATTCTTGTAGTGAGAGCACGGCCAAATGATTTCTTCTGATTTTCCCTCAAAGTTTGCTTCTTCATATTGTCAACAAACTTTGACACTTCTTCCATCAAACACAACATCAACCTTGATGTACTGTACATCCATTATGATACTTCCATTCTAGCCTTCGTGTGGAAAAAATATAATAGACGAATCAATAATTCTAATACTAATAGATGTTGGATAACTTCTATGTACAAAACAATGAATCAATTAATTTGTTAGAAAAATATATGGCTTTATGGAGCTACTATGTCACAAAACTAGGGAACTGTGAAATGAATAACTATTAAAAATATACTTTTTTGCATAAATAAACTAATTTGTTACATAATATTATACGAGAGCAAAAAAAACTATACGTGTCAAAACATGGGGGACTATGGAATCAATAACTAGTTATTGGGAACATCTTCTTTCGCTCCCTTCCCGCGAATTATGCACTATTTATCTAGGTACCATGGCATTTTTCTTTTTTTACCTCTCATACATATATAGACCTTCTTTTTGTCTCTCCTCCCACCACTTGGATCTAGATCTAGACCAGCATGAACAAGCACAAAAGCAACAAAAACTTGAACAAAGCAAAAAAGAAAAGGGCATATGAGGGCACTGCAGGGGATATACCCCGGGTACCACAAGATAGTATATTAGTCGTGCCATCAGAGGTGGCTCAGCCCACAAGATCAAGGCGTGGGCGCATGTCAGCGTGCACCGCGAGCTACAAGTTGTACTAGACATTATATAGTACCAAATATGATACTCTACGTGTAACCCTACCCCTTCAAAGTATATAAGGAGGGGCAGGGGTCCCCTAGTAGATAGATCAGATCCTCTCATAGGAACATACATATCTCATACCCAACCAATACAAAATAACAGAGCACAAGACATAGAGTTTTACGCCACGCTGGTGGCTTGAACCTGTATAAATCTTGTGTCTTGTGTCTCTGTTACCATCTGGTTCCTAATTACACGCACCTCTACTGATTCATCTACCATTGTGGATATATCCCTCGGTGGACTGCCGACCATATTTCGTCAACAGGCACAAACTAACTTCCTACGGGCACCTCCTCCAACAAAAAACAAGATCAAAATCTCCCCTTGAAAAATGAAATTCTCTTAAAGATATAGAGCTGTTCATCATGCCTGAAGACTTGTCAAGTGAATCAACTCCTGGAGGAAGAAAAGAAGTGGGTGAGGTCCTTTTATGGGCAATCATTAATTGAGTGAAACACGTTATGAAGTCGGCCCTGTTAATTGTGATACAATGCAGGCTGTAAACTTAGTCTATTAAGGCATTGAAAGAGACGAGACTTAGGGCACCCACAATGATTAGAGCAAGTTACTAGTCATAAGCTAACTTCTCCAATAGTGCTAACTTTTAGCACATAGCTTTTAAGATGGATAGCTTTACATGGTACTCACATAACTTTGAAATATGTGCGAGAGCTAACTTTTCTCTCTTCTATTAAATATGAGAAAAATGATTAGAGCTAGCTTAAAAGTCAATTATTGGAGCTGCCCTGAGTTAATTAACCGTCTATATTAATAGAACATTAATAAAGGTGGGTTCTGTAAGATAACTGTCTCTGTTAATGTATCAACAGAGGCAGGCCTTTCCTCTGGCCGTCCCTCCTCCATTATTAGAGGCAGCGTCTGTTTATGCATGCCTCTCTAAAATTCTTTATTTATGGTATAGAATAAAGATGTACACATGGTTAATCACAAAACTTAGTGTCTTAGTCGATTGACCCTTCTAGTTTTTAACAAACTTTTTTTTTGCTGCACACCGTATAGTAAAGAATGAGACACGCCCGGCCCGAGGTCTTGAGTCTTGACACCATGTCACCATGTGTGCACACGCACGCACATATACAGACGCTGCAAGTACCTATCTAAGATTCTTCTTTTAACTGGAAAAGACAAGTGAACGACTGATGATCTGGTACTGTGTAACCGTGAAAGATGTCAACACTAGCTATGATTTAGTTACACGTATATTATGTAAAGTTGGCTTCATCAGCCTACCTACTGCATGCTATGGGCGCCTTGAAAGGAATGCACTCTAGTTTGATCGTTAATCATACTAGCTAAACTTTGATAAAATAAAACTATAGAAAAAATATAAAAATATTTATGATATAAAGTTGCTATACTAGGAAAATATATTCGGTAATTAATCTAACGACATTTATATTGGTACCATAAATGCTGGTGTCTTTTTATATGAACTTGATCAATAGCAATTTGATTTGATTTGTTACTATGTTAACTAGAATTGCAATTTTTTTGAGCTAAGAGTATATATGAACTAAAAAGCATGACAGAGATTTTTTTTCTAAATGTAGATATAACAATATATATATATATATATATATATATATATATATACACACACACACACACACACACACACACACACACACACACACACACACACACACACACACACACGAGGAGATTGATTTGAGAGCCGGTGGACGCACGACCTACCAGGCAGCCAGCGTGTCACCCTTTTCCGTGTCCTGTAGCTGCTACAGTACCATGGTGGCCGATAATTCGGTTGTTGCATACATATATAAACAATATATGTACTGATGGATACTTTCCTTGATTGAGTGAGAAGCACAGCTTCGTTCCACTGCAGTCCAGTTTCTTTCGCTGTATGCCTGTATGCGTATGCCTGCCAAGGACGACAGTACACACAGGAAGGGAGGATATACACTAGTCGACGATTTGTTGCTGTCGCTCTGCTGGTAGAGCCTCATAACATTGATCTATATGTATCCTTGTTTTGTACCTGTTGTTCTGCTGGTAGCCTCATAACTGAAATCTGCTGAGCCTGTGTGTAACCACCGTCGGCATGAGCAGGGACAGGACATGTCATGGACTTGTTGCCTTTTAATATGCGCCAGTGTGTCTGTTAGAAAGAAGTAGAGGAGCGAGCAAATCATATGCACGTCGGTTTCTCAGTCGTTCCATCACAATTTGATGGCCTGACCAGTTGGTGTAACGATAATCCTATATTCATATATATGGGAAAAAAAACAACGGCTCATGTCACCGTCAATCTTAGCAGCGTCCAACCGCACATAGATTGATCAAGCATTCAAGCCAATCCATTATTCCTGGATTGATGTATGCATAATTTTGTTAAACTAGCACTCAATTTAATTAAGACAATTCATAATGAACACTCATCAATGATTTTTAAGTATATAAGAAAATTTGCATTGCATTTTGCAAACATGGTGCACTATTCGTGGATAAGTCTTTCTAAAGCAGCGGCACCACCACATGTTCAAGGCTTCAAGCCTCGGCACTTGGCAGGTAGCATCATCGATCAACGCCAACACAAACTAAGCTAGAAGAAGCTCGATGACGAGAGTCTAACATAGGGATATACTAAGTCCTCGAGAAGAAGATGATAGTCCGAGTGATCCCCAACCGACTCTCCGAATCGCTCGAGGGTCCGGAGGCTATACCCATCGGGTACGCTCGCGCGTACTCTCTGCAAGAAAGGCCTCGAGGAGGCCCGTGGTGTCGAAAGTGTAAGCCTGAGCAAGCCAAGCAATCAGCACTCAGGACTCGGGGGCTTGGTCACAACATGGGAATTCCCGACCAACAGGGAGCCTGGGTCGAGTTCTTGCCCCAGTGACCGGCCGTGCCTTGGCTCAGGGCCAGCGAACGTCCCGTGCCAAGATCGGAAGACAGCCCCAGAATTTGTCAGATGCCCAGAGCCTAACAGGCGCAGAAGCACCATGTTCATGTTGCACAGTCATGTTGCATTGTGTTACTTCCTTTACAGTGCCATGCAACGGCCGTGGCGTAACATGATTGGCCACCATATTGATTTGATTCATAGCCACCATGAAGGTTTTTAAGCTGACATTAAGGAGACAAATAGTCTATTCGAAGAAACTCATTAGAAATATGATTTCTATATATATGTAGTGTCTATAAGATTTGGTAACTATAGAAACTATCTCATAGTTTCTGGTTTCTAGTTTAGGAGTGTCCTCAGCAAACTAAAGTAGGTTAGCCGACGTATTTAATTACTGCCCAATAATCAGCGTATTCGACAAGATCCCATGATGTACTTATTCATAGTATTGGGACTCGGGCATAAAGTTTTCAATGAACACGGAAAGGAGTAAGCAGCAACTGCTTTGGAAGAGCTGCCCGACGATCAAGCGAGATAGGATCGCTTTTAAAATCTGACGAAACCTCATTTCGTACTGCTTGCTGGAGCTGGTAGCCTCATAAGTCATAACTGAAATCTGCTAGAAGGATTGCTGGCTGCTGTAAACACCGTCGACATAGAGATAGACAGGACTACAGGAGACGTGCCACGAGCTTCATTTATTGTGTTTTTATTTTTCCTGTCCTCTCCCTCTGTCTGCCATACAGAGAGGGAGAGATGAAAATGCACAAATTGTGCATGTCCTTGTCTCGCCATTCCATAGGAGCTTACGTGATCCCATCTCGATGGTACAATGGTGATCCTGCATGCAATTCATTTAGGGCCTTTGGTAGCGTTCGTCCCCGGCTCCGCCTCCGGGTTCTCCAGAGGAGTCAAGCCAAATGTTTCATAAGAGTCGTTTTTCAGTAAAAAATAGAGGAGCCAGAGCTTGTGGCTCCTTCAAAACGGCTTCGTCTCCTCCGGAGGAGCCCTGTCAAGCACCTCCTTAATTACAAAAACTAGATGGTGCATTCCAACCGTTCCAGCGCAAACAGATCAATGAAATCCATACAGTATGTGTACTATCCAATGGCTCCTGAAATCTATGGTATGATAGCTGTCATGACCTTGAGCGCCTTTACAATCACAATTCTTTGCTCCCTCTAATTTTAACGGTTTCAACCTTCTCCCTCAAGTTGATTTTTTAACAACTGCTTTTATATAAGACCAACTAATAAAAACAATGATGGATTTTCAATGTATTAGTTCTATAATCATACCATTTTATACATAGAATCAGCGTCGCAATTTTTTTACAATGTTCCTGAGCTTTAAGAGGGTACTTAGAGATATTGATGTTTTATGACATGAATGATGAATTCTGGGACACCCCTTATATTATCTCATCATCATCACATTATAAAAGAGCGAGCTTTTTTAGGGGTTCTCCTTTTATAAGAACCGTTCGATCTAGACGTCGTACTATATGAGCCCTCCGTCATTCATGATCTTTATATGTAAGATGTAAGACTCCTCCTCAACCAAGATTCCTCCTAAACCTCGAAAAAGGAAAATAATAAAAATCTGAACACACGTGGGATATAAGACTCCAACACCCATACGAGCCAAATTATCTTTTGAGGAGGCTCTCTCTCTATAATAACCGTTGGATTGAGACGTCATGCTATATGAGCTCTTTGTCATCCATGATCTTACATGTAAGATGTAAGACTCGTCAACCAAAATTTCTCCTAGAACTCGAAAAAGAAAAATAATAAAAATCTGAACACACATGAGATGTAAGACTCCAACGCCCATACAAGCCAAATTATCATGTTCGAGGACTCCGATGCCCATATGAGCCAAAAAGGACTCTGACGCCCATCCGAGCCAAAATATTAATGCAAAACCTATTTATACGAGCAAAAAATATTAATGTGAAACATGTTTGAACTCGATTTCAAAAATATTAATGTGTAACTTGTTTGGATTTGATAGTTGCTCAGTAGGAGTATATGCGTAGCCCTATCATTGAGTTTGAACCCATCCATAAATATATTCTATTTCTATATTTAAAGAAATGTCTATGATATATATGAACTGATATATCGAGAATTCAATTAATATTCCCATTGCATTTGAAATATTTTTTGTAAACACGTGCGTGTCGCACTACACGCACGGAATACTTTTCGTAAACACGTGCGTGTCGCACGGGCATATTTGCTAGTATATAAAAAAGGGATTCTCCAATAAATGTTTCACATTTGGTTTCTCCCTAGAAACACTTATCTGTGAATGACAATCACCTTTTCAAAATAATTTGGCTCATTGACTGGTTCATGATTTTGAAGACAAGACAGTACACCAGTACGGTAGTTAAAATATGAATGAATTGAAGTGAATTGGAATTACTGGGCCCGTTTTGGAGAGCTCCGCTCCATGATTCTTCAGCTCTGCTCCTTGATTCTTCGACGTAGTGATTCCATTGGATTTCTAGGAGAGGGAGCAGGGTGGAGAGCTTATGAGAATTGATTATCTGCTGATCCCCACCAGAATATAACTGGGAGCAGGGTGAAGCAGGTTTTTTTAGCTCCCAGCTCATAATGTAAATGGAGAAGTGATTCTTTGGTGATGCCCACCTGAATCAGTTGGTACTTTGAACATTTGGCTGGTTGTGAGTGATTCTCTTTGGAGAAGCTGAAGCTGGAGCTCTCCCAAACGGCCCCAAACTATCTTTCACCTCGCTCCTGTTGGAAAAAGGAAAAGAAACATTTCGTTGGTTTTTGGTTTGAAACACTTAGGGAGTAGGGACACTGGTTGACAAGGATTCTCCAGTTTTTCATGAGCTACCAAATCCAAAATCCCTGACAAAGAGCACATTATATTTTTCAAAACGGAATTTGCATTTCTCTATTTGAAAACATAAGTAGATCAATGTTTTCCAATTAAATCAAGATAAGTTATATGTACTGTGTTTGTTTTCTTTACTTCAAGGAAATATGGGAACAAACTGTAAATGGCAGAAGATCATAGGAGTGATTTTTGGACTACATGCTTTTCAGAACGAATTAATATTATTGAAGTTTCTCCTAACCACTAGGATGGATTCCTTTTCGGAGTTCTGTCGCATCTCTCTCTTCTTCTTCTCCCTCTTCTCTCTTCTCTCTTCTCTCTTCTCTCCACCGGTGTTTCTTTGGTAATGAACGTCCTCACCCAATTCTTGTGTCTTTTCAGGCCGAAAAGAAGCAGCAGCCAGCAGCTAGGACACATATTCGCCGTAGCAGTAGCAGCAAGAGAAATTCCTTAGCCGTAGAAAACAATGTAGTAGCCTATGCTCGCCAAGAACGTCCCCAGACCCCGGCCCAATGCGTTCCGCTGAACATTCTGAACACCTCTTGTGAGAAGGTCCTTTCAGTTTTCAGAACGCATGACGACCTTTAATTGATGTTTTTACATTCCTATCTCAGGCGTTCTATACGCAGTCCCTAAAAGTTTCTTTCTACCTGCCTGTAATCACAACCGGAGCCAGCTGCTTTGCCGAGGGCCCCAGGCTCTCGGCAAAGCCTCTAAGACCCTCGGTAAAGCCTTTGCCGAGCGCAGCTCTCGGCAAAGCGCCCTCGGCAAAAATCCGATCGGCAAAGGCTTCTTTGCCGAGAGCCGTTTATCGGGCACTCGGCAAAGCCTTTGCCGAGAGCCCGACGCTCGGCAAAGCGCGAAATAAAAAAATGCGAAAAAAAACCTGGAAAAAAATTTTTCAATCGGGGGAGGGGGCCCACTAGCCAGCGCCCGCCCGTCTCCATCGAAGTCGCAAGTCGCGGCATTTTTCGCGGCTACGCGGTCGGTGGGATTCGAACTCGTGACCTCTCCCACACGCGATACCTCCTCTGCCACCTGCACTACACACTCACATGCGTCTATATGCCATTTCAGTTATTCAAATATTATACTAAACCAATTGAAAATTGATTGTTTGAGCCCCTAAACGAATTCAAATCAAAAAGTTGTCAACCACAAAGTTTCATAACTTTTCGAGCACTACATTTTTCATATAGAAAGTTTTTCCATCCGAGGTCTTTTGAAAAATTCAAATTTTAAAATTTTGAATTTCAAACGTAGTTTTGCATGACAAGATGAATTCAAATGAAAAAGTTGTCAACCACAAAGTTTCATAACTTTTCGAGCACTACATTTTTCATATAGAAAGTTTTTCCATCCGAGGTATTTTGAAAAATTCAAATTTTAAAATTTTGAATTTCAAACGTAGTTTTGCATGACAAGATGAATTCAAATGAAAAAGTGGTCAACTACAATGTTTCATAACTTTTTGAGATCTACAAATTTCATTTAGGAAGTTTTTCCATCCGAGGTCTTTTGAAAAATTTGAATTTTAAAATTTTAAAATTTTGAATTTCAAACGTAGTTTTCCATGACAAGATAAATTCAAATTAAAAAGTGGTCAACTACAATGTTTCAATACCTTTCGAGATCTACAAACTTCATTTAGGAAGTTTTTCCATCCGAAATTGTGGTGCTAACATTGTTCACAAATCTTATATATCTCTCTTGTAGTTTCATGGAACTACATGAGAGACATATAGATTTTGTGAATAACGTAATTATTACTTTGTCGAATAAAGAAATGACCAATATAAAGTTTGTAGATCATGAAAAGTTATGAAACTTTGTAGTTGAAAACTTTTTTATTTGAATTCGTTTAGGGCACCAAAATGTGGTTTGAAAAATTGCTTTGCCGAGTGTTTTACTTTGGCACTCGGCAAAGAAGCCTTTGCCGAGTGCTTTTTTTTTGCTCTCGGCAAAGAAGTTTCTTTGCCGAGTGTTTTTTTTGGCTCTCGGCAAAGAAACTTCTTTGCCGAGAGCCGTTTATCGGACGCTCGGCAAAGGCTTCTTTGCCGAGTGCAGAGGCTTTGCCGAGTGTTTTTTATTTGGCTCTCGGCAAAGCCTTCTTTGCCGAGCGCCCGAAAAAAAAACGCTCGGCAAAGCCTTCTTTACCGAGCGCCCGAAAAAAAACGCTTGGCAAAGCCTCCGGCGCTCGGCAAAGAAGTGGATTCCGGTAGTGAATGTAATAATTATAGAGATCCTTTTTGTGAGTGCATGAGGGCACAGCCATATAACCTTTTTAAGCCTGACTCGATAGACTTTTCCTTTGGACAAGATCTCATGAGCCAATGATTCACCTAGCATGGGAAGACAGACAGAAAAGCTGAGCCGCACGAAGCAAGATAGATCGGCGCCGGAAGGAGTAAGAATGCAGCAAACGCAAGCGGATAAAGGAATAACGAACCCCAGCGATTGATCGAGATCGAGACAGGAGGTGCTCCGACAAAACGGCGCCGCATCCATCTTACCTGTCATCCACATCCTTCAGAAGGCCTCAGTTATCATCATATAATCCGAAACTACATATCAATATATATCCATATCCTGATCGATCCATTTTTTTTCATTCATATCTATCATCTCGCCCATCACTTTAATAAGTGCCTTTTCAATTATTGATTGATGTTAGCCAAAGCTGATAGATTTGTTTGTCCATGGATAATTCATCATCACCGGGTAGTTAGGCTGTTAGGTCACTAACAACCGAATCCATTAATGGATTAGAGTGGAGAGGCGCTGCTGCTGCTGCTAATGCTACTCCTACGGCTACTGTGCGCTGTGCTAGCTGCTGATTGCTTCGAGAGAACGTATTCGGCGGCGCTAGGTAGCTTTATGTTTCAGTGTAACTAACCACTATTGAGCTTTTCGTTCACATGAGTATCAGATTGCATTGTTTGATTGATACATGGGGTGATGTGCGTCCATGTGGGCGATGAGAAAAGCAGAGGACTTGTTTGTGCGTTCTAGCTAGGTTGGTAGGAGGACAGGAGGTCCATGACCATGACAACAACGATGCATGGTTGATATGATATGATGTGCCAACTGCCAAGGCTGTAACTAACGACGCATTGGATCGACAGGTGTTCTTTTATCCTTCTTTTTTAACCGTTTTGTTGGTACTTTAAGCTTGAAACGTTCACTGAAAAGTCTGTAGCTACTTCTATTTTATTTATTCCCTTTTCCGGCCCAAAAAAGAAGAGGCTGAAAAAGCTTTTATCTCATCGTGCAGTGACACGTGTCCTCATAATTTCCTCTAATCAAATACTGCGTCGGTCTCAAAAGCTATTGATTATTTTAGTTTTAGTCTAAGGCAAGGTCCAACTTTAGCAAAGTTTACAAGAATGAATCAATAACTAGTACATGAAAGTAAATTAAATCAATTAATTTGGATGTGTAAATATGCTAACATTTTATTTTTATAAATTGAACTTAGGATATAAAACTAAAATAACTTTTAATTTAGAATCGATGAAAGATGCCCTAGCATTTTACAAATATAGAAAGAGAGTTCATTACTTAAGGGCACCATCAACAATAAAGTCAACTTGCTAGCACATATGGACTTACATAGAGTCACTCAACATGCTAGTATAGAAAAATATGTAAATATTGTTGGTCTATCCCTGCACATGGAGGATAATTTTAAGCCCAGCAAAGCAGCCCAAAACAGCTCACAAGCCCAGTGCTTGTGCACTGTTCATTTGGTGCTAATGGTTGAGATTGCTTCTTGGAAGGATAAAAGGCTAAAACCAAGCTTCCTTTGAGCAAAGCAGCCCAAAACAGCTCACAAGCACAGTGCTTGTGCACCGTTCATTTGGTGCTAACGGTTGAGATTGCTTCTTGGAAGGATAAAAGGCTGAACCCCAAGCTTCCTTTTGCAAGACTTGCTTATGTTGTGAGAGAGAGAGGAGAGAGCAGAATACACACACCACAACATGAGAAAGAGAGCAAGAAGAAGAAGGCGAAGAGAAATCTATCCGGATTGGTGGATTTGAACCGGTCGTCTTCAAGCCGTTGATTGGAGGCTCAAACATGACAAACGTGGTTGGATAGGCACGAAACATGATGAGCTCGTTTCTCAATTAGAGTACTATAATCTATCAAGTTGGTTTGAGGATTGGTTGAGTATAGCACTATATTTGGAGGGGTTTTGTCAGTTCGAGTCACTGCATTTTCTGAACAGAGTAGTTTTGATAGATAATTTAGTTGGGTGGTGAAACGGTGTCCGATTGAGCTTAAATTTTGTCAGTGGTTAGGGGACTCGTGGATCTACATGAATACTAAAATTCGTGGACATTAGAGCTGCCATTTGTGAGATATGAACTGATTACCAACAGGACAAAATCTCTGGCTTCTTTGTTTGGCTGTTGTTATTCTTCTGGTTAGAAGGTTGTGATTGTAGTTGATTTGAACACTGTTTGTCACTGTCCTAAGATTTATGGGATCTGCTATGCTGGGAGTCCATTGTGTGGCGCTCCAGCTAAGCTCTACTGAGAACATTAATCATCAGAACGTTATTAGCAGAGGCAGGTAGCGGTCGAAAACACAGATTTATAGCAACTGTTGGGCTGAAAGGCAAAACTCGACCTGGACCCATTGCCAGGTGCACCTACTCGTGCACTACACTACTCCAGTCTGATGGACGACACGGGGATGCTATTGCCGTAGGCACACCGAGTAATCACGCACGCGGTAGACCATCGTGACATCTGCGTCACCGCCGTGCATGCACGTCTTCGTCCAAAGCAACAGAGGCAAGATTTCCTCACGAGTCTTGACTTGCCTAGCTTCATATTGGGTACGACGCTCTTCTGGCGCATTATGCAACTAACCACCTATTACCGAGCTTCTAGACTTATAGTTGTCCGTGCATCACAATATAGGTTGGTTGCATAATACGTTCACTGCTGCTGCACATATATAAAAAGATAATAAAGCAGGGGCGGTGCATGTCATGACCTTGTAGTCACTGTAGGTGGGCCAGGTCTGTCAGAGAAGTTGGTGAGAGCATTGTCTTCGGAAACCGACCCTGTAGCGTGTCTGGCGATATAAGCTATCGGGTGTCTCCTACGATGAATAGGCTATAATAACTGAATTCTGTTATCGTTCTATTCAATACAGCCCTGCGGCCATCAGCCGCGTTCCTCCCAATTCCCACCTCGTGCTTGCTCCTATCCCAAATTCCATCTCTTCTTACCATGATCATTACATTTGGTATCGCAAGCCTTGCCGATCTGGGGAGAAATTTTTTTCTCGCTCGAATCCGCTCTGACCTGGCGCCGAAAAGGAAGCCGACCAAGTTCCGGTTGGAGATGGCGACTTCAATGGATGACATGAAGACGATGATGAAGGCAATGGTGACCCAGCTCGCCGGAGTCCAGGACATGGCGAAGCAGTTCACCGGGTTTCAACAGATGATGACCATGACCCTCGACAAGATCAATGATCTGGAGGCATGGCGAACTGTGGCGGAAACATCCATGGGATCGATGATGCAGAGGTCCACGGAGACCGCAACTCAGATCCAGCAGTTGGAGGCCCGACCACCACCGCCACCGCCTCCGCCACCACCTCTTCCACCGCCGATTCCCTAGCCGCCTCAACCAAGTGCACCACCATGCTACAACACGGTGCAGCGACCATTAGGCGCGCCACCCTGCTATGGCACGGCGTCGCCCCAGCTAACTGCTCCGCCATACCACGACGCGATGCCTGGTGGATTAGACTTGAACGCCATGCCCGTGCTCTCGACATCGGGCTCGCAATTGCCCCTTGGGCACGGCCTGCGCAACGATTACCTGGTCCCTGGCGAGGGGAACCTAGGATACCCCCTGCCACACCTGGTCACGGGTATGATTCCTGCCAATCCCACTATGGTTCCTACAAATTCTACTCCTAAGTTCGTATCACATGATGGTGATGGATCTGCTATACATCGCTCATCTCATGGCCCCAAGTTGTACTTTCCCAAATTTAATGCGGAGAATCCCAGATTATGGCATGATCAATGTGTTTTGTATTTCGAGGTGTATGGCACGCATCCGTCAATGATGACAAGATTTGCAACGCTCAACTTCCAAGGTTCCGTGGCTACCTGGCTGCAGACGGTTGAGAGGAGCGGCTGGATCACGGATTGGCAGAAGTTGTATGACTTGGTATTCTTGGTATTCACAAAATACGACAAGGATCAGTACCATACTCAACTTTGTCAGCTTGAATCCCTGAAGCAGATAGGATCCATGGCTGAATACCAGCATTGATCTGAGCAGCTGGCACATGGGATTCTCTTGTACAATACGGCATACGATGATGTTTATTTCATCACCAGGTTTGTGGTGGGCCTCAAAGAGGACATCGAGCCGCGATCACTCTGCATCGACCATAAGATGTGGACATGACGAGTGCGCTGGCACTGCTGCAGAAGGAGGAACTCAATATTGGCAAGCACAAGACTCTTGGGCGGGTTTTCACCAAGGGTCTTGATCGAGGGATGACTGACAAGAATACAACAGCTGATGCTGAAAAAGGGAAGAACAAGCAACAGCGGCCAGACATGGATGAGAAAGTGGCAACACTTAAGCAGTACTGAAGGCGCAATGAGTTGTGCTTCAAATGCAGTGCCAAGTGGGGCCCAAATCATACATTCCTTGATCAGATTCCACTGCATGTATTAGAAGGGCTATTGACAACATTATAGATTCAGGATTTTGATGATACAGATGACATTCAGTCAGATGATGCAGTAACTGAAGATAATGTCATGGCTGTCCAATCTGATCCTAAGCAGAAGGGTGGGAAACGTCAAACCTTGAAGTTATTGGCCAAGATTGGCAAACAATAGGTATTGGTGCTTGTTGACTTAGGAAGCGTGGAGACATTCATTAGTGAGGAGTTGGTGCAAAAACTAAGGTTGCAGACTGAACCTTATGACTCTACAACACTTAAAGCAGTAGATGGGGGTCAGTTGCAGTGTTCATCTCATGTGCCAGCTCTAGAGTGGTGGGTGTAGGGTCTGACATTCAAATCTGATGCCAGAGTGTTAGCACTTCATTGCTATGATATGATAGTAGGAGAAGACTGGCTTGAAGCAGTCAGTCCTATATGGGTGGATTACCTGACCAAAGCCATGCACATTACATATCAGGGCAAGATAACTGCACTCCAAGGTGTTAGGGATCAACTCACTGAGAGCCCACAGATCTCGCCATCTAAGTTGCGTGGTCTCATTCGAGTAGGAGGAGTGTCCTGCCATATTCAGTGGAGTAGTGTGCCTGATACTACAGTCTTGTCGGATGACCAATAGTAGATTTGTGCTATACAGACTGCGTCTGATGAAGTGCAGCAGCCTGAGATTCAGCACTTGATTGTAGAGTACAATCATCTTTTCACCACAACAACCGAGTTGCCACCTAGGCATGTTGCATATCATCAGATAAACCTTATCCCTCGAGCTCAGCTAGTGCGAGTTCGGCCATCTCATTATTCACCAATCCAAAAAAAATGAGATTGAAGCACAGCTACAGGAGATGCTTCAGAATGGGGTAGTAAGGCCAAGCACTAGCTCCTTTGTGTCCCTAGTTCTTTTGGTCAGGAAGAAAGACAGTTCATGGAGATTTTGTGTGGATTACCGTCACCTCAATGCAGTGACATTGAAGCATAAGCATCCCATGCCCGTTGTTGACGAACTGTTGGATGAGTTAAGTGGGGCCACTGTTTTCACCAAGCTGAACTTTCAGGCCGGTTATCATCAAATCTGTATGGCCATGGGTGATGAGCACAAAACAACATTTCGTACACACCAAGGTCTGTATGAATTCTTGGTTATGCCCTTCGGATTGACCAATGCGTTGGCTACATTTCAAAGCTTGATGAATACTCTATTTGCTGCTCTATTATGCCGAGGTGTCCTATTTTTCATGGATGACATTCCCATATACAGTGCTAATATGGAAGAGCATGTCAAACTACTGCGGCAAGTGTTTGAGATCTTAGATGCAAACAAATTTTACATCAAGAGGTCAAAGTGCTCGTTTGCTCAATTATCTGTGGAATACCTTGGCGACATTGTGTCTGCTGCAGGGGTGGCCACAGAGCCACCCAAGGTGGAAGCTGTGCTGTCATGGCCTAAACCAGAGAATTTGAAGCAACTACGTGGATTTCTTAGACTTACGGGATACTACCGCAAGTTTATTCAGTAGTATAGAATGATCAGTCGACCTCTGACCGACTTACCAAGGAAAGGACGACAATTTCTCTGGACACCTCAGGCAGCTAAAGCTTTTGAGCTACTCAAGACCAAATTGGTGCAGGCACTAGTACTGGCAATACCAAATTTCAGTAAGACATTTGTGGTGGAAACAGATGCCTGTGATACTAGGATCAGGGCGGTTCTGATGTAGGATAGTCACCCTATGGCATATCTCAGTAAACATCTCTGCCCAACAAATCAGACGTTATCATTGTATGAAAAGGAATGTTTGGCCATACTAATGGCAGTTGAAAAGTGGCGACCATACTTGCAACATCAGTGATTCATCATTAGGACGAATCATCGAAGTTTGCTCCACTTAACTGAACAACGCATCACATCTAAACTCCAGCAGAAGGCATTGGTTAAGCTGATGGATCTTGATTACCAAATTCAATATAAGAAGGGAGTGCACAATGTGGCTGCAGATGCTTTATCTCGCTGAGTGCAGGAGGAGGATGGGGTAATGGCTGTCTCAGAGTGTTTGCCAACCTGGATATAGTAACTAATGGATGGATATGCTGAGCAACCTAAGGATAGACAACTACTCATTGAATTGAGTGTCAATGGTAATGATCAGAAAGGTTTTGAGTTGGTGGATGGGGTCATTTGTTACAAAGGTCGAGTCTGGGTGGGAGGCAATAAGTTGGCACAGCAACACATACTACAAACATTGCATGACTGTGGCATTGGTGGCCATTCAGGAATCACAACAACCTATAATAGGATAAAAGCATTATTTGCTTGGCCTCATTTGAAGGCTACAGTTCAAAGTTTTGGCCAATGTCAGGTGTGCCAACAAGCCAAGGTAGAACATGGGAAATTACCTAGGCTACTGCAACCCTTATCGATTCTAGAACAAGCTTGGTAGATTGTTAGCCTTGACTTCATTGAAGGGTTGCCATCTTCAAACAGACACAATGCTATATTAGTGGTCATTGACAAACTCACTAAGTATGGGCATTTCATTCCCATTCATCATCCATACACTGCAATGTAGATGCAAAGGTATATGTGGACAATGTGTACAAACTCCACGGCTTACCTCAAGTGCCGATTTCTGATGGGGACCCAGTGTTCACGAGTACAGTGTGGTAGGAGCTGTTCAAATTGTCAGACACCAAATTGATGATGAGCTCATCATATCACCTCAAATCGATGGGCAAACGGAGAGATTGAACCAGTGTCTAGAGGGTTTTCTTAGCTGTACTACGCACTCTTGCCCACGCCAATGGAGTAAGTGTCTACCCATTGCTGAATATTGGTATAATACGACATATCACTCAGCTCTGGGGCACAGTTCGTTTGAAGTCTTATATGGCCACGGTCCGGGGCATTTGGGCATAACAAATCTTCAGACTTGTTCAATACCGGAGCTTGAGCAGTGGCTTCATGAGTGACAGCTACTGACTCGGTTGATTCAACAATAGTTACAGAGAGCTCAGCAACAAATGAAATCTCAAGCAGACAAGAAATGAGCAGAACATTCATTTGAGCCTGGAGACATGGTTTACATTAAGTTGCAACCTTATGTCCAAACTTCAGTAGCCCGATCTAACAAGAAGTTGTCATTCAAGTTCTATGGACCGTTTCAGGTGTTGGAGAAGATTGGAGAAGTTGCTTATCGGTTGGACTTGCCGGCTACCAGCCGTATTCATCCAGTGCTCCATGTATCCTAGCTAAAGAAGCAGGTTAGGCCGGATGCAGTAATCTCTAATGATATATCGACTATTGTGATGGACCCAATGCAGAAGATGCTCCTAGAGAAGGTGATTCATACCAGGCTCATTCAATGTGGATCTAGAAACGTGAAGCAAGCTTTGGTTCAGTGGGATGGCCTTCCAGCATCTCTAGCAACTTGGGAAGCTGAAGCCGATGTGAAGCTCGATTAGTACTGACAAGTTTCAGCATGAGCACATGCTTGTTCTTAAGGGGGGACAGTGTCATGACTTGGTAGTCACTATAGGTGGGCTAGGTCTGTTAGAGAAGTTGGTGAGAGCGTTGCCTTTGGCAACCGACCCTGTAGTGTGCCTGACAATATAAGCCATCGGTGTCTCCTGCGATGGACAGGCTGTAATAACTGAATTCTGTTATCATTCTATTCAATACAGCCCCGCGGACATCAGCCGCGTTCCTCCCAATTCCCACCTCATGCTTGCTCCTATCCCGAATTCCATCTCTTCTTACTAGGATCGTTATAGTGCATGCATGCCTTGTACCGTTTTTCCTTCATTCATACTGCCACACTTAAGTTTTTTAAAGTGGTTGCCTCTACTTATTATCTGTCCATAGAAATCAATGATTTATATAGACATACATCCCCACTCTCTAAAACCCAATCATCTCTAGAGATCGATAGGTAGAAGCGGACCGAAAGATAGTTGCCTCTATGAACCGATTACCACGGGAGATGAAACTCAAGATAATGTCCTCAAGAGTTTCTTATTTACCACTGCACCTCAAAGTCACTTGTAATTAAGCGGTTGATACAATCCATTTGTATTTATTTTATCAAATATTGTAATGCATATTTGAGACTCTAAACAAACTCAAATAGAACAGTTTGAAGTAAAAAGTATTGGTATTTCGTATGTTTAAGTGAACGATTCCCCAACTGCACAGAATATTGATGTAGCACTTCACCTGAAAGTATTTCCAAGTACTTTTTTTTTTATTTTTTATCCATAGGGATACTGGTGGCTGAAGTAACCATACCAGAGTTTGCCGAATGCAGTGCCTCTCCTAGAAGGTTGCCGATTGTTTATGTATCAAGCCAAACTTGGCACACAAGTTCTAGGTCATATATATATATATATATATATATATATATATATATATATATATATAGTTACAACAATCAGGAGAATCTAAACTATCTAAACTTAGCCTAGTTGTAGATAGACTATACAAATATGTCTCAACACCCCCCTCAATCACAACTTCACCAAGTTGAGATTAGAACGAAACAACTAAAGCTTATGAATAGGTAATAGCTTCGTGAATCCATCAGCCAAATGGTCCACAGAAGATATGAGCTGAATTTGAAGCTGTTTGTTTGCCACGAGACCGACGGAGTAAATTGCACTAACTGAACTAATTGTCTTGGTTTTGAGAATGGCTCTCTCCACCCCGTTCTCCCCTCCACTACTAGGATCCAGCCTTGTCATGACACCTATATTGGGTTGCAATATGACTATTTTGGTTGCCGTACAGATCAATTGCATCTATGTATGATTGTTGACAAGTGGTTGCATTTGGAACGGTACAATAGGTTCTTGCATCCTTTTAGATGTGGTGTTGCAATATGGTGGTTTTTGCAATGCACATAAAAAAATAATGCAACCACGATATGGTTTCGAGTACGGATATTACGACGACTAGCATAAACATGTGGTTGCAATGTCCAATATTGCCACGAACTATATGGTTGCCATATGGCAATATTGCCACATCATTGTTGTGTCGGAATATAAACATATTACAATAGAGTGTGCTCCGTTGCAACAAGAATTGTTGCAACGAAATGCATTTGGTGGCTATAGCCTCAATTGCAATGCATAATATTTGGTTGCATTAAGTTCTGTTGCCATGTATATTTATTGATGGCAAGAAAACAATATCGCAACAAAACTTTATTAGTGGTCAATAGGTCTTATGGCAATACACAAAGTGTGTGGCAATAATATTTATTGCAACCACATATAATCGTTATATGTTAGTTTATTGCAATGAGGAATTTTTTATTGGCACCTATTTCATTTCATATTTGGGTATTAAATTGGTGTTGCAAAATAATTATACCATGATTACAAATTTCATCATCACATATATGAAATAAAACCTTCATTAACTTTAAACATATGTCTAAAACTCAACGAGAGTAATTATACAATCATCAGAATAATGTTAGACAAACATGAGCACACCAGAATAAAAACATCCTCTCAAACTATTGTCTGTAACTATATTTGGCATAAAAAACTAAATCTTGCTTCACTTGAAGTATGGCTTCAGTTATTCATGTCTTGCTATCATCACCAGCATGCAGGCATAATTCTTCTGGATGCCCATGTTGCCCTACATTTTATAAACATCACCAGCATGCAGGAATTGTATGTTAGTTTATTAGCCAATTATCCTCATTGCCACCCCATTAATACCATTCTGTGTTACTGAACTAATGCAAGCAATCGACCTTTAAGGCTTTGTAAATACAGTAGTCTCTTTTCACTAATTGATGTTCCGTTCTCACCAAATCACTGAAATTTTGAACATGATGATTCACATGGCAGGTCCAAAAGAGATTCTGTAGTGGCACTGCTTTAGCTGTGAAACCTGCTTCTTGTGACCTTGTCATGCACTTGCCCTCGCTGTGTGATCTACCACAACTCACCTGTTTGGCTCCCTTTTCTCATGCTGATCTACGTACCTAACTCTATAACTTTATATAAATAATTGGCTAATGATTACATGTTTTTTATTCTGAAAAATCAAGATGCCATTAATTATGTATAGGAAAGGTCTTTGTTTGTAAAATTGAAACCACATCAATACCCATGAAATTAATCATTTTGTACCACCATTGAGCTTGTCGAGGCGTCCTGCCAGGACCACAGGATGTTGCTGGCAGTGCCTGTGCTTACTACTCTTTGTTTGTTGTTAGGCTTTACTCTGTTCCACCGTCATTAAATCTCCCTTCTCATCAACTAATTTTCGGCATGCTGTGCCCTATGCATTGGTTCACGATTGGTTCACATGCTTCGTCATTGAGCTTTGTCATTGAGCTTCGATTGGTTCACATGCACAGGGCACAGCATGCCGAAAATTAGTTCACATGCACAGTTGGAGCACAGGGCTCAATCGATTGGTTCACATGCACAGTTGCTTCGTCATTGAGCTTCTGTGATTTGGTGATAAGGGACTCAATCGAAGCTCAATGACATAGCAACTCAAGATGTCTGACATGTGAGCATCACCCGAGTCCATCTCTTAATTAGTAAATCAGTAATCCTAGCTAGAGTTTCCATTAATTTTTTTTGGGGAAGAACTGAACTTAGATGAGCTTTAATCCTTTCCCACTGTCCTTTCCTGAATGAACTTTGATGCAATACTATCAATGTTTAGATCCCTCCAAAAGTGTACCTATCTTGAGGTTTATGCACATTAATTTAGTTTGTTGGTACTGTGATAAGGTAATGTTAACTGAACTTTTGTTTTGGCAGGACCACACTACGCCGAATTGTTTTCATAGTCCAAGCTTTGTGTATAAGATCTAGCCTTAGTTATGTAAACCAAGTAAAGGGGCAGCTGCGGGGAATCTATGGTTGTGTGTTTTAATTCTCATTATTATTATTGAACCTGTAAACATGTTGCCAACTTTCAGATATATAATGTATTAGTTTTTGCAAATGCATGAGGCTAACAACTATTCTGTGACAATTGTCAGAATTTGCTTGGACCATACATAATTGGGTCGCTAGATTGTATTTAGGGTCTATTTTTCTCTTATCCAGACATGTAAACATCTTTTTTTTGAAAATGTAAGAGAACTACATTTCATTGTATTATAGAGATGAAAGGGGGGGTGGTCCCCAACAGGATCCTCGGTTTCCAAATCGCCTATTTTTTGTAACAATATTTTTTAATGCCTCAAATGTTGTTCTTAGGGACTACTTGTAAATGCCTTCTTTTGTGGCTTTTTAGGGATTTTAGAACATTGTCTCTACTCACATAGAAATATAGAGAACTATTTTTTCATAGCTTCTTGTTAGGCTTAGAACCAAGAATCATTGGACTCAGATTTTGAGCTAAACTGAAGTCATGTGAAAAGTAGTTGTAATCTGACTAGATTTTTATCGACCTTAAGGATAAAATTCTAGATAATCCTACATAATTGTAGGGTCAAGATAAGTAGTGATATTGCTCAATAACGTCAAAATAATTATACTATTCTCCTATTTAATTTTATCTGGTGATCAGTGGTATGCTTAGCATTTAGATATTTGGCTCATGGATCAGTTAAGGAATTAACGTGGGAAATCGGGGTCGAGGGGTCGTGGTCCAATGTGCAGCTAGAGGTTTGTTGTTGCCTCCGGCGATGGCAGTGGCGTGGCATGGCATTGGGCGACAACATGGTGGGGTCGCGCGACCTCTGCCATGGGCGGTAGGCAGGTTGGAGCGGCGTACGTACGTAGCTAGTTGTCGCTGATAATAGGGACATCACGATGACTCGTCTGGTGGGCTCCCTTTGCTTTTGGCCCATGTGCACGATGCCCACGGTATAATAGCAATATAACTCTTCTTGCAATGACATATACTCCAATGTAGCTACATATAAAGCTGGTGACAATAGAACCTCAACAGATGCAACAAATGACTTTTTTGATGCAATATAATAAGATCTTTCACAAAGTTGGGCAACATGCAGGCAACAAAGTTTCATCGTGGCTATATTCAGAACTACTTGCAACCAATCATTTTTTGGATGCAATATAGAACTCATCTATCACAACGCAAGTCAAAATTAAGACAACTTAATTACTTTTGTGGCCATATGTGCAACTACTTGCAACCAACTTTATAATGGTGGCAACAACACCTAGCTATCGCAACGCAACATCAATATCATTACAACTCAACACTAGCTGTGGCAATAGGCACCTATACTCGCAACCGCCTTTTCTACCATGGCATTAGCGCCTACCTCTTTCAGTAGAGTGTATGACTAACGCAACATACAGTTTTGGTGGCTATAAGGCCCATATATCGCTACCAATTATGATGTTGGTTGCCATAGAACCAAATATTCCAACCAAATGTGTGTTGTTGCAAAAAACAAGTGGTGCTAAAAGGTCAAATCCTTGTAGTGTCCCACCCCCTCCTCCACCCTCTCGACCACCAACAATGGCGTCTCCCTTTGATCTAAGAGCCCAGTCATGGCAGAGCTTTTGGATCTCTGCTTCGATCCGAAAATCAAGTTCACCTCCTTGGTCGCTGTTCGCTTTGGCTGTTTGATGAGTCCACCCATTGCCTTCTCCCCATCAGCTTTTTACCTTGTGGTGAGCTTTGATAGATCTGCTGTTTGTCTCAATGAGGATTCAGTTGGTTTAATCCTTCAAGCATGCCTTGGTGGCGTTGGTAAAGATTTTAATGTTATTCATCTTTTGGGCTGGATGTTTAGCTTTTCACTCTCTTGCAAAAATGTTGGCTTCATGATCTACAAACTTAAGAGTTTCTCTTGCAAATCCTTTGCTACCTTCTTCCATCTTTGAGGTGGAGGAGGTCCTAATTGGCGTAGAGAATTTGATTTGTGGCATTTGGAGCAAGAGTCTGAATGGACCACTATTGGTTCAAAAATCTAAGAAGAGCTTTGTTGATGTTGTTCGCTCTTCTTCTGTCCCTAAACATCCTGTTTTCCTTCATTTGTGATACCTTGATAATTATCATGTGAATTTTGATGATTTTTTCTCTATTCTTAAGAAGATCTTGGGGTTTATCTCTCACGATCCTAAGATTTCTCATTCTAAGGGTCATATTCCACCTGCTAGACCAAAGCGTGTTCTTCGCAGGGTTCAAAAAGTAAAGGCTTCTAAGTCGGTGCTATCACAGGAGGAATTTGCAATGGATTTGAATAAGGCATCTTTTCAGGGGCAATCAATCCTCAGGAATTCAAAAGCAATGTCCCCTAACTCAGCCTTCAAGGCCCAAGCCCCAATCTAGCCCAACCCAACGTCCAATGAAGGAAGTTACATGTTTTAAGTGTTTGGGCCCACGCCACTTCAGGAAGGATTGCACTCAATCTGTCAGGTGCAATCAATGCTTCAATTATAGGCATACTTCCTCCATTTTCCGCTCTAAGAATCACACTCAATGGCGTTTTTGGCCGGTTTCCTGTTTGAAAGACAGAGGGGAGCCTTATTTATACCCTGGTGACCCTCACATTCTTAAGTCCTCTGCCTTCCCTAAATCCACCATCACACCGCTCTCCTTAGAAACCCTAGTGCAAACATGGCGAACTAGCCCGTCGATCCCCTCCCGCATGTGCCATTCGGTTTCACGCTTGAAGAACTAGTGCCACGGCTGCCGCTCCACCATGAGGTCTTCATCACCGGGTGCTACACCCTCTACAATGAAGATATGGCGATTGTCAGGATGCAACCGCTGGTCCACAAGGATGACTTTGGCAAACTCAAGACCATGCTCCGCACCTTCTTACATGATATTCATTAGGTTCACACCATAGAAATCCTGCCTTGTGCACTCAGTGATGCTTATGTTAGGTTCAATAGCGTGCTAGAGAGGGAAAGATTTCTTGGACCAGTTTTTTATTTTGGTAATTATGCCATGTCTGTGATAAAGCATGATGAATCCAAAAATGCGCGTACTTTTGACCTAGATCGGGAGGCCTGGGTGCTATTGGTAGGTTTTCTAGAGGATCTCAAAAACTCTATTGGCATAGCTAAAGCAGTGTCTGGTTTTGGAATCTTAGTGCATTGGCATGAACCTAATAATATTGCTAGAGTCGTTGCAAAGGTTTATTTGAATGATGATGCTAAAATACCTGACTCTGTGAAAGTGAATGTTGGCCTCCCATAGAAGGGAAGATCCTAGACTCTACCCTGTTTCATTTTGAAAAAGCAGAGTGTCATTGAGTTGCAGGATGAAGAAGCTTTTGTTACTTTGGGCCCTTGCACCCCTAGCCCTCGAGCGTCCTCGTTGGATGGGGTCAGTTCCTCTAGCAAGCTCAGATGCAACTCCTATTGGATCCAACAACGGCTCAGCCATGAATGTGGATGGTGGGGGCCCAACAAGCCATTGGCAGCAGCATTGGCCCCCCAAGACTCAGATGTGGTTGCTATAGAGAATGTAGTTTAGCCTGCTTCGGTTGAGGCTGGTCAATTTGTTGCAGGGGTTGTTGTCTAGGCTACTGAGAATGTTGAAATTGAAGTTGGGAATGTGGGTTGAGGAGATGATCAGGCACACCCTAGTGCTCCTAGTACCCATTGCAGTGCAGATTACAGCATCAACAGCACCAAAAGTCAAGTCTGTTATTGTTGGCCCATCGACTACTTCTGATCCTATCGTCATTGTGGTGCCCTCCCTCCTAAAGAAGGTATCTAATTTCATATCCTCTAGTCCTTCTCCAATTTTTCTCAGGCATCTTTCCATGTTAAATATCAATCATGACACTCATGTGCCTTCTTACTTCACTGATAATCAAATCCTTGTCCACCTTGCATTCATTTTGTCTCCACAGCGGTGGACAGGCCCTGGAAAAGATTGCTCTAGATTCTTTTGAAGAGGAGGACGAGGAACCTGAGATGATGGCACAGGAGGAAGAAGAAGAACTTGACATGTTGCAGGAAGAAGAAGATCCTAACATGGTGATGTAGGAAAAGGAGGATTCTGATTTGGAGATGCTAGATGCCCCCTATCTTCATGACCCCAAGGAAGAAAAGGGTTGTTAAGGTGAAATAAAAGCTAGACGATAGCTTCTTGAGGCGCAGCAAGAGGGTCTCACAAAAGCTTGAAGGATTCAAAGTTGCGAACAGTGCTAGGAAGTTCAAGGAGGCAAAGGGTACCAAGAAGCCCAAGGAGTCAAAGAGTGCCCAGAAGGCCAAGGGGGCAACGAGTGCTAAGAAGCCAATGGAGTCAGCTGCAAATGTTGAGGAACCTGTGCCTCTTGCCATGATCCCACCACCTAACAAGGAAATTGCCCCTCATCTTCCTAGGGAGATCCTAGAAGGCGTTGGGCATGGTTTCCTGCATATCTAGTCTGTAACAACCCTGGTTTTCGAGCAACCAAAAATGCGAGCTTTTTAAAAATTTTCCTGCAATGGTGTGAAGCATGTAGCTTCTAGGACAAACCACTAATAAACTATTGCATTCATTTAGAATTGTTTGTAGGAGAGTGCTTGTGCTTTTGAGTTAGGTTCGTGTTTGAGTCTTGTTAGAGTTTGGAGTGCACAAATTCGTAGCAACTTCCTCCAAAATCTCCTTTGAATTCCCTCTCAAATTCTCCTTGAAATTCATCCCAATCTCCTTTTGAATTTCTCTTAAATCCTTGAAATGAAAAAGGAAAAATCCCTTTCCTTTTTCTCTGCTCATCTAGCCCAAATCAACCCACTCCCTCTCCCCCTTCTCCACCCATGCCAAGCCTTGCTCCCCTCCTCTCCTTGGCCCAACCAGCGCCATCAGCCGAAGCCCGGCTCACCTCCCTCCGCTGGCCCACCAGCAGCTCCCTCCTGGCCCGCTCACACGTGTAGCCCGCTGGCCCCCGTAGGCCCGCATGCCCTGCCTAACCCTAGCGAGAGCGGATGCTTCCAGCCACCGTCGCCGCACCTCGAACCGCGTCGCGCCCCCGCCTCGGCGTCCGTAACACCACCCGCGTGATTTGCGCTGCATGTCCTAGTACAGACACGGGCGCCTAGGATAGTAACACCCTAGGTGTTAGGCTCCCATTTGCACTTGCATAGCATAAGCATAATCATAAGCATGAGCATATGCATCTTATATTACATGTTGCATTCTTGATGTTTCACTTTGTTGCACCTCAATATTTCATCCTGCAGCATATGTTGCATAGTTGCAATGTGTATGTGTCAACTATATGTAGCTCTTCTATGTTGCACCTAGTACCCTAGCAATGTTGCACATGTCCCACAAGTCATATTTCATGTGTTGCATACCCTATGTTTCATTAGCTATGCTTGGATGTTTTATATGTTTCAATTGAATGTTTCAATTACTATATGAGCTTGGAATGCATGCATTACATACAAATGAGTGTGGTGACTCACTAAAACACTTTAACTATGTTTAGGAACCCAAATGGAACAATGTTCATGTTGACCACTTAGCTTAATTATGCTTCTAATTGATGGTTGACTCTAGTTGACCACTAGAGTGCTTTTGTCTGACCAAATAGAAAGTACAACTTAGAGTGTTTGTATGGTTATGCACCCTTAAGCAAAGTTATAGAAAACTTAATAAGGAACAAAATTTGTTTAAGGGCCATGTAATGAAAATGTGCCTAACATGTTGAAAAATGGCTCACAAGGCAAATTTAGGAGTTGTTTCAATACTTAGAATTATTTTAAGTCATATGTGACTTTTAGTTTCAATGTCCCCATGTTTGGAGCATTGCCAATTGAAATCCATTCCAAATTAGAATGGGACCCTTTAAGCAAAGTTAAAGTACTCATGTAGATCTAGCTAATGGTGAAATTGGTTAACCAAATTAGCAAGTGAATTAAGAGTTTGAAGGGGGAGAAGATGCTCCGTCAGTCACCTTATCGGGGCCTGATGGCCATCTCTGGCTGCCCATCAAGGCCGACTGGTGCCAAGCTGTGCCCGCCATGTGGCGACCGTACGCCGGCACCAAGCCCCCAGGTCAGGCCGAGAGGGGCTTCAAGGCCACCATGACGTATTATTGTCCTCGTTCGCTGCTCCCGTGCCCTCTCTCGCTCTCGCGCAACGCCACAGAGGCGACCTCGCCGTCGCCATGCACTTCGCCGCTGCTTTGGACCACAGCCACCGCACCGTAGCTCGCCCGTGTGCATGCATTGCTTCGCCGTGAGCTGCGCCACCTCGTCGACCTTCTTGCAGCATCTATTGAGCCGAGGTGAGAGCATGGCGGCCATTTCCTTCCCCGTGGCCTCACCGGAGTTCCGGCGGACTTCGAGCTCGTAGTGGCCGACCATCACCGGAGCTCCCTTGCTCCTCTCTCTCTCTCTCATCGCATCTTTCCCGCAGGTGCTTGAAGCTCATACTGAGCTTAGTTGAGCCACGGTGGCTGGTGTTCGTCGGAGCACCGTTGCGACCTCGTCGCCGTCTGCCATTGTCGTTGGTGAGCATGCTCCGGTAGCCCCGCGCCTCCATCTTCACCACCATCCGATGCGGCTCGTCGAGGTGAGCACGCCGGTGCCCTCGGTCCCGCCAGAATCCTCGCCGACGATGATCTAGAGGCGGTCAACGACGTGACCTGTCTTGCGGTGGCTGACGGATGGGGTCGGATTGACCACGGGGTCCACACGTCAATGGCTAGGATTTAGGGTTTTGTTTTATTCTTTTCAAGAAAATGATGCAAACTTTGAAAAATCGTATCTAGAGTTCTAGGAGTCCAAATTGAGTGGTTCAAGTTGGGTTGTGCTCCTAGTGTGGTCTAGTAAAATAATTAGTTATGAATTATATTGTTTATTCCCTAATAAACTTTGGAAAATCATAATTTGAGTTTTCTTTTAAGGTGATTCCACTTGGGTTAGTCTTGTGTTAATTTGTAGTATCAAGAAAAAAATATGAAATATGTTGTTTGACACTTTTCAATATACTTTCTTAATTATGCTCATATAATACATGCTAACTTGTCAATTTTGTGGAGAATGTTTTTATTGTTCAAATGACTTGAAAATTTTACAGTAGTCTTTTGGTAATGTGTAGAAGCCACTGTAATTTTTGTAGATTTTACTGTGCAATTTTGCTATGTGACTAGTTTTCCACATAATTATCTAAATAAATTAATAAAGGCACGAAAAGAATTTATTTGGAGGTGGACACCATGTTTCCTAATGTTTTTAGGATGTATCCTAACTAGTTGTAGCTTTGGTTTTGGTCAGGCATGAGTTTGAAATACATGTGAAGTATTATTTTCTCTTTAATGCTATTATAGTGGTTTTCTGGACAGTTTCTAGGACTATGTAAATTGCATTAAGTAAATTATGTTTGCTGGGAAACTTGTCTATATCAAAGTTGTGGATTACTTACTCATATAGCTTGTGTTAAAGTTTGATGGCATTTTGCCATGTAGCGTTTGAGTTATAGCTGTTCAAAATCAGGGTCCAGAACTTGCTGCTCTTTGGAATTTCTGGACCAGTTTTGATAAATCAAATTGTTTGACCTAGTTAGCTTAAGATTCATGCTGAGACATATAAAGATGGATTGTAGACAATTTTATAAGCCATCCAGAATGTCTTTCTGCATGTCATTTGAAGTTGTGTAACTCCAGTTATGCTTTAATCTTGTAGCTGCTTCCTGCGGTCTATGTTTGCTGAAATGGGTGATGCACTGGGTTGCTTTACTTAAGCTTGATATGTATGTTATAGATGCTTAGTCTAATGTAAACAAGTTGCTAGCTGCAGGTGCTAGGAATTTAACTGATGATTAACATCTATACCTTAGGTTGCTAGAGCTTGGTGAGTTTGTATCCTTGCTTAGAGAAGAGATCTGCACTTACTCAGTAAAGTGATTTGAATAGGGTTTTGCACCTCCTCGGTCAACGAATGCTAATCTTGTTATATCATCTTACTGTTTCCATGTACATGTTCATGTGTTCATCATGTCACTTCATCTCTTGTGCATACATGATATTTATCTTTTACATATGCATGCAACAGGTGTTCCGGAGGGGGTCACTTTGTTGGAATTCGAGGGGCTAAACCCGGAGGAGCGTCTAGCAGCAGAGGAGCAAAAGGTCTTGGCACCAGAAGGAGGAGCTCCTTATGAAGAGCTGCCTGTGTGCCCTAACCACCAACCCTCTTCTTTCATCAAAGGCAAGCCCCGGAGCATTCTAAGACTCCTATGTTTGTGAAATACAATTTGAGTATCTTATATGTTTGATGCATTAAGTTATAGGAGTTGGTTGGAAACCTTACTGCATATATACCTTCTCCTTGTCTAGTAAATATGCCTTGAATCCTATTTAGGTTTAGGATCGAATACTTGCTTAGCCATGCTTAGATTAGTAGAGTCAGGTGATTTCCTGTGACCTGCAAGATAGGACCGATCGGGTCACGGTTGGCTATATTTGATATCGTGGAAATAACCATGTGTTAATAAAATAAATGAAGACCGGGCAGGACGTTGATAGTGAAGCAACAAGGCAAGGAGGTCTTGGTTGTGGATCTATCCCCGTCTGTGTCATTTAAGGACCAATTCGTTGTGCGTTCTGTTGTCATGTTGAACGCATGCCTAACATTTAGCTAGTCGGATAAGTCATTCCGACCGCGAAGCAGAGTAGCTAAACTCAGGCCGAAAGTCAACAAGTATAAAGTGTGCACTCTGGAGGAAGCAAGGATGTGCGGGGAGCTATTGGCGTGAGTCCAAGGGCGGGTAACCAGTCCCAAAAGTCCTGGCAGAGTGTCATCCCTAAGAGTGCGACGCTGATTGGGCCCGCGAAGTTGGTTCTTGAGTTGTACCAAAGGTGACCCGATGCGACCCCAGTGGGGAAAGTATGGGTTTGTGTTAGGAATAATTCCCTAGCCAGGTAGGAATCGATTCGAGTTGTCGTCTCTCCCAGATAGTGAGAACTTGATAAAGCTGTGGCAACGTAGAAGCACTAAATGAACTTGATGGTTAAGATGATGATGATGACTTTATTATACCTGATATGGTTATTAATGTTTGTATCTTAACCAAGTGATTGCTCTAGTATAGGTGCTAATCTAGATGATAGGTTAATATTTATAACTTGTTGCTAAGAAAGGAAAGGCTACTTCTCCGTTACATAAGCTTTTCTGCAAAATGTTGTCAAGCGAGCTCCACTTATATATCAGCCTTGCATACTCCTTGGTGTCAGTTTATTTCTGGTTTATGACGGGTAAGTCTAGCTGAGTACATTCTCGTACTTAGGGTTTATTCCCTCTTGTTGTAGATGACATACTTTATCAAGGTTACTGCAAGTATTGTCTCTACCTAGCGGGTGATGAAGACTAGATCATGGGCATGATCTCCTTTGTTATCTCGTCCAGATGCTTTTGTTGGCTATGACCATAGAACTGGCTTGTATTTGAACTAAGGGTGTGTGTTGTGTTTTAAACTATTTGCTTCCACTACTTTCGAACATGGTTTGTAATAACTGATGTGACTTCGATGTATATGAGCTACTTGTGAACTACTTGTGAAATGTTGTAATATGTGATGTGTTATGTTGAATCATGTATGATCCTGGCTTACATGTTGGTTTGTTTGAAATCCCTCATGATTTTATTAGACTACCGGAGTTATATAGGCTCAAGTATGACAATTCAATCACTTCGGTGATTGTTTTTGTACTTGTGCTCTTATAATTTTGGGGTTTTGTTACAAGGATGACTGGCACCCCTCCGAACCCTAGCGTGCTATGCTATGAAGCCCGTAGCTGCCGCTCCTTTCTCTATTCCCAATCCACTACTGCTGCCGCTCCACCCTCGCTTCTTCTAGCACCGGCCTCGCTGCTCCATACCACGTGGAGCACCATAGTAGATGAGCGCCGTCGTGCAGGAGCTGCCCATAGTTGTGCCACAACACCACACCGCCACGACCCCGAGCCACTTCGCCGAGCCTCTGCACCACCACGCCACCTTGCCAACCTCTTCCTCCTCGTCGACCGATGCTAGAGCTAAACCACGGCACCATCGCCTTCTTGCTCCGCCTCATGACCAAGCCGCGCCTTCTTCTTTGTCGTGTCGATGACTCGTCCTCGTCGTGCACCACCTCACCGAGCTACAATGCTAATCCATCGGGGCTTCCCCTTGCCATGCCCCTGCTTCATCCTTGTCGTTCTAGTGACCCCGTCCTCGCTGAGCACCCTAACACCGAGCCGCTACTCCTCACTGAGCATGGAAGACTGTGATGCAAGCCCTGCTGCATCCACATCACGCTCTGCCTCCTCCTCTCACCAAGCTTCATGATGTCGCGCTCTACGTCATCCTCATCACGACCATGCTGGGCCATCTCCACCACGTTGGACTCCTACACCAGCACCATTCTGCAGCACCACCTCACCGTTGACGAGCTTCATCTCTGCCACCGGGAGGCCATCCCTGCTCATCACCACTAGGAGTCGAGAACCAGGGCTGCAGAACGTGCCGACCTCCTGCTGCTCGCCGTAGCCCCCAACCACCATGACTAGAACCACCTCTCCAGCAAACCGTCATCCTCCTCCGCGCCGGTGAGCCACGGTGGCCCAAAAGCTTCGACCTTTTTCCTCTTTGCCGATGACCTTGCCATTGTTCTTGTTGAGCGTTGCCTTCGTGCTGTTGTTCTCATCGACACAGGGAAGCTACGACCTTGCTGCTCCATTGTTTGGGAGCTGGACAACGACACCTGGCCTTCTTCCTCGCTACTAGAGTCGCGTCCAGCAGCAGCAGCTACCACACGACCACCTGCTGCCACGTCTAGCCAACCTTCGGCCAGCCGTAGCAAGCCCTTCACCGTCATGGTCGAACCTTTGAACCTAGTCGATGCCGTTCTCGATGTCAACAAAGCTCCTATTTTCATTTCCTTGCTCTATCATACTTGTGATGCATGATCTATCTATATCGATTATCTATACTTGATACATGGTCACCTACATGATATCTATACCTATGCCTATGTTGTGCCTTTGTGCCGGTCTATCTTGATGCAATGGATGTATGTGCTACTCCTCCATCGGTTGTCATCTTGTGTGTTTATTTGTCATTGTCGGTGGACCGAGCCTTCAAGCCGGTCGAGGGAATTATAGTTCGTTTGACCATTCTGGTCGTGGGTTCATCCTACCGTGGCCGTGATGCCAAGCAAAGCTCGTTCCCTCATTTTAGTTGTCTCCATTTGACTACGATTGCTGGTAACCCAATTCGGCCCTAGGACATGGCCATTGTGGACTCGACATCGATGTGGCTCTTATACTCACCCGATGAGCCCTCCGTGACTTAGTCTAGTGGGAGGTGAATTAGGTAACGACAATCGCAAGACTACAAAAGCCAACTCGCAGGTATAGCTTGTGGTTGAGAGTTCTCCTCACCATGACCATCGAGCTTTACCTCTTTTGCTCGCTTGTTTATCCTAACCACCTCGTATGCTTGTACCACTTTGACCATAACGTTCCTTCGGATCTAGCGGTGACAACTGCATCGCTACGGACCTTAGGGATAGCCTTGTGCCAATTTAGTTGAACGGTCGTGGTGCCCTACGAGTGGGTTTAGATCGTGGGATCATGTCTCCTTTCTTCCAACCTTCATCCATTCCATGACGAGTTCCCCCTCTTTGGTCGCCATAGCAACAACGGGAATCAAAGGAATGGAAACAAGAGAGCAATAAACACCAAACAAGCGAAGGGCTCAATCCACATCTTACTGGATCGACGAGGATTGAGAACAAGAGAGGAGAGAAGAATGGAATCTGCACTTCTTTGACCAACTCGTCACGGAGTTCTGTGGTGCTTAAGCCCTTGTATGCTTGTACCTATTTAGACCATAGCATTTCTTTGGCTCTTGCGGTGACAATCGCTTCGCTAAGAACCCTAGGGATGTCTTAGTGCATTTAGTGCACCAAGGTCATGGTACCCTACAAGTAGTTTGAGCACTCAAGTTCTCTTGTGTGTTTCTCCTTTCGATGCTCCATCTCTTGCAATGGCATGTGGATTGGAAGAAGTAGACCACATCCCTTCTCTTGTCTCTCCCATTCCACCCTCTCTTGGTTCTTGTCAATTATAGTGACACATTGATTGAGAGAGATCGGAACTGCTTCCTTTCCCCGTTAGCCGCTCTTTTTTATTCTCGTCAATCTCCATGACGCCTGGATCGGAAGACCGTGAGCTGTGGTGTTCGCTTAAGATGAGCTAGGGTCTATGCCATTTTTATAGAAGCCATACAATTCAGCACGATTGACCTAGGAAGTACTAGCTAGGCTAAGACTTAAGCTTGTGCTTGGCGAACAACCACTTCTATTTCTTTTGGCCCAGGGATTGGACATCCACTGAGAGGGCTAAGTCTTTTTCCCTTGTTGTTCTTTTGGTGTTGTTCGATCTTCCTTTGTCTTGTTGCCTTTTAGTGGATTGATTGATCTTTGCTTGTTTGTCACTCTATTGATGTAGTTACATCAAGGATAACATTGATTAGACCAAAACTCATGAAAGCCCAAGTTTAGTTTTGGTAATTAATGATACCAAGTTGCTAATGCCATCGTGTTAAGTGAATTGAGTTAGGCATAGCAACACATGTGATGAAGGAGCAAGGAGCATGATGGTGATGGCCATAAGATCACAAGTGCATGGAGATAAAGATGATGGTGAACATGCACATGGGTGATGGACAAGGAATGAGATGATCAAGGCAAAGGTATAATCATAGGATTCTCTTTTGCCGGTCTAAAGATGAGTAGAGAAGTGATTGACCGGCTTTAGGATTGATAGCCGACTATCAAGAGGGGCAATCACGGTCATCTCATGAATCAAGTGCTACTAGGTCCATATTCTTGAGCATATGCATTTAGGATCTAGTGAGTTGCTAACTCTTTTGAAGAAAATGATTGTGAAAATGCTAACACACATGCACATGGTGATGTACACTTGGTGGTGTTAGCACATTTGCGAAGGCGGTGGAGTTTAAGCGGTAGAGAGGGGTTTGGGGTCGGCAGGATTCAGGCGTTTTTGAGGAAATGAAATGTTTATTTTCCACTACGTCGGTGGCAGAGATTTTCTCTAAGTCATCGTGGATAGAAACGGAGGCAAACAGAGGTCACTGGTAGTGACCGGACGCGGTTCGGTTTGATTGGACACGTCCGGTCAGTGGCAAAGCAGCGCACGGCGTGGGTGCGGTCAGTTCAATCGGCGCGTCCAGTCCCTCGTGGAACCGAAGCATCCGATCACGCACCTAGAGAACAGCGTGAGTCTCAGAGCTGATCGGATGTGGTAGCACGTCCGGTCATGTGCGACCGGACACGTCCGATTGATGAAATCGCTCTCTGGACCCTTACTAGACTCAAACCGGACGCCGGGTGTAACGTGTCTGGTCAACTCTAGCGTCACGTCCGGTCTTGCTTTTGGCGATGTCACACAGGTGTGACCGCACACTGTGGCTTTGTCCGGTCAATCTGACTTGTGTGTCCGGTCAGCGTGCGCAGAGTAGTTTCTTTGTTCGTAACGGCTCTATTCTTTGTAGTGGCTTATAAATACTCATTTGGCTGGCCTTAGAAGTCCCTCTCTGACTCTCTGAACACTTGAGACATACTTTGAGCATAGAGAACATCCCTTCCACTCATCTCCTTGCTTGGTTGCATACTCTAGTGAGATTGAGTGAGATTCAAGTGCATTGCTTAGTGATTTGCATCTAGTGACACTTGATCTTTGAGTTGGCTGTGGATTTCTTGTTACTCTTGGGTGTTTCCTGACATCCTAGATGGCTTGGAGCAGTGGTGGTGTTGAGATCTTGATTGGAGATTGTTTCGAGCCTCACCAAGTGATTGTGAGGGGTTCTTGAGCCTTTCCCGCGGGAGCTCGTGAATTGGCTACTCTAGTGGAGCTCGTGACTTGGAGGATCCCCATCTTGTGAGTGGATGTGCGGCACCCACTGAGGGTTTGACTCTTGATAGTCAATTAGCTCACGATGCATCAAGTGGGTGCATCGCCACAACAAGGACTAGCTTGCCGGGAAGCAAGTGAACCTCGGTAAAAAATCTTGTGTCATCTTTTTGCCGAGGATTTCATCTTGTGATTACGATTGCTTTGATTGATTGGTTCATTAGAAATATTTCTACTCATCAACGTTGGTATATCAATACTTGCTCACTCCTTTACTTACTTGTCTACCTTGCTAGTTGCTTAGCTTGTTATCTCTTGTAGATTCTAGCTCCTAGTTTGTGTAGTGTATCTCTTTCACCTAGGAGTAGAGTAAGTAGTGACTTAGCCTTGTTGGTGTGGATTAGAAATTATAGCCTTCATATCAGAATTGTTTAGGTGGCTTGCATAGTATAGTTGAGCTAGTGCTAGAATTAGCTTCGCCATCTTTTTGTACTAATTTTGTTGTTGAGTAATGTTTATGGAATTTTGAAAAGGCTATTCACCCCCCTCTAGCCATTTAGGACCTTACAACCCGTTGGAGGAAGAAAAGTGAACGACAACAGGACCTTGAGGAGAATGGCTATGAGTACACTGAGGATCTTGGAGATGACCAGTCAATAGGTGCCACGTCCTACCTAACCTTGTAGAATCCTATTAGACATGCAACAATGTAGCTGCTAGTGCTTTGATTTTATGCAAATGATCTGTGATAGGTTGCATGATAGAATTGCTTGAAGCCTTTACCTTGCTGCAACGTTTACTCCTACACACCCGCTGTTAGGATAGATGCTCGCTTCTACTTACTACTTGCTTCTACTACACATTATATCTGTGATGTGATTCTTGGTGGAGGATTGTTTGTGAGTGGCTAAGGCACATGGTGCTGATAACGTGGTAATAATGTGATAACAACTTGGGGAGATCTTGGCATGCATCTTGGGTGTGTGTGGTGAGGGTTGAGTCAATCGGGCAGGATCTTACGATGAGTCATTGGACGAGTCTTGCCGAGGGTGTGTGACCTAGGCATCCACTATGAGAGGTACCTATGACGGGTGCATGCGAGATGAGGAGATCCTAGGGTGGAGTGTCTTTGTGGGATGAAGCCCCGAGATGGAGGTTCCATCAAGGCACGGGGTGTTGGTTATCCCCTTTTGAGAAGATATCCTATCTAGTCGCCCTAAGGACTGGTATGTCAAGAGAACCGGATCATAGGACCCTACATGCATGCCACTCGTTCTTGAATGGGCGGGGGATGGATGCTGACTAGCTAGGACGGTGCCACTACTACTAGGTTGGAAGTGGATATAGTAGGGAGGTACGGGCGTGTGGCCCACACCCTCCTAAGACAGCGTAGTGACCTTTGGGGCCCGGTACTATGTCTCACAGTCTCAGCGTTTTGTTGGACTCCAGGGTGGCCCAGGGCTAAGTGCTAGGGTGCCATCGCACCAGTTGGAAGGTAGCCCGGTATCAGCCTAGGCAGGGTGCATCACCGATGATGGTGATCTTGTGGTTCCAGGTGTACATGCTCTGCAGAGTTGATCGATGTATACACATAGATGCGTCCTCGGATATGGACATTCCTATGACCTACGCTTCCCTTGATTAGTGAGAGGTGTCCTTTCTTCTTCTCCCCCCTAGGTTTGTCGGTTTCCGGCGTGAGCCGATGAGGCAAGGTACGAGCGGGAATCATCCTTGCCGCCTAGAGAGTGAGAGTGTGGTGAGATGTGTGTGATGGGATGGGTGAATGTGTAAATGAGATGGGTTAAAACTTGATGAACTATTATAAAATATTGATGAACTTGCATAGGAAACCTACAGCCATATATAGGCCTTTTGCTCTACCCTTGCATTCCACTTACCACAAAGCATACACAAAGCATAGGGTGGGAGCCAGTGGCTAGTACAAATCATGCTGAAAGATATTTGGCAGGTTTGGATGTCACCTACAATGACAACCATGGAGATTAGAAGGATTAGATGGTCTCATGCCTGCTCTCAATTTTGTTTGAGAAGATGAAGATGAAGCTACGCCCACTAATGTTCTACGCCTACTCTGATGATTGCTTGTGAAGGAGGTGCCTTCACCTGCTGACGCTCTACGTCTACCCTGATGATAGTCCATGAAGGAGGAGCCTTCACCCGTCAATGCGCTACGTCTACTCTGATGAAGCCCTGTGTGCGTTTCCACTAGAATAATGTTGTACTTCGGAGTGTTACCAAGTGATGTAATGCCTTGTAAACTTGTACTTCTGCTATGTATGAACTCCTAGACTATCACATTATAATTCACATCTGTGGATTTTCCCATCATGGAAAATCAGGATCGTTTCACAATCTGAGACTGTTTATGCTACACTCCTGGAGAAAGATGACTTAGATGAATAGTTCTCCTATGATGTTTGTTAGTGCACTAGTCCTAGGGATGGTGCTTAATGCTTTTGTTAGTTTGCTTCGCTCCACTAACTAGTGGATCTATTGGCATAGTAAGAACTTGTATTGCTGTATCAGGTGTATTAGCATCTCTAGGAGCTTTTATCCAGACAATGCCTTTATGATCTTTTATCTTAATGGTGATGCTACTTTTGTGGTTGTGTACTATCTATTATTATCTATTTGCCCCAATTTCTAACTCTTTACCCATTTACTTTTATGCTTCTTCTACCTAAAGCTCATTGTTTTTGTAACAGAACCGACCAAATTATAAAAGCACAAGTACAAAAACAAGCATCTAAAACGCTCAAATTTTTGAACTTGAGCCCATATAATCCCGGTAGTCAATCGAAACCATGAAGGATTTCAAACCAACTCACTTACAACCAAGATCGCATCATTCAACATAACACATCACACGTTACATTTCACAAGTACTGAATAAAAAGTTTTACAACACCACGGAGTCGCAATTATTACAAACCGAGTTTATAAAGTAGCAGAACCATAAACACACACACACACACACACACACTTAGTTTAAGTACGATAGCCGGTCTTACAGATCATGATCCCACAAAAGCATTAAGGAAAGTGAACTAAAAGACGATCACGCCCCAGTGATCTAATCCTCATCACCTGCTGGGTGGAGGCAATTCTTGTAGAAGCCTTGATACAACATGTCATCTGCAACAGGAGGGAATAAACCCTAAGTACGAGAATGTACTCAGCTAGACTTACCCGTCGAAACAAAAAATAAAAGACACCAAGGATCATGCAAGGCTTTCTTAAAGTGGAGTTGACTGACATCATGTTTTGCAGAAAAGCATAAGTAGAAGTAACTCTTTTAACCTGTACTAGCAGTTATTTTTAGCATTAACCTGTTAACTATCTTAGCACCTGTACTAAACAATCATATGATGATTAAGCAAACAATAATAACCATAGCAGGTATAAATTTGAGGCAACATGTACTTCATCATCCAATTAACCATCTGTTCAATTAATGAACTCTACATTGCCGCTGCTCAAGTCAAGTGCTCACTAACCAGGAGTGACGGTGATTCGAGTCGAATTCCTATCCAGCTGGAGGGGTACTTCTAACACTCACCGAGACACGCCTGGCGAGGACTGCTCAGGCCACCTTTGGTATAATTTAGGAATCACGGGTTCGACTGATGTCGCATCCCCAAGGGCAACACTCTACCAGGTGATAGGGGCTCTAACCCCACCTTGGTCTTACACCAATGTCCCCAAGCACATCCTTACTTTCTCCAAGATGTGACCTACCCTTCGATTCCTGGCCTGAACTGGATTACTCGGCTTCACGGTCGGAATGGCTTATCCGACCAACTAAGTGTTAGACTGCGTTCAACATGACTCAAGGACGTATAGTGAATCGATCCTTAAACAACTCAGATGGGCTAGCTTTGCACCCAAGACGTGAAGTGTCTTGCAGCTGCATTATCGAACTCCTGCCCGATCTCAAATTCATTTTAAGCATGATTCCATCCACGATAGCAAATATAGCCACTCGTGACCCACTTTACCTAAATCTCGTGGATGACTAGAAATCACCCGACTTCTACCGCACTAAGCAAGGCTAAGCATTAACACGTGCCTAAACTTTAATTGGGATTCAAGTTCTATATCTGGACAAGGATAGATATAATGCAACAAGTGTTTTCACCTAACTCCTACAACTTAATGCAGTAAAGAAGTAAAAGTACTCAATTAATAAGCATCCAAATATTGGGTTAGCATGCACCGGGGCTTGCCTTTCAGGAAAGAGGAAGGACGGTGGTCTGGGCACTTAGGTAGCTCTTCAACGGCGCTTCCTTCGCTGGCTGGCTCTTCGGGTTCTCCCGGCCACTCTTGCTACTCCTCCGAAAGTGCTCCCTCAAATTCTAGGAGTGTCACCCCCTCCGGAACACCTATTGCATGAATGCACAAATGAATCTCATGGATGCATAATAATTTATGAAACATGCTTAGTGAATGCAATGTAAACTACAACAACACTAGTGCTCTATTGAAATCACTTTACAACATGTGCAAATTTCTTCTCCGGTAGAGAAGCACTTACCAAGTCTACACAACCTAATGTACAATTGCTCTACCTCAGTTAAGGACCTAGCACCTAAACAATTGACAAGAGTAACATCACTTATGCTCACATAAACCCAAGCACAATATAGCACAACCCCATTCTGGACAGCAGCTAAGTATTTTCACCATAAATGGAGATTCATAAATCCAAATGGTATGACACAAGACAATCTGAAAATCTTATAAAATGCTCTACAATTCACTTTCCGACCTCAAGACTTGATTCCAAAGTTTACCTAGTCGAATTCCTAAAGTTCTAGAACTTTGTCCTCTCCAAATAGAGAACAGCCATTTCTGGACAGCAACTTTAAACAGCTATAACTCCTAAACTACTGGGCCAAATGCCACCAAATTTTGACACAAGCTAGTTTAACAAGTTTACTACCACTTTGGTAATCACAAGATTCCTAGAAAACACCTTTATCAAGGCCTAAACCCAGAAATGCTGCAAGCTGTCCAGAGAACCTAGAAATGTGAAAATTAATTATTTCCTTAAGTGCCAAAACAACTTTTTGACCCAACCAAAGGCACTACAAGTTCACACATGGGCTCAAACCACCAAAAATTAAAGTACACCAAATCAAATCATTTATTTTAATCCTTTTCTTAATTTAATTGATTAATGAATTGAGAAAATAAACATATATACAAACTACTCAGAAAATTCTATAAACATTACAGGGGACTCTATACCCTAGAGGCTACTGTAAAAATTTGAGCCAAAGTTATTCAAAGAAACTCCCTCCAAAAAATTCACAATCCAGCAAGGCTATTTTTTGCATAATTAAGAAATCATATTGAAAGGTATCAAACAACAGAAACAATATTTTTCTTAGTAACCTTAGGGTACTAGGACACACTCCACAAAATTTCATGAGCATTGAACATATAGAAAAATTATGAAAATTCATTCAAGTATCTCCTAATATAAAATGACAACAACATAACTTGAAAACTGCTCAAGCAATAGCATCCAAATTTTTACCAGAGCTAGCATAGACATGAAGTAGCACATCCACCAAATTTAATAATTTTTGGAGCACTAGAACTCAAGTTATCAATTTAACAAGTTTGCATCTATTTTATAACATATTTCAAAGGTCCATTTAATTCTTCTAGAATTGAAATAACACATATACATTTTATATTTTTCCTAAATACCACACTTCACATGTATCCTAACAAACTTGGAATCACCTCAATTGGATCTACCAAATGGGAGATATGGAATTTACAATATAGCATATAAATCTGTGAAATAATAAAAAGAAAACCAAAATCAAAACCCTATCAAGCTACTGGGCCAGCTCGCCAATGAGTGGCCCATGATCACGCACAAAGTGCACCCACCAGCGCGGCCTGCTCATGCACGTGGCCCGTGGGCGGCTCCTGCCCGCGCGCGCAGCCGCTGACAGGACGGGCCCGTTCGTCAGAGGGAGAAAAGGCAGGGGAGGAACGGTGACGGCGGAGCTCGTCGCCGGCGGGTCGGCTGGCGAAGCCGAGAGCACCATCGTGCTCTGCGCATGATTTTAAACCGATTGAGGTACTACGGTGACCCTAGGGGTGGCTGGGGGTGCTCGTTACCGACCAAGGCGGATGGCAGAGCTCCGGTGGCGGTGCACCAGCGATGGCGAGGCCACAGTGCCTCGTTTGAGCTCGGTACGAGCTTCACGGGGTCAACCTGAAGCTAAAGAAGGAAAAAGGGAAGGATGAGAAGGGTCCTAGCTACCCCGACCATGGTGGCCTCGAACTCCGGAGAGGTCCCGCACATGGCCGCGGTGGCGAAATCGACCAATGCGGCCTCACCTTCGCTCGATTGGTCCAGTGAAGGAGTGGAGAAGGTAGAGGGACTGGTGGCGGCTCTGTGGACGTGGTTTGGCTGATGATGGTGCGGCGGTGAGCGCGCGGCATAGCAGCGGCTAGGTTTTTCCGCTTCGGCGTGCACAGAGGGAGGAAGGAGGGAATGGATGGAGACGAGCGGTGGATGGCGTGGCGGCCTTGAGGCTCATGCGACCTGACCGGTGGGACCGCAGCTAGCGTACGGGCACCACAGCGTGCCCACACGACGGTCACGGCTTGAGGCCGGTCGGCCACTGTCGAACTGAATCGGCGTCCATGGGGTGACTGACAGCGACATTTGGAGGCCTTATTACTCCTAATCCAGCTCGAGTTAGCGGTAGGTGGTAACAGCAAAGTTATAGAGCTAGAGTTGTACTGCAACTTTGTCAATTGGAGCTTGGACTGATTCGGCCTAGATTGGGAGATACAAGGTCTCAAAGAGGGGCTCATGAAACTGTAAGTTAGTGCTTGACTTCCAAAATTTTCTAAGTATAAAAACAGCATGGAAAACCTAGCTTGTGGGCCTTGTTTGAGCATGTTCTAGCCATTTTCATGAGAGGGTTATATTGAGACTTTTGTTCCCTATGAAATTCTCTACAACTTTGATTATGGGTGCACCTCCATGCAAGATCTCTAAGCTGGACTTTTTAAACAGTCAAACTAAAGCATTCTAGGGGTCAAGACTTGGTCAACAACACTTAGGAGGGCAATTTGGTCAATTTGGTCAACATGAACATTGTTCCACTAATGATCCTAAGTGTGATTAAGGTATTATAGGACATAATTGACCATTGTACCCATCGGTTACACACAATCCCAAATGTCACATAAGTTGAAACAAGCAAAACAAACATTTCAACTAAAATGTTGCACTACCATGTTGCACATGTTTCAAGCTCTTGTTGCAACAATTAATCTTATCATGTTATACTACCAACATTGCCATGTTTCAAAGTATGAGACACCCATGTTGCATCTACATGTTGCACCACCCACATTTCATAAGCTAACAATTTTGAAACAAACTTAAGAGAGCATGTTGCACACTCATGTTGCAAGCAAACAAATGCATAAATGAGATGAATGATACTCATGCTTATGAAATGCAAGTGCAAACATGGGAGCCAAACACCTGGGGTGTTATAGTTTTATCCATGTTTGTCACTTGGTAGTTCAAACATCTGAAAATCCCCCTCGGTTTTAATGGATAGTAATAATAGTAATAACAGATACAACAATGTCTTATTCTAGAATATTAGGGGGGGTTAATTCCCAAGACAAATGGGATGCAATAAGGGACAAAATCAATGAAAGTGCTTGTCTGTTTACAGGAAACCAAGAGAGAAAATTTCGATAGTTTCTACATAAAAAAATTTTGTCCTACAAACTTGGATAAATATGCTTTCTTTCCCTCTACTAGAGCTTCTGGAGGGCTTCTCATTATGTGGAATTGTAGCCTTTTTGATGGCACAGTTATCCAAGCTAACTCATACGCTGTCACAGTTAAACTTTTCTGCAGACTTGATAATAGAACTTTCTATGTCTCTAATATATATGGCCCTGCTGATTCATCACAGAAATAGGGTTTCACCACATGAATCATGAATCTAGACACCACTAAATTTGAAGATTGGGTATTTGGTGGTGACTTTAATCTCATAAGAAACCTAGAGAACAGGAATAAGCCTGGGGGAGACATCATAGAAATGAATCTGTTCAATGAAGTAATCTCTGATCTAGACCTGGTTGAAATTCCTTTTAGTGGCAGAAACTTCACATGGAGTAATATGCAAGTTGATCCACTCGTGGTGAAGCTAGATAGGGTCTTCACATCATCAAGCTAGACACTCTCCTTTCCTACAACTTTTGTGCAACCATTACCAAGACCTATATCTGATCACATAACCTATTTATTACATATTGGTACCAGCATTCCTAAATCCAAGATATTTAGGTTTTAGAACTTCTGGGTGGATCATCCAGGGTTTGTAGACACAATTAACCTTCATTGGAACAATTCTCCTTACTTTGCCAATGTAGCCAAGCACCTGTTAATGAAATTTAAATAGGTCAGAGCAGGTCTTAAAGCCTGGAGCAAAAAATTATCAAATCTAAGTAAACTTATATACAACTACAACAGGGTCCTGCTGCTATTGGATGGTCTGGAGGACCAGAGAACTTTATCTAGGCTTGAATCAGCCTTCAGAATTCTAGTCAAGAACCATCTGGCTAATTTGTTGGAGTAAAAAAGGGTATATTGGAAACAGAGAAACTCTGTGAGATGGTGAAGCTTGGGGATGAAAATACTCACTTCTTTCATACCATGGCTACAATTGCTCACAAAAGGAATTTCATTGTTGCTTCATCAGACACAGAGGGGAATTCTATAGTAGATCATGAGCAAAAGGCTAACCTACTATGGATAGCATTCAAACAAAGAATGGGGGTTAGTGAATTCTCAGGTATGAGTTATAATCTCAGTGACTTGCTGATAGAACATGACTTGGAAGGTCTAGATGCAGAATTTAGTCAAGAAGAAATTTAGATGGTGATTAAGACTCTACCCAATAATCATGCCCTAGGCCTGATGGTTTCAATGGGTTATTCATAAAAAATTGTTAGCACTTTTTCAAGGAAGATTTCAGCAAAATGTTTAGAGATTTCTGCTGTCAGACCATTGATTTGAGCAGCATCAATTCATCTATCATTGCTCTGATCCCAAAGAAGGATAATCCTAAAATTGTTAATGACTACGGACCCATTTCACTTTTGAACTATTCTCTCAAGTGTATCACCAAAATTCTTTCATCAAGACTCCAGACAGTGATACTACAGCTAGTTCATACCAATCAATATGGCTTTATCAAGGGAAGAACTATCCAAGACTACCTATCCTAGTCATTTCTGCATCTCTATCATCATTCCAAAAAAGAGATAGTTATTCTAAAACTTGATTTTGAAAAGGCCTTTGACAAGTTAGAATATCAGGTAAATGAGGTCCTTAAGCATAAGGGTTTCTTAGATAAATGGGTTAATTGGGTCCAAAATTTGCTAAGCACTAGAAGCGCACCTGTTCTACTCAATGGCATCCTAGGGAAGTCCTTTAGCTACAAGAAAGGTGTTAGGCAAGGTGACCCTCTCTCTCCACTCTTATATGTTCTAGCTGCAGATCTACTTCAAACAATGGTTAATAAGGCCTGGCATACTGGGGTTCTTAAACACCCACTAAGTGACAGTTTTCAAAATGACTACCCAATTGTTTAATATGGTGATGACACACTTCTTATAATGCCTAGTGATGCAGGAGTGCTTTTTAACCTTAAAGGTCTGCTCAGATCATTTTCAAACTCTACTAGACTACATGTTAATTTTGTAAAGTCCTATTTGGTGCCCATCAACATGAACAATGATAGAGCTATTTAGGTTTGCCTCTTGGAACCACTAAACCCTCCATCATTGAATTTGCACCTTTGCTCACAAAAAATAAACAAGACTGTCTATATTAGTAAGTTTCTATCATATAAAGAAGGCTCATTCTTGTTAACTTAGTCTTTTCAGCTCTTCCAACATTCTATGTGCAGCTTGAAAATTCCACCCCAAGTTACTAAACAAATTGATATCTTCAGAAAGCATTGCTTGTGGAGCAAGGGAGACATAAACAAAAGAGGTAGTTGCTTAGCCACTTGGGACATAGCCTGCTAGCCAACGGATCAAGGGGGTTTGGGAATCATTGATATACAAAGTCAAAATGATGCACTGCTAATGAAATTCCTGAACAAATTTTATAATAATGCTGATGACCCCTGGGTTACTCTTACCTGGTCCAGATTTTATTCTAATAATCAAACCCCACCACAAGCCAGAAGTCCTGTGGGGTCTTTCCGGTGGAAAGACATTATGAAACTCTTTGATAAATTCCAAAGTCTTGTAGTCTGTAATCCCAACAGGGGCAACACAACACTCTTCTGGTCAGATATATGGGTAGATCAAACAATGAAAGACAAATTCCCCCAACTCTTCTCTTTCACAAGGAAACCCAAATGCCCTGTTAGGTTCTTCCTAAACCAAGAAATAGACAGAATTTTTAGTTTACCCCTCTCTCAGCAAGCAGCAGCACAGTTAGAAGAAATCCAATAGCTCATGCAAGTTAGAACTTGGGATGAATCTATCAGTGATGCATGGAGTTACAGCTAGGGTTCTTCAAGGTATAGCAGTAAGAAAACCTATAATATTCTTATTGGTACCACTTCAGCTTCCCCCTCTTCAAATGGTTGTGGGCTTCAAGCAACCTGGGCAATCAAAATTTTTTCTTCTGGTTGCTCCTAAGAGATAGATTGAATACAAGAAACATACTAAGGAGAAAGAACATGTATTTGGATGATAACAGTTGTGTCTTGTGTAGTGGTTGGTCAAAGAACTTACATTTATTTTGTAAACCTTATAAAACCTCTAGATAGATGGTTGATTGAAGAATGAATGATTGGTTATTCTGTTATAACCGTTCTATCTTGCAACCACCCAAGAACTTGGAAAAACTATACGCCCCATAGGGATCAAAAATAAAGGGTGGATCAAATACCAAATTATTTAAATTGTGGAAGAATGCTTTGTTATAGTCATGGCACTTGTGAATTATATCGTCATAGTAGCAACTCCTGATCAACAACCAAGTACTTAGCTGTTTGCTCGGGACGAGCAAAGGTTAAGCTTTGGTGATTTGTTGGCAGTCACTAACGCACATATATAACCACCAATTATAATCCAAAAAAGGAGAAATAAACATACTTTTGACACATATGCCTTTACTATTGACCTATTTCCACTTGTATTCGAGAAAACGTGTTTTGCTGGTCAATATCTAGAAACAAGTGGAAAAGGCACAAAAGCAAAGGTGAAAAGCGCCAAGCAGAATGCGTATTTCGGAAAAGGCGCAAAGGGTAAGAGAAGAAAAGCCCATCTACACAAATTATTTGGACAAAAGACCAACGTGGCGGGCACCCAGGTCCAACTAGAAGCCCACCGGAGCAAGTCAGTGGCGAGCGGAGCAGGCCAGGTGTGCGGCCGCACCGCCCCTAGCCTGGCTTAGCCCCACTTCGCTCTGGCGGTTGCATGCCACCATGTGTAGTCGGTTTTTGGTGGTTACCATATTTACCTACGCAGAAACCGACCATTCACTAGTATAAGTACATGGCTAGTCTTCTCCTTCAACACACACCACACAAGGGCCTCTCTCCATCCACTTGTATTCTTTTGCTATTTTTAGTTTAGTTAGTGTGAGGAGCTTGGTAAAGCTTGTAAGGTGGAGATCAAGAGCTTCTTGAAGATATTGGTATGATCAATACAATGTTCTTCATTGTGATTCATGTTATGTTCTTCATCTTGTTCTTGTTCTTATCATATCATTATAGCTATGTTATGAAACCAGAGCTAAGTTCTTGTGCACATGGAACTTTATACTTAATCTTTCATACAATATACATGTTTAGACCAAGACCTAAAATAAGGTAGTAGGTTATACTTTAAGTTTAGTTTTGGTCATTATATTCTTGTAGGTTCGTCGTCCGTCCCGAGGCGAACGCTCTAGTAGAGGACTCCCGATAAAGACGGATGTTCCTAGCCGACACTAGAGTAGTAGTCAATAGTGTAGAAGTGTTGTCTACGCTAGAGGCTACCTTCATTTGCCTCGTATCCTCTGGTTGAGGGATAGGTGGTAGGTGGTGATAGTCCTGTCCATCCTTCATAATCCCCCATGTTTGGATACGGTGTAGAGCTAATCGCCGGTATCGCTTGGGAGATCAGGTGTGCTCCGGTGCTCGAAGTAAGTTTATAATGACCAAAGCTATCTTAACTTAGGATCTCTACCCTTAGAAATTAAATGTATTTGTATGATCTGCTCATCTGGTATAGCAACAGAAGATAAGCCTGCTCCAGTCTAGGTTTATTCTTTTATTCTTTATTCTTTCTTTTATCTTTATCCTTGAGATTGGCTTGAGTGTGTGTGTCACACTATCCAACATTTATCATGGCTTACCCCTATTATGAACTTTGGTCTATTATATAGTCATGTTATCTTGACCATGTCTCTGCTAGAGAATTTTATACCATGCCTTCTTTGGGAAAATATAAATGAACGATACCAGAATACTTTCGGGTGAAATGTTATAACGATATATCTGTGCACTTGCGGAGTATTTCTGCATGTGTTCAGAAATATCGTCATAGCGTTTCTGGTGCCATTGTTAGGAAACACCAATCCTAGTGATGACGCTAAGAAACGCCAACACCTTCCTTTTTCACTTTGGGCCTAGAAGCCTCGTATTTCTTCTTTTGTTTCAGTCCTACTGTATATAACATTCTTTTATTTAATGGAAAAGCAAAAAAATATAGGTAGAGGACTTCCCTACTGATTCGGTAAAAAAAACGAACAAAATAAAAAATCAACCTCAATATGCTTGGTACAACCATGAAATCAAGGATTAGCAGATAGATAAGTGGTCCCTAGATTATCACACCATAGGCAAGGAACTTAATTTTGAGGAACACCAAGTTTCGCCAAGAACACTTTGAAACCAAATAATCTCCGCATTAGCATTGTCCAACGCCTTGTACTCAACTTTAGTACTAGCTCAGGATACTATTTGCAAGCACTCCATGAGACAAGATTCGGTCCAAGAAACACAACAAAGCACTACTAGTCTGGTCTGCATCAGAGAAAGCACTCAAGAACAGGGATGAACATTTGCCCATGACGAATCTAGAATAAATTACTACCGGGGTCAGCATAGACCCATATGACGGAATTTTATAGTAATCTAACACTATGGTCAATATTCATAATATAGACACAAATATTAATAATGATGGCATATTGCATAATCAAGCATTTATATGAAGAAATAAAATTAGCAATATGATAATAAGACAATTAAATTATTACAATAGTGGTTACCTCTAATTTTACTCTACAGGTCAGCCATTCATATTAAGTAATCTATGACATCATCATTTGGGATTGCATCAATATATAGATTCTTGTTCCATAAAGCAAATGACACAGTTATTCATAAATCCATCCCAAATACAATTTCATAGATCTATCTTCACAATTTTGACTATTGAAAAACACCTTTCCACTGATGTTGTGACGATAGGAATAGGAAGAACTAGCACAAGTTTGATCGATATACCAAAGGAAAAGCAAGCAACCATGATTAAATTATTAGAAATAAGAAATTTCCTTACCTGACATCTTTGCTCTAGTCAGCGAATTTTTCTACTCCTCAATCCTTATTTGCTAATAGGAAAAAAACTCTTTCTACAGTTTGCTTATGAATTCTGATTATATTAATCAACTGAAAAAACCATCAAAATTTAAGATCCAACTTGAGCAGTGAGCAGTTACTAGCAGGGGCATATGTGCGGGCGTCAATACTAATAGAGATTTGGCATTTTGGTGTACCTATAGGCTCGAAAGGTGTAGGACAGTGGGAGCGGAGAGGCTGAGAACCTGACGCCCGTGACAGGTGACCGGTCAACGGCAGAAGGCGGTGGAGATGCATGGCGCTAGGCCATGAGGGCAGTCCCTACAGTAATAAATGCTCATTTCTATCTGCATTTAATAGGGCAAAAAAAATGACGTGGCAGTGGAATAAATGAAGAAAGAGAGAGTAAAACGAAGAAACCGTTTCTCAACCAGGGAACAACGTCGATGCAAGGAACGAGGCTCTACGAAATGACGAAAACGCCACTGGAGAGAAACTACTTGTTTCTATCGGCATTGATTCGGATCAGGTATGCCGCCGCCGCCGCCGAGCTGAAGCCCGCGCTCGCTTCCCGCCTCCGCGCGCTTGTGGTCCCCCATCCACGCGCGCTCATTCCCGCGTCGTCCTCGCCTTCATGCTTCTGCTTGGCGGCTCCTGGCCCTCGCATGACGGAAGGCGACTCGCAAGTTGCGAGCGCCCGAGTCCTCTCCCCTGCCGGCGTGACCCTTCCGGCCCTCCCGGCGGCGCGCAGCGTCCTGCTCTCCCGGCGGCGTGCGGCCGGCGCGCTTTGGCTCCGCCCCGGCGCCTCGTCTCCCGGCGGCCGGCCTCAGCTAGCCAACCCCGCCCTGGCAACCCGCCTCCAGCCAGCCAGCCCCCGCCAGGCTGCCAAGCTACGTCGGGCTCCCCTTGCGGCCTTGCCTCATCCATGATTATTTAGTATTAGATGGATCAGGCTAGCTGTCATCTTTTGGTTCCTCTCCTATCACTTGATATTGTGATGAAATATCTAAAGATCATGATTCTGCAAGTGCCCATGATTCGCACACTTAGCTCGTTTGAAATGTATCCCATTTACATAGAAGCATAGACCCAGAAGATCTATACACATTTAAAGAATTTGAAGCCAAGCAAGAAGTATTAGAAGACCTGCAAGATGCAATGTTTGCAGAATTGAAGAATGATATTGAAGCACTAAAAGAAGGGAGGAGACGCAATAGTGGTCCAAGGAGATTTGTGGCAAGGGATCGAGAAGAAGCCAATCAGCGGCTTATGAATGACTACTTCATGGAGAATCCTGTCTATAATTCTATAATTTTTTGTAGAAGATTTAGGATGAGAAGGCCCCTATTTGAGCGCATTGTCAATACCCTTGGTGAGTGGTCTCTATTTTTTACCTTAAGATTTGATGCTGCTAATCGCCCTGGGCTATCTCCACATCAAAAGTGCACTGCTGCTATAAGGCAGTTAGCAAATGGAAGCCCGGTAGAACAGCTTGATGAGTATATTAAGATTGGTGAAAGTACTGCAGTAGAGTGTTTGAAATTATTTGTGGAGGGTGTGATTACTGTGTTTGGGGCGGAATATTTGAGGCGACCAACAATACAAGATGTTGAGCGCTTAATGGAGATCGGTGAGCGTTGTGGATTCCCTGGCATGCTAGGGAGTATTGACTGTATGCATTGGCACTGGAAAAAAATGTCCTTATGGATGGAAGGGGATGTATACCTGCGGTGATCACAGTGTTCCCACGATCATTCTAGAGGCAGTAGCTTCTCATGATCGTTGGATATGGCACGTTTTCTTTGGTGTTGCTGGATCTAACAATGATATCAACGTGCTTGGCCAGTCAGATTTATTTGTCAAGTATTTGAGAGGAGAAGATCCTAAGGTGCATTGCTCTATCAATGGAAGAGAATACAATATGGGCTATTACCTAGCTGATGGCATATATCCAGAGTGGCCTGTTTTCGTGAAGTCTACACGTAAACCACAATTAGACAAACATAAACTATTTGCACAGAAGCAAGAAGGGGCAAGGAAGGATGTTGAATGCACTTTTGGCATTTTGCAGTCTCGCTTTTGTATTTTGCGTCGACCAGCCCGTCTCTATGAACAAGGGGATCTTCAAAATATCATGCTTGCTTGTATAATTCTCCACAACATGATTATTGAAGATGAAAAGGATATAGAGCAGGTTCCACTTGATTTGGATGAGGAAGACAACACATATATCTAATAGTACATCAGTTTGTACAGATATACATGCTTAAGTTTTTCCATATATTGTTTCTTATTTTTTTTCACTTGTAGGATGATGTTGTGGAACCTGATGGCTTCTGGAGGACTTTTGCAGTCTGATGGCTTCTGGAGGACGTTTGATCCTTTCTGAGATGATGTTGTGCACCATAGATGTTGCCGTGCAACCTGATGATGGCACCTTACTATTTTTATATACTATTATATATCATGAACTTTAGTTATTTTGTTGCCCACCTATATGAATCTACTTGTGACGATGGATGCTGCCATCTGTTATGAACAATGTGGTACCTATTATCTTTATTTCTGGATTGCTATTATTAGTAAAATGTGGTACTGAAAATATATGGTTCTGAAAGTGTTTTGGTTGCCGTTTCTTTGTCAGCTTGTGTTGTATCCTGGAACATGTCGAATTGTGGCAGCGGTTGTAAAAATGGGGCAGCGTGTGTTTTCTGGAAGTAAAATGTGGCAGCGTTTGTTAAAATGTGACAACATCTGTTATACAGAAATATTACTACAGTTGATCCATCTCTTTTGTATGCTGCATTTAATCCATCCTTTGTATTAATATTGCTATGAAAACTATCGGTTGGGAAGGATGGTTTCTACAGATATTAATTCTCTCTTGGATATTGTGTACAGTTTCTATTGTTGGGACTGCTCTGAGGCCTTGAAGAGCAAGCGCCGAGCAGGTCGACTTTTGCACTTCTGGGCTTAGATGCGCTGTTTGTTTGAGTCTACACACTCTGTCCACACAGCAGGCTTTGCAGCTTTCTGGACTTCAGCAAATGAAACAAGATGTATTCTCTTGGGGGCTGGGCACTAGTTGCTAGGCCGATTTCTAATTTTACTGGGGTTCAAGCTGGTGACAAAACAGAGCGCAAAGTCTATTACGCGACAGTTGTGCTCCGTCGCGACCACACGACATGGGCACAACGTGGGGTGGCCCAATAGCCAGACTAGGAGACGAGCAGCTCGCCAGTGTTAGGGTTCCGGTGTTAGAGAATCTCATCTCCGACGACTATGGAAGAACGTTTTATGGGACGGCAGCCATGACACAGTGGTGGCAGCAGCCGAGATGACAATGGGGTGGGGCGGCGGGGGTGCTGCAGGCCAGGGCGGTGGGAGTTGGAGACGGCGGTTGGGCAGGATTGGCGGCGGGGGCGTCACGGTGGAGATCACTGGTGCCCTGTGATTAGTGGAGGGCGGGGTCAAGGGGCAACGACAAGTGGCGGGTGTCTTAGTGAGGCGCTGGGAGCCGCCGGCCGTTGGTGGTGGAAGCTTGGGGCGCAGGCGGGGGTGAGGACAAGGACGACGTTGCCGGTGGGCTACCTTGTGGTTAGGGGAGAGCGGGGTCGAGGAGGCGGTGGCGGGAGGAAGGTGGGGCAGCCATGGGGCGAGAGCCACCGACCATAGGTGGTGGATGCGTGAGGAAGGGGATGGCGAAGGAGGAGTGCTAGTGGGGAAGAGGGCGGTGGAGCAAAGCGCTGTCGCGAGGTGGAAGACGGGTCGCATGTTTTCCAAATGCATGACCCGTTGCACAATACCTACTCCCTTTGTCTATAATATAGTGCATTCTAGGAATTTTAAGACAAATTAAGAGAGGACATAAAGGACACATGTACCCTCATTTCATATTCTAATCAGATGCTATCATCAACGTGGTTAATGGTGATTGGTTGATAATTGAAAAGTGTTTAATGCAAAACTGTTTTTTATCCTCTAGAATGTATTATATTTGAGGACAAATTTTGAATGCCAAAATATAATATATTACAGGACGGAGGGAGTAAGTCCAAAATAGAGGGTACTAGGAGCTCTCGGAAGGTCATTGCCTCATCGGGCCGGCTGACCGCAGTGGATTACTGTAGATCCACTCCTAGCTGGTAAATATGCAATTTTCTCATTGTTGGAGATACCTTAAAGTGTTGAGTATCGTGTGATGTACTGTAACTTGCAACAACAATTCCATAGTAGATCAATTATTTTCTTTTTCACTGGAAGGAAATGTTCGCGTGCATCGACCCTGAGGTGCAAAGATTCCAAACACAAGAGAGTAGGCCATTTTGCTAATGAGGAAACTAACAATGCATTGTATCTAGACGGTCCTAGGACGATTTTAGACTTTAGTCTGATGCAAAGGAAAACAAAAAGAGGAATGCCCATTGATGCTCTCAAGATCGATGTAATCAAGCCGTCTTTCCTACTTTGTATGGAAGAATTTAGAATTGAACATTGATAAAGTCAAGAGATTTTTTTTTTATCCTGACTTGAGAATGGACGACCTTCTTGGAGAGTTGACAGACATGTTGGGCCGAATTGTTTAGTGGTGACATCTTTCAGACGACGAAATGCATGTTTCTTATAGCAAGCAAGCCCATGTTCGCTTTGGTACCTCTCATTTAGTTCTTTATTAATTTCACCCTATTGTCAGCTTGCTTGCCTGTGTCCTGAACCAGCCATCCAAATTTGAGAATTTACAGTTTTTTTTTGTTTCATTGTACTGTCAAAGTTCATATATTTGCAATCATATATCATTAAGGGCTGTTCAGATTTTAGATAGGGACATCTTTGTTTAGATAGGTAAGCTGTGGATCTACTTCAATAATTTTCTACCGATACCGGCTAGGCCGGGAATAGAGAGCATTAGACGTCAGTTGCATGATCAGGGCTTCTTTCCCTTAAAGGACATGGACACGTGACACTAAACATATTTCAGGCTTTCGATCATATCCTATCCTATCCTATCCTATCCTATCCTATCAATAATGCAAATAGTGCAGTGAGGCACTGCTTGCTATATATGCCATGTTTGAGGACTTCGAACCAACAAATTAAAGCAATATACCACAACAATGAATGGTTTAGAATCACTCTTAACGACCATTAGTATACATATTATACAACTGCGCAAGGATGCTATTAGGGCAGACCTAAGACTACATCTGCGCGGCTATCAAACTGAGCATACAGAGACATGGAATTCGCCCTATTCATAAAACAAGATCCACGCTCGTACGGACAAAAGCGACGCGCACTTTAATTTGGGGTTATTCTTTTAACCCCTAAAGTGATTTAACTTTTGCATTCTATATCTAGGGTATGAATCTGATTCATTTGCGTGATTTCTCTGCCATATCTTTCGGCACAAAGCTACACTTGAGAGTACATTCCCCCCTATAGCCTAGTAAATTAAACAAAACGAAACGCTAGCTGCAGAGTAGCACAATAGTTAATCTCTGAAAAGAGAGAACAGGGAGTTGAATTGGTGATGATATATTGATATAGGACCGTGCTACAGAATAATAGAGCATCTCAAGAGCTCCTTAAAGCAATTATCTAATTTGCTTTGCTTTTTGGCAGTTTATAACTGCACTCCATAATAGATATAAATATTTGGTAGAACTTGTCAGCTCACAAATATACCCATGGATTACGCTAGCTATTTGTCCGGGGGGAGATCACTCCGCCACTGTTTTCCCACAGTTTTCCTCTCCCTTTCCTTCTTCTGCCTGGGTTTTGGGATTTAAGAAACTAACTATTAAAACTACTACCTCATTTGTCCCAATATGGCAACACATTTTGCTTTCCAAAGAGTCAAACTTTTAAAATACAACTAATAAATGTATAAAAAATACTAATATTAATGATTTGTACTAAGTCTCATTAAATTAATAGTGGTATAATAATATCATAATAAACATATTATGAGATACAAATGTTGTTAATATTTTCTATAAATTTAAGATTAAAATTTTAAAAAAGTTTGACTACTCAAAAAATGAGATCACTCTCCATTTTACTCACTTGACATAATCATTGGTTACAAATAATGTGTAAAGATCTTTCGGAGATGCATAGATCTGGAGACTCCTAAGCATCTGGAAACAAAATATAATGATATATTTGGCGCTTTCAGTTTTCAAATCGCATACTATCTAATCGTGATTACTAGTTCAGGTAAGGTATGTATTCCAATGGTTGCATACACGATGAGCGTATCAAATGGATTTTCTTTATGGATATGGCTTTAACACCTTGTTAATTACTTGGTAAAATCTACGTGCGTCATCTTCAGGTTATTAATGCCGCGTTCACTTCCTACAGTAACCCAAAATATTTCCTCTTCCACCCATCACATCAAATCTTTAAACGCATGCATGAAACATTAAATGTAGGTAAAAAAAACTAATTGCATAGTTTGTCTGTAAAGTTCGAGACGAATCTTTTGAGTCTAATTAATCCATGGTTGGACAAATTTTACCAAATAAGTACGAAAAGTGCTACAGTAACTTTTCACCCCAACTTTTTCATCTAAACACACCCTAAAATAAGCACAGGTGATTTGGTAAGATGTTGAGGTGGCATCATTAGCCTGTCATGTATCTTGAATTATTGGTTTCTGGTAACGATTCTGGTTCTGTTTGTTATTTATTATATTATAATAAGAGTTTTGCTCTGGTGGACCTCTTTAAAAAAATTGTACGGATCTTAAAGCGCTGGATTAATTAATTACAATTAATTTCGTCTTGGATTTGGACCGGAGCCGGCCCTATCCATGCGAAGCCCAGCCTTGTCCGCCAGAGCCCAGATTCACTTCGCTCGGTTTCTCAATCTCCCATCAACTCGTCTTCCTTCATTTCTGCTCGTAGGAACGGGAACTCGGGCGGACAGCGGTGACGCCGGCACGGAGGCGGTGACCTGCGATTACTGCAGAACCACGGCGGCGGCGGTCTACTGCCGCGCCGATGCCGCCAGGCTCTGCCTGCCGTGCGACCGAATCGTGCACGGCACCAACAGCGTCTGCTCCTGCCACGCCTGCGCCCCGCTCTGCACCGACTGCCGCGCCGCCGGGGCTGTCTTCCGCAGCGACCGAAGCCAATGGCTGTCGCCGTCCACCGTGGTACTTCCACAGCGCCGTCGGCCTTCTGTACGACGCGGCTGCTAGAGCTTGGTTTTTTTTTAAAAAAAACAAAAAAACAACCGGAGCTCGGTCTTGCGTGGCCCAGTGGCCAGTAGTACAACGTTCTGTTTGATCTGTTCGGAATGGAACGTGGAATTGGTGCCCTGACAAGCTAGCTAGCTGGAATGAGTTCGTATACGCCTAGGAAGCTAGGACTGACACTGAACTAATCACAATTTTAGCTAGCTGAAATCAACACTTCTAAGTTCTAATTCAAGCTCGTTTCAAGTTACTTGATCTGTTGATCAACTACAGTACGTGAATTACACTGAATTATTTTGTGTCAAATGAATGTATACTGAATTTGCATTGTAATTTGTTCCAAAGAGACTTGTACATCCAAATCATATGGCACATCTCTGTTTTTTTAACATCCATTTTATTTCAGACAATCTCTGTTTTTTACCATCAAACTTCCATACATTTGTCACTTATCAGAACAATCTCACAATGGGGTACATTATTTTAGATATATCTCATATATTGTATATTTATCTACAATTCATTAGATTATGTAACACCACCACCTGACGTTGGATCCTTACTCATTTACAACTCAACACTAATTAACGCAGAGCCACTCCTTCTCTAGGCTTATTTGGTGGTCCTATGCATAATCTGACAAGAGACCACCCTGTGGTGATAAACATCCTTACTTAAATCATACATCTGTACTGCAGGTTTCCAAGAGAATCATGTATCCTGAGCTTAGCAGCAGTTGTCACCTCCTGTCTAGGTACTTTTCGAGGATTAGAATATACTGTATAATGTAAGAAAAGCCAACAAACATATCTTACCCATCCTTTTTTTTCATGATAAATTAACCGTACCATCCATCAACATTCAGATAGAAGAGAACACGTATCCTTTCTTGTAGGTGCTGCTCTGATCATCCTTAAGATCACTTCAGTTCATTCGAGTAACGCACGCAACAACTATCATCGATGAACCATATACATTGATATTCAGTTGTACCTCGATCCAGATCAATCTAGTCCATTTGAGCAACGAAATATAGCAACGAAGAATCTTATGATTTAGCACATCGGTGCGTAGCCCTGCGGAGCCACTGCCGTCACCGTCGGAACCCGTCCGCCGCCGTCTGCCGCTGCCGTAGCCGACCGCCTTCGCCGCTGTCCGCCCCCCCTAGAGACCAGCGCCATGGCGGGGATGCAGCGCGGCGAAGGAGTCTGCGCCATCACCGTCCGCCCGGTCCGCTGTCGCCCCTGCCTCTCTCGTCCGCCTGCACTACAAGACCATCGCGAATGCGGCACGGGGAATGAACACAGAACACAGAGTAAATCTGGGCTGGTGGGGAAGGGCTGGCCTAGTGTTGGACATGGGTATGGGTCAGTCCAGATCCAAACATAAAATTAATTATAATTAATTAACCTGGCGCTTTAAGATCTGTGCAACTTTTTTTTAAGAGGAGCCCCGGAGCAAAACTCAATAATAACTAGTAGTATTTGGTTACCTACATGTATTATCCTTCGTCGTTTTTTTTGGCTTAAGGTATCATTCTCCATTCACGTAAGTTATTCAGTATCATGCAGCATCTTCTTGTATGCTTTTTTTTTTTTTTGAACCGGGGAGATTCTCCATTCCCATTCATTTTTGAACAGAAATACTTATCCAAGCCACGCAAATCCGCTCCCGCTGGGAGTCGAACCCGGGTCCCTGAGGTGCAACTCGGCTGCTCTAGCCAGTTGGTCTAGAGTCCGGTTGCAACTTGTTGTATGCTTTTTATTCCATACTAATGAGCCAAGTGCACGACGACACGGATCTAGGATTTTAAAGAAAGTATGTTGTGGTATATAAGTATTTTAAATAGCATAACAAGTCTAAGATTCAATGACTAAGTTTGAAACTTGAATCAGTTACAAGACAATACACACTAATAATAGTTCGAAATATTATTCATAACAGAAGCTTGTAATATTACTTCATTTTCGTGTATTTTCAAAAATATGTGCAATGTTTCGCTTTTCATCATAATTGAACAATTTTATCAAAAAAAATTCATAATGCATTAAGAAGCAACTCTAGCAAATAAATTACCTGTTTGCTTGGCTGAAAAGTCATGGCTGAAAGTACCGTTCGCTGATTTGTTGTGAGAGAAAAATACTGTTTATTGGCTGAAAAAGTACGGCTTATAATACAAGAAAATAGGGCCTAAGTACATGGTGATAGATGATCTGATCTATTGAAACAAGAATTAAGTACATGTCATGATTAAATGATTTGAGTTTAAAGACACTAAAAGGTTACCGTCAGAGATATGTCCCGAGGTACCCTCACCGACCATATATCTGGCCCATCAACGGAGGACGACTGAGTAGGAAGCCCGCGAGGACTAGGCGCAATTACCAACTTAGAGATCACGACGTATTAAGGATATCTGCCGCCATTACAGCTATGATAGGATATAATTGATTTGTTGTAACAAATTAGGAATCCAATCTGTAGTGTCGATTGCCCTCGCTATAATCCTACCCCTCTGCCTATATAAAGAGGGGTAAGGACTCTGCAATTGTCACGTCTATCATGACACCATCGCCTCATTCCAATCTACCTCATAGCTAGGAGCAATCGCCCATGTAACGGAGCATACGAATACAAGAAGTAGCAACTGGACGTACGACTTTCACTCGCTTCCCAGGGGCCCGAACCAATATAAATCTCTGTCTCGTGTGCTACCATCTAGATCAATCTACGCGATCATGTTGCTAGGCATTGCTGGAGCTAAATAATCCGACAGTTGGTGCGCCAGGTAGGGGCCTTTCGCGTTCTGATTAATATCGTGTTTCAGATGGAAATCATCACCAACATCGACGACGTCGCGGGGAGGATGCAGCTGGGCGAGAAGATCACCTTCGGCAGCCTCGACTTCATCACTGACCAGTTTGGGGACTTGCATCTGCAAGTACCTGAACTACCCGTGCAGTAGGAGGAGCAGCCTCCCCCGATCTGCGCGTTCTTCGCCGGATTAGAGGAAGCTGCGAATGTTGGTCCCTGCGCTCTCGCCCAACATCTCAACCGCTACGGACACGACGTCTTCACCAAGCTTGGCCGAGAGAGCGATCTCAAGGCCACCCTCTGACTATGGGAAGATCCAAACTGGACCCCCATTTGGATCTACAATTGCCACCCGATCACTTTCTTCCTGGCTTTTTGGCCGGATTAAGGAAAGCGACAACAACTTACTCTAACTGGCTTCAACAAGCCCTGGCGGAACCCACCAAACCTCGCACCGAGGATCACCCCATCTGCAGTTCTCACTCTCCTGAGCATTTTGACAACCTGGCTACCCAGTTCATCGGGATGATCGCCAACGGCGACAAAGATATGGCCAACACACCAAAGATTGGGAACATGCAGAGGACGACGACCCTATCCTAGATTTCGATCTTAACGAATACGATCAGCTCCTCCTTGATAACCCATATTTAGAGGAGGAACTACCCGAAGAGGAAGGCACTAAGTCTAAGGAGCAACCCGAGTGTTATATGAATCTACATGACCCCGAGCCAGCTCGGGAAGCACTCGACAAGCTCACGCTCGAAAGCGCTACTCTACCATCAGGAGACACTACCGTTTCAGACACCCCATACGAGACTAGCAATGAAGTGCGCTTGCGCCTCCTTCATCAGAATGATAATCTCGAAGCGGACAATCACCTTTGCTAACAACTCAACTAGTCTACTGACACTGAGCATATTCAAGTTGAGCACGCTCGCCCCGCGGGTGGCCAAAAGTTGGCTAATCGTCCCTACGGGACTATCAGGCTACTTCAATCGGCTCTTAGGGCTGAAGCAACGATGCACCCGACAACTGGAAAGTCATGGTTCAATCGGGATACTCCTGAAGTACGCCACGGGCCTGCTCCATGCGATCGCTACCAACGCCTTCCAGGGACTAGGGGCCGAACAACAGGAGGACCTAGAGCATGTCGCCCCCCAACCTGATCTACAGCCGCCTAGGGAACGGGCAAGATGCTTGCTTGTTGATCAACACACGAAAACAGGAACGCGATACTCGCGGCCCTGCCCAGCATTCGACAACTCTTAGGAAGTAGGCTCACTCGCCGATCAAACTCGAGTATACCATCCTGAGAACAACCTCGATCCCTCGCAAGAGACAGGCTTATTGAGACATGTTCGAAAGGATCATGAACAACCCATGTCAGAATCATGGCTTCGTTGTGACACCTTGCCAAAGATTGTCTCGCTTACCACAAGCGTGTCATTCTGGAGGCCGAAAGGAGGACAGACCAAGAAGGGTACTCGAGAGACCATGATGATGATCAAGGCTCCGATGCGGCTGCTCGAAGCTCCATGCTCATCTTCTATGCCCTCAAGCCTACTAGGATCAAAGGCTACAGAAGCTGACTCATAGCAGATCTATGCGACCGCACCGGCCGCCCCGCTATACCTATGCTAGTTAGAACAGGAAATTACCTACGATTGAACTGATCATCCGTACCAGGTGGTTGAGGACGGCCGATTCCCTCTGGTGGTAACTGCGGTCATCGAGAACACGAGGGTGATGAAGATCCTTATGGATGGAGGCAGTGGCATCAACATCCTTTACAAGGATGCCTTCGACAAGCTCAATGTGGACATAAGGAAGCTACACACATCGTAGTCCCCCTTCCACGACATCATCCCTAGGTGGTGCATCATGCCCCTAGGCATGATAGACCTCTTTGTGACATTCGGCGATGCGGTACACTACCGAAAGGAGACAACTCTCCTTTGAAGTTATCGACTTCTAGGGACCTTACAACACCATATTCAGGTGGCCATGTTACACAAAGTTCATGGCAGTCCCGAACTATGCCTACCTCAAGTTGAAGATGCCATGACCATGTTGATGGTAGTTATTGTTCTTTTAAACCGTCATCTAAACATGAAAAAGGGCATATATCAACCTCCAATATAGAATTAGGGTTTGAACTCATAGAATTCCATAGGTTTTGGTGAATTTGTATTTCTGCAGGGGTTTATCAGGAAAAGGAGGCAAGATATGAAGGACCTCGGGATAAAAATTGTATTCAACCGCGAACCCAAGTCAAGAAGGATCTAGAAGACACGAGAAGGTGACCCACTAGAGCGGGGGCCCACCTGGCATAGGCCCAGGTCGGCCGACCCCACCCCAGGTCGACCGACCTAGGGGTCCACCTGTCAGCCATGACCTTCTACGTCGGTTCCTCCACCGCCTTAGGGTTTGCATCTTCACCGTTGATCAAGGTCGGTTTGATCTGAGGGCTCTAGTTCATCCCACCGGCCTATATAAACAAGCCCTACCCCCTCCTAGAGGAGAAGCCATTAAACCAAGGAGTCTAAAGATTAGAAGGATCTTTTCTCCACCAGAGAATTAGATTAGCTACTCAAAGTTCTAGTATAGGCTAGCTAGCAAGGTTTTCATAGAGTTCGGGCTCCTGCTCGGGATTCTAGATTCATCGTTATCTAGAGGCTGGTATAGCTATTGTATCCCTCTTGTTATGACTTTATTCTATTTCAATACTATGTTTCTATTTATTATGTTCCTAGTTTACTCTAGTAGTATATTTGATATAGTCATGATTGATAATGAGTTTATGCATAAGATCGCAAAAGTGCTTAATTCAGTACTCGAGTGAGTTAAGTGGTCGACATTATGTAAGCATGGTGCTTAGATATTGTTTGCCTACGGATGCACTCTATATGCGGGGTCATGTGGTAGATCGTGAAAGTGACATTCCCATTGAGTCCTTTGTAGTCCACTCCCCGTATGTAGAACAAGTAGAACCTGGTTGCGAAGGAAGTCTTGCTATGTTCTTGATTTTCCTTAGTAATATTCCTTATGTGTAGATGAAGAGTCATTATGCCATACATGATTATATATGTGCTAGAGTGTATGAAAGACTTAGTAAATAAGAAACTACATAAGAATTCAATCTCTTAACTAATCTCCTGTCTACTCTTACTAAAACTTACGAGTAGACTATCTCTGGGTATTATCAATGTTTATACTTATCATTTATTATTGGCTTACTCCTGTTAAAGTATGTGCTATGTGATTAATTCCATCATAAGTAGTGCATATTTGTTCATCATCTCTAGCCACCCCCATAGCTCCTTCCTGTGGTAAAATATAAATAACGATACTTGGAATATTCCCGATAAAATGCTACAATGGTAATCTATTTGTGCCCTTGCAAATACCTATATATTCTTATTTCAGAGTTTACAAGTGTTTTTTAGTTACCAGCATTTCTGATATCATGCTAGGGATGATAACTTAGTATAGAGTGATGCTAAGAAATATCAACAGACCGCGCGGTGTAATCAAGGTGCCGGGAAACTTCCAGAGTGCCTACCAATGTGAGAGGGACGCTGTCGAGCACGTGAAGGCCAACAACTTGGACTTGGGGGCGTCGAGTCTCCCCTGCTCGAGGCCAGGGGAGAAGCTCCTATCAATGACTCTAGGACAACCGCCTGCCGTCACCCTCGACCCATCATCCTCGACTCCGCCACTGGCTTCGACCCCTGTGGCCCTCGTTGTCGGATCTTGAGAAGGCTGCCAATGACCCACGGTTACGTCGGCCTTTTTTTTTTCTAAATTTCAGTTGTCATTTACATCTTGCAAAGAACATTTATTTGTTACATGAATAAACTGTGATCTCTCGAGTACCTTACGAAGAACCTCTCTCAGTTGCTCGGGGGCTAACCTTTGCAGTTGTTGTGTTCCTGTCTAGCACGTTCACATGTTATACTAACTTATCAACGTGCTGGGGGGCTACAATGATAACCATTCGTGTCACTCACTCTTAGGCCTTGAAATGGTATAAGTGACTTAACATGACCTTGCATGGACTTGACCAAAGTGTTTCATCTTGGTTGAAAAATGTCCAGGTAGTTGGTCCAAAGCTTAAACCAACATCAAAAACTAAAGACACTAAAGATAGAGCATACAGAGTCGGGTGCAGCACATTACAAGACGACCTCAAGCGCTGCCCGAATCTTCTGAAGAGTCAGGCATACTGCCCTGTAATATCACAGAGAGATCCACATCATGAATTATGGCCTCGGAAGGCTCTATGGCATGTTGGTGAATCTTCTTATATAGCAAGGGATCTGTGTCAACAGGTTTCCCCCTAATGGAGCCAATGTTTAGGTCAATGTAGATTGTCCCGACGGTCACTAGCGCCATGTGCGCCCTGGTGGATAATCCATATTGGGCAACTTCCTCCAGCGCCTTGGGATCTCCCTCAGCTGGGAAGCCACCTCTAACAAAGAGGTAGGCCCTCCTGGCTGAGCATAGGTCGCCTGGCAGGCAGCGTGGCCAGCTGTGACTACACTCTGAAGCTGATCTTCAAGGGATGACACATGTGACACGTACTTCACCTCCATGGCCGAAAGGGTCCCTACATGTAGCAGCTCGGCTTTAGTAGCCATGGCCTCTAGGTTCGCATAATCAGACTCACACTCAGCAAGCTCATTTTTAAGGCGCCATGCCTTAGCCGACTCCACTGCAAACAAAGTGTGTTAGTCCAAAATACGCATACAATCGTTACATGATTCATTACCATAAACAAAATGCACCTTGGATCTGCTTCTGTAGCTTCTCTGTCTCTTCCTGAGCAAGCGCTCGCTTCTACCTCTTCCTCTAGTACGCAGAGCTAGAGGCGCGAAAAGAAGCCTTCTCTCAGGATAGCTCAACAATAGCCTCAACAGCAGCTAAAAAGGCAATAATGGTTTTACAAGCCTCACCAAACATTAAGGAGAAAGGTCCTGGCAGAAACCCTACCTTGGGCCTCATTCTAATGGCGCTTTAGGGCCACCACCTCTCTCTCTCTAGCTCGGCTATCCGTGCTTTCGCTTCATCGCCCGGCCGAGAGAACCTCTCTCGGATGAACGTGGACTTGGCCAAGGAATTCTTTAGAAGATACTACAAGAGTAAGACATCATAAGTCTTAGCTTCATTCAGAACGAATCAACTAAAGACTCGAGGGCTAGACCCATCGGGTCCACTGCGTGGCCCCGAGTATAAACCAAGGGCGATGCTCGCTAGGTGCAACCACCAGTTCGGTGCTCGGGGGATGGAACTCCCAACACGGATCATACCTCCTAGGTAGCGCTAAGGGAATCCACAGTAGAGATGCTCTTGGTCTTCACGGCGTTGGCCAGGGCTCACAGCGTAGCAGACAAACTATCTGCGTGTTTTGCCATTTCGTCTAGTTCTCCAAAGCTAGAGACAAGACGATGTCGCTCCTCGACATCATCAAATAAGCTCTCGCCTTCAGCGTCGAAAGCTCATAGCGATGGACCTCCCCCCTGCTTGTTCGGTTCAAAACCCGAGAGGGACCAGGCAGACGTCGTCCACTTGCGGAGGAGAGTTAACTCACAGCAACACCCTCTCGAGGTAGTCCTCTGGAATACGGATGACCCCGATGGGTCTACCGCAGAACCGACCAATTATATGAAATTAAGTAAGCAAATCACCGCTGGAGCAGAAAATTTAGCAAACTTAAGCCCGTATAACCCGGTAGTCTGTGAAACCACGAAGGATTTCAATCAACCAACATACAAACCAAGATTGTACAAGTTTAGCATTCATCGTCACATATGTCATAGAGTTCACAACGAGATTACGAATACATCGAAGTTTAAAACATAAGTTATTACAAACCAAGTCTTACGAAAATAGCGGAAGCAAAATAGTCTCGAACCACACTTTCATGATTGTCTCAAATACTGTGCCAAGTACTGATCAAGTTATCCCCATAAGCAATAGAGAAGACATATGGAGTGACCACACCCATGGTCCTAGTTGTCGCCCATAGCTGGATAAAGACAGTTGACACAGTAACCATAGTACATCTGTCCATCTGCAACAACAATGGGAATGAAGCCCTGAGTGCGAGAATGTACTCAACGAGACTTACCCGCCTTACATGAAAATAGAACGACACCAAGGAGTATGCAAGGCTTTTCTTTTAGTGGACTAGCTGACTCATTTGCGAAAAGCGTAAGTTATCAGGAATAAACCATTTTAAGTACTTATGCATAATCTTTATTATAACCTGTTAATCTAAGTAAGCACCTATACTATAGCAATCACTTGATTATCCATTAACATCAAGTTACCATATCAGGTTTAGCATTTTCCATCATAATACTCATAACCATTCTTGTTCCATCATCATTACTACGATGCTGTAGCTCGAGTCAAGTGCTCACTATCCAGGAGCGATGGCGATTCGAATCGATTCCTAACCAGTTGGTGATTTATTTCTCACACAAACCATGCTCATTGATCAAATGAGCTACAGATCACCAATGACACTATTCCGGTAGCGCCGCGGGACAAACTGGAGCCGCAATACCCGGGGATCGCCCGACAGCCAGGAGTCGACCTTATCTGCCCTTGGGCTCACTCTTCGCGTCCCCATCATACCCCCTTCAACACCAGTCTATGCACCCGTGTAGATCCTAGCCCGAATAGTGCCACTAGCTTCGCGGTCGAAAGGTACTTTATTCGGCCAGCTAAATGTGAGGCATGCGTTCAACATGACAAGAGGGACGAGCAATGATCAGTCCTTAACCGACACAGGCGGAAACTATAAGCACTCTAGAACCCTGTCTGGTTGCCCACTACACATTTCGCCCGGTCTCCTTTGATCCATTAACACTCGGTTATTTCCATGATAGCATCCATAGCTAAATATCCAGGTAACCACCTACACTTGCCGGTGACAGGAAATCACCGACTGCTATCGGTCTAAGCAGGGCTAAGCATTTAACTCGGTCCTAGACCTAGCAGGGTAATATATGATAAGGTAGACAAGGATATAATATATATGCATCAACGGTTTCGCGCAACTCCTATAACTTAGTGCATCAATCATAAGAGATGAAATATTAAATATTTGCATACCGTAGGGAGAGAAATGCTCCGAGGCTTCCCTCTTTCAAAGGAACTCGGCTGATGGTCCACACACTCCGGCAGATCATCTCCTGGTTCCTCGGCCTTGGGCACCTCCTATGCCTAGATCTCCTGGGGGTCGGCCCTAGCCAGTTCTTCGGGTACAGCTACTGGTACTTCCTCCTGCGATCCTGTATGATGCATTTGTATGAGTAATTATGCAATGGTGCATTGGATGCGATGACATATGGTGATCATGAGTCCATGAAATGTAGATGAACATGTTTGACTTTATTTAGCAGAGTAGATGTAAAACTCTTTTACTAAGTAGTCTACATTGTATAAGAACAGTGCCCTAAGCACATGTCATCTACTGCATTCTCTTTTGCTACTAATTACTATCATGTGCCCTAGCTACTATAAGCCACACACACCGGTGCTACTTATACTAATACCACCAGTGCTACCCTAGTAGGTCAAATAACACCAGCAAGTTATTTGAGGCTTCAAAGATACCCACATGGCAAAACAGACATTGACATAGCATCCAATCTATTAAACCAAACTATGCAACATACATGTTTCATTTGCATGTTTCAATTCTATATTTCTTGTAATGCTTATGAATGCATGACAATGATGATGCTCATGATTTGTAAAATGTTAATGCGGGCTTAACACCGAGGTGTTATAGGGTCAAGCCCGCAAACCGGCTCAATGATAGGCTCTTTCCCTCGAGCACCCACGCTGGAAACCCGAGCAGGTTCACCCTGCATAGGCCCCGCCTAGATCATCAGAGAAACATCTTCCCGAGCATCCTCTAAAGGTGGCGCGCCTGTGTCGAGACCATCCATGAAGTCATTAAGGGTAACAACCACCCAAATATTCTCTGAAATACTCAAATCCTCACTCTCGTTCGGATGAACTCCTGGAGCTATGGTCTCGCTAGCGCTGTCTAGCGTGATTGCTTCGGGCAACCTCTCGGTTGATAAGGTCTTTGACCAAGAACTACACCCAAAAAGCAAGCATCAGGAACTCATCACCCGATGAAATCGTGAGATAAAGGAATTGGACTTACATGTTCTCATCACTAGGAACATCCAACAGCACAGGCTTCTTCAACCACCTATGCGAGGTCCCAAAACCTTGCTTGAAGGGGACATACTCCACCTTCGATCCAAAGTCGCTAAATACCGAGACCGTCCTAGCCGACGGCTTGTCATTAGTGGGCCTAGGCGACCCTAGAGCCCTCGGCACTGTGAACAACTCATGGTGAGCCAAATTCACATACACCAAGGCCATGATTGGCCGAGGATAACAACCGTACCTAGCACTACCGATGCCTGCGCTCGATGTTGCCTCTTCTTCCTTCTCTTAGGGGTTCATCCCCCTCATTGGTGCTTGCCGACTCTGCTGCAGCCCTGCGCCTCCTCGTCTACACACCCGAACCCCACGAGCTGCGACCGGCATGGCTTGGGTGAGGAGTAGGGACAATGGCACTCAACTCCTCTTGAAGTGCAGACATCTCACCATTACTGGCAGATGTCTTCGCACTATCGGTCCTCCGCTCGTGGACCTTGTCCAAAGGGGCCCTAGAGCGGTACTTTCGATGATCTTGCAAAACGTAGCAAGTTATGTGAGGAAATTTGGACGGGTTGTCAACTGATCACTGAACAACTGACACCTTACCGAGTTCTTGTTGTCTCTCAGCTTCAAGCTTAGGGGCTCCACCAGACGGTCTTTGCCTGTTAGATAGGATTTCAGCCCCAGCACCATGTTGGTAACAACCAGCACTTGAAGCGCAGTCATTAGCTCGATGTGCTATCCTGATGGACTAATGGCGTCGGGAGAGTTGCACTTCAGGGACGCACGTTCCCTTAGGGGCTAGATCCACCTACGAAAGAAGGCCGCTAGGCAAGCCTGACAGGTAACCCCTCTCCTCTGGTGATAATCCTGCAGGTCACTCTCGAGTTCGTCCGCCTCTTCTAGATTAGACTCGGGAACTTCCTCTTTCTCTGCCGCTGGCAGAGGGGTGGGAGCTTGTGGGAAAAGGCCGAAGTCACGCAGTCATAAACATAAAACCACTTCTTTGCCCAATTCGGGACATTGGAAGGGAGATCGATGTGAAAGAATAGAGATTTGTCGGCCGCCTTGATCCAAAGGCTCCCGGTGACCTTTCGGTCTGACTGAGGAAGAATGTTGAAGCAACGACAAAAACAACGCCCAGTGGGGTTCGATTCCCGTGAAGTCTTCACAATTGTAAATGAACATCGCAAGAAGCATAATCTCGTTCGAGGTCAGGTGGTGTACCTGTGTGTTGTGGTATCAGAGGAGATCTCGGACGAACCAGTGATGGGCACCCTGAATCCACGGAGAAAGAAGTCGACGAAGACTACAATCTTGCAAAAATCAGGGATGGGCACATCTTGGCTAAGGGCACACTAGCAACCCGAAAGCTCCCTTAGCGCCAGGAATCCCCCAACCATAAGATTCTTGATGTCCTCCTCTATCGCCGTCGACACCTCCCACGGAGAATTAGGGACGGGACTTCGTCCCCCTTTGCTCTTCGAGACCATATCTTCTTCACTTACTAAACTAATGGTTTTGGTTTTCTTGGTGAGGGCTTTTTACGGTGCCATGACTGTGACTACCACGAGCGGGATCTAGATGTGACGACATCTGCTAGGTCAAGGTAAGTAGAGGAGTGAGTACTACTTCAACGGACATGTGCCCCTTTGGTGAAAACCGAAAAACTGGTCAGGCCATGGCTACAACCAAAGTACGCGCTCCTGAAATTTGGATAAAGTGTTTTATGACGTGCTCCAGCTGGTCAGGCTTTGTCCTAATGCTTTCAGATAGCGGACGTTCACTTGTTCTACCTGTTATTAACTCGACATAATTGCATACACCATAATCCAGAAGTTTATGTGTGTTCGCTATTCGCCCAAGTGATCCTTGAGCTTTCGGGATTGTTGGCTTCTGGAGCCACAAATGACCGCACTTGGTCAGAGTAAAATTTTAGATCGAGTCGCTTGCAAACCCGTAGTTATACTAACTACCCATCAGGTCAGGAAGGAGGGCCCATAAAAATGCAAGGTCAGGTTCGACTAAATGAAAATCTTCAAACCACCCGATTTAATCGGGACACGGGTAGTAGTGTTCAAAATTGACAAAAGTCATTCCTTTTTCAATTAAACTCTGCTGCATTTTACATCACCTGGTTTACAATAACCAAAATCTATCAGAAACTGCTACAGTTATGATAAGCCTTCTAAGAATAGGATCGACTTTGCCACTCAAGCGATGGACATCTCATGAAGCGTAGAAGTTGGACAAAGGTGCACCGCGACCCTCACCGCACCTTCAACCTTCAGGAGCATGGACGATGCTTGGAAGATGCCTCTAGGAGTCCCACCTCATGAAGCTTCTTGTAACATCCAAGAGGAGGAGAAGCCCCATGAGGGCAGCTCACGCCATCTTCTACGACATCGGGGAGGAGTGAACGGCGTTGATTCGGCGGTATCAAGCCTCTGAATCGATACACGAGAGCACCTAGGTCAAGATCTATGGGGTAAATGGTTTCTCAACAATAGAAAGCTGCCCTTTGCCGTCTAGGATTCCCTATAGATATTCTGACCTAGAGAGCCCCCGAGTGCCGACCATCGGTAAGCCTAGCCGCTGTTCCCTCAGCGACTCAGGCCACCAATGGTATTGTTCCTTCCCATCTTCGCGGAACTTCCTCTAACATCCAAGGAGAATGGCCGCTGCTGGGCCGCTGTGGAACCTGATCTTGAAATCCTTCTCCCAGCGCTGGCGTGACCTCCGAAAATTTCCATGCACCATGGCGCACAACCAGAATCGCCACTCTCACACTCCGTCTAAGGCTAGGGGATTTGGGGAAGAAAGGAGGGGTGAGACTCACTGGCCTCCCTACCCCCTGCTTAAATAAGCACCCCTAGGACGGTGGTAGGGGAGTGGGTGGTTGGCATTAAAAATGCACTCAAGCATCGAGAGAGTTCCGCAAACTAAAAGCATGGGAAATGGAATGGTTTGAGTTCCCAGGCACCACTATCCTTATCTTTTACAAGATTCAATGATGCGCATGTGATGTGTTCAAATGGGTAGGAGACTTCCACCTGAAGGAATCCTGAAACTCAGGAAGGCATTACTGCTAGTTAGTGCAACACGCACAGTTGTCCCGATACTTGGGATCCTCTGACTGTATTCAAGCATCTCGGCACCCGAGAAGTGTTCATCGAGACCTACGGTACCCGAACGTTATAGGGACTCAAAGCAGGTGAAGGATGGTACAGCTCTATGAGCCCGTCATTAAATCCTACGGGGGCTACTATCAGAGATATAGGCTGATGTACCCTCACCGACCATATATCTGGCCCATTAACGGAGGATGACCGAGGAGGCAACCCACAAGGACTAGGCGCAACTACCAACTTGGAGATCACGATGTATCAAGGATATCTGCCGCCATCACAACTATGGTAGGATAGAATTGATTTGTTGTAACCAGCTAGGAATCCAATCTGTAGCGCTAATCACCCTCGCTGTAACCCTACCCTTCTCCCTATATAAAGAGGGGTACAGACTCCGTGTTCGTCACATCTACCATGACACCATCGCCTCATTCCAATCTACCTCGTAGCTAGAAGCAATAACCCTGTAACCGAGCATACAAATACAAGAAGAAGTAGCAACTGGACGTATGGCTTTTACTCACTTCGTGGGGGCCCAAACCAGTATAAATCTCTATGTCTCGTGTGCAACCATCTGGATCAATCTACACGATCATGTTGCTAGGCATTGTTGGAGCTAAACAATCTAACAGTTACACTACAACACTCATGAGAAATAAGTGGTCTCATCTATTGAAACAAGATTAAGGTTCATCCGCTAATTGATTGATGATCTGTGTTGGTGTTTTTTTATCGCCAACCAATAGCCAACATATATTTATACTGGTTTAAGCAACGAATGTCCTACATACAGTGATGGTGGAGAGCTTTCTTACTTGTGTGCCATATGCAGGGTTGTATTGGTGTTGATATGATGTGTTGATGTTGTCTAGGACTACCGATCAACAAGATCCCAATTAAGGATGGCAATGGGGCAGATTCATATCGGGTGGAGTCTCTAGGCACCCAAAATCAAAACCCGAACTGAAAACCCGAATCCGCCCTGAACACAAATTCACATGAAAATCCATCCCTAAAACTGAAACCCACGGATCCCCACAACCCAACGGATTATCCAAATCCATGCCTAGGGCTGGGGCCTAGTGTTTCGATTCAGCAGACATCGCCCTCATTCAGCAGACATCTTTCAATTCACACTCGTGGAGCGATGTTTGGACACGCCTTGAAACCAGGCATCACCAATCCAAACATCTGGGGCCTTGGGGGATTGTGAGACTACGGCTACAGCCTAAGGGCACTGCCTGTCCGCTTTAGCCCCCGGCTGGCTGGCTAGAAGTGTCAGTGGCTGGCACCTGTTTTGGCTAGGTGCTTGTGCACCGCAGCGCCTGCAGCTGCTAGGCATGCCAGCCCCTACTCCTCTGCTTGTTGTGGCTGCCTAGCTAGTGGGTGTATAGGTGGGGGCATCGAGACATGGAAGCTACAATGCTAGGTGCTTGGGTGCGTGGCGACGGGGCGGGCGGCCGGGCGCGTGGCTGTGCCACGTGGCCCCTTGGGTGGGTGGTGGCCAATGTGTGGATCGGGTGGTGAGACATGAGTGTGAGGTGAGGCGACACCTTGAGGGTCTGAGGGTGAGAGACTGAGAGTTTTAGAGTTATATACTTAGGGTTACCAGATGAGCTATTAATGGGCTCTATTGTTTTCAGGCCCCGATGGTGCTTCGTAGGTGAAAATGGTGATCCGCCCTGAACCCGCAACCTTTTGGGTATCTGAAAAATGCCCCCACAACCAAACCGATGGAACCAAAACCCACGGATATCCGAACCAGTAACCCGATGTGACAAGGATTTTATATATAACCTTACTGGTTTGTTTTTAAGCCAATGACAATAGATTAAATCCATTTCTATGTATATCTTGCATAAGTCTTGAACGCCGTGTTGATGAATACCCATGGGTTGGAGTCATCATAGGCCAGTCTACCCGACCCACTCATGCTTAGGGAGTTGGTTATGGCCATGGTGTGGGTACCTAGGACCCATAGGGTGTGTTTGGTTTCCTAGCCTGCTTCTAGCCTGGCTACCATCTAAACCTGGACGGCCTTGGCCTGCTCCCACCAAGCCAATCTGTAGTTGTTTGGTTTCTTGCATTATCTAAGCTTGGCTAACAAATGGAGTGTTTGGTTGCCTAGTTTACTTTGTACACAATCACCTCTTCTTAGAGCTGGTAACTTTACCCCTTTGACACATTATCACAAATAGGTGGTGGGCACCTCGTCATTGGTGGTGGAGGATGCGACGAAAGCAATGAGGTCATACCGGCTGACCAAGATGAGCTCCTCGCCGGTGGGAACGCGTGGACGCCTACGATCTAGCAAGGGAAGCGAGTGACCAGTGCATGGACATTGGGGAGCTTGAAAGAGTTGGAATGCTGGGGAGCTGGAATGCGCGGGGAGCTATAGCGTGCAGACGCTATGGAGCTCGGTTGGATGTGGTCACCGAAAATATGGAAGGAGCTTGCGTGGTGGCCTCCACTCGCTTGCTGATATTGTCAGTGACTACCCGTGGCTCTAGCTGGGTCGAGCGACGAGGAGGGATGGGGGCCAGTGACCATCACACGCACAGTCAAGCACCGCCCGGTGATGGAGGACAACATGGGCGACCAACTCATTGAGGGGATGCACGGGCGGAGGAAGAGATTTTGCTAAAGATGGAGATGCACGGGTGGGTAAGGAGATGCGCGTGTGGTGATGGAGACGCGTGGGTGTAAGGTCCAAATGGCTATAGGGGGGTGAATAGCCTATTTAAATTTTCTACAAGCTTTACTAAACAACAAGTTAGTAAATAATATGGCAAAGCAAATTCTAGCACAAGCTCAACTACTTTTAAGCAAGCTACAAAAACAATTCTAGTGCAAGGCTATGATCTCTAGTTCACACCAACAACACTAAGTCTCTAAACTAATTACCCCTAAGTGATAAGCTATTCTAGTCAAGCTAAATAAGGCAAAGAACAATAAGTAAAGGAGCGAGCTTGAAAAGATATGCCAACGTTGATGAGAAGACATATGTCCAATGTACCAATCAATCAACGTGATCACATACATAAATGAAATCCTCGGCAATAAGATGACACAAGATTTATTACCGAGGTTCACTTGCTTCACAGCAAGCTACTCCTCGTTGTGGCGATGCACCCACTTGATGGATCACGAGCTAATCAACTATCAAGAGTTGAACCCTCAGCAGGTGCTGCACATCCACTCACAAGATGGGGATCCTCCAAGCCACTAGCTCTACTAGAGTAGCCAATTCGCGAACTCCCGTGGGGAAGGCTCAAGAACCCCTCACAATCACTTGGTGATGCTCGGAACAATCTCCAGTCATGAGCTCAACACCACCGCTGCTCCAAGTGATCTAGGGTGTCGAGGAACACCCAAGAGTAACAAGCAATCTGCAACAAACTCAAGAATCAAGTGCCACTAGATGCAACTCTCAATGCAATGCACTTGAATCTCACTCAATCTCTCTAGAGTACCCCAAGGGCTGGCCACCTCTTATTTATAGCGAATAGAAAAGCCACTAGCCGTTATACCATTCACTGGGCAAATTTCAAGGGCGACAGACGCTGCACAGTAGCATCTATCGCCAAGCCGACAGACGCTACAGGCGCGTCTGTCACTCCGTGCGACGCCACGTGTCTAGCTCATTTGAAAACCAACGGTCATGAACAGTAGCGATAGACGCGTCTGACGCCAGTCGATAGACGCGCCCGTACGCCCAACAGACGCGGTCCAATAACGATGTTTTTGCCCAAGTTCGTCAGACGCGTACGTCGTAAGGCCGACAGACGTGGCGTCGAGCATCTATCGCTCATGCTCGTGCATGCCCGCGCAGTTCCACAGCGTTAGACGCTAGAACAGTGCGTGAGGCCGTGTCTGTTGCCTTCGCGACAGCACGTCTGTCACGCCCACGCGCATAGGCCGAGCTAGGGTAGCTCGGTAGACATTGACGTTAGTGTCTGTTGCTCCCGGCTCGCGCGTCTGTCGCGTGTATCTCAGTGACACTTCATCGTTTTCTCGTTCTGCTTGATCACCGTTGTCACTTATGAGCTACTCTCCATATGTGTATCACTAAAGCACATGTTTTAGCTCATGAAACACTTCCGTGCTTTCACCACTTTTTCAACCTCTGGCGCAATGAAAAATAGGCATTTCATTTCCCCCAAAAACGCCTGGATCCCGCCGAGCAAGCTCGGCGGGAGGGAGAGCGAACCCCAAACCCCTCACTACCGCTCAAACACCTCCACCTTTGCAAATGTGCCAACACCATCATGTGTAAAACACCATGTGCATATGTGTTAGCATTTTCACAATCATTTTTCAAGGCGTTACGTTAGCTCTCTACTAGATCCTAATGCATATGCTCAAGATGATGACCTAGTAGCACTTGATTCATGAGCTAACCGTGATTGCCCCTCTTGATAGTCAGCTATCAATCCTAAACCCGGTCAATCACTTCACTACTCATCTTGGACCAGCAAAAGCAAACCCTATGATTATACCTTTGTCTTCATCACTTTGTTCCATGTCCATCTCCTCATGCTTGATCACCATGACCATCATTTCATGTCCATGCACCATCTCTTTGTGATCTTGTGGCCACCACTCCATGCCACATGCACCTTCATCACATGTGTTGCTTATGCGTAACTTAAACCACTTAACACTGGCATTAGCAACTTGGTGTCATTAATTACCAAAACCAAACTTGGGCTTTCAATCTCCCTCTTTTTGGTAATTGATGACAACCATCACAAAGATATGAAATGAAATCATATTTCGGATTTGGTAGTATTAGCTCCCCCTACATATGTGCTTCCATGAGTTTGGTTCAATTTTTCACATATGCAAGAATCGGAATTTTGGGAGAGTTACTACTACCAAAATGATGCTAAGGTATATAGAATGGACCTTTGAAGCGTGATACCAATCGGAGTTGCCAATATATACCATCCTTAGCACCAATGTAGCTAGACACCACTTGTAATACATCACTTGTAAAGATCACAAACACTAAAATACCCCGTGAGATCAACATTATAGCAACGAGTGTCTAGATACCACTTGTAAAGCTACTCTCAACAATTCATCATTCAAGATCTATTTCTAGCATTCACCACACAATCATGAATATGAATTTAAGCTTTGCAATGCAACAATTCATCATGATAGTGCACATACAAATGGAACACATGATCCATGAGCTTGCTCCCCCTACTTGTGTGCTCAATTTTAATTGATCCCTTTCCAATGTCATATCTTTTGCTTTCTCTCCCCCTTTCTATATCTTTGTGACTTACTTCTCCCCCTTTGTCAACAATCACCAAAAAGGTGTCAATTTTAGTGAGAGTTAAGTCAATCAACTAGGGAGTGAATATGAGGGTCATATTATGGTTCAATCTAGATCACTTGCCTAGAATATGTAATTCAGTTTGATCCAAGGACAAGCTTCTTCACACCTCATAAAAGTATAAGGGTTATCTTGACCATGTTGAATTACACATCATGAGCTCGTTTTCTAGATTCAACACTAGGTTTGCAAGCCCACAAACATGTCATATGCTACCACTAGATCAATCAATCATAGAAGCAATAGTGGCATCATATATACATCATATTCATTTGATTTTCATGAATGAGCCTATTTGTCATGCAAATATGTCTATATGTTCTAAACAAGTCCTTAGTAAAGTATGAATGATATGCCAAACAACTTTACCTTGCATTGTCGAAGGGAAGGCATGTCATATAAGAATGTGAGGGTGCACTCATTTCAAGTTGGAGAAGTCAAGTATGTTCAATTCATTCTTCAACTTGTAAAATCTCTTCTCATCAAGTGGCTTTGTGAATATGTCGGCTAGTTGATCTTCGGTGCCAATGCTCTCAATGCTAATATCACCCTTTTGTTGATGGTCTCTTATGAAGTGATGCCTTATGTCAATGTGCTTGGTTCTTGAATGTTGAACTGGATTTTGTGTCATCTTGATAGCACTCTCATTATCACAAAGCAAAGGCACATTTTTGAACTTGATTCCAAAATCATTCAATGTGGCTTTCATCCAAAGCAGTTGTGCACAACAACTACCGACACTAATGTATTCGGCCTCGGCAGTAGATAGTGCAACACTATTTTGTTTCTTTGATGACCATGAAACGAGAGACCTTCCTAGCAATTGACAAGTACCACTTGTGCTCATTCTATCAATCTTGCATCCACCATAGTCGGAGTCCAAATATCTAATCAACTCAAAATTAGACCCCTTAGGATACCACAATCCAACATCATGAGTGCCCTTAAGATATCTCAATATTCTCTTGGTTGCTTTCAAGTGACTTTCTTTAGGTGAAGCTTGATATCTTGCACACTTGCACACACTAAACATCACATCTGGCCTAGAAGTGGTGACATAGAGCAAACTTGCAATCATAGACCGGTATAGCTTTTGATCTACCATGTTGCCACTTGCATCAACACACAATTGATCATTTGTGCCCATTGGTGTACTCATTGGTTTAGCATCTTGCAATCCAAACTTTTTGATCATGTCCTTGATGTACTTGCGTTGACTAACAAAAGTGCCATTCTTCATTTGCTTAATTTGTAGTCCAAGGAAGTAACTAAGCTCTCCAATCATAGACATTTCAAACTCACTAGCCATCATATTTCCAAACTCTTCACAAAAATCTTGATTGGTTAAACCAAAGATGATATCATCCACATAGATTTGTAACACAAACAAGTCATTACCTAGCTTCTTAGTGAAGAGAGTGGTGTCAACCTTTCCCATCTTGAACCCTTTGAAGAGGAGAAAATCCCTCAATCTCTTGTACCATGCTCTAGGTGCTTGTTTCAAACCATACAATGCCTTCTTGAGCTTGTAAACATGGTTGGGCTTCTTGTCATCTTCAAAACCGGGAGGTTGCTCAACATAGACCAACTCATTTATGTACCCATTGAGGAATGCACTTTTCACATGCATTTGATATAACTTGATGTTGTGGGCACAAGCATAGGCTAAAAGAATTCTAATTGCTTCCAATCTTGTAATCGATGCATATGTCTCTCCAAAGTCAAGACCCTCAACTTGAGTATAACCTTGTGCTACCAATCTTTCTTTGTTTCTCACAACTACACCATCTTGATCTTGCTTGTTTCTAAAGACCCACTTGGTACCAATCACATTGTAGTTCTTTGGCCTCTCAACGAGCTCCCAAACTTGATTTCTAGTGAAGTTGTTTAGCTCTTCATGCATGGCATTTACCCAATCAGAATCTTTCAAAGCATCTTCTATTTTCTTAGGTTCTTCAAGTGACACAAATGAGTAGTGCTCACAAAAAGATGCCAATCTTGATGTAGTTTGAACACCACTTTGAATTACACCAATGATTTGATCCAATGGATGATCTCTTGCAATGTTGGTAGGTTGGAGTATTGGGAGTTGATTACTTCCACTTGCTTGACCTTGATCTTGAGCTTCATTGTGAGTACCACTTGAGCTAGCTTGATTTGTATCAATTTGCACATCTTGATTAATCATTTGTATGTCACCATCATCGTCTTGTCTCGGCCTTATATCACCAGTGTCCATGTTCTTCATTGCATTTGACAATTGATCTCCTCTCACATCATCAAAGTTTTGAGCTTCATTTTGGGATCCTTGGGTTTCATCAAACTCAATATCATGAACTTCTTCCAAGGTGCCATTAGTGAGATTCCAAACTCTATATGCTTTGCTTGTGTTAGAATAACCAAGTAAGAACCCTTCATCACATTTCTTGTCAAACTTGCTCAATCTAGTGCCTTTCTTGAGAATGTAGCATTTGTAACCAAACACTCTAAAGTATGCAATGTTGGGCTTTCTTCCATTTAATAGCTCATATGGTGTCTTCTCAAGCTTTCCATGACAATAGAGACGGTTACTACAATAGCAAGTTGTGTTGATAGCTTCACTCCAAAATGAATGACTCACATTGTATTCACTAAGCATTGATCTAGCCATGTCAATCAAAGTTCTATTATTTCTTTCAACTGCACCATTGGATTGAGGAGTGTATGTTGGAGAGAATTGATGTCTAATACCAAGATCATCACACAATTCCTCAATTCTTGTGTTCTCGAACTCACTACCATTGTCACTTTTGATTTTCTTGATGGTGATTTCAAACTCATTTTGCACTCTCTTGACAAAAGACTTGAATAGATCATAAACATCACTCTTGTCATGGAGAAAGAACACCCAAGTATATCTTGTGTAATCATCCACTATCACAAAACCATACTTGTTGCCACCAATGCTAGTGTATGTTATTGGCCCAAACAAGTCCATGTGCAATAACTCAAATGCCTTAGATGTGCTCATTTCACTCTTGCTAGGATGTGCATTTCCAACTTGTTTGCCGGCTTGACAAGCACTACAAGGTTTATCCTTCTCAAAGGTGACATCCTTCAATCCTCTAACTAAGTCATGCCTCAAAAGTTTGTTCAATTGTTTCATTCCAACATGACCAAGCCTTCTATGCCACAACCATCCCATACTAGATTTGCTAAGCAAGCATGATGTCAATTGTGTCTCACTATCATTGAAGTCAACCAAGTATAAGCTACCATGTCTAAATCCTTTGAATATCAAATTTGATCTATCAACACTAATGACCTCAACATCATCACTACCAAATATGCACTTGAAACCAAGATCACAAACTTATGCCACCGACAAAAGATTGTAATCCAAGCTCTCAACTAGCAATACATTGGATATGCTCATGTTATTTGAGATAGCAATTTTACCAAGTCCCTTGACCTTGCCTTTCTTGTTGTTGCCGAAAGTGATAGCATCAAAACCACCATTTTAACTTGTATCAATTGACTTGAACATACAAGAATCCCCGGTCATATGTTGAGTGCACCCACTATCAAGCACCCAATGCCTTTCTCCGGCTTTGTAATTGACCTACAAGACAAGATTAATTCTTTTCAGGTACCCAAACTTGTTTGGGTCCTCCAAGGTTAGTGACCAAGCTCTTTGGTACCCAAATGGCTTTCTTCTTTGAGCTCATCCATGGTGTACTAATGAACTTAGCATGAACACCATTAGTACCCTTGGTAAGCATATAGAAGGAATCAAGCTTAATTGAGGATACTTTAGCATTGGATTTCTTGTTCACGCAATGATGCTCTATATGACCAACTTGCTTGCAACTTTTGCAATAGCTACCATTGTTCTTCACAAATCAAGTCTTGTGAGGAGCAAAAGTGGCCTTACCTTTCTTGGGGTTATAGCCCAATGCCTCTTTGTAGAGAGAAGCTCTTTGGCTACCGAAGCACATAAGCAAGCGGTCCTCACCACCATAAGCCTTAGCCAAGGTGTGATTGAGCTCTTTTACCTCCTTCTTGAGATTTTCATTCTCAACTATTAGTGTGGAGTCACAAGTGAAACCATCACTACTAGATGAGGATGATATAGATGAGCTACATGAAGGGTTAGTGGGAGCAACAACAATAGGCTTATGACAAGATTCATCAATTATATCACAAGATATGCCTATGTTGCAAGTTTTAGCTTTCTCAACATTTGTTGGCATGTTTTCATATTTTTCAACTAGAGAGGAATGAGCTTCTTCAAGCTTAGTGTGAGACTTTTGAAGCTTCTTTTGGTCTACCTTTAGACTCTCATAAGATGCCCTAAGCTTATCAAGTTCTTGCTTGAGGTTTTTCTTATACTTAAGCAAGCTCTTGCACTCCTTTCTAGATTCTTTAAAATATTGAGTGCAATCTTCTAGCATAGGATTAGTTCATCTTTAGTTAGATCATCATCATTATCACTATCACTATCACTATCACAAGCACTATCATGATCACTCTCATCGTTGGATGATGCCTTAGTGGCCTTAGCCATGAAGCATGATGGAGTGTCAAATATGGAGCTCTTCTCTTGAATAGCAATGCTAGCATGCCCCTTCTTCTTGTAGTCTTCATCATCACTTGAGGAATCATCACTATCCCATGTAGCAACATGAGAATCATTCTTCTTCTTGTGAGAGCTCTCCTTCTTTTCTTGCTTCTTCTTTTGCTTCTTCCTCTCCTTCTTGATAGCATCTTCATCATCACTATCATAAGGACATTTGGCGATGAGATGGTCCTTACTATGACATCTAAAGCATCTCATAGTTTGCTCATTTTTCTTGTATGAGTTTTTCCTCCTCCTTGCATGATAACCTTTCTTCTTCATGAATTTGCCAAATTGCTTGACAAAGAGAGCCATCTTCTCATCAATGTCATTATTATCACAAGAACTTGAGTCTTCATCACTTGATGATTCAATCTTGGACTTGCCTTTGGATGTGGTGGATTTGAATGCCACACTCTTTTTCTTCTCATCATCCTTCTTCTCACTTTCCTTCTTCTTCTTCTTGACCAACTCCTCTTTCTCATCATCTTCTCTATATGAGTCATCGGTCATCACTTCTTGAAAGACTTGTTGAGGTGTTGAATCTTTCAAGGTTGTTCTCACAAGCACGGTGATCAATGTGTCAAACCTCTTGGGTAAGCTTTTCAAGAACTTCATAGAAAATTGATTGTCCTTCACTTCCTCTCCAAGTGCCTTGAGCTCATTTACAATGACTTGTAACCTATGAAACATCTTTGGCACACTCTCATCTTCTTGCATCTTGAAGCTAGAGAACTGTCACACCCGGTTTTAAGGACAAAACCAGACATACACCATATGTGAAATAAAGAAGACAAATCTCACATATAGCCACAGATAAGTGTAATATCAAAAGACAAATGCTTAATATACATTACACAATAGTATAAAATATACCTTAATGAGCAACACAGCGGAAAGACAACTCCGAACACCGGGTGTAGACCTCACTCCAGGATCAAACTAACTGGTTGATCACAAGCCTAACAATTCCAGAATCTAACAATCTGGTACCCTTCCTGAGATATGGGAAATAGCAAGAGTGAGTCCATGTCGAACTCAACAAATATAACATGGGGTTCATGAGGCTCAAAAGGTTTGACACGGGTTTACTGCAATAGCTTTTAGTAAGTCATCTCTTTAACAATTGAGTAGCAACAAGTTTACCAAAATCCCAAATAACCTCATGATCATGTAAACGAGAATAATGTATAGCAAGAAACAATAATCATTAGTGAGCATCAATATCATCAGTATTATCATTATCATCAGTGTTCATCATTTATTCTGTAAGGGTCCAAGGCCACTCGTGACCGTGAGCACGGCTGTTATAACAGTTTTACACTCTGCAGAGGTTGTACACTTTCACTGTGAGTCGTGATTTACCCTTTCGCCCGAGGTAGCTAATCTCTTGACCCACTTCCAAGGAAGGTCGGCAGGGTTCACTATGAAGCCTTTCAAAGGTTCGTCTAACAAGTTAGGGCCATTAGATTCACTCGGCAAACAGATGTAGAGCCCCCCTTCCAAATGGCACAATAACGCGCAGCCTATACACATGAGGACAGAGGCCGCACTATACCCGATTCGTCAAGCCGTTCTTACGCCATGAAGGAATACCTCTAACAAGCTAGAAAAAGTCCTCATACTTGACTAAAGCCAGAGCCATATAGCCCTCACAGTTGTACTGTAAGTCCCGGATGTTCGCTTACAGATAAGTCCTTAGGGAGAGTAACTAGAGCACCATAAAAATAACCAAATATGCTCTAGCCCTCTTGAGCCATGTTTTTATAAAGCATCTTTTAAACGTTTATTGCATATACCATTAGTCAAATTACAGATCATGGTTATTTATCTTGAGCACTAGCATAAATACTACCCAATGCAATGTCCCATGGGTGTCAAGGTACAAGATATAAAAACTAGGACATCCTTAATGGTAACAAGGTAGACACATGCACATGAATTAAGTATATTAAAGATGAATAGGAAACAAGGATAATCCCATGCTATACTTGCCTTAAACACCGATCCTTCGGTAAGCTTTAATCTTCAACGTTCTTCTTCTTCTTCTTGATAACCACGTATATCTCACCGACTGGACTTGATCAATAAATCATCACACACACATCGAGCAATCATACACGAAGCAAACAATGAATAATAATTAGAACAGTACACCAAACATAAAATTAAGATGAAAAGTTTGTAGAACGAATCTACGTCTCTCTACGAATACACAGACGCGAAAAGCACACTAATCAGAGCTACGGTTGAAAAGATACATCTACCGAAAGATTTGCTCATAGGAGAAAATATAAAACTATTAGTTTCATGTGTTTTCATTATATAATAACATATAAAATATTTTATAAATACTATATACGGAATTAAGTCAAATTTAGATTCAAATTATAAAACTAAAGTAAAACAAATCATATTTTATTTACAAAACCCAGTTGCATAATTATTAATCAAGATATGATTTAAACCATAAAATTTCAGAATTAATAATATGGTAAATACTGTCACTAACGCGTAGATCTCGTTGCTATGAATCTAACGCAACTCAAATGAGCTAAAACGGATCTAAAACGTAGAAGATATGATTTAAACAAGATTTACTTTATTAAAGTAATAGATTAAATCTTACATCGGAACTTAAAGATAGAAAACCTAACCAACAGTAACACTAACAGTATAACAAGTTTGTCAAACTCTTCTACACATTACTACGATCACATAGACATAAAGATCACGAAATTTGGATTTAAAACGTAAAAGTTATGAGTTTTCTAAGATTTCCTATAGATAAATAATTACTTTAATATCAACTCGAAAATAAATTATCTCAAACCTACTGTACAGTTCTATCATCATGTAGAGCTCGCAAATACGAATCTAACGCAATTTAAACGGGTCAAATCGGAGTTAAAACGGATAATTTATGACTAAAACAAACTCAGTGGCAAAACTGTAAATATCAGAAAACGTATTTTTCAATTACCGAGACGAAATACGCTTTCAACAGATCAAAACGTATTTTCGGAAGTTACGCGATCAAAATACGCTTTACAGAAAAGAAAACGTAAACCGGGAATACGCTTTGGACTGCGGGTTAAGAACTTAAAAACTTCAGGGGCTCTTTAGCAAGTTTCACAGGCGAACCGGTATCTTTAAATAACAGCCGTTGGATTCAAAATCAACGATCCAGATTGGATCGGGGAGGGAGCCGGCGGCGCTCCGGCCGGAATCGGGCCCGACGGCCTTCCCCGCGGCGGCGCCATGGCCGGAGATGGCTTCCTCGCGCTACGGAGCACGAGCTTACGAACGGAAAACACAGGGAGAGAGAGAATGACATGGCGAGCTCACCTAGGGCAGAATCGTGGCCGGGGATGAAGCAAGGAGAGCATGCGGCTCGGAGAGGCGGGCGGCTAGGGCGGTGCTTCGGGCGTAGCCACCACGGGGTATTGGGGCTGCGATTTGTGGGCGAATGTGGAGCGGGGAGACGCGGCGGCTCCGTTTTTATAGCCCGGAGGCATCGCTAAAGAAGGAAAGGGGAGGATTGAGGAGATGGAATCGGATCGGGAGAATTTTGGAAGGAAACCGACGGTGGCTAGAGGAAGGGGATGCGGCTGACGCGTGGGCCCGTGACGTCAGCGGCTGGAATCGGAGAAACGCGCTCGCGCGGTGAAGCTGGGCCGGCGGCTGCGGCTGGGCTCGGCCCACGCGGGAGCGGAGCACGGGAGAGGGAAAGGTGGGCCGCGCGCGTTGGGCTGCAGAAAGAATCGGCCTGAATTCCGAAGGAAGCTGATTTCTCTTTTCTTTTTCTTTTTCTAATTTTTCAAAGCATTTTCAATTGATTTTGAAACCTAATTTGAATTTAAATCAAACCACTCATCACAAAAATTTAAATGCAACAGCATGAATGCTCAATCATGTTCCTACCCTTATATTAAAATTTTTAAATTTATAAAAATTATTATCATTCTAAATTTTCATGCTCACAAAAATATACAAAAATCATATTTTTCCTATTTTTCTTCTTTTCAAATTTTTAGGGTGTTACAATTCTACCCCCCTTAAGATGAATCTCGTCCCGAGATTCGGAAGATGATGACAAAAGAGATAGGGATAGTTCGTCTCTAGATTGTTCTTTACTTCATCGTGTAGTTCCATCGTCTTGATAAGAATTCCGTCTTACTTTGCATACATGTAACTAATTCCAAGATTTTTGACAAATGCTCCAAACAATACTCTGGTATCTCCAATCACTAGGCACCTTTCCTATAATATGAATTTTCTTCCTTAAAATACTTATCTTCCAACAGAGCCTGACGAATCTCTTAGTCAGAAGGAATTTCTACTACCAACCTTCAAAACATTAATGATTCTGGTCAAGTTGCTCAAATTTAGAATACGATTCTTAATCCTTGGTGTCACCCGAACCTTCTTAGCATTATTCTCCATTGCTAAGGGCATCGGCTGCGACTTTTACTTCTCCAAGTAATAGCACTTTTTCCAAGTCCTAATCCATTTCATTCCAACGAGGATATCACAAATTCAAGACCAACTTAGCGAAGATGTCCTGTAGATTCTTGTGACCCTCCTATATGTCACTTTTCTTCCAAAAGACAGTACTCCATAGTGGAAAACTCCAGATAACAAGTTAGGTAATTCAACCCACACTTCCTTAGTTGACTTAATGAACAAGGTACTATATTTTTCTTCTTGCATAAGGACACATCCCACACCTTGATAAGGTGCATCATTGTAGATATGAAGCTCTTGTCTGGATCTGACAAAGCTAATACTTGGGTTTTACTTCAACCTTTTCTTAGACTCCTTCAAACATTTGCCTGAGGTCTCTTGATCTAAACGAACTTAAAAAGCTTCTCCAAAGTTATTTGTTCCTCTGCTATGACTTCAGTAAACTCATGGTCCACTTTGCTACCCTCGGTGTACCTACCTTCTAATTGATCATTCTCATCTCCCTCAGGTAAAAGTCGACCACCTTGATACTCAATTCTTTTCCCTGACGGTGTTGTTAAGAGCATTGTGCACCGAGTACCATGAATCACTCCTTTGTGTGCACAGAGCCATCCATTACCAAGAACCATGTGAATTTTAAGTGACTCCAACGCAATGAGTGTTGCGGTGAAGTTTTCCTTGTTTATGACAAGACTGACATTCGGGCATATCTGATCTGCCTGCATTTCTCCCACTGGGGTTTGAACTAGCAAAGGCCTCCTCATTGGACACTTCACCATCTTGCACGTCTCTACCATGTTGGCGGAAATGAAAGAATGCGAAGCACTAGGGTCAAATAAAGCAAAAACTTGTACTGAGCTTACTTGAATATAACCTCCCACTACTTTGGTAACTCCATGAATTTTATCCATATCCACATTGCTTAGTCTTCCATTGACATAGTTTTGTTGCGCTTTGCTTCTTTGAGCAGGCTTCTTATGGGCTTTCCTTTTTCGCTTTCGTTGTTGTGGCTTCTGACTTAGTTCACTCCCAACTTGCTCTTCAACATTGTTGTTTTGATAGTGCTCGGCTTCATCATACCCATAACATCCTTCAATGGCAGAAACATCAATCTTTTCCCACATATTAGTGCGAGACGTCATATAGGGCTCCTGAGTCATGAGACACTACACTTCCTGTCATCAAGTGACCAACATCAGCAACACGAGCAAGTATAGATGATCATAATCATGAACTATCCAAAAGGACAACTCTTGTCTCCATGGATCCAAAATTATCAACCTTGTTCACAGAATATTTTTGCTCAAAAGTGGCAACTCAATCATGGAGACTAACCAATACTTCCAACTAAAGAGTTAAATCTTAATAATCCTTCTTTACATTAGCTACCCCCCTTAAAATAAGAGACACTAAATAGGGTAGCTTGAACCTTCTTCTAGATGAGCTACTTAGCATAAAAGTGTTCTGACATCCCAATAATACTCTTGTGCATGGGTAAGAACAAGAAATCTGAAATTTCTCGCGAGCAGAAAATCAGCAGTGCAGTAAAACAGCTGTAACTCTTACTCCGTTAATCCAATGAAGCTGTAGTTTACACCGATGGAAAACTTATAAAATTCTCTGCAACTTTCTTATAGAACACACTTCCAGATTCTGTAGTTAACTTGGTCGAAAACAGTACTTATCAGAAACTGTTCCAGGTCTATGACAGCACATATACATTGCCTTATGCTTTTTGTATCTCCCAAACCAAAACAACTATGAGGGTAGTTCTTGCATTTAGAGAGAGATGTTGAAGTCCACTCTTGTCCAGAATTTTTTTTCATGATTTTTGGTCATTCAAGAACAGAGATATAAGTTGATAAAGACAGGCTGCTCCGAAAGACAAGATATAGAAAGCAGGAGATAACCAAAACCCAGCTATTTATTTCATTAATCCTTATACCTTATACATATAAACTAAATGAAATTGTGGTCGAAACCCACGTGATCATTCCACTCATTACAAAATTCCAACTCAAGCATAAACATAAGCACAAAACAACTAAACACTTAAATGTTCATTAGCCACACATTAAGACGACTCAACTTGGCTACTAACGGTTTTATTACACGGGACATAACTCCTATTCCTTAAACATGGTGTGATTGTAGCAGCATCCAGAGTAGATAACGTCTCTTACATTCCTTATTGCTTTATATGGACATCTAAATCTCTGCATCCCTCTTTACCATTCTTATAACTCATACCTTAAGATGGGTCAACCTGGTATCCCTCAGGTATAGATTTAATACCCTCATACTCAATCCTTTCTCCTAAAAGTGTAGTTAGAAACACTGAACATTGGGCATACTCAATCACTCCTTTACAAGTAGATAACCAGTCTATTCCAAGGATAACATCAATGCCCATTAATTCCAAAACAATGAGGTTTACCTTAAAATTTACCCCCTTTATGTCAAGACTAACTTTTGGGCATACGCGGTCTGCCTTTATTTCACCTCTTGGAGTTTTAATCATCACTGTTTTCCCCCTTGGAAGCATAAGTATATTATGATCTTTTGCATATTGTCTAGATATGAACGAATGTGAGACACTGGGGTCAAACAAAACCTTGGCATTTCCTGAACTTACTGGTATTGATCCAAACAAGACCTCCTTAGCTCCAGGAATGGTGGAAATATCCACATGTTTCAACCTTCCATGGATGTAATTTCTCTTTAATTTATTTCCCTGCACATGCTCCTTTTGGACATCCTGTCCTGGGTCTCGCTGTTGTTGATTCTTCTGTGGGCAAGATTTGATATAATGTCCTTCCTGCTGGCAATGATAACACTTTCTCTTGGCTGGATCTTTTGTGATGTCATACTCCAAGGAACTGTTGTTTGGTATGCTGCTATCTTGCTGGCCATAAAAGTTCACCTTCGTCCCTTTGGCTTGTTTCCTAGCTTGTTTGGCCTTTCGAGGTTGATACTCCTTATAGGTAATTGTCCACCCATCTATGACTACTTCATGGGGAGTAGTTTTAGCGGGAGGGGCTTCTAACTCTTTAGAGTTTAGATTTGTTTGACAGGGGATCAGGGCTGCATGTGACAATGTAGTAGAACTCGCTTGCTCATTGCTTTCCACTAGTGGTTCTAATGAGATTGCCTTTCTCTTCTTATCCATGTTGATCTCAAAATTTGGATCCACCTTGACTTTCCCCTTATTAGACTCATTTCGAAGACAGGGAAAACCATAATGCTTACAGCAGTGACATTGTTCCTGCTCTCCAAATGCCTTACTATCAACATCTTTATTGGATTTCATATTCTTTCAAACTTCTGCTACTTGTATCTTCTCTGACCCCTTGGATATGTTGGCTTGACCTTGAGATAAGCATTGTTGAGAATTCCCATGTTGAGCCATTTCTTCTAGTAATTGGTTTTGCATCGCTAATGGTTTCTTGTCAAAAGTGAGCAAGAGCGACACAATTCAGTCCTCTTAACCTCTGAAATCCACAGTCTTCTCGTCACGAGCCGTCTAATAGACAAGGAGAAAAGGTTCAAAATAGAGACAAGGTTTTTATAAGAGAACGGGGATAGAATTAAGCATAACTTTGAGAAAATAACAAAGTTAAAGAGAAGCAAGAAATAGGCAACAATGAGAACATGCTAAACGTCCAGTTCTAACTAGGCTTGCGTCCTACAGTCAGCATTGCTTTGATACCAATCTGTCACACCCGGTTTTAAGGACAAAACCAGACATACACCATATGTGAAATAAAGAAGACAAATCTCACATATAGCCACAGATAAGTGTAATATCAAAAGACAAATGCTTAATATACATTACACAATAGTATAAAATATACCTTAATGAGCAACACAGCGGAAAGACAACTCCGAACACCGGGTGTAGACCTCACTCCAGGATCAAACTAACTGGTTGATCACAAGCCTAACAATTCCAGAATCTAACAATCTGGTACCCTTCCTGAGATATGGGAAATAGCAAGAGTGAGTCCATGTCGAACTCAACAAATATAACATGGGGTTCATGAGGCTCAAAAGGTTTGACACGGGTTTACTGCAATAGCTTTTAGTAAGTCATCTCTTTAACAATTGAGTAGCAACAAGTTTACCAAAATCCCAAATAACCTCATGATCATGTAAACGAGAATAATGTATAGCAAGAAACAATAATCATTAGTGAGCATCAATATCATCAGTATTATCATTATCATCAGTGTTCATCATTTATTCTGTAAGGGTCCAAGGCCACTCGTGACCGTGAGCACGGCTGTTATAACAGTTTTACACTCTGCAGAGGTTGTACACTTTCACTGTGAGTCGTGATTTACCCTTTCGCCCGAGGTAGCTAATCTCTTGACCCACTTCCAAGGAAGGTCGGCAGGGTTCACTATGAAGCCTTTCAAAGGTTCGTCTAACAAGTTAGGGCCATTAGATTCACTCGGCAAACAGATGTAGAGCCCCCCTTCCAAATGGCACAATAACGCGCAGCCTATACACATGAGGACAGAGGCCGCACTATACCCGATTCGTCAAGCCGTTCTTACGCCATGAAGGAATACCTCTAACAAGCTAGAAAAAGTCCTCATACTTGACTAAAGCCAGAGCCATATAGCCCTCACAGTTGTACTGTAAGTCCCGGATGTTCGCTTACAGATAAGTCCTTAGGGAGAGTAACTAGAGCACCATAAAAATAACCAAATATGCTCTAGCCCTCTTGAGCCATGTTTTTATAAAGCATCTTTTAAACGTTTATTGCATATACCATTAGTCAAATTACAGATCATGGTTATTTATCTTGAGCACTAGCATAAATACTACCCAATGCAATGTCCCATGGGTGTCAAGGTACAAGATATAAAAACTAGGACATCCTTAATGGTAACAAGGTAGACACATGCACATGAATTAAGTATATTAAAGATGAATAGGAAACAAGGATAATCCCATGCTATACTTGCCTTAAACACCGATCCTTCGGTAAGCTTTAATCTTCAACGTTCTTCTTCTTCTTCTTGATAACCACGTATATCTCACCGACTGGACTTGATCAATAAATCATCACACACACATCGAGCAATCATACACGAAGCAAACAATGAATAATAATTAGAACAGTACACCAAACATAAAATTAAGATGAAAAGTTTGTAGAACGAATCTACGTCTCTCTACGAATACACAGACGCGAAAAGCACACTAATCAGAGCTACGGTTGAAAAGATACATCTACCGAAAGATTTGCTCATAGGAGAAAATATAAAACTATTAGTTTCATGTGTTTTCATTATATAATAACATATAAAATATTTTATAAATACTATATACGGAATTAAGTCAAATTTAGATTCAAATTATAAAACTAAAGTAAAACAAATCATATTTTATTTACAAAACCCAGTTGCATAATTATTAATCAAGATATGATTTAAACCATAAAATTTCAGAATTAATAATATGGTAAATACTGTCACTAACGCGTAGATCTCGTTGCTATGAATCTAACGCAACTCAAATGAGCTAAAACGGATCTAAAACGTAGAAGATATGATTTAAACAAGATTTACTTTATTAAAGTAATAGATTAAATCTCACATCGGAACTTAAAGATAGAAAACCTAACCAACAGTAACACTAACAGTATAACAAGTTTGTCAAACTCTTCTACACATTACTACGATCACATAGACATAAAGATCACGAAATTTGGATTTAAAACGTAAAAGTTATGAGTTTTCTAAGATTTCCTATAGATAAATAATTACTTTAATATCAACTCGAAAATAAATTATCTCAAACCTACTGTACAGTTCTATCATCATGTAGAGCTCGCAAATACGAATCTAACGCAATTTAAACGGGTCAAATCGGAGTTAAAACGGATAATTTATGACTAAAACAAACTCAGTGGCAAAACTGTAAATATCAGAAAACGTATTTTTCAATTACCGAGACGAAATACGCTTTCAACAGATCAAAACGTATTTTCGGAAGTTACGCGATCAAAATACGCTTTACAGAAAAGAAAACGTAAACCGGGAATACGCTTTGGACTGCGGGTTAAGAACTTAAAAACTTCAGGGGCTCTTTAGCAAGTTTCACAGGCGAACCGGTATCTTTAAATAACAGCCGTTGGATTCAAAATCAACGATCCAGATTGGATCGGGGAGGGAGCCGGCGGCGCTCCGGCCGGAATCGGGCCCGACGGCCTTCCCCGCGGCGGCGCCATGGCCGGAGATGGCTTCCTCGCGCTACGGAGCACGAGCTTACGAACGGAAAACACAGGGAGAGAGAGAATGACATGGCGAGCTCACCTAGGGCAGAATCGTGGCCGGGGATGAAGCAAGGAGAGCATGCGGCTCGGAGAGGCGGGCGGCTAGGGCGGTGCTTCGGGCGTAGCCACCACGGGGTATTGGGGCTGCGATTTGTGGGCGAATGTGGAGCGGGGAGACGCGGCGGCTCCGTTTTTATAGCCCGGAGGCATCGCTAAAGAAGGAAAGGGGAGGATTGAGGAGATGGAATCGGATCGGGAGAATTTTGGAAGGAAACCGACGGTGGCTAGAGGAAGGGGATGCGGCTGACGCGTGGGCCCGTGACGTCAGCGGCTGGAATCGGAGAAACGCGCTCGCGCGGTGAAGCTGGGCCGGCGGCTGCGGCTGGGCTCGGCCCACGCGGGAGCGGAGCACGGGAGAGGGAAAGGTGGGCCGCACGCGTTGGGCTGCAGAAAGAATCGGCCTGAATTCCGAAGGAAGCTGATTTCTCTTTTCTTTTTCTTTTTCTAATTTTTCAAAGCATTTTCAATTGATTTTGAAACCTAATTTGAATTTAAATCAAACCACTCATCACAAAAATTTAAATGCAACAGCATGAATGCTCAATCATGTTCCTACCCTTATATTAAAATTTTTAAATTTATAAAAATTATTATCATTCTAAATTTTCATGCTCACAAAAATATACAAAAATCATATTTTTCCTATTTTTCTTCTTTTCAAATTTTTAGGGTGTTACAAGAACTTTTCTTGGAGAATATAAGCTTTGGCGGTCTTGGTGCCTTCGGTGCCTTCAAATGTTTCTTCAAGCTTTGCCCACGCATCGTGAGCAACTTCTATATTCTTCACTTGCTCAAATGTCTTGTCATCTAGTGCCTCATGAAGAGCACTAATGGCAATGTCATTGCATTGTAGCTTCTTTTCTTCAATCGGTGTTGGTGCTTCCGGATTAGCAACCTCAAATTTGGTTTCGGTGACCTTCCACACTTCTCTATTGATTGACTTGAGGTGTGCGGTCATCTTAACCTTCCAATACGCATAATTTGTGCCATCAAAGTGAGGTGCCTTCTTGGTGTTATTGATGTGCAAGCTTAATTGAGCCATTTCTTCTTCACCGTAGGTTGTTAAGCCTTAAATAAACGATGCCTTGGCTCTGATACCACTTGTAAGGTCCAAATGGCTAGAAGGTGGGGGTGAATAGCCTATTTAAATTTTCTACAAGCTTTACTAAACAACAAGTTAGTTAATAATATGGCAAAGCTAATTCTAGCACTAGCTCAACTACTTTTAAGCAAGCTACAAAAACAATTCTAGTGCAAGGCTATGATCTCTAGTTCACACCAATAATGCTAAGTCTCTAAACTAATTACCCCTAAGTGATAAGCTATTCTAGTCAAGCTAAACAAGGCAAAGAACAATAAGTAAAGGAGCGAGCTTGAAAAGATATACCAACGTTGATGAGAAGACATATGTCTAATGTACCAATCAATCAACGTGATCACATACACAAATGAAATCCTCGGCAATAAGATGACACAAGATTTATTACCGAGGTTCACTTACTTCACAGCAAGCTACTCCTCATTGTGGCGATGCACCCACTTGATGGATCGCGAGCTAATCAACTATCAAGAGTTGAACCCTCGGCGGGTGCCGCACATCCACTCACAATGATGGGGATCCTCCAAGCCACAAGCTCTACTAGAGTAGCCAATTTGCGAACTCCCACGGGGAAGGCTCAAGAACCCCTCACAATCGTTTGGTGAGGCTCAAAACAATCTCCAATCACGAGCTCAACACCACCGCTGCTCCAAGCCGTCTAGGGTGTCGGGGAACACCAAAGAGTAACAAGCAATCCGTAGCAAACTCAAGAATCAAGTGCCACTAGATGCAACTCTCAATGCAATGCACTTGAATCTCACTCAATCTCTCTAGAGTATGCAACCAAGCAAGGAGATGAGTGGAGGGGAAGTTCTCTAACTTAAAGTGTGCCTCAATATCTCAAATGTGCAAGAGAGAACCCCTAAGGGCCGGCCACCTCTTATTTATAGCGAATAGAAAAGCCACTAGCCGTTATACCCTTCACTGGGCAAATTTCGGGGGCGACAGATGCTACAGGCGCGTCTGTCGCTCCATGCGACGCCACGTGTCCAGCTCATTTGAAAACCAACGGTCATGAACAGTAGCGACAGACACGTCTGACGCCGGTCGATAGACGTGCCCGTACGGCTGACAGACACGGTCCAGTACTGATGTTTTTGCCTGAGTTCGTCAGACGCGTACGCCGCAAAGCCGACAGACACGGCATCGAGCGTCTGTCGCTCACGCTCGCGCGCGCCCACGTAGTTCCACAGTGTCAGACGCTGGAACAGTGCGCAAGGCCACGTATGTTGCCTTCGCGACAGCGCGTCTACCGCGCCCGCGTGCATAGGCCGAGCTAGGGTAGCCCAATAGATGTTGACGTCAGCGTCTATTGCTCCTGGCTCGCGCGTCTGTCGCGTGTATCTCAGTGACACTTCATCATTTTCTCATTCTACTTGATCGCCCTTGTCACTTATGAGCTACTCTCCATATGTGTATCACTAAAGCACATGTTTTAGCTCATGAAACACTTTCGTGCTTTCACCACTTTTTCAACCTCCGGCACAATGGAAAATAGGCATTTCATTTCCCCGAAAATGCCTGAATAACCTTCGCAAATGTGCAAATGTGAACCCCAAACCCCTCACTACCGCTCAAACACCGTCGCCTTCGCAAATGTGCCAACACCATCATGTGTAAAACACCATGTGCATATGTGTTAGCATTTTCACAATCATTTTCAAGGCGTTACGTTAGCTCTCTACTAGATCCTAATGCATATGCTCAAGATGATGACCTAGTAGCACTTGATTCACGAGCTAACCGTGATTGCCCCTCTTGATAGTCGGCTATCAATCATAAACCCGGTCAATCACTTCACTACTCATCTTGGACCGGCAAAAGCAAACCCTATGATTATACCTTTGTCTTGATCACTTTGTTGCATGTCCATCTCCTCATGCTTGATCACCATGACCATCATTTCATGTCCATGCACCATCTCTTTGTGATCTTGTGGCCACCACTCCATGCCACATGCACCTTCATCACATGTGTTGCTTATGCCTAACTTAAACCACTTAACACATGGCATTAGAAACTTGGTGTCATTAATTACCAAAACCAAACTTGGGCTTTTAGCGGGCAGGTGAGGAGAACCTATACGGGCATTTAGCCAATCTTGGCTCCCAAAGAACGACAAGCTCTTATGTTTTTCTAGAGCTAGGCTAGGGGTGGTTGGTGGCTCCATAGAGCCTAGCTTCAGCCTCAAAATAGGCAACCAAATAGCCTAAAGTTGGCTTCCTATATCCTGGTTGGGGGTTAGGCACCCAACCAAAAAGGCCCATAGTCAACAATAATCCTTGTGCCTTAGTGTGATTTAGAGAATCGAATAGAGGTTGAGCCATAACTGAAGTCCATGTTGGCATTTCTTAATGCAATCACCAAGTGAGGAGGTTTTAAGTCCATCACGGGTAACGGCGCTAGAAATGCCTGACTGGCATTCCTAAACATCATTACTTGAGAATGTAGTTCCCTAACATCAGTGCCAGTGCATTGTCAAGGGTTTACAGTTGCAAGGTAATGATGCATAGAAATGTCTGGTTGGTGTTCCTAACCGTCACTACTCATGAGTGTATTCCCTCAGCACTGGCGCATATGCATGCTGGAAATTATAGTCTCTAGGTAATGGTACTTAGAAACACCAATCATGATAGTCCTAATATGTTTACAAACCAAAATCCGCAAGCGTACGGAACTATCATTGTAGCATTTCACCTTGGAGTATTCTAAGGTATCGTTATTTATATTTTCCCAAAGGAGGGCAAGGTGTTTGTATCTAGCATTGGTATAAACATGATTACATACTTGCAGGATGGACATATCTTATGACATGGGTAAAAATGGTATTTCGAGGATAGTGGGCACACATCTAGGTTAACCTCTAGGATAAAAGGAAAACAACGAATAAAAGAATGTTTCTACGTGGAGCCGACATGTTCTAATATAGCCGTGCAAAGAATAGTTGATAATCATACAAGTTATATGACTAGAGTTAGAGCTAAGTTTAAGATGGACGGGGAGATCTCCGAGCACTGGTCTGCTAGCAAGCGCGAGAGACTTTAAGACTCCTACACAATTCTCGAACGTGGGGGATTACAAGGGACGGACAGGGCTGTCACCACCTGCCACCTACCCCTCAACCATGGGATACCATCATATCCGTAGGTTCCCATGTACCCGAGCACCACGCCCATGTACAAAGAAACTACCTATACCCCCTCGAGTCCTCGACCCTACCGATCAACAGGTAAAGGATATAAGCAAACCCGAAGGAACAACGAACCGCCACCCCAACCTTACCCTACTTCTACTCATACAAATCATATGAACGTTGAAGAACGATGATGAACATGTCAAGGTCATAGCATACAAACTATAGACTAGTTCATATATCATGATTATAACATGTTCAAGACTATACTCTAGTTCATATGCATTACTATATGATAAAGATGAAAACTTGCACTTAGAAGAACTCATTGTATTCATACCAAAGTGTTGCTCTTCTTCCAAGGAGACAAGCTCTCCTTGTAGCTCTTGCCTTTGCTCACAACTACTTCTAAAACTATGAAAAGAGAGTACAAGTGGAGGTGAGGTGTGTAGCCCAAATGATGTGTGTGTTGTGGAGAGCACCCTAGTCCTTCTTTTTATAGTGGAACTTGGTCGGTTCAGCATAGATAAAATAGGAAACATCCTGAAAACCGCCATGGCATGGAGGCATGCAACCGCCAGAGGAGACCGGGCCTAGCTGGTAGTAGTAGGGTTGCAGCCACACCCAAGTGGCATCCCTCGCGACCGCCTTTGCATGGTCGGTTGCTGAGTGGGCCTAGGCCTCCTTGCGGTGGTGTCTCAGCCCAGTTGTGCATGAAGGTGGGCTTTCTCCTTTTTCTTTGGATTGCGCATTCCTAGAATACGAATTCTGCTTTGCGTTTTCTTTTCTCTTTTTGTGCATTTCCACTTGCTTCTAGTGTTTGTCTTGTAAAACATGTTTTCTCAGAATACAAGTGGAACTAGGTCAATAGTACATGCATATATGTCAAAGTTTGTTTATTTCTCCCGGTTTGGATTATAATTGGCAGCTATAAATGTGCAATAGTGACTGTCAACAGTCCAAATGTGAGTGCTTTCTACATCAAAGTGCTGCAAGAGCCCTGAATGCAATATGTCGACAAGTGTGAGTACTTTTATTCACTAGTCATAGTTCAACACATTCAAGTGAATGAACGTGGTGGGTCTATCTCATTAACCATGTATTGATTCGAAGAATTAGTCATATTGTAACCATTAAGCCATTATCTTTTTTTTATCCATGAGTGTGCGATGAGCACACATAGTGGGTGTATCCCCTGAGCCTTTGGCTAACTTAGTAATGCCTAGTGAAGTGTATTTAACTATAACTTCTAGGTAGCTAAGTGATCCATGAGTTATTCGGTACTCATCAGTTGTCCTTCGTAATGTGCATCGAGTGGTCGTTTGGCATCAACATAGGAGTAATCCCTTACGGGCATGTTGAGTGGTGTATATTGTACAAAGCCATTCGTTTGATGATGTAAAATGGTATAAAGATATTTGCTTATTAGAGGCCAAAATATCATGGTCGATGAGAAATAATGGGTTACTCTGAGTGTTGACTAAGTACCCATCTGATAGCAACCCAACATCATTGTCCTAGTTGGACACACCATTAATTCTGACATGTTCTTCTTAGTGAGATATCTTACTCGAGTTGATCTAGGGTTGTAAAGTCCTTTCCATGGAACAATCTCCTAGAGTCTGAGTTGGAACTCTATTAGGCACTTTGACATCCAAGTCCTCTGAGTGACTCGGTTGTGGCCGACTATTGATGTGCTATAATGAGTTGTTCACTCTATAGATGTTGGGGCAGCTACAAACACATTTTACCACAATTTGATGAACCCTAGGCAATGTTAGGTGTAGCCCACATGGCTATGTGGTGTGGGGTGAAGCTAGACCAGTGATTTTGTGAAAGGCCATGTGCCCATTGTGGGCTACTGAATTCTATTGTGTGACATTGAGTGTAGTGGTGGGTCAAGGGAAGCTGTGGGATGTCTAGCTACACATTAGGAGGCGTAGTCGGACATGGGACAATGAGTCATGATGTAGGTTGAGGGAAGCCATAGGATGTGAGTGATGCTGCAAACATAGAGTCAAGCGACAGTTCGAGTGATGTCATAGGTCACCGAGTTGCGGCACGTACTGGACACTGAATGAAGCTATGGGATGCCTAGTCATGTTGGGGATCGAGGTAACTGTGAGTGCCACCATGAGTCACTAAATCACACTTCTTGAGGCTGAATAATGCTATGCTATGCTAAAATATGCCACATGATGCCAAGTTGCACCAGAGGACACCTAATGACAATGTTGTATGCCAAGTAGAATTGTGGGTCACTGAGTCATGTGTCGTGGGTCATCATGTGTCACCAAGTCATGATGTGGGATGCTGAATGATGTAGCAGAATACCTAATGACAACGTGTGAAGGCAAGTAGATGATGAAGTCTAAGCACCCAAAGCAAAAATCATAGCCCCTGGTGAATGTGATGTCGAGGGCTCATGCCCTACCAAGTTGGCGTTAATCTCTTAGGAACAAAAGCTTACCATCTGGCTCATAGCGAAGTCATTGTAGCCATTATTATTGAAGAATCTAGTACAATCTATTTAGATGAAAGTATGTGTGAGTTTCTAAAAGGTCCTAATTGGCTAGAGAGGGTGAATAGCCTAATTTAAAAACTACAAACCACTAAACAAACTTGTTAGACAACTAATTGGCTATAAAGCTATTTGCACTAGCTCTAACAAGTGTTGCAATCATCCTATCCCAACAATTCTAGTTGTTATAATCTCTAAGACAATTAATGGCTAAGTCACTAAGAGCTCTCAAAGCTAGCTACACTAAAGAGCTCAACTAGATGAGAAGCTAAACTAGCAAAGGAAGAACAAGCTCTCAAAACTAGTTACACTAAAGAGCTTGTTACAACTAGTTTGCGGGAATGTAAATGAGTGAGTAAGAAGATTATACCACCGTGTAGAGGAGATGAACCAATCAATCAATCAACACAATATGAAAACCGGGAGAAATCCAATGGCAAGAGACAAGTGATTTTTCTCCTGAGGTTCACGTGCTTGCCGGCATGCTAGTCCCTGTTGTGTCAACCAACACTTGGTGGTTCAGCAGCTAAGAGGTGTTGCACGAACCTCATCCACACGTTGGACATCACAAGAACTGACCCACTAGTGAGGTAACTCAATGACACGAGTAACTTACTAGAGCTACCTTGCGGCGCTTTGCCAAGGAAGGTGCAATACCCCTCACAAGATCACCGGAGCTGGCCATGAACAATCATCAACACATGCCAGACCTCCACCGCTCCTCCAAGCCATCTAGGTGGCAGGAACCATCAAGAGTAACAAGAAATTCGCAGCCACAATGATCCCCAAGTGCTACTAGATGCAATCACTCTAGCAAATGCAGTTGGATTCGCGTAATCTCACTTTGGATTCACAAACAAGCAAGAGAGATGAGTAGAAGGGAGTTTGTTTAGCTCACAAAGATGTCAAGAATGTCAAAAGTCTAAGAGGGGTGCCTTGGAGCTGACCCCCTTTTATTTATAAAGCTCCCCAACGAAATAGAGTTGTTGCTCTGCTCATGGGATGACCGGTCGCACCGACCAGACTTAGCTCAATGTCCAGTCGCAAGTGTCCGATCACCCTAATGGCCACCACATGTCCACAGTTCAAATCCCTATCATCGGATCTCAATGGTCAAAACTCAGTCACATGATCACTTAAGTAACGACCGAACTCACTACTCAAAGTGACAGGACTCACCAACACATGGCGTCCGATTAAGTTCAGTAAGGTTCCAGAGCCGCTAACAGCTGATCGGACGCGTTAGGTCAGAGGTGACCTGATGTGCCCAAGCATTCGGCCGCTCTGTCTCTTCTCTGTGCGTGTTCTCACTGCTGACGCTAGTGTACGTCAGGCATGACCTGATGTGGCCACTGCGCATTCGGGCATGCGGTGTCCTCTATGTCCGATCGCCAGCCCGAAAGTCGCCTCCTCTACACGCGATGACCGGACGCGGTGCTAGAGTCAGATCTAGCATCCGGTCAGGGACCGACGCTGCCTTTTCTTTTTCTATCTCCTCAAACACTTCACCCTCGCTTCCAACTTGCTAACCACAAAGTGTAGAACTTGTGTGCACGTGTGTTAGCATTTTTAAAGCATTTTACAAGGGCCGATGTTAGCTCACACTAGGTCTTAATGCATATGCTCATATGAATTCACCTAGTGGCACATGATAATCGTTTTAACCGAGAATTTCCCCTCTTTATAGTACGGCTATCGATCCTAAGTCACTCACACCCTCTATGGTGTCTTGAGTGCAAAACAAAAACCTATTTGATACCTTTGCCTTGATCATCTCTGTTTTTGTTTTTCTCTTTCTTCTTTTCCAAGTTGAACTTGATCATTATCAACACATGTCCATCTCCATCTCCATAGACCTCATCTTGCTTAATCACTTGGATTCCACCAACCTAGCTCATATCACCACTCATGACAAAGGTTAGTGCTAGGTTTCATCAATTATCCAAAACCAAACTAGGGCTTTCAATTCCTCTACTTGGCATGCCAACTGTCATTGTTTTTCATCGCCAATCGATAGTCAACATATCACACATAGTAGATCAAAGCAGTTGCACATGGGACATAGATTTATACTTGTTCTAGCATGGGATTACCTACATCAAGTATATATGGATAGCTTTATTGCTTATGCCATGTATGCAGGGTTGTAGGGTCATTGACCTAATGTGTTCAAGTGGTGTCAAAGTACCTATCAGGTGGCTCCCTACCCCCTCCTTATATAGTCTTAGGTGTAAAGGTTATGGATAGAGTCCCACTAGATCAGTTTATAGGTTGGTTTCCTAGTTAGTTATTATGTATATCTTGCCTATGCCTTATCTGCCGAGTTGGTGAAGTACCCCTAGGTTGGAGTCATCCTGTTCCAATTGGTTTAGGACACCCCCCATCTAGGATGCTAGTTATGTTCTCAGTGAGGGTGCCCAGGGCTAATGTAGTGGACGTCTAATTTCTTTAAGAACCATATATTTTATATTACATGACTCATTAGGGAAGCAAGGATAAGAAGAATAGGAGATGCTACTTCATACACCTTCTTAGGTAGCCAGCTAGTTAGTTGCTATGTCTCAAGTGTCGGCATCAGTTGAATCTCAATAGCTTGGTGACAAGGACTGGTGTTGTGAACATACTGCTGATGTTTAGGGAAACAAACGATGATGGACTATGGCAGGTGAGGGAGGTGTAGAGTCATTAATGAGACAAGTGATTTGTGAGGTATGATCCGATGTCAAATCGCTGAAGTGAAGGCTAGAAAATGCACAGTGCCGTGTGGATGATTTCACCACTGAGCCTTACTATGTTGTATCGTATGTTGCGACCCACACAGCATACCCTATCAATCCACCCTTGTAAGTGCATGCCACTTTTTTCAACTTACGTACCAACACACTATGTCAAAACATCAAAAGAGTGAAATGAAAAAAGTGACATTATTTCTTGCTTGTCAATAATAGTGTTAATATATAGTGATAGGCTCGAACATGTCACAAAACCTTTGTGTCCTTTATAGTACTATAGACAAATTTCTAGAGGCACCACCTTTTCTATTTTCAAAATGGTTGACTTTGAAACCATCACTAGAAATGCAACCAAAGGCACCGAACTAATGTACTACCACATTGCTTATATAGGGATGGGTAAATCAATTGAGCATCTTTGGAACTTCACTTAGATCACTAATGCATTCAAGATTGAAGTGGTGATAGAGGATGCATTAGAAACAATGAAGTTACTATTCTCTAGAGTGGGCAAGCTATGCTATGGTTTCACAAACATCTCAAAGAAACTGTTGCAACATGGAGCATATTCAAAACGTTTTCCACACCAAGTTCTTCCCCTATAGTTTCATTCAAGGCATAGATTTCTAAGTTCCATCAATTTACTAATGAGTCAACTAGTGAAGTATGGGAGAGTTCCAAAAACATTGAGCATAGCTTCCTCCTCGACATCATCGAAAATATTGTCAACTGGTGAACCGCAAGTCTAGTAATTCTCTAGAAACTCAGTAAAAGAACCACCATATGATAACCATCTGAGATTTTGCCAAAGTAACTCAAATAAACAAGCGTAATAACAATACTGCTTAACAAAAACAATATGAGGGGATTCTATTTGGAAGGTTGGACATGGTTGCTTTGCGGTAAGCAGTTGTAGTTGATCTTATTTGAACCATTATAACTTATGTAGATATGTTATGCTTAAGCCTGAAGTGTGAGTGATGATTAAAGATAACAACAATATTAAACATGAACCAAACCATCCTAGAAAACAACTAATCAAAAAGGATTTAGGCCACTAATGATCATGATAATTATTGATATATTGATTTAATGACACTCTATTGAGGTTGTAGAACTTACCTATGAGTCATGATTCTTGTTTCCCATGGTCAATTACTCTCAAATTTCACTTCCAAGGTGCACAACTAGGTTTCATTATGAAGCCTAGAGTCCCCCTAGCAAGTTAGTAGATGTGGAGTTTTAGATTCACCCAAAAATATATATACACGACATCATGGTAGTGCACACAAACACAGAAGCCAAACTACACCCAACAAGGCACCCCCCTCTTGCACCTTTTGGTAACCACTAACATAGAGATATTTAGTTTACTTAGCTAAAGCCAGAGCCATATATTCATTATGGTTGTACCATAATTCATGGGTTGCCATGTTATTAAAAACATTGTTTTAATCATAAAATTGCATATACCTTTAGTCATAATTTAGATCGTAAACATTGGTTAAAGCAAGCTAAGCAATCTACGAACATGCATAAAGCCAGTAGGTAGCAAATAACAAGGTAACATCAACTAGGAATATACCTTATAAACCAAATTAGACACATGCACATGATTAAGTTGCATTAAAGGTGAACATGTACAAGGAAACCTCATATTATACTTACCTGCTTTGAAACACTTGTGTTGGTCCTAGGCATCAAAGAACTACTCTTGGTCACTCACGTATTTCTCATCATCTAAACATGACCAAATGTTCCATACATGCATAGCAATCAAATAAAAAAATAGAACAATACGCCAAACATTGGAAATAAAAAATAAAAAAGGGTTGAAAATTATTCTACATACAACTAATATCACACAAGCATATAAACATCATGCTAATGAAAGCTAAAACATAGAGTTATGCTAAAAATAAGTTATTAGGGATGCATTTGTAATTACTGAGGACTTATTCATAATTTCATAAAAAACATGAGAGCTAAGCAATGAAACCCTACTGTATGGATAGCGGGTTCTATGTTTCTAAGAGGTAGGGGGTTTTCAAGGAAGAAAAAGGACCGAAAAAAATTTATTTTAAGTAGAGGGTGATTGTAGGTTGATTTCAAAGAAGCTAAGGGTCTTTTCTACAAAACTACCATGGCTAGCAGGGTTGACCTGGTTGCTGCCTACTTGGGTGCCACATGAGGGATGACGATTAGGTGGATTCCATTGTTCAGCTATGCACTGCGGTGGTTGACTACGTCCACATGTTTATAGTGAACTAGTTACAAGTTTTTAGAGGTATATGATTCGAAGCATCAATCTTAGAATGGACAATTGTAGTGATTTGGGTAGACTTTGGTCGGCTAGAATGGGGTAGGCACAATAATGCAATGGCTGACCAAGGCATGGGTTCACCGAAACTTCATCAGAGTGACATTTCTAGCCATAATTTGCTTTGGCAAGAGCACAGGGACATAGAGGGTATTGCAACAAACTTGTCTAGCCTGCCAATAATGATAGTGGATGGCTGCAGGTGGTGCTATGCTTAGCTAAGTAGCTATGATTGATATGGCCACGCCATCACCAATTCAAGATGCACCAAGTAGAACACGAACATCACCTACAACAACACTAGATCACGTCTTTTATGGACCATTTACACAAAGTCGAACAAAGAAACTACAACACAAGGTGAACGCACTACTTTGTGAAATCCATTACAACAATACTAAGAATTATATACTACCTAAGTTGTGCATGTTTCTATTGCTCAGGTTCACTAAGGAGGATGACAAGAACACACAAAGAGTGGACTACATAGAACAACCACACTCAGACCAGTCCATCATGACAGAACCGTCAAAAAGAATCAGTCATAATTTTTGTTCTCAAAAGCTATGAAGGCCCATGAGGAGATGATGGAAGCTTGTCAAGTCTAGTTTCAAGCTCAGGTGGTCTCAACTAATTTCAACTTTCCAATGTTGAGATTTGACTGCATTAGTGAAGACTGGTCAGCAGGTCAATAGTGTTCCTAATGTTCAACGTCTGATACAAAACTGTACCATTCTATAATAGTTCATGGTGCATGCCACACATGGTCTGAAAGCTTATCAAGTTATCTTTCCAATGCATTCAACAACATGTCAATTGGAATTTCGAAGGTGGAGTTATTGCTAAAACACTGAAGACTGCACAGAAGATCAATAGCCACGTGGGAACTACTCAAAAACTCATTTCGTGGAAACCCTTTCACATAGTCTACCTTTTCTTTTCCATTTCATTTTCATACCCATCTAGGAGGGTTGTTCCTACTATAAAGACCCCTGTGCTTGTTAGCAATCGAAGACTTTTGATAATCGAAATACAGAAACCCCTTTGTTTAGTTGTGTGCTAACAAACCTTGAGAGTGATCTCTACCGCTTTGCTCTTGTGATTTCCTTCGCAAGATTACAGAATCGGCAGCTTCATTCACTCCCAATTGGTGCTCCTAGTCCCTTCAAGGTTTCCACGATTGATTGTAGGCTATATTTGTTGGTTCCTTGACTTTGAGTTTTATTTGTTAGGTTGCACTAGTTATCGCTGCTTGTAGTAAGTTATCTTGGCTTGTTTGAAGCTAGTTATCTGGTGTTGATGCTACGTCATGAAGATTGGTACCCCATGACTTATCATCTGGTATCAAAGCCTGAGTTGCCACGGTAGGATTCTTTATCCTTAGCTACATATAAATTTTTGTTCATCCTATCCACCAAAAAGCTAGATTTTTTTTGCTTTAGCCCTTTGTTTCAATCTATTATTTTAATGAGTTTTGTTAAGTTTTAGTCATAGAGTCTTTGTTTTAGTTGCTGATCATTATCCTTTGCATGTCCTTTGAGCCTCTTACATATATCTAAAAATTCCTACAAAAAACATCTAAAAACCCGTATCATCTCCTTCACGTAAACTTTGATCCCATCAAGTTATAACTACTGGTTGTGTTTTTGTTTCTATCACAAAGTGTGCACCTGTTAATCTAACCCCTGTGTTTAGTTCTAAAAAAGTGTGCCAAAAATAAGAATAAAGAAAAGTGCCAAAAAAAATAAGAATAAGAAGAAAGAAAAAGTTGAAGATCAGTTTGTTTAAAGTGCACTACTGTTGAAAGTTTTTACATCAAGTTGTGCAACCAATTTGCTATCCTTGTTGGGTGCAAAATTTTGGTTGGGTCTGATCAAAACACTTGCATCCCAATCATACTCCTTGTTTGTATCAACTCTGAAATTTCTTTGCGCGTGTGTGTGATCGATTTACATCATTTATATCCTATAGTTAGCACTAGGCATGGAACTTCTACTTTGGATTGTTATTTAACATTACAAAAACTAGAATGTAGATTGCATTCCTTGTATATCACTCCCCACCAAGCTCCACATAAAAGCAATCGTAATCGGTACTCTGGTCTTGTATTCGCCAAACCATCACTTTCTGTTACTACCAGCAATTTGTCTCTCTGTAATCCGTAGGGAATTCATAAGAGCTTCGGTTGGTAAGAGAGGTGAGGTTGTGAGAGTTCCACATATTATCCTGTACCACATATAAGCTAGCTATTTTGCACATGAACTAACCATGACCGGTCGAAGATACACCAATCTTCTATTCTATGGAAGTACGGATCCAGAGGAATTCCAAGATTTTTCAAAAACCAAGAAGACAACAAGAGTGGTACTTGAATTTGAAGATTATGCTCTTGATTGGTGGAAACAATATTACATCAAGAATTGGGAAGATTTGAAGAAGGCCATGAGAAAGGAATTTATTTCAAGAAAATATGGACTGATTTTGCTTCGTCGTTCGGAGAATGTGAAGCAAGGTATTAAATCTATCCAAGCATATTATGATCGGTTATATTCTTCCTTGCATCGGGCAAATGTTGTTGATGACATGAATGCAATGAAAAACTTCAAGAGAGGACTTATTCCTAACATTATTACTGCAATCGAGGTAAAATATTTTAGAAGTATGCAAGATCTTCTAAGTTGTGCAATCAGAGAGGAGAAGGAAATTGTAAAGGTGCAGCAAGACAAGAGTCCACGATGCATCAATTCGAGCCGAGGCTTATGTGCAAAGCTATAGTCTATGTATGCTCTGTTCATGGAGAGAAGCAAGCATCAACTCCTTGCAAGAAGAGAGGGCATGCTGATCCAAAAGTTTCTTTAGTTGATTCTAATATTAAAAGAAGTGATCAACAATTCAACTCCAAGAAGGACTCTATTGTGCAGCAAGAAGACAAGTTTATGCAACAAGTTGATAAGGAAAATGATGAGGTGTGTAACGTTACTATGGATCATCATGTTACACCAACTCCTAAGAGAGTTGCTATCCCAAAGTGTCGTTTACAATCTAACATTGTGAAGGAAGAAGTTACAAATATTCTCATCACTAGTTCTCTCAGTTCTGAGCAAGATCAAGAAGAAAATTCTCTTGCACATGCCACAGGAGGTGAGCTAGAAGAAGCCACTATACCAAGTTGTGAAATTAGAGAATATCTTTCTCTATTGGAGGCTAATGATTTGAGTGTAGAGTTTAAGGAACATGCTACAGTTTTGCACCATGCAAATGTTGAAAATGATATTCAAGAAGCACCATAATCACAATGCACAAACACAAATGCTGCAGATCCCAAACATTTTGAGCCTCGTTCTAGTGCTAAATGTGGTGAAGTTATATTGTCCAAATCTGTCCAGAATTTTTCTGTGCAACACGGTGAAAATTTGGAGCCAAAATGCGATCAAAAGGTTGGTAACATTTCAAATTTTGAAGATGTGTCTAATCTGAATTTGAAAATCCACCATAGTTTTAGTTTGTGGGCTGAATGTGAGAAGGAAGACATTCCTATTGTGTCACCTAGTGTGAGTGACAAATCTGTCCAAGATGATGTTTATCAAGCTCCAACAAATCTATAGTTACAAACTAATGTTGTTCCAAGCATGAACAAAATGCCAAGATGTGTTGTACCATCAGCTACAATATGTGATGAATTATTGGACAATGGTGCTGAAATTATGTGCTCGAACATGTCACTGAATATTCAGATTGAAGGCAAGATTAGTGCACATGATTCCACTTCTATTGATGCCAGTTCACTGTTTTTTGAGGTCAAAGATGATTATTCAGCTACATCTATTGCTGTTCCAATACCATTGCAAAAGACTATGAATGATGACACCTATTCCTATGATGCTCCACAAGATGTTGAAGAGATTGTGCATCAAAACCCATGTGAGAATGAGAGCCACATAGCCAAATTGATTGTGAGTGAAAATAAAAGTGAGATGTGTGATTCCACCATAAGTGAGGTTGAGATCATCAACAAAAGGATACACCACACAAAAAGAGAGCTTCATTGCAAAACATATGAGGATGTTTTCTCTAACCCACTAATCTCTACTTCTAGTGTTGTTTCTCATGATGTGCAGGTTTCCCATGCAAGCTATAAAGATATGGCTGCTCTTAACACCGCTACACAACATGAGACATTTGAGATAGTAGCCACTGTAGTGAGTCAATTCATTGCTGCCCAAAACATGAATCATGACAACGATGGAGGTAGAAATTCAGAAATGCATTCTGTCATAGTTACACTATCACCAAATCTGAAAGGTAATGAAAATAATTCAGGTCTGAATTTACAAAATAAAGTGGTGAGCAAATGTGATGACCCACTTGTTTCAATTGGAATTGACCATACACAAAAAATTTTTGCTGATTTGATTGATCCACATGTTCATACGAATGCTGAAAGTTTGCAAGTTGATAACCATTATTTAATCATGCATGGTCATTACTAGCTTTGATTGATTTATATGATACTTTACATGTCAATAATGTGGACCATGTGAAATTGATTAGTCATGCTGAATTCTTCACAAAAATATCTCTTGCTAAATTGTAATACCCTAAAATTTGCTTCTTTTTGAAATAGAGATAAATTGAAATAATTATGTATTTTGTGCTTATGAAACATAGAAAAATAAAATTTTCAATAAATTAAAAAAATTATCATAGGGTTTAGAAACATTGTATGTGCATACATGCCATTGCATTGGTTTTGATTGAGTGAGTGATTTCTATCAAAACTGAAAAAATGGATTCATTGAGTAATTGTTTGTGCATATTTATTATAGAGAAATAATATTTCATTTGAAACTAAAACCCAATATATGGTTAGCAACATGTTTTGCATTCATGCTGGAGCATAAGCTTTATTGTAATGTGTGGTTTTGACTGGATTACAAAACTGATTCAAAAACTTTAATGGAAATATGCTTTGGAAAATATAGAAAAGAAAAGAAAAAAAAAGAAGAAAAAGAAGAGCTTACCTGTGCTGTTGGCGGCCTGGAAGCCTACCCGAACCGGCCTACTCCCTCCCTTCCCTCGCGGTTGGGCCGTCGAATGCCAAGCCCGCTTTTCTCCGTTTCTCTCCCGCGTCCGCGTGGGCCGGCCTAGGAGCCACAACAGCTGCCGCTCTCTTCTTTTGTTTCGCTGACGCAGGGGCCCGCATGTCAGTTGTATCTTCCATCTCCGGTTCATAGCCGAGTTGGACTCCAACCCGATGGAATCCGCCTCCACCCGATTTTCTATGGCTTGATCCGCAAGTCGTGTGCCCTATAAGAAGGGTATGACCCGACGCGTCCCGTTCTTCCCTCCACGCAATGCCCTAGGTCCTAGCCTCGCCGTCACATTGATTTTGGATCTCGCCGAGTTTGGAGCTGAGGCTGTCGCTGCTGTGCTCGATGGCAGCTGCTTCTCTGCCGTCGAAAATCTATCCGCCACCATTCGTCTTGAGGTGAAGAAGCTGTAGGTGCCATATTTTTCTTCCTCTTATTCTCTATTGCTCACCCATTGTCACCGGGATTCACAGGAGGCGGCCCTCCGCCTTTCTGAGCCAAGCACCACTAACGAATCCTCTTGGCCGAAGAAAAGATCCCAGGTGAGATCCCGTTAAGCTTCTCTTTCGTTTGGAACCAGTCGCGAGCCTATTAGTGGTCTAAATAGCAAGAACCGTGATCTCCGGCGATGTGGTTCGCGGCGGCCATGGCGGCCACCGGCCGGCGTTGAAGGGGACGGCTGATTTCTCTCTCTCTTAGATTGAACGGTGGCCGTCCATTCTCGGATCAAGGGCACAGATTAGAAGATACCCCTTCGCGGGGTAAACTTCTTAAAGAGTCCTAGATTTTTCTATAATAAAACCTGCCGTCCTTAAACACCTTTTGAGAATACGCTTTCTTCTTTGGAAAACGTAAATTTCACTGGTTTAAATGAAAATATGTTGCATATGTTGCGAAGCAATGTTTCAAAACTTTAAAAGCTTATAACTTGCTCATTTTAACTCCGATTTGACCCGTTCAAGCTGCGTTAGGTTCGTATTTATGAGCTCTACATGTTAGTATAGCTGTACAATAGGTTTGGAAAATTTAATTTTAAAGTTTATATTAAAGTAAATTATTTATCTAAAGAAAATCTCGTTTAATTCATAACTTATTTGTTTTAATTCCGAATTAGTCCGTTCAAATTGCAATGGATTTATAACAACATAAACTACATATTAGTATTAATGTTTTCCTTATCAAAATCTCTAGAATTTCATAGTTTAGATCTAATTTGATTAATAACTGTGCAACTAGATTTATAAATAAAACATTATTGATTTCTCCTTTACTTTTCTAAATTTAAATGTAGTTTAGCCTAAGTCACTTTTGAATATCTATAAAAAGTATTTTTATTTCTTGGATGATTGTGTGTTGCTGCGTGGTGATCGAGTATAGACGGTGAGCAGTACTACGACGATCAGGAGTATTATTTTGAGCCGGACCAGCAGTACCAATAGGGAAAACTTTGATCAAGGCAAGTATAGCATGGGACCATCCTTGTTGTCCTATTCACTGAAATCATCATACATATGCATGTGCCCTCCTTGACAACCATAGACATTATAACTTAGTTGTGGATACCCTGATTCCTTGTTACCTATGGGTTTTGCATTGGGTAGCTATTGCTAGTGCTTGATCTATGAACAATGATCTTGTAATATGACTAATGAATTGTGCAACCAACCATTAAGATGATTTAATTAATGTTAAAGGGTGCTAGAGCATTATGTTATTTTTATGTTGCTCTAGTTTCTCTCTGTAAGGACTTATCTGTAAGTGATAACCGAGATTTACAGTACAGCTGTGAGGGCTATATGGCTCTGGCTGTAGTTGTTTAAGAGACCTTTTCTAGCTTGTTAGTGGTTACCGAAAGGCGTAAGAGGGGTCATGTCTAGTATGGTCTTGGCCTGCCAAGGTGGGTGCAGTCTTGTGTAAGTCACCCCTTGGAGGGAGGTTCATGCTTTCCAATTGAGAATCCTTAGCAGCCCTAACTTGTTAGACGAACTTTGAAATGACTTTATATGATTTCCGGTGTTTTGGGAATGGCCTCCCCATGCATTTGGAAGTCATGACTCATAGTGAAAGTGTACACCTCTGCGCAAAGTTAAAAACTGGTATACTAGCCGTGCCCACGGACACGGGCGGCCTTGGGGATTCTTACAGAACAAATGTTCACCATTGTTATATCATGCTTATCATGGTTGATATTATTATGCTTATGTTAATATCTATTTCATTATTCTTATTACAATTGATCATTGGTTTATAATGGGAATTTGGTTATCTTGATGCTACTCAATTGCTATGTTAATGATGAATAAAAGCTAAATGCAGTAAACCAGTGTCTAACCTTTTGAGCCTCATGAACCCCATGATATATTTGCGGAGTTCGACATGAACTCACTCTTGCTATTTCCCACACCTCAGGATAGTCTCTGGAGTTTTTAGGCTTGTGATCAACCAGTTAGTTTGTTCTTAGAGTGAAGTCTACACCTGGTGTTCGGAGTTGTTTTTCCGCTGTGTGCTCTCTAAGGTATATTTTATACTATTGTGTTATGTATATTAAGCATTTATCTCTTGATATTACACTTATCTGTGGCTATATGTGAGATTTGACTCATTTATTTCACATATAGTGTATGTCTGGTTTTGTCCTTAAAACCGGGTGTGACATAAATGTATGTTCTATGTTAAGCTTGATGATTTTGTTGACATTAATAAAATACTTAAAAGTATCCTTGATATATCATCTATGAAATCTTTAAATAGTGTATATAGTTGCAAGTTTACTTTTAACTTCATTGGACATCATGCTGTAAATAAATTTTATGTTTGTGCCCAAGCATAACATGTGACAAGCTTGCTAAAATGAAGTTGAATAGAATCAGGAATACATCTTGTGAACTATATTTTTTTTGAATTCGATATGAATAGATTGCTTAGTGCTTGTTGTTTAGAAGAATCAATGTTATTTCCTTGTTCATATTTACTGAAAGAAAGAAATCTTATGCAAATGTGTTCTATTCATTCATTTGAAGGGCTTCCATATGCATGTGGAACCATTAAGTCTGAAAGGTACATTTCCAAACCTTTGCATATGTTGTGCATTAAGAATTCTTGGAGTGTCAAATATGCTTCATTTCCATCTTTTGATATATTTAATTTTGAAAAGATAAAACATGATAACTTGAATCAAATGAGTGGTTTGAAAGAAAATTTTGTGATTCCATTTTCAAAGCAAATTTCAAGTTCACAAAATCTAAGAAACTATTCATCTCACCAGAAAAAATAATGTGCATATGAATTGTAAAGAAGGCAATGAACAATCTTTAATAAATTATCATAGCAATTGGCATATGCATCTACTCATCTCTATTTTTTTAGACTGTTTTTAGGAGAACAAAAGTAGAGGACAAGTTTTTTGGAAGGGAGGAAGGATGACAAGACCATGCCAAGGAGATCAACATTCAATCGTAATTCTAAGCATCCATTCAAGGTGAAACCTAAACTTGATTCTAAATCCTTTTGGTTTCCACCTACAAGACTATTATTTGGGTTATATGATTATAGATTCAAACACATTGCTGTGATGAAAGAAGAAGACTATAATAGAAACATAGCTTCTACCCCTAGTGGCCTAGCACAATTATTGGTCCTAGATGATTTAGAGTCGAGGACGACTCTTTTTCAAGGGGAGGAGGATGATATGACCACGCCATCACCAATTCAAGATGCACCAAGTACAACCCGAACATCACCTACAACTACACTAGATCACGTCTTTGATGGACCATTTACACATAGTCGAACAAAGAAACTACAACACAAGGTGAACGCACTACTTTGTGAAATCCATTACAACAATACTGAGAATTATATACTACCTAAGTTGTGCATGTTTTATTGCTCAGGTTCACTAAGGAGGATGACAAGAACACACTAAGAGTGGACTACAGAGAAGAGCCACACTCGAACCAGTCCAACATGACAGAACCGTAAAAAAGAATCGGTCATAACTTTTGATTCTCAAAGCTATGAAGGCCCATGAGGACTTGTTGGAAAGGTTGTCAAGTCTAGTTTCAAGCTCGGGTGGTCTCAACTGATTTCAACATTCCAATCTTGAGATTCGACTACATTAGTGAAGACTAGTCAATAGGTCAATAGTCTTCCTGATGTTCAACTTCTCATGTAAAATTGTGCCACTTTTCGTGGTGCTTGCTACACATGATCTGAAAGCTTATCAAATTATCTTTCCAATGCATTGAACAATACGTTAATTAGAATTTCCAAGGTGGTGTCCAAAACACTGAAGACTGTGCAGAAGACCAACAACCACGCGGGAACTACTCAAAAACTCATTTCGTGGATACCCTCTCACATAGTCTACCTTTTCTTTTCCATTTTGTTTTCATACCCATCTAGGAGAGTTGTTCCTACTATAAAAGCCATATGCTTGTTAGCAATCGAAGACTTTTGATAGTCGAAATATAGAAACCCCCTTTGTTCAGTTGTGTGCTAAGAAACCTTGAGAGTAATCTCTACCCCTTTGCTCTTGTGATTTCCTTTACGGGATTACAGAAGTGGTGGCTTCATCTGCTCCTAATTGGTACTCCTACTCCCTTCGAGGTTTCCTTGATTGATTGTAGGCTATGTTGGTTGGTTCCTTGAGAGTGTGGTTGGGCAAATCCTCGATTCAGGTTGCCGGTTAAAGACGGTGGTTGGCTTTGAGTTTTATTTTCCAGGTTGCACTAGTTATCGCTGCTTACAGCAAGTTATCTTGGCTTCTTTGAAGCTGGTTATCTGGTGTTGATCATACGTCGTGAAGATCGAGACCCCGTGACGTATCAATGATTGATCAACAGCGTGTGCGAGAAGAGTGTCACACCTGATTTTAAGGACGAAACCAGATTTGCACTATATGTGAAATAAAGGAGTCAAATCTCACATATAGTCGCAGATAAGTGTAATACCAAGAGACAAATGCTTAATAAATAACGTACTTAGTATATAAACATAACCTCAGAGTGCAAACAACGGAAAAACAACTCCGATCTTCGGGTGTAGACTTTGCTCCACAGGAACAAACTGACTGGTTGATCACAAGTCTAAAACTCCAGAGACTATCCTGAGGTGTGGGAAATAGCAAGAGTGAGTCCATGTCGAACTCCACAAGCATAGCAAGTATAGATCCCATAAGCTCATGATCAATGTAACATAATCAATATAAAGTATAATCGATAAGTAAATGAGCATCTTAACAAAACAAGAATCATCATCTTTAATGTAGATGTCTCCAAGGCCGCTTGTGTCCGTGAGCACGGCTAGTATACTAGTTTATTAAACTCTGCGCAGAGGTGTACACTTTCACTATGAGTCGTGATTTACCCTTTCGCTCGAGGTAGCTAACCTCTTGACCCACTTCCAAGGAAGGTCGGCAGGGTTCACTATGAAGCCTTTCAAAGGTTTGTCTAACAAGTTAGGGCCGCTAGGTTTCCAATGTCAGTCTGTGTGACACAACCAGTCCCAGGGATCTACAGTCTGCTTTTTCCCATTTGCGCCACAATGGTAACCTCTAACAAGCTAGAAAAGGTCCTCATACTGAGCTAAAGCCAGAGCCATATAGCCCTCACAGTTGTACTATAAATCCCGGAGGTTCACGTACAGACAAGATCTTATGTTGCTAAAAAGTCATTTCTCAACCATCATAGCTCTTACATTAATTAAGTCACAAGATCATGGTCACAGAAAGAATACCCAAACTATACTTGCCTTAGTTTGCACACTCCTGCTGGTCCTGCTAGTCTTCGAAGTACTCCTGGCTCCCAACGTACTCCTCACCGTCTGACTCGACCAACACGACAACATACACATTTCAGGAGCATTCATGCATAGCAAACAACCTATAATTAGAACAGTACACTAGCAGTATAAAAACAAGATAAAAAGTTTATGAACGTATTCTACGCCTTGCTACGGTCACGTCAACGCGAAGATCACAAAAATCGGAGCTAAAACGCAGAAGTTGCGAATTATTTAGGGTTCCAAAAGCTAGCTATTAAACTAGACTTAATCGAGAAATTCAAAAACTTTTAACAGGTCTAACAGTAGCACTAATGCGTAGATTATGAAATTACGAACCTAACACAAGTTGAACGGGTCGAATCGGAGCTAAAACGACAATTTTATAAGCGTTTTACTGCAGTGGCAATTCTGTAATTAATCTGAAAGCGTATTTTTCGTATATACCGAAGAAACTACGCTTTCCGAAAAAAGAACGCGCACTCCGGGAGTACGCCAAGAACGGCGTGTTCAAATAGATGAAAGCGGGGGTTTCTTTAACAAAAATGGACCCCGAAGGGGTATTGAGCTCTCTGAGCCGTTGATCTTGCGATGAGCGGCTCGGATTGAATGGAGGAGAGGAGGGCGGCGCAGCCCGCCGGAGAAGATGAGCCCGCTACGGTGCTCCATGGCCGGCGGTGTGCAGCTCGTCGGAGAAGGCGACTAAGGCGCTACGGTTCTCATCTCGCCAAGCCGAGAGCACCGGAAGAGAGCGGGGGAGATGGCGAGTCCGACCATGCGCTTTACGCGGGCGGGGAAGGTGACCGACGCGGTGGCTGCCATGGCCGGTGGCGGGGACCTCGCCGGAGCACGGGAAAACGTCCAAATAGACCACGATTGGAGAATGTGAAGGCATGGGAGGAAGCGGGGATGAAGGCGAGATCACCGAGCGAAATCAACGGGGCGGAGGTGGCTCGGGGACGACGGCTCGCGCTTGGCGGATCCCGACGATCGGCGGTGATGTGGTTGCGGCATCGTGAGCGGGACTGGAGCGGGAAGGGTAGCAGGGGGAGGCAGTGAAGGGGTCCGGCTCCATTTTTGAAGGCCAGGTGAGGGGAGGACGCTCCCACGATGCGAGACGTGGGCGCGGGGCGGTGCGGTTGCTCAAGACCGAGCGAGCCAGCGGAGGAGGCGGTTGGGGAAGAAGATGGCGCCGACATGCGGGCCCAGCAGTCAGCGACTCAGAGGAAGGGGCGCGGCGGTGGTTGTCTTGCTGGGCTGGTTCGGGCCGGCCCAGCAAACGGAGGGGGAGGAAGGCGCGCGCGTGCAGGCCATCTCAGCCGGAAGAGCAGCCGGCCGAACGGGCCGCTCGGGCCGGAAGGGGAGAGGGGAAAGGAAAAGAAATTTTATTTTTCTAATTTGATTTTTCAAATCCAATATTCAAATGTTTTTGAATATCTTTTGAACTTTGACTCAAACCAATCATCACAAAAATATTTATGCAACAGCATGCTTGCATGAACATTTTCTAACCTTATGATTGATTTTATTTTCACAAAAATTATTGTTTCCTATAGGTGAAATGCATACATAATTACATAATTAAATCAATTTTATCTATTTTGAAACAAAGCAAAATTTAGGATGTTACAAAGAGATAGAGAGAGAGAACACTACCAAAACACGAAGACCACAAACAAGATATCATCAGTATTGATGGTGCGGTCGGCAGCGGTGATGGCGGTGGCAAGCTCTATGACATCTGTGCATGCACGCGACTGGATTAGTGCAGCTGGTGGCGTGTGCATTTGAAAGCAAGGACACGGGTGTGGATTACGTGTAGGAAACCCCGAAAAAGGGATATTTTGGTAGAGGAAGATGGGTGCTATGGCTTGGGCCATAAAAGGAGAAAGGAGGGCGAGAAAGAATAAGAACTTTTCTTTTATTTCAAAGCCATCAATCAAAAGAGATTCAAGTGTAAGTTTGGATTCAAACCAAAACAGGTAGCACAATAAATTAAAGGTAAAATCTTGAATGCAACATCACGATAATATGCCTTATATATTTGATTTAATTTGTGCATAAAAAATTCCTTAAGTTTTGATGTACACAAGTACATAATTATAAATCTGAACCTATTTTCAAAAATTGAATTTTTTGGGTGTTATAGCAAAACAACACATGTACCGTATATAATCCAGTGACTGGATATTTGAATGAGTCGGACAAACTACTAACTTATCCAGCTATTTAAGGTCCTGTGAACACCTAAGAGAGAGAGGTTGCATTGGGTGTCTAATTCAAACTTAAATCTAGGACTCAATTTTAAACTATCACTAGAAAAATCATTATCTACTTTAGCTAGATGTGCTCTTAAGGTTTTCGAGTGTATTCAAACGTTCATTAACCCACGAAGTATTCTACAACCTAGACTCAATCGTATGAACTATTCTAGAGCTAATGTAGGAAGGTAATGGCCACACAGGCAAAGCACAGATGGAAGCAATAAACATGCTAAGTAAAAAGGAGCTAAAGTTAGAGAGGGCAAACTCTTAGAGATGCGACAATATATCCCATGGCATCGGTTACCAAATCGCAACCTATATCTTCTGTTCTAACGAGGTATGCTCCCGGTCTCTAGGTCTCTCCTGGTCACAATATTGGGTTTTCCTTGCAAGGCATCCACTAACTAGAGGCTAGTGCCATGAGTCACGAAGTGCCAGCAGCAACGTCCGATTTTTCTAGTCACTTTGACACCATGTATACTATATGGAGCTTCTTCGCATGAGGGAAATTGTCTCCTCATTCCCCCACACCCTATATGACATCACTCCACATCAAGAACAGAAGGTTGGCGCCTTGAAGGCCACCAAGGCTTCACCGGAAGTTCACAAAGTTCACAAGTGCTCCGAAGCACCAAGATACAAGGCCAGAACAATTACTCAATGCTCTGAAGCTCTAAGACCTAAACCTCACGAAGATAAACTACATTGTCCATCCTAGCTCGGATGTGGTCTCAAATGTATTGAGATGGTGGATGGAATGTAGAAACACTTGCTATAACTTATCTCGATCCTAGGGCACTCAAAGAGTCGTTGATAAAAGTCTACCAAAAAATCTATGAACACCAGACGATCCTCCGCTACCAAAAGATCCATGTGTGGATCATACAGTGCTATTACCTGTTGAACTGGTTATTATAGTTTTTTGACCGCCGTAGGATTCATGGCTCCTATTTTCTTCTCTATCACATGATCACTCAGTGCTTGCATTCTTTTGTAGCCAATCTCTCTGGGTAACTCCAGCGATGTTCTTCTTCAACATACTCCCTCAGTTTTAAAATAAATGCATATCTCACTTATCGAGGAATCAAAGTCCTTTTAAATTTGACTAAGTATATAAATTTATTATAAAAAATATATTTCACAACCAATCTAATGATACTTACTACACATCATAAATACTTGTAATTTTAATATATATATACTTGGTCAAACTTAGAAAAGTTTGACTCCTCGGTAAGCGAGATGTGTTATATTAGGATGGAGTGAGAAGGTTGCACAGTGGATATCTCTTTGATCATTGCCCATGGACTGCCAGTTCCTTATCTATACACCGGACCATGTGGTGAATATTCCGATGTCTGGCGCTTACTTGATTCATTGTCTGGCGCTCTTTTCTTCAACAGAGAAGGTACTGCACAAAACAGTACCCCAGATGGTCCGAAATTTTGTGAAATGAGAACACGGGACATTTACCATGTCGTCTGATGACACTACATGTCACCATGTAAAACAATGTACCGAACAGTGCAACAGAAGAAATATATATATTGCACTGGATAGGCCACCGGACGGGTCTATATACGTATAAAGGTCGACGGCTGTATTATTGTCATCTAACAATAATAAGCTGAAGATCAGCACGATCTCACCTATCTCTGTCATCGTTTGAAAGATCTTTGACTCGCAAAATCTTCTATTTTCCTACCTTTCCGTCATCCACGACGAATATATCTTGGACTAATCTGTGTATCAGAATCTCACACATCCATGCATGTGCAATATGACAACAACAGTACATTCGGTCGGCTGTAAAGTGACAAATAATTCTTAACAATTTGCATATGTATATGGATGTAGTGGTCCTAAACACATGTGCCATTCCATAGTCACAAAAGCACTATCACGAAGAAAAGAAGTCATCCGGTAAAATTAGAACCGTCGCGTCGGTAATGTATTCTTGCTGGCGCCTAAAAGATAAAGCAGGAATAAGCCCTCCAAATGTTAGCACGCCCTTACATTACATCTTGATTTCACCCTTCTCTTAGCAACATCTAATTTATCCCTTAGCAGGTGTAATTGTGTAATGTATTTAATTTAGTTACTAAATATAGTCTGAACACTAGTAGCGAATCTTGGTATTGATGCAATGTATATTATCCACTGTACTAGTGGCAACTCATTTATCTTCCCTGTTTGAATGTGGTCGAATTCGCATCAAAACACGTATGTTAGGGTGGACTGAAGTGGAACTTGAACTAAATTTCACCCCAATTCACCCAACACATGTGGATTGAGGTGAATCCAACAACATCTAAACAAGGCCTCACATGGTTTCTCATCCACCGACACAGATACATAGATGCGTATCCGTGTTGCTTCTTGATACAAAAATTCGAGACGGCAGCGCCAGTACGGATTATCCTTGCCAGCACATAATAATAGCTAGGATGGTTCACGTTACAAGCATGCACAAATATTGTCCGTTTATAATTCCAATTCTGACTTGTCCAAAAATATATAACTTTTCCATATAGATCTGGAAGGAAGACAAATTTTGGTTGAAAATTGTTAGTTTTGTTATATTAACATCTTACTTGAAATAATAGACCAACGTTTCAGATAATAAGGGTCAGAATCGCAGCAATACACTAACGAAGCTAACTATATATCAATAATGAGCGACAGGAAATTGACTATACGCGTCAGCAACCACTGTTATTGTAGAAACCACATTTAGAAAAGAATGTTGATGATGCTAACTTACCAAAGAAGATGTACACGCATACATAGATGATTCTGACTGCCCCTCGGTGTCAAAAATTCAAGCCTTTGGGTGTCACTTAAGCTTGACATTATTTGACAGAGGTCTCTATATGCTAATTGTATGTTCACTCTGTGTTACATTTCCCGGGCACGTCGTTGGGACTTTTTCGAACCGTCTGCGTCTCCTAATATATATGCGAGGAGCAGGTAGGTTATCGTCTTGCGAGATGCCGGCCGACCTTGGCCCGTGCTCCGAAAAACTGATGGCGTGTTGTAGGGCGCCCGTATCCTCCTGGCGACAAAAGAGTGGATTCCATGCCCACCGTGGCTTTCCGTGCCTTCTCATCACATCTCGCCTCAGGATGTCCACAATGATAGGAGCTATGTAGTCAGCATGGACGTGAGAGACAAAAGCAAAAACTATTGTATACATACTTATTTTTTATATACTATTGGACCCAATTGCTCCTCTCTTAATTTCTTAGGCTACGTGAAATAGATAAGCTATTTGCTCGTCGCTAGCACTACTCTCTCTCCTACTTTTTTTTCTATCCACACATCAGATTGCAGTCTAGTCTAGCTAGCTGTTATGGATGCCCTCAGAAGCACCGGAGAGGAGCTGAAGGGGGGCGGCAATGGAACGTGAGAGTTTGTGCTCTGTTTAAACAAGGAGCTGATGGCAAGAATAGAAACAAGTGGAGGACTCCAGATGAAAAAATGGAATCAAATATAAGCAGAAATTAATAGTGAAAGTTGATAGCAGGATTTACATTAAGTTCAGGGTTCCTAATACAATGTGCGTTATTAGCTTCTTCCGTTTTTTTTCAAAAAATGCACAAGTCGGTTGAGACTTATAAAATCTATATAAAATCAAACTTAAATCCAAAATTTACGATTCACATTTTGTTATGTTCCTTTCTACAATATCTATAACCTAGAATTGATAAAAACACATGTTACACTTTGAATGTCTGTTGTATATTTTATTTTGTGGAACCTTTAGTGTATTTTCATGAATTGTTATGCTCAATAAATCCATCAAAATTTATGTAAGTTAATAATACAAGTGTGACACTAGTACACTACAGTAAAATAGTTTCACCACCAGCAAAGCTTAGGTTAGAGAGTTAAAAATAATTTATTGTTTCAACTATGATATTTGTATAGGCTAGGTACAAGATCTAAAAAATTATGAAATTTTTAGTATAGTGCATATATGGCAACACTATGGAAACCAAAAAAAAAAGTTAGACAAAACTTATGTGACTGTATTATGTTTTATTTGATTTAAAAAACAATTACATTACTTTATATATGAATATATTAATATATCATTTATATTGATGCTTTTACATAATATGGCAGCATTAAACAATGTGTAGACAATTAAACAGACAAGCTACTTGTTTAATCGTCTATGTGTGGAGCGCTAAAAACTTATAGAAAGCTTGATGTTTGTGGGTTGTACATGCCACAAGCCAGAGTCCAATGTTGACCAGCGGTTACATTATATGCAAAGAGATTATTGGGGTCTTGTTCGATCGATTTACACACACATCTTGTACCAATCATGGATCTCCTGTGGACCTCAATAAGCTCTCTGATATTTGTATGTATATCTCTTATGTTCATCTTGTTGTAGCTTTTAAGAGACGGATAGGAAAAGAGAAATCATAATCTTAGTCTATTTTGTATGTAGCTTTTTACCAAACCTTATTACTCCATCTGTCCCAAAATAAACGCACATCTTGCTACTCAAGAAGTCAAAATTTTCTATGTTTGACCAGGAATATAGAAAATAGAATCAACATTTGTATCCCCAATAAGTTTATTATGAAAGTATTCCTTGCTCAATATAATGGGTACTTATTGTACATTATAGATATGTGGGGTCACTCCTAGCCTCCCACCCTCACTAGAGACTAGGCGGAGGGAGGCCGAGGGTTTCCTACAGTGAATGGGGCGGATGCAAATGAATGTGAGCATGGGTATCGCGAGAGGAGAGCTAGAAATAAATGCGTATTAACTACCAATTAAATTGCCAAAATAATTCTGTCTGAACGGTAGTGCTCCTGAGTGTTTATAGGCCATACTCGGGGCACTGGTGAAATTACAAAAGGGTTGTACAAAATCTTATAGAGCCAACACACTGCCGGGGGGTAAAGAGGTAACGCCCCGCACCCTTGGCCAACTGCCCTAAACTCTAGCGGCCCCGCCGCCATTCTCCAGGTCAGCCACACTTGCCATCTTCATTGCACCCATTAAAGGTTTTCCCATCCTTTCGTTCCCCAGACCTTCTTTACCGTTTGTTACCTTCGAGCCAGTTCCTATCGCGGGTACCTGAAAGGAGGGAGCGAGAGGGAAGCCTTCTGCCGCGAGGGTGACGACCCGTGAGCGAAGCATTCATGTAGGGCCAGGTGAGGCTGAGTGCCAGATGGGGGTTCCCGCTAGGGGCGCCTTCCCCCAACAAGATATTAGTACAATTTTTATATTGGTCCAACTTTAAAAGATTTGACTCCTCGGCGAGATGTGTGCTTATTTTGGGATGAAGGGAGTAAGTCTTATCTAGACCATTTTATATGGGAGCTCTACACTATACATCAATATTTAGAGAATTAAGAATAGCTCACCAATTTTTTGCCTTTTCGTATTCTTCTACATTCATCTATTGCATTAATAAGAGACGAATAGGAATGGTTATTGTGTTAATGAGAGATGGATAGGAAAGGTTATTGTGTTAATAAGAGACATATGGGAAAGGTCCTAAAGTTAGTCTCAGTGGGAGTTTCATGAGAGTTTCATTTACATTTAATAAGCTGCCACTTTTCCAAGTATTTTTTATGTCTAGCTAACAATGGTGATGAGGATTAAGCTCAAAGGTGATCTTCAAGTGGTAACCAAATTTCCATGTGGCATCTACAAATGGCAATTCTATACACCTTAGCATCACTAAGTATTGTTAATTCTTCCATAGATCCTATTTAGCATATGTGCAAGTTTTAATCCAAATAGACTAGCACATATGTAGGGGGAGCTAACACTACCTAGTTGGATCTTGTGAAACTTATCCAAATCTTTCCCAAGTGGTCTTCATGTTCAACAAGCAACAAAAGATCCCAACCAAGTTAGAAATTTACACTTGCGTGAAATGCTAGCTTGGAATTTCAAATTTAATCCCTATCTTTGCGTGGTTGTCATCAATTACAAAAGGAAGAAATTGAAAGCCCTATGTTTGGTTTTGGTAACTGAGACAACTAGTAGACTAATTTTTTGCTAAGTGTGTGATTGAGCTATGTTAGGACCACATCAAGGCTGTAACAGAACCGTCCAAATTATAAGAGCACAAGTACAAAAACAAGCACCGAAACGCTCAAATTTTTGAACTTGAGCCCATATAATTTCGGTAGTCAATCGAAATCATGAAGGATTTCAAACCAACCGCTTACAACCAAGATCGCATCATTCAACATAACACATCACACGTTACATTTCACAAGTACATAAGAGAGACTTACAACACCATGGAGTCGCAAATTATTACAAACTAGATTTAGAAAGTAGCGGAAGCATAAGTTACACTCACACTTAGTTCAAATATGACTGCGAGTCTTATGGATCACGTTCCCACAATAGCATTGAGGAAAGTAGATTAAAGATGATCACGCCCGAGTGATCTAGTCCTCGTCACCCGCCAAGCAGTTCTTGCAGAAGCCCTGGTAAACTATGTCATCTGCAACAGGAGGGAACAAACCTTGAGTACGAGAATGTACTCAGCTAGACTTACCCGTCGAAACTTAAATAAAGGACACCAAAGATCATGCAAGGCTTTTCTTAAGTGGAGTTGGCTGACAGTTCGTTTGCGAAAATGCATAAGTTATAGTAACTCTTTTAACTTGTATTAGCAGTGATTTTTAGCATTAACCTGTCATCTATCTTAGCACCTGTGCTAAACAATCATCTAATTATTAAGCAAACAATAATAACCATAGCAGGTATAAACTGAGACAATATTTAAATTATCAACCAATTAACCATTCGTTCAATTAATTGAATCTACATTGCCGTTACTCAAGTCAAGTGCTCACTAACCGGGAGCGACGGTAATTTAAATCGAATTCTAATCCAGCTAGAGGGGTATTTCTAACACTCACCGCGCAGTCCCCGCCAGGGTCACATAAGTCACCTTTGGTACAGTTCAGGAATCACGGGTTCGACTCATGCCACATCCCCAAGGGCAACACTCTATCAGGTGATAGGGACTTTAACCCCCTTGGTCTTATGCTAGTGTCCCCAAGCACATCCTTACTTTCTCCAGAATGCGCACTTGACCCCTGATTCCCGGCCTGAACTGTATTACTTGGCTTCGCGGTCGGAACGACTTATCTAGCCAACTAAGTGTTAGACTGCGTTCAACATGACTCAAGGACGTACAACAAATCGGTCCTTAAATGACTCAGATGGGCATAGCTTCGTACCTAAGACATGAAGTGTCTTGCGGGTGCACTATCGAACTCCCACCCGGTCTCAATTCATTTTTCAGCATGATTCTTTTCCACGATAGCAAATATAGTCAACCGTGACCCACTTCATCCTAAAGCCCATAGATGACCGAAAATTACCTTACTTCTACTGCACTAAGCAGGGCTAAGCAATAACACGTGCCTAAACTTTAATTGGGATTCAAGTTCAACATCTAAATAAGGATAAATATAATGTAGCAAGTGTTTTCACTCAACTCATAAAACTTAATGCAATAAATAAGTAAAAGTACACAAAGATATATATACAAAAGTAGGGTTAGCATGCACCAGGACTTGCCTTTCAGAAAGGATGAGGGACGGTGATCAGGGCACTTAGGTAACTCGTCTTCGGGAACTCCTTCACCGCTGGCACCTCGGGCTCCTCCGGCTGCTCTAGCTCCTCCTCCTGATCTACTCCCTCTTCAGAAGCGTCACCCCCTATGGCACACCTATTGTATGGATACGTAGATAAATTTCATGGATGCATAAGCATGAATGCAACATGCTCGGTGAATGCAAATGTGAACTATAGTAAGAACATAACACTATTAAAATCACTTTAACAATACGTGCAAATCTCTTCTCCAGTAGAGAAGTACTTACTAAGTCGACGCAACCTAATGTATAGTTGTTCTTCCTCGGTTAGGGACCTAACACCTAAACAACCAATAAGAGCAAGTCACTTAAGCTTATCACAATCCTAAACCTATTTCAACAACACAGAAATCTGGACAACAACTTGGATTTTTAACCATAACTTGAGATCTACAAACCCAATTTACAAGATAGAAGATAATATGGAAAGCTCACAAAATTATCTACAAATCATTTTTAGACCTCAAGACCTGATTCCCGAGTTTACCTAGTCAAATTCTTAAAGTTCCTGAAATCTGTCATCTCCAAACAGAAAGTAGTTATTTCTGGACAGCAACTTCAAACTGCTAGAACTCCTAAACTACTGAGCCAAATGCTACCAAATTTTGACATATACTAGTTCAAGAAGTTTACTAGAACTTTGTTATTCACAAGATTTCCAGCAAACACCTTTATCAAGAGCCAATTCCAAAAATGCTACCAACTGTCCAGAAAGCCTAGAAATGTTAAAATTAAATATTTACTTATATGTCAAACCAACCTTTTGGCCCAACCAATGGCACTACTAGTTCACACATGACATACAACCACCAGAAAGTAACGTATACTAACCCAAATCCTTTTTTTAATCTCTTTCTTAATTTAATTAGTTAATTAAGTGGAAAAATAAAATTATATACAAACTAATCAGAAAAATTCTAAAAAAATTACAGGGGACCCTATACACTACCAGGAGACTACTGTAAAAATTTGAGCCAAAGTTACCTAGAGAAACTCCCTACACAAAATTCACAAGCTAGACAGGCTGATTCTAGTATAACTAAGAAATCATATTGAAAAGTATCAAACAATAGAAACAATATTTTTCCTAGCAATCCTAAGGTACCAGGATACTCTCCACAAAATTTCATGATCATAGGACACATAAAAATTATGAAAATTCATTAAAGTATCACCTATTATAAATTGACAAAGGCATAACTTGAAAACCACTCAAGCACTAACATTTAAATTTTTACCAGAGCTAGCATACATATAGAACAACACACTCACCAAATTTCATAATTTTTGGAGCACTATAACTCAAGTTATAAAATTAATAATTTTGACTTCATTTTAAAACACATTCCGAAGGTCTATTTAATTCTTCCATAATTTAAATAACACATATACATTATATATTTTTCCTAAATACTACACTTTATACAGAACCCAACATAATTGGAATCATCTCATTTGGATCTACATTGCTTGAGATATGGATTTTACAAAATAGCATTAAAATTTGTGAAAACAATAAAGGAAAAAAATAAAAAATGAAACCCTAAACTGACTTTGGGTGGCCTGCTACCCCTGCGTGGCCTGCTACCTCGCGCAGCTGGCTCAGCCAGTGTGGCCCACTTGGCCTGCGTGGCCTGTGGCGGCCTCCCGCCCACGCGCGCACGCTGACGAGGAGGGCCCACCGGCCAGAGAGACAGCGAGCAGGGGAGGCAGAGGCGACAGCGAAGCTCGCTGCCGACAAGCCGGCTATTGAAGCTGAGGCCACACTCATGCTCTTCGCGCTATTCCAAACCGAGGGATGTGCTATGGTGGCCCTAGGTGTGGTTGGGGGTACTCATTGCCGGTCAAGGCAGACGACAGGGTTCCGGTGGCGGTGCGCCGGTGACGGCAAGCCTCCACCACCTCGACTATGCCCTGTAGGAGCTTCACGAGGTCACCACTGAGCTAAAGGAGGGAAAATGGGAGAATGGGAAGGGTCCTAGCTACCTCGACCATGGCGGGCTTGGACTCCGGCGAGGTCCCGCTCATGGCCGCGATGGCGGAATCATCGAATGCGCCCTCACCTTGTGGCGACAAGTACCACGGATGGGTGGAGAAGCTAGAGGAGGTGATGGTGAAGCTTGGGGTGGTGGATTTTGGGCAATGGCATGGAATGGTAGTGTGCAAGTAGGGCAGAGCCGCGGTGGCAATGGCGGCCTGCTCCTCCGCCTCAGCGAGCACACAGAGGCAGAAGTGGAGCCAAATAGAGTGAGGGGCGAGCGGTCAGCTTTGTGGCAGCCTTGAGGCCCTCGTGGCCTGACCGGTGGGCCCACGGCTGGCGTACGGGCACCACGACATGCCCATGCGGTGGTCATGGCCTAAGGCTAGTCGTCCATTCCCCCCCTCCCCTCCCCCGGTTCAGTTTGAACTACAACACTTGCAACAGTGTGTTGCAACAATGTGAAACCAAAAACAGTAGCACACTCTCTATCCTATATCTCATGATCCAGGTCGAATCTCGAGGTGAGAGAATTGACAAAGTTGTAGCTTGAGAAATTCTCTACAACTTTGTTTTAATGAGTCAAGTCCAAATCGGCACGGTTGGAGATATACAAGGCAAAGAACAGAAACTGTTTTGGAGAAGATAACAGGAACCCAGCAAAGCAGAAAAGCTGAATTTTGGGATGGTTAGTGGGAGATTCATAAGATGACCCAATAATAAAGTTAGTAGCTGATAAAATCTGCTACAACTTTTCTATAGATGATGTTGACAGATTTAGAATCTAAGATGGACATTTCTGGCCATTTCAGCAGATGTACACCTCAAAATACGAGTGAAACAATACCCCAACTGACTAGTGGGCCACTTTTGAGGGTGTTCTGGTAATTTTCATGAGATGTCCATCATACAACTTTTGTTCTCTATAAAATTTTCTACAACTTTCTTTAAGGGTGCACCTCCATGCAAGATTTCGAGGTTAGACTTTTTAAACAGTCAAACAAAACACTCAGTAGGTCAACACATAGTCAACAACACTTAGGAGGGCAATTTGGTCATTTTGGCCAACATGAACATTGTTCCACTAATTATCCTAAGTGTGATTAAGATGTGTTATGACATAATTAACCTCTCTACACATTGGCTGCACACATTTCTAATTGTCACATAAGTTGAAACAAGCAAAACAAGTGTTTCCTCCAAAATGTTTCACTACCATGTTGCCTATGTTTCAAGCCCTTGTTGCAACAATTAAACTTATCATGTTATACTAACAACATTGCCATGTTTCAAAGTGTGAGACACTCATGTTACATCTACATGTTGCACCACCCACATTTCATAAGCCAACAATTATGAAACAAGCATATTAGAGTATGTTGCATACTCATGTTTACAAAGGCATAAATGAGATGAATGATGCTCATGCTTATGAAATGCAAGTGTAAATGTGGAATCAAAACACCTAGGGTGTTACAGCCCTCCTCCCTTGTAAAAATCTCATCCCGAGATTTGTAAAGCATACTTTTGTTGATAGAATTCCTTATAACCGTCTCGTAAATAATCTTCTCTTTCCCAAGTAGCATCACTCTCACTACCTTGATTACTCCACATTACTCTATACCACTTAACCACTCGACTCTGAGTTACCTGCTCACGAGTGTCAATCACACGAACTGGCTTCTCTTCATAAGTTAGATCAGATTCTAGCTTGATATCCCCCAATGAAACTCTCTCTTTAGGAACCCAAAGACATTTCTTTAACTGAGATACATGGAAGACATTGAAAATGGCTCTCATTTCAGGAGGCAATTGGATCTTATATGCAACCGCTCCACATTTTCCTATGATTTGGAAAGGACCAACATATCTTGGTGCAAGCTTTTGCTTCACACAAAAATGTTTTACACTCTTCATAGGTGAAACCTTCAGATAAACGAAGTCTCCAACTTCAAATTCAATTGGTTTTCTATGGCAATCAGCGTAACTTTTCTATCTAGATTGGGCTGCAGCCATATGTATTTTGATGGTACGGGCTTGTTCTTTAGCTTGCTTAATGAAATCAATACCATAATACCTTCTTTCCCTAGCTTATACCTAATTCAGTGGTGTTCTACACTTGCGACCGTACAAGGCTTCAAATGGGGCCATCTTAATACTCTCTTGATAACTATTATTGTACGAAAATTCAGCTAAAGACAACCTTTTCTCCCATGAACCCTTGGACAAAATAACACACGCCCTCAACATATCCTCTAGAATTTGGTTAACTCGTTTAGTCTGACCTAACATTTGGGGGTGATAAGCAGAGCTTCTTACTAACTTGGTCCCCAAAAGATGGTGTCAGTGCTCCCAAAAATGAGCAGTGAACTACGGACCTCGGTCAGAAACAATAGTTCGAGGGATTCCATGAAGTCGGACTATCTGATTAAAGTACAACTTAGCATAGTTAGTAGGATGATAGTCTGCTCGGACAGGAATGAAGTGAGCCGTCTTGGTTAGACGGTCTACAATTATCCAAACAGAGTTATGATTCTTAACAGTGGAAGGGAGTCCAACAATAAAATCCATACTTATCTCCTCCCATTTCCAACCTAGGATAGAAAGTGGCTGAAGCAATCTAGCTTTCATGTGCATGGCTTTAACTCTACAACAAGTATCACACCTAGCAACATATGCAGCTATCTCTTTCCGCATCTTGGTCCACAAAGAGTGTGGCTTCAGATCATCATATATCTTACTACTACCCGGATGGATAGACAACTTAGAGGAATGGGCTTCGAACATAATTTGATTCCTAAGCTCTCGGTCCTTAGGCACAACTAACCTATCTTTAAACCACAACACTCCATCCTCATCTACCCGGAAATGCTTAAGTTCTTGCTCTTTCATCTTACGCTTAATGTGGAATATGTCGGTGTCAGTCTTTTGTAGCTCAATAATTCTACCCTTGAGAGTGCAACTAACAGTGATGTGGTGTAGGACTACCGGGTGTAGAAGATGAGATAGATGAAAATCACCTTCAACCAAGGAATGACAGTAGGACTTATAGCTTAAAGCATCGACAACCATGTTTGCCTTGACAATATACATCAAAAGGTTTCTCGATATCCGGTTGTGCCAAAATCGGAGCTGAGGTTAGAAGGGTTCGCAGTTTATGAAAAGTTGCATCACACTCAGGAGCCTAGACAAACCTTATGTCTTTTTGCAGCAACCGAGTCATTGGCTTTGCTATTTTAGAGAAGTCCGGGATGAAGCGATGATAATAACCAGCCAATCCTAGAAAACTCCAAACCTTATGCATTGAGATGGGAGCCTTCCAGTCCAATACCTCTTGTACCTTGGTGGGATCCATCATAATTCCACCATCAGACAACACATGCCCAAGGAAAGGTACTTCACGAAGCCAAAATTCACACTTGCTGAATTTTGCATACAACTAATGCTCATGCAGTCTTGTGAGGACTATAAGCAAATGTTCGGCATAATCTTCCTCATTCTTAGAATAAACCAGGATGTCATCTATAAATACCACCATGAACTTGTCTAATTCGGGCATAAACACCGAATTCATCAAGTACATGAAGTGCGCGGGGGCGTTAGTCAAGCCAAAGGACATAACAAGATACTCATAGAGACCGTATCTCGTACAGAAAGTAGTTTTTGGAACATCTTCAGGACGAATTTTAATTTGATGATAGCCAGATCTTAGATCAATCTTGGAAAGGACTTTGGCTTTAGACAACTAATCAAACAAGATATCGATGCATGACAGAGGATACTTATTCTTGACAGTAACTGCATTCAGAGGTCTATATTCTACACACATCCGCAACGACTGATACTTCTTCACAAAGATAGCAGGACAACCCCACGGAGATGAACTAAGACGAATCAGCCCCTTCTCCAAAAGTTCATTCAACTAGACCTTAAGTTCAGCTAGTTCGTTCGGAGGCATCCTATACGGCCTTCTAGAAATGGGTGTTGTGCCAGGCAACAACTCTATTTTAAACTCTACATCACAATCTAGAGGCAATCCCAGCAAATTATAGGGAAAGATGTCAGGAAACTCACAAACTATAGGGATATCAGCTATAGACTTCGCTTGTACCACATGAACTTCACCAGAGAGATTAATTTTCTGGGGGAAGTTGCACTAGAAAACCTTTTTGATCAGTAGGATCTCTAAGCATAACCACCCATGTTGATGTATCAATGAGTACCCCATTCTGGCTCATCCAATTCATGCCCAATATGGCATCTATGCCTAGTCCAGGCAAAACTACTAAGGTAATCAAGTACTTTCACCCTTCTATTTCAAATTCTACATCACTAACTACTTGATTTGTGGGAATATTACCACTCGCAGCTCTAATGCAATAACCCCCACTTTTCAACAGTGTGTAATTTGTGTGGAAACTTTGATGCAAACATAGGACTTATAAATGAATGCGAAGCACACGAATCAAATAGCACCACTGCAGAATGTTGGTCAACTAGGAACTTACTGGCAGTGACTACCTCACCAGATAGAATTTCTTCAATGCTAGTATAATAAATTTGCCCCTAATGGCCACCTTGATTTGCATTCTTCTTAGGATAAGGGCACTTTCTAGCCTATTGACCCAGCTTGTTGCAATTCTAGCACAACATGTTACTTGGAGGGACACTGGAGCTGTCTTGGCTAGAATTACCCTTAGGAAGAGAACTGTATAAGCCTTGCAAAACCTAGTCTTGGCTAGAGCTTTTTTTATGGGGGATAAAACTTAGCACCTGTTGTAGGAGGATGAGAAGGAGCCCTCGGTGCAACTGGAGCTCGGGACTACGAAGCACCCGCCTCAAAGGCCCTCTTGTGGCTCTTAGAAGTAGCATAAACAGAATTGTTGTTTTCCTGAGTTAGGGCATCACTAATAAATTCATTGAAAGTGGCACACTTGCTAGTACCTATGGTCTTCATCAGCTTGGGACTGAGGCCACGCTTGAAACTAGTGATCTTCTTTACATTTGTATCAACAAAATCAGTTGCATATCTTGCAAGGTTATTGAAGGTCTGTAGGTATTCAATCAAACTCTTATTGCCTTGAGTTAACTTCATAAACTCAGCGTGCTTCATCGCCATCAAACCTAGAGGGATATAATTTCCTTAGAAAGCCGCCTTGAACTGGTCCCAATTGATTTGGACATTAGGGGGCAACGTAGAGCGGTAATGGCTCCGCTAAATACCAGCTGAGAAGCATACTCGGTCTTCAGCTCATCTATCAGGTGAAGCAGACGGAATTTCTGCTCGATGGTATTTAACCACTCATTAACTTGCAGAGGTTCCTCCACCTCCTTAAAGAGCAGGGGCTTGTGTCAAGAAAGTCCTTAAAATCACTGTACTGATTTAGCTCCAGTCCCTGATGACCATGTCGAGCATCCCAGTTGAGTAGCTGATGCATGGCCTCAGCTAACAGGCGCTGCCCTTCGACCACCGTCTGCATCAGTTCTGCTAGGGTGGGTGGTGGCGGAGGAGGTGGTGGTTGTTCCTCATCCTCAACGCCATGACCATGACGAAGATTGTATGCCATCTACAAAATACATAGCCAATGAGCACTGACGATGTGGGAAAATTTGTAGATGAATTGTGTAATTATACTGAATTGATTTCATTGGTGGGAATGAATTCACACAACAAACAGAGGCACAATAATTCATCACAACCACACAACCTCATCAACCGCATCAATTGATGCATTCATGCGATGTGCTTAACAATAACGATGTTTACCGACAACAAGGACGGAATTTATTAAAGGCTCACATACATGGAGCACAAACACGTCTAATAGGTTACATCCAAACCATCGAGGTTCCAACCTTACATAACAGAGGTATCCTGATTCGATATAAGACCTTCTAACAAAAATAGGAAAAGATAACCAAGGAATGATTACAAGAAGATAACACATTGGTGCAGTTCCATGATGGATCATGACCAGCAACCTCGATACCAGCGCGTGCCGAGCAGCACAACCTTATGTCACGCGCCATAGGAGGCCCTCGATTTCATCATAGCACTAGAGAGTACCAATCACGACACCATCACCGAACACAACACAAATGAGAAATCCCACGTGACCTGAATTCAGCATGTTTAACAAACATCAAGGATAACATAGGGTTTGATGTTACATCCCAAAGATCAACTTACAACAAGCCACTCTCCCACACATGGAAGGCAACAAACGATGAATAAACATGTCAGTACGTCCTCTCACTCTGGTAGAATTTTAAAATTCTAACGCTAGGCGATGACATACATACACTCTCTCATATAGGCGAAACTATCGGACTACAACGATGCATTGTTAGCAAACCTGTAGAAAATTTCATTTTAGCCCAATAGTTTTTTCCTAATAAAGCATGCTAAGTAAGCAGTAAACTAAATATTTTCCATATATATATCCCCCGATGTATATACTTCAGTATCACAACTACCCGACAAATATACCCATAATTAAGTACTCTCATAATTACATGATTGAATATGTAAGTATACAAGTAACCACAACTACTCTCCCCTAGACTGACGGTTGGACGGTCATGCTCTCACAACACACACTTACCAAATCGTAGAGGCATTTTGATCCATACATTACCACCCAAGCGGATGACATCCATACAATATCACGCCGTATGGACAACAAAATAGAAAACAAACAAGAACCCTCAAGTTAGTACTTTAATAAGCCACCTAAGAGTCCTTATTTGGGCTAAGGGATGTGATTACTGGCATACTATAGAAATAATTTTAGATTATTTACAATTGTATGTTTTGTAAGTTGAAAAACACTTTTCGCAAACAAAAGCTTTTATTTTTAAATACTCGGACGATGTGTTTTGTATTAAATTCTGCTCTGATACCACCTGTAACAGAACCGTCCAAATTATAAGAGCACAAGTACAAAAACAAGCACCGAAACACTCAAATTTTTGAACTTGAGCCCATATAATCGCGGTAGTCAATTGAAATCATGAAGGATTTCAAACCAACCGCTTAAAACCAAGATCGCATCATTCAACATAACACATCACACGTTACATTTCACAAGTACATAAAAGAGACTTAAAACAACACGGAGTCACAAATTATTACAAACCAAATTTAGAAAGTAGCAGAAGCATAAGTCACACTCACACTTAGTTCAAATATGACTGCCAGTCTTACGGATCACGTTCCCACAAAAGCATTAAGGAAAGTAGACTAAAAGACAATCATGCCCGGGTGATCTAGTCCTCATCACCCGCCGGGTGGAGGCAGTTCTTGCAGAAGCCTTGGTAAAGCATGCCATCTGCAACAGGATGGAATAAACCCAGAGTACAAGAATGTACTCAGCTAGACTTACCCGTTGAAACTTAAATAAAGGACACCAAGGATCATGCAAGGCTTTTCTTAAGTGGAGCTGGCTGACAGTTTATTTGCAGAAATGCATAAGTAATAGTAACTATTTTAACCTGTACTAGCAGTGTCTTTTAGCATTAACCTGTCATCTATCTTAGCACCTATGCTAAACAATCATCTGATTATTAAGCAAACAATAATAACCATAACAGGTATAAATTGAGGCAACATTTAAATCATCAACTAATTAACCATCTGTTCAATTAATTGAATCTACGTTGCTGCTACTCAAGTCAAGTGCTCACTAACTGGGAGCGACGGCGATTCGAATCGAATTCCTATCTAGCCAGAGGGGTATTTCTAACACTCACCGTGCAGACCCCGTACCAGGGTCGCACAAGTCACCTTTGGAATAGTTCAGGAATCGTAGGTTCGACTAATGCCGTATCCTCAAGGGCAACACTCTACCAGGTGATAGGGACTTTAACCCCCCTTGGTCTTATGCCAGTGTCCCCAAGCACATCCTTACTTCCTCCAGAATGCACACTTGACCCCCCGATTCCTAGCCTGAACTATATTACTCGGCTTCGCGGTCGGAATGACTTATGCGGCCAACTAAGTGTTAGACTACATTCAACATGACTCAAGGACGTACAGCGAATCAGTCCTTAAATGACTCAAATGGGCATAGATTCGCACCCAAGACATGAAGTGTCTTGCGGCTGTACTATCGAACTCCCGCCCGGTCTCAATTTATTTTTCAGCATGGTTCTTTTCCACGATAGCAAATATAGCCAACCATGACCCACTTCGTCCTAAAGCTCGCAGATGACCGGAAATCACCCGACTTCTACCGCACTAAGCAGGGCTAAGCAATAACACGTGCCTAAACTTTAATTAGGATTCAAGTTCAACATCTAAACAAGGATAGATATAATGCAGCAAGTGTTTTCACTCAACTCCTAAAACTTAATGCAATAAACAAGTAAAAGTATATATATATATATATATATATATATATATATATATATATATATATATATATATATATATATATATATATATATATATATATATATATAAGTGGGGTTAGCATGCACTGGGGCTTGCCTTTTAGAAAGGATAAGGGGCGGTGATTAGGCCACTTAGGTAGCTCTTCTTTGGGAACTCCTTCGCCGGCTGGCACCTCGGGCTCCTCCGACTACTCCTGCTCCTCCTCCTGATATACTCCCTCGAACTCTAGTAGCGTCACCCTCCTGAATGCAACATGCTCGGTGAATGCAAATGTGAACTGCAATAACAACTTAACACTATATTCAAATCAGTTTAACGATACGTGCAAACCTCTTATCCGGTAGAGAAATACTTACCAATCTACGCAACCTAACATATAGTTGTTCTTCCTCGGTTAAGGACCTAACACCTAAACAACCAATAAGAGCAAGTCACTTAAGCTTATCACAATCCTAAACCCATTTCAACAACATAGAAATCTGGACATCAGCTCAGTTTTTCAACCATAACTGGAGATATACAAACCCAATTTATATGATACAAGACAATATGGAAAGCTCACGAAATTCTCTATAAATCATTTTCAGACCTCAAGACCTAATTCCCAAGTTTACCTAGTCGAATTCTTAAAGTTCCAGAAATATGTCCTCTCCAAACAGATAGCAGCCATTTCTGGACAACAACTTCAAACTGCTAGAACTCGTAAACTACTGAGCCAAATGCCACCAAATTTTTACACAAACTAGTTCAAGAAGTTTACTACAACTTTGGTATTCACAATATTCCTAGCAAACACCTTTATCAAGACCCAATTGCAAAACTGCTACCAAGTGTCCAGAAGACCTAGAAATGTTAAAATTAAATATTTACTTATATGCCAAACCAACCTTTTGGCCCAACCAATGGCACTACTAGTTCACACATGACATACAACCAGCAGAAAAGTAAGGTATTCTAACCCAAATTATTTATTTTAATCCCTTTATTAATTCAATTAGTTAATTAAGTGGGAAAATAAACTTATATGCAAATTAATCAGAAAATTCTATAAAAATTACAGGGGACCCTATACACTACTAGCAGACTACTATAAAAATTTGAGCCAAAGTTACCTATAAGAACTCCCTACACAAAATTCACAAACAATAATGTTGATTTTAGCATAACTAAGAAATCATATTGAAATATATCAAACAATATAAATAATATTTTTCCTAGCAATCCTAAGGTACAAGGACACTCTCCACAAAATTTCAAGATCATAGGACACATAGAAAAATTATGAAAATTCATTCAATTATCACCTATTATAAATTAACAAAGGCATAACTTGAAAACCACTCAATCACTAACATTCAAATTTTTACCAGAGCTAGCATACACATAGAACAGCACACTCACCAAATTTCATAATTTTTGGTGCAACAAAACTCAAGTTATAATATTAACAAATTTGACTTCATTTTAAAACACATTCCAAAGGTCTATTTAATTCTTCCAGAATTTAAATAACACATATACATTTTATATTTTTCCTAAATAGTACACTTTATATAGAACCCAACACAATTGGAATCACCTCATTTTGACCAACATTGCTTGAGATATGGATTTTATAAAATGGCATTAAAATATGTGAAAACAATAAAGGAAAAAATAAAAAACAAAACCCTAAACCGACTGCTGGGCCGACCTGCTACCCCGGCGCGGCCTGCTACCTCACGCGGCTAGCTCGGCCAGTGCGTCCCACTTGGCCTGCGCGGCCCATGGCAGCCTCCCGCCCACGTGCACACACTGACAAGGAGGGCCCACTGGCCAGAGAGACAACGAGCAGGGGAGGCGGAGGCGACGACGAGGCTTATCGCCGGTGAGCCGGCTGGTGAAGCCGAGGCCACCCTCATGCTCTCTGCGCTATTCCAAACTGAGGGATGTGCTATGGTGGCCCCAGGTGTGGCTAGGGGGTACTCGTTGCCGGCTAGGGCGGACGGCGGGGTTCAGGTGGCGGTGCGCCGATGACGGCGAGCCTCCACCGCCTCGACTAAGCTCGGTAGGAGCTTCACGAGGTCACCAGGGAGCTAAAGGAGGGAAAATGGGAGAATGGGAAGGGTCCTAGCTACCCCAACCATGGTGGGCTTGGACTCTGGCGAGGTCCCGCTCATGGCCATGGTGGCGGAATCGCCAAATGCACCCTCACCTTGCGACAATAAGTACCACGGATGGGTGGAGAAGCTAGAGCAGGTGATGGCGAAGCTTAGGGTGGTGGATTTTGGGAAATGGCATGGTGGTGGTGGTGCATGAGTAGGGCAGAGTCATGGTGGCGGCCTGCTCCTCCGCCTTGGCGAGCACATAGAGGGAGAAGAGGAGCCAAATGGAGTGAGAGGCGAGCGGTCAGCTTTGTGGCGGCCTTGAGGCCCTCGCGGCCTGACCGGTGGGCCCACGGTGGCATACGGGCACCATGGCGTGCCCACGCAGTGGTCACAGCCTGAGGCCAGTCGGCCATCCCCCCCCCCCCCGGTTCGGTTTGAACTGCAACACTTGCAAAAAGTGTGTTGCAACATTGCAACAATGCGAAACCAAAAACAGTAGCACACTCTCTATCCCATATATCATGATCCAGGCTGAATCTCAAGGTGAGCCAATTGACAAAATTGGAGCTAGAGAAATTCTCTACAACTTTATTTTAATGAGTCAAGTCCAGATCGGCATGGTTGGAGAGATACAAGGTGAAGAACAGAAACTGTTTTGGAGAAGATAATAGGAACCCAGCAAGACAAAAAAGCTGATGTTTGGGATGGTTATAGGGAGATTCATAAGATGACCGAAAAATAAAGTTGGTAGATGATAAAATCTGCTACAACTTTGTTATAGATGTTGATAGATTTGGAGTCTAAGATGGACATTTCTGGCCATTTCAGCAGATGTACACCTCAAAATACTAGTGAAACAATACCCCAACTGACTAGTGGGTCACTTTGGAGGGTGTTCTGTTCATTTTCATGAGATGGCCATAATACAACTTTTGTTCTCTATAAAATTTTCTACAACTTTGTTTATGGGTACACCTCCATGCAAGATCTCTAGTTTAGACTTCTTAAACAGTCAAACAAAACACTCAGTAGGTCAACACATAGTCAACAACACTTTGGAGGGCAATTTGGTCATTTTGGCCAACATGAATATGTTCCACTAATTATCCTAAGTGTGATTAAGATGTGTTAGGACATAATTAACCACTCTACACATTGGCTACACACATTTCCAATTGTCACATAAGTTGAAACAAGCAAAACAAGCATTTCCTCCAAAATGTTTCACTACCATGTTGCCTATGTTTCAAGCCCTTGCTGCAACAATTAAACTTATCATGTTATACTAACAACATTGCCATGTTTCAAAATATGAAACACTCATGTTATAGCTACATGTTGCACCACCCATGTTTCATAAGCCAACAATTATGAAACAAGCATATTGGAGTATGTTGCATACTCATGTTTCAAGCAAAACAAAGGCATAAATGATATGAATGATGCTCATGCTTATGAAATACAAGTGCAAATGTGGAAGCGAAACACCTAGGGTGTTACAAAGGTTGAGAGCAAAGTTGGAGATCCATAAAGGGTGATTAATCTGGTTGGAGCAAGCTCTCCATTGGAAAAGGAGAAAGAGAAAACAAAACCCTATGGAGTGAATGCAAAGGTAATGATAAGGATTTTGCTTTACTGATCAAGATGCAATAGGTTGTGTGATCAGCTTTTGGATAGATAGTTATACTATTAAGAGGGGAGCTCTAATTAGTAAACATGGTTATCTACACTATGTGATGATTTACATGCATCTGCATTTGACCTAGTGATTTGGGAGTAGCAAACGAAAATGGTTTTGAAAAACACTTTGAAAAATGCTAACTCAGTGCTTAGATGTTTGGCAACACATTTGAGAGTTGGCATGCTTGTGAAGAGAGAGTTGAGAAGTGCTGGTTGTGCAGTTTTGCACTCACTGGTCCTGTCTAGTGTAGCACTAGAGCTACCACCTAACATGTCAAGTTGTGCCCTGACTTAGCCATTTTCTCAGCTTGTCACCTTACTCTCTATTGTACACCGAATGTGTACTAGCTTGAGAGGACCAATGCTATCAGTGTTGTGGTCCTTAAGGGCCAAATCGAACTACCAAATAAGATAGAAAAAGAGGAGAACTAACATGCCTTACACACATATTTTATTTATATTAACATATTTCCACATGTATTGGAAAATAAGTGTTTTGCAGGACACATTTTAGAAAACCACCGAAAGCGTGCTCAAAATGTGCAAAGGAACAAGAATAATGCCATCCTATGTGAGCAATAAGGGAGAAAGGCCCACCTACCTGACACAACATGGCCCAAGCATGCGCAGATGTGGCACAGGCCCAACAACCAATCGACCAAAGCAACGAGGTCGTGGGGAGGTGCCACCTAGGGTTCGCCAACCCTAGGGTTCGCCTAATCCCCTAACTACACCGCTAGCCCCTAGCTTGCACGTGGGTTCCCTCATCAATGCATAAATGGTGGAGAGCTAATTCCTGGGAATATTCTTGCTACAACCTGACGTAGAACTAGTATAAAAGAGAGGGAGAGGCTCTTCCCTCAACACACACCACATTTTAGCCTCTCTCCCTCTCTACTTTTGTAATGTTCATTTTATTAGTATTTTGGAGCTAGGCAAAGCATTATTGGAGAGCTTGAACATCTTGGAGATTCTTTGTCGGTGTTTGAAAACCAGACTAGTAAATTTAAATTATTGTCGCGCTGCTCTATGAAGATGATGGTAGCATCCAGAAGACATGAGGATTTATATTGGTTCAGGCTAGAGCCCTATGTCTAGTCTCAAAGATGATCGAGTGTGTGTTCCTCACTTGAATGCTCTGAAGTTCTTACAATGGGGGTGCAAGAATGGTGGAAGAGGTAGGAGAGCTAGAGCTAGGAGATGAACTACCTGAAGGGAAGCTTCAGGAGTCTAAAGGTTGTGAAGAATATGAAGATTTAGAATGAATCTGATCCCCTTCGGAAGGATGCCCTAGCTATCCTTATGTAGAGTCCGAGGCCAGAGCATGTACAAAGAAGAAGGTTCTCCCGACTGAGGGGTCATGAACCTGAGGGAGGGGCCTAGCTAACTTGGCTTGCAAGCTACTCCATCTTGTGGAGTACATCTAGGCATGGTTGTTGTCATGTCTTGTGCCCACATCGTAGTATGGTGTGGTGTGGTGCTACTGTGCTGGTCATGGTGGCACTGTAGGCATGATGGTGGTTCGCCAGCCGTCCCGTGTGATGTGGTCTCTATTGTGGCCTTCATCATTGCCTCCTATTCTCCTAGGGCCGCTGTACCGGAGTTAGTAGCCGCTCCTAGGTCGTTGATGGCCTGGTTAGTCTTGGGAAGTTGGTGGCCACAATCTAGGCTCTAGGGTCATAGCCTACATCACATGGCTGGCCTCTAAGTCAAGGACTCCATCATGAATGCCATCTCTTAGTGGGTAGAATTGTACATGTATCTTGTTGGATTGTATTTGGATGGCGTGCCACCATACTAGCAGTCACCGCTATGCGGTGTTGTCTTGTTTGTGCTGCGTGGTGTAGGGATGGTGTCTAACTGGACTGAGGTGACTGATGTCCCCTCGGTCCTTATGGGGTCAGTGCAGCATGTCCACTCTTGTTAGAGTGGGTGCGCTTGGCTAGGCTCAACCTCTCTTTGTTCCTCCCAAGGGTCGAAATGGCAGAGAAGTCATGGATCCTTATGTGGCGCTTGGCTAAGGAAGAGAGGAGGGGTCATGGCTGACTCCATCCTTGGTGTCTAATCCAGTTCGCTTGGCTTAACTGGGCCTTAGTCATTTGGGCTTTCGCTAGTCTGTATATCATGGGCTGCTCAATCTGCTAACTAATCATGCCTTGAGACACCCGGGTATCATAACCCCAATAGTAGCTCCTGAGCATTTTTGCAATCATGAAGTGGTTGTGAAAGCACTAAGATGCATGTATGTTGAGTGCGGGTTCGTACTCGTGGCTTGCTTGAGCTTCGTCGCTCAACCCCTTGCGGTCTAGTGTGTTTAATGCGGTGGATGGCCATTATGTTCTGCCTCGTCAGGATACCTTAACAATGTGGTACGTGACTGCTGAGCCATGCCATGTCAGTGTGCTATGCATCGGGGTTCATGATCTAGGTGGGGCCAAGTGGTCTTATTGATGCTTTTATTGGCCCTGCCTTTGTGAGGGTCTTGATTTCCCTGACCTCGCACGGGCATCTAACATTGGCTATGACATCCCGTGGTTCGCCACGTGGTGGGAGGCTCAGTCTGCCCTTGGGTCTATAAATATGGGCCTTCCTACCATTTGAACTACTCGTAACCATGTCTTCACCTTTGCTTTTGGCCTCTATGAAGCCGAGTTTAAGAGAAGAAAGAAATCTTGAGAGAGCAGTGAGACTCTAGGCATGTGATCTACTTGGGGTTGTCTGCGGTGGCCGGAGGTCAGCGATGCCCCTTCATCATTTGGTGCTAGAAGGGGACTTGTCAGCATTGGAGCATATGCCTAGGGTGTGCACGCACTATGGGGATCAGGCAATCCCATCTTGGGTGAGATGGGTTTTTCCTGGCCCTAGTGCTCTCTACCTGTGCTCCGCTAGTGCTCATGAAAGCCCATGGGTGCCTGTTCAGGCATCCTTGAGCTGGTGCGACCTCTATGCCTCCTCCTATGCTCCTGTACCACAGGAGTCATGTTGCTACAGGAGGTTGGCATGACATCCTTCTTTGCCTTGTCCTTTCATGGTAGTAGCAAGGTTCCCTGGGGCTTAATAGAGATGTCACCAGTGTGGTGATTCTAGATTTATATTTCCGTACGTGGCTTGGCTGCGCCTATTTCCAAAGTTCAGAAGGAGAGGCCCTCTTTCCGCATTCACTTGCTTTGAGGTTGTTACGAGCTCCTGGGTTCCACAGTCGGGGTCTGACTTGTAGGCCCTGGGTCACGACTTTGAGTCAGACGTCGTCTTTCATTGCAGGAGTGTCAACCCTTACTCGAGCATTTTCCCTGCGATGATCCTCAAGCTTGTTTTCTTTGGGGTCTCTCAGTGGTGGCTGAGTCATGGTCACTCACCCTGGTAACAGCAAGGTCTAGGATGCCCTCGTTAGTCAAGGATTACTACATGGGGTTTAAAGCATCCCTTGTCATGCATGACCAGGGCATGGTCCATGTAAATATAAGCACCTTCCTTGCAGAAGCACCTTTGTGAGTCTTTTAGCCACTGGTCCATTCAATCTCTCATAATGGGGCTGCCAGCCTCCACTAGTTTGTGAGATTCTAGGATGGCAATGGGTTGGTGACCCGAGATGTGGGGAGGAGATGGTCGTGGCTTGGCCACGACCCTTATTGGGGTCGCATGGGCCCTACTCTTATTTCCCTAGCGTCCTCTTCGACCCCGAGAGGTCATGATGCCTAGTTATAGGCACCTTTGGTTTCACCCCACGCAGGGAGAGGCTTGTCCACTGTAACCATGTGGTCAGAGCAGTGCGCCTCATTGAGGTCAATGGGTAATTCGAGTGGGACCTGATATCCTCCCCAATCGATGTGGAGTTTGGCTATGCCTCATCGAGAGATGTCATAAATCGTTGGCCATCAAGCCCGTCAGTCCATAACCACCTTCACAGTAACCAGAGGGCAAAATGCCTCCCCTAGAGGGAGTCAACTTGGGTGACATTGAAGCGAATGACTCGAACACAGGAGGAGATGGTCATGAGGTTCTACACCACCGATAAGAGCCACAGGGGCCCATCTCATCCTTCCCCTACCTCTTTTGTGGCCTCAAACCCGTCTAAGGGCTAGCCCAAGAGTGGGTTTCCCAAACATGACACGGGGTCATGGTTGTGGCAGCCTGCTCTACGTGTGGACCTAGGGGCTTGCTACCTCCTTGGTCATGACGTGACTTAATGGTGCTCGTCCACATGTAAATCTATGATGTGTCACACCACGCAGTTGCTATGGTGCGGCCGCTAGCTTGCTGAGGGTCCGTGGGGCTCATCTCGGGGTGGATTTTGCAAGGGTGTGGTTCTCATCCCTAGACACCACCACATATACGACCCCTTTGGCTCGAGTCCCCTTACCTTGCTCTTGCCTTCCATTGGTGCGCGTTGCAATTGAGAGTGGTGTGGAAGGGAATCAAACTCAAGTGGTTTACCTAGGAGGTACGTGGTTGCCAGTGATCGCTCAACGCTGTCTCCCTCCGCCGCTCATTCTGCCTTCGTCCTTGCTTGCGTCCAGGATGTGTGAATGGGTACCTTCGATGGTGACGGAGGTGAGGTTGTTGTGGCTTGTCAAAGATGGCCTTCTCCTACTAAAGGAAGTCACCAGGTGGAGGGCTGTCATCGGTGAGGTGGTTCCCAACCCGTGACCTGGGGAAATGATGTCCTTCACCGATTTCCATGAGCACCGGTTTGGGATCCTAGCATTGGATTTTCTCCTAGGATTCCTTCAGGAGCATGGCATCTAGATGTAGCATCTTCCCCTCAATGGGGTGCTATAGCTGGTGGGATTCATGGTCGTCTGTGAGGCCTTCCTTAGGATAGAGCCCAACAAAGACCTATTTGGGTGGCTCTTCAAAATCAAGAGTCAACGGGTGCTGGGATTTACCGATGGAGTGTTGGCCCCCATGGGCGAGATGAACATCCAGAAGCATTCTAGGGTGTCTCATGTCTATCTATGTCTACCATTGAGGAGTTTGAACTCTAGCTAGCACAAAAGTTGGTTCTACATTCTTGATGATGCCTCCGCCACCTTGCTTCCTTTCTCTGTCGCCCCTCCGGTGAGGTCGACCTCCTAGGGTTGGGGGTGCGACAGGAAGTGGTTGGTAAAGGTGGTGGAGATCTTGGAGATTCTCAAAGGCTAGGTTTTGGCCAGTCTAGATGGTGTCGTGGTCCTCTGGGTCATGGTCAAGCACTGAGTTCATCCACTAAAGCGGCATGCTCATCTGTTGTGTGACTATACTAGGGCTAAAGACCTGATCCGTGAGATTGCGAAGGAGCTTGAGGATGACGTGATCGTATAGCACATGGCTAGGCTAGTTGGCACAGGGGTCATGGTCATGACTGAGTGCGCCCATCATGGCATTCTCAGCAAGCTGTCGACCTGACCTGGTAGGTCGCTCCTTTTCGTGTCTTCCCATTGTCCGTGGTCAGCATCAGTCAGGTGATCACTGACATGGCTTATTTCTAGTAGCTTGTTCCATCATTCTACTCTCGCTTCCATGTTCCCCATCTCAGGGGTGCCGAACGTGCTGCCCAAGAGAGTGTGGCCACTGATGAAGGAAAGTGTCTTCAAATGGAGAAAGCGATCAAAAGGGCAGAGCAGCAAAGGTGTAGGGCTTTGCTGCTAGATGGAGGTGATGCTATGAAGGCAGGAACTCAGAGAGTGACATTGATGAGGATTTGAAGGTCCTCGGGTGCATCCTCGCTAGTCTTAGAGATCCAGCGATGGGACTGGGTTGAGCAGCGGTGGCTATGTGGCACGTGCCATGAATGAGGGTGGGGCCACGCAAAAGCGTTTGGATTTGTTGCCATTGCAGAGGCCAAGTGTGAAGCATCCTTGTGCCACTAGCGATGGCAGTCAAAGCCTTTTGTCCTCGGTCCTGTCTGGCTCATCCTCGATCGGGTTGCCGGTAGTCGATCGCGAGAAAGGAGCTAGGTTGCTTCATTGGCTTCTGGCCCCATGGCATCAGGCACTTTGACTCTTGTTGTGGTCCTGCTCCTAGGGAGAGGCATGGCAAGTCTCATCATCCCCCTTTGGTGAGCGGTTCCAAAAGTTTCGTTATCCCCTGGCCCTTTACCTTTAGCGATAGAGCCCATGTCATTTGGTTCCCATATCCTCAGGGAGTTCTATTGTAGGGGATTCTTCTCAGGTTCATGATCGTGAAACTGCTCAGTTTTGTGAACTTGCCCTTACGGCTAGGCTTTTCATTTGATCATAGTAGGCCATGGTGATCGTAGCCCAGCACCTTCCCCTTGCAATCTTTGTTCACCGGCGGTGAGTGAGAACTGCTCTGACATTGGAGCAGTGGTAGGTGTGGTCAAAAGGGAGCCCTGAATGTGAGTGAGGTTAGAGCGTCTACTGACCCAGAAGAGGGATTGGACTCACCATCCACCGTTGATCCCTCGCTCGTGGGTGCGACGACCACTGGTGTTCGTGGGCTAGCCCTAGCTCCTCAAGGTGAGGAGGTCAGACCTAGCGAAGGCCCCTTTGTTTGGCCACATGTCATGGATCCCCGTGAGGCTTGTTGGTGGTGCGTAACTCACATAATTAACCGCCAACACTTGCATAAAATCCTAGCATACAGACACCAGACTTAGACAATGCTTTAGAACTATTGATTTGCATGAGTTTTGGTGTTTTACCATTCATAGGAGGACATGTCAAAATAATAAGGAAAATGTGCCCAAATATGCAACAAGACAAGGGATAACATCACCTGACATGAGCCTAGGGGAAGAAGGCTCACTTACTAGGAAAATCAGGGTCGTGTCATGTGGAGAAAAAGGCCCAAAACCCAAAGCAAACATGCTCCAAATAGGGCCAAAATGTGCAAGAGTGACCCATGCAATCCCAGAGGCCTACACAACAAAGATTGGGCCAAGACAACACATCCAAGGTGTGGCTACACCACTGGTGCGCCTACACCCCTACAGGCATGTCTCGGGCCCATCTTTGGTGGGTTGTCTCATGCCACCTCTTCAATGACGGTTGCATGGGTGAAGGCGGTATTTTAAATGCACATATAGTCAGTTTGGTCCTTTCCATGAGGGTAGGAAGCATTTTCCAAAGAGCCCCCTCCTCTCCACCTATAAAAGAAGGCTCCCCTCTCCACATTTAAATAACACCACAAGGAAGAAGAGCACACCTCACTTGAGCTAGAGCACCACTCCAAAGGGCTTAGGCCCTAGTAGCTATCTATAGTAGTAAGGGAGAGATGTGAGGGAAGAGCTCAGGGAAGTGCTAGACTTGTCGATAGGTCCCCACTTGTACCTCTATGAACACTTGCACTACACTTCATCGAGTTGTCCCGCTAAGTGAGTGTTTGTGGTTCTTTTGGTTATAAAGTCTCTTGATTAGTTTAGCTTTGCTCTTACTTGTTTACAGGTTTGTCATCTATCCCCATGGCAGATGCTCTAGTAGAGGGCTCCTGATAAAGACGGATCACCCTATACAACACTAGAGTAGTAGTCAATAGCATAGATGTGGTGTCTAGGCTAGAGGCTACCTTCGTTTGCCTCATACTCCACAGTTGAGGGATAGGCGGCAGGTGGTGATAGCCTTGCCCACCCTCACCCCTTGTAATCCACCACATTTGGGTATGGTGTAGAGCTACAAGCCGGTATCGCCTATCAGACCAGTGCGCTCCAGTGCCTGAAGTAAGCAAGTGGAAGTAGAGTTTATCTATTCATAGACCCTAGAACAATAGGAATCCATCTCAACCTCTACCATCTCTATCCTCATGTTGTCCTTGGACAAATTAGCTAGAAGAGTACCTCCATTCCCTGTGGAAAATACGATAACCTAAATACTTCTGGGTGAAATGCTACAATGCTAATTATGTGTGCTTGCAGATTATTTCTGTTTGTGAATGACATGGCCGAGTAGGCCACGTGGGCTAGCACCTTACAGAGCCATGAGGGGGTCCTAGCAACCCTAGCAAAGTTGGTCGATGTGGTCGCCACAATTACTGGGTTAGGCACAGAGGCCCAACGGCTAATGACCAAGGAGGTCATGTCTCGCGTGCAGGTGAGGCCTTGTTTCTCTGCTTTGTCTTTTGAGTTCATTGTGCAAGTCATTCCTTTGGTTGGATGGCACGGTTATCTTCTCTTCTTTTCAAGGACTGATGAGGACTTCATTGGAGAAGTCCTAGTTTCTGTGCTTGGCCTTCCAAATGTGGTTGGGTGGCACTGCGAGTCATGACCACCTAGTCGAGGCAGAGGCAGAGGTACGCCACTTGCGGGAAGAGCTAGAGACCTTCCAGAAGGTGCAAGCAAAGCTTCACGAATGTCTAGTCAATGCCATTGGAGGGGCTGACTTGACCTAAGAGCGGCTCATGGAATAGGATGCATGAGCTTTATCTCAGATCGGTTTGCTGACGACCCAGGTGGCCGACCTCGAGGCAACAAAGGACATTCAGGAGGTGGAATGCACCATGGCTAACGCTACTTGAGGCCAAATAGGGTCATCGGCCCCTCAAAGCTGAGTGTTAAAGCCTTCATTCCACTTGCGCTGGTGATTCCTTCTTTGTTCACATTGTGTTTTAGCTTGATGGCCATGCCTGATTGTGGATCGACCGCTTGTTTTGGGGTGCGTGTGGGAGCACTTTTGGATCTAGAGGTGAGGATGACCATGGAACAGAGGGCACAGGAATTGGTCGCTGAGGTGGCAACATTGACCAACTCTAGTGTGTCAGATTGTTTTGCTCCGGCAATATCCAGCAACATGATCGTGTAGATGAAATCATATGGTAGCACACGAGACACAAGGATTTATACTAGTTTGGGGCATGGTACATGCTAATCCCTACTCTAGTGGTGCTGCTGCTCTTATATTCATATGTTAAATTACAGGGGATGTTGCTCCTAGCTACGAGGTAGATAGAATAGGTCAAAGATTGGATCCCGAGCCCAAGATGCCTACCCTCCTTTATATAAGCAAGAGAGGTAGGGTTACAAAGAGGGAGATCGGGCTAATAGATTGTTTCCTTAGTTTGTTACTACTGATTGATCCTTGTTATCATCTAGATACGCCTACCTCAGTTTACCTTGATCTCCACATTGGTCGATCGTGTTAGCCCTTGCGGGCCTCCACTTGACGGCTGCAGCGCCGATAGCTCAGTGATCGTCATATATACAAGCGGTGTAGGTACCCTTGGCCCATATCTCTAATAGTAGCCCCATAGGACTTAATTATAAGCTAGCATGTAGCTTCAAGCCCTCGGGACATCACAGTCTCCCTTGTAAGTTTTGCGTACTATGAGTACACAATGAGCATCTTTGGGTGCCAAAGTCTCAAGTAGTGCAAATAGATATTCCCAAGTATTGGGGAGCCAGTATGTTGCCATTCGAGTACCAAGAGCATTTCTCGAGTAGCGAGAATCTTCTTCAAGCATTGAGTGCGGCGGTGGTACACCACACATCAAGGGACGTTGCCTCCTGGCAGCTATAAGTGCCTAGCTTGGGTGGTTCACCCCATATCGAGAAACATAGTTTCCTGGGCATAGCCCTTGGGATGATGTCAATGCTGCATTTGAGTGGTGTACCCAATAACCAAAAGCATAGCTTCCAGGACATCGTGGATGCTAGGTTAGGGTAGAAATACCACTGTCCTCAAGAAGTTGGTTCCTGACGTATTTCATCATGTAAATAGTGGTTGTGCATCATTAAGTCATAGTTGTAAAACAATAATGATGATGGGTAGGTGCACTTCCATCGCCCATGCATCACTAAGCTAGTTGATTTTTAGGGTGACCTATTGAAGGTCGTTTTGTTATCAAACACTAAGGAGGTCATGTTTTTCTACGATACCCGTTAAGCAACATGGTATGAATTGTCGTGAGCCTTGCTTAGTGGAAGAATAAGGACGTTGTCCTAGAGCCCTGAGGCCAATATAACAGTATCCCGGTGTGGGCAATACTATGGGTGAATAACAAACATGTGAGCAGCTATCGGCAATTGCATGTGTTCCTCTTCGAGCTGATAATGGGTAGATGTTGGTATTTATTAACATGACACTTGTAACTGAGGAAAGATTATATCAACAATAAGAAATCCGCAAGCGCACAAATAATATACCATTGTAGCACTTCACCTGAGAGTATTCTAGGTATTGTTATTTATATTTTACCAAAGGGAAGGTCTGGCAGGATATATATTGATAACTTATACTATTAATGGAGAAGTAAACCATAACCACGATCCTACTCACAATAGGGATAAGTCATAAGATAAAATATGTATATGATAAGTATTGATTAATGATAAATCACTCAGAGCACTCCAATATATGGCATTAGCATGGTCAAGTTAGAATATTAGAGGAATAATTCCTAAGTCATCCTTAATTACAAGTGAAAGCATACATTGATTAGTGCAATTACACCTAGCAATCATGGTTAAGATCATCATTATATCCACATATAGGGGGCATTACTTAGGGAAGTTTGAGTACAGAAACCTCTCCCTTCCTTTGTAACCGGGCCCTACTTCTATGACCTATATTCACGGAGTGGACTACAAAGGACTCAATGGGAGTGTCACATCCGTGATCTACCACATGACCCGAAATATAGAGTGTATTCATAGGTAAATAGCATATAAGCACCACACTTACATGGTCTCTACCACCCACCCTATGAATATTTGGGTGAATGCTATATGAACTTAAGCATAAATATGATGATAACCCAACTATAATAAGCACATAACCAAAGTAGACTATGAACATTGCAAGCAATAACATGAATAAGATGAATATGAATATGAATGTCATACAATTGTACTAAAGCATATAAAAATAATAGAGATACAAAGGTGAGAGGGGTGCAAGAATTATACCGAACCAAGCTCTTGACATTGTCAGGAATCCAAGTGAAGATCTGCTTGCCTCCTTCTAGACCTAGCCTAACTAGCTATGCCCTAGAAAGTAGAGGAGCTTTGAGGATGATTAGAGTTTGTATTCTCCAAATGACTTATGCCTCAGGGAGGGGGGCTGGGGTCTCCTTATATAGCCTAGAGAGTCCAACGTGAGCCCTTGGATTGAACTGACTTAAGGAACGGCGTGAATGCAACCCTAGGAGGTGGTGGAGGAACATTCTAAATGGAGGTGAGGGGGCTCTAAGGGGTGCTAGCCGATATGAGGGTGGGACCTACCAGTCCCACTTGGAGACCTCTCGGGCCCTGCCTCGGCATGGTGTTCTCTAGTGTCCTCTAGAACCTTCCCATGTATATGTTGTGGAATAATTCCTTGATTTTGTTTGACGAATAGGTCCCCCTTGACAATTTTCTAGAATAATCCTGTAGAGATCACATATTCACCAAAACTCATGGAATTTGTTAGTTTAAACCTTAAACCTTTATTGGTGCTCTCATATGTGCACTTATACATGTTTTATTTACGATTAAATATGGTTGTTAACTATCATCAATAGTAGAACGAGTGAATGTCCACTTCATTGAAAGGAAGTGGTAGGACAAAGCCAGACTAGCGAAGGCACATCATAAAACTCTTTTTCTAGATTCCATGAGCTCATAATTTGGTTACAACCATGGGCCAACCAGTTTTATGATTTCCCCCAAATGGGCACACATCCGTTGAAATAAGGTACTTCGAGCTCATCCAGGTATTGGGAGATTTATGTGACACTGAGTGCCAAAGGTTTTAGAGCTAGACTGGTGGGCCTCTTGAATACCCCCTAACCCTAGAGGGGCAGGGTTGATAGTGAATGAATCACTACTGCTTACACCTACTGAGGGGGTGAGCCGGGCCGAGTACCCAATCTGAGGTCAGATCACTCGCCTGCACCGTCTCGGGTGATGGTGCGTCGGTTTTCTGACCATTTGGTCCCACGGCCTCTATGGTTACGCGGATGGGTTCCTTCTCTACAAAGCTGAGGCATCAATTTTAGTGGCTTGTCTCCCCACGTGTCTACCCTAGAGGCTATGCCTCTCAGAGATTGTTGGGGCATAGCCGGGCCTTAACTCCCACTTTTGCTCGTGGAGATTGCTGCGATTCTAGCAAATGTGCATGTCCTTTGCCTATATAATAGAGGAATTGGGAAGGGGAGTTAGTACACCTACATAGTAGCCTTTGCACACTCACCTTCCCTTGCTCGTCGCATCTTCTGTAGTCACCATATCTTACCTTCCATCCATGGCTAGAAAGAAGCATCGACGAGAGGAGTCTGAGGAGGGACCCACCGAGAGAGGCGTGCCTCCCTTCGTCCAGGCCTTTTGTCTAGGCTTGATGGGGATCAGGTATGGATGGATCTTCTATTGACTTTATTGAAGATGAATCTGACGTGTTTCTTGATGTAGTGGTTTGTCATCAACATGCTCGATGCCATGGCCCGCCACCGTCTGAGAGGCCTTGGCACCGTCACATCCCCTAGCAAAATAGGTTGTGTTGCTGCTAGCGTTATCTTCCTCCTCCAACATGGAGGAGGTCGAATGAGACAAGCATGACATCCACACCGTTTGAGGGGAGCTGACAGTGGCCAGGCAATCCCTCCGGGATGGGTGTCAGGAGGTGGAACAACTGAAGGAGTGCCTTGCGGCGACCGAGACCACGCTCGGTGCTATAGATGGGGAGGTAGCTGATGCTAGGGCTACCATGGTGGTGACCCGCACCGAGCTCATCGGTGAGTTGAACTTCTTTACTTCCATTGTAGAATTGCTTATCGTCTTGATCTTGACCCTCTGTGTTTCCTAGTGACACAGGAGCAGCTAGGCACTATCTTGGCTAAGGCGATGGATCTTCACCGGGCCAACGAGGAGTTGGCCAGCAAGCTAGTGGAGGTGACTCATCTGCATGATGAGTTAGTAGACTAGGCGCGTGGTGGTGCTGCCATGGCCCGAATCAATAGTAACCACTGCATAGCGTTGGAGAAGGCGGTGGAGGCCGCCATTGAGCTAGTGCGGCTAGCAGGGTCAAGTCTTCATGAGCAGGCCTTTGGCCTCCTGGTGTGAATCAGGGATGTAACGACGCATGGCGTTCACCATGGGGCCACGATAGCCCTTACTGCTGCTCACCTCTGTCTTCAGCCGGAGGTGGACCTACATGTGAAAGAACCTAGGTTCCCATCCTGAGTGGAAGTGCCTAAGGATGTCAAAGTTAAGCAGCTAATAGCCAAGTTTGGTGTCACCACCAACGCCATTGCGGTGGTTGTAAATGTAGAGCAAGTCATCAAGGACACTCCTCGTTGTGGTCGGGTCCTATTTGGTTTGCTATTGTGTAAAATATTATCTTGAATAAAATTTCAATTTGTAGACTAGTAGTTGTGTGATATGTAGTAGTAGCCCCTGAGCACTTGGGTGGGTTAGTATAATGTGCCTGAGTGCTGAGCCCACTTATATCACCGCGACTACTTTGGTGTTGCCATGTCGGTGTGATGCTCCCGAGTGTATCGGGTCAAGTGTTGTTTGGCCAGTATGGCTTTATTCAGTAACACACAGGATGTAGCCCCCGAGCCATTCTTTTAGGAAAGTGTTTCATTGGCTATTAAGGCACAAAATCCTTCTGTGCATAGCAACCATGTTTTTTGTTGTTAAGAAAGAAGGGGGAACGATGGTTGGTGCGTATTAATAGCACTAGCAAGTTTTGCCCGGTTGTCTTCTTCCCTCCCCTACTCAGGGTTGACCCAAGGTTTAGTGCGCCATTGGTACTCTAGGGCCTAGTTGTGGGGTCCTTCCTGTTGGCTGAATTGTTTGTCTCCTCTTCTGGCCTTGCTCTGTCGGGCAAACTGGGTGCCTCTAGAGGCACTGGTGTAGCCGGCAAAGCATAGACCATAGAATCAGGAGGCAAGATGTTGGCCGAGATTTCTGGCATGAGCTAATGCTCCGGGGATTGGGATGACTATCGAGGCATTCTCGAGCCAGCCTCCTATTTGTCCTTGTCCGCATGTTTTGGCTCATCCAGAATCAGATCCCTACAACCAGCCTTTGCACTCGTTTGTATCTTAGAAGCTGCTCGCGATGGTGATGATGCTGTGGGGGCCTAGCATTTTGAGCTTGAGATAGGCATAACTAGGGATTGCCATGAACTTTTCATAGCAGGGTCTCCTGAGGAAGGCATGGTAAGAACCCTCGAAGTCTATGATTTTAAAGGAGAATGTCTCATTACGGTAGTGTACCTGGTCACCAAACATGGTAGACAGAGTGATCGTGCTGAGGCGCATGACCCATCATCTAGGGACGATCCCATGGAACGAAGAGTGTGATGGACATAGTTTGCTCGTCTGGATGCTTAGCTTTTTGAATGCACCCTTGTAAAGGATGTTTATGCCACTCCCTCCCTCCATAAGGACTTTGGTCATTTTTATGCCTCCAATGACTGCGCTGACCACTAGAGGGAATCGACTGGCCTCAATGACATGGTCAGGGTGGTCATCCCTATTGAAGGTGATCAGGCACTCTGACCATCTCTAATAAACAGGAACTATCGGTGTGGTGGCAAAGATGAGGCATTGGGTTACCTTTTTGCTATAGTGGTTCTCGTAGGCCTACGAGCCCCTAAAGATTATCATGATTCCCTTGATGTTGGGGTAGCTATCTTTGTCATCCTCCTTGGCACCGTCTTTCCCCTTCTTCAAGCAGACACCCATCATCTTGTCCTTGCCAGCATCAATGATCTCACATTTGTAAGTGTAGCAGTACCTGGCCAAGTGGTTCGCTGGGAAGCCGTGGTTTTGGCACATCTGGTTCATGATCTCGTCCAATTTTGCATGGCTCTCATGGTCTATTTGGATTTGTTTGCCTTCCTATTTCTCAGCATTGGCCACGAGCTCGCCTCTACGCTTATGATCCTTCTTTGTCGGTGAGGATCGGTCCGCATCATCAGTGAGTCACAATTTGTATTTGCCATTATTGGCGTTTAAGCAATCTTTGCCATTGGCGTGCTCATGGGCTAAGGTGAACATGTCTCAGAGACTAATGTTCTTCCTTCACCCATGTCACCAATAAGCGGTTCGCTGTCAACACCAGCTTGTAATTATTGCTGGCTAGGTTTACATCCATATTCCAGCTTTTGACTGCCTAATGAGCTCGGTGTTCAAGCTCAATAGGCAAGTGGCAACTATTTCCATAGAGAGAGCACCAATAGGTTAGAACTCCTCCAAAACTCTATTCTCTCACTCTATCTCTCTATCTCTAATACAAGACTAGATCCTATAGAGGACTAATCTTCTTTTGATTGCTAGTCCTAGATCCTAGTGGAAATATGAATTAGGGCTCCTGGCTTTTAAGCTCTCAAGATCTAGACTTGGCTTTTCTCTAGGGGTGTAGGCCTGTATATATAGCCCTGGGGGTGCAACGTGAGCCCTTGGATCAAACCGACTTAAGGAACAACGTAAATGCTGTCTAGGGAGGTAGTGGCGGAACATTCCAGAAGCTAACAAGTGAGGCCCACCACCAAGGGCCGGGAGACACCTAGGTGGGGCTGGCCGGTCCCACCTGGTGGCCTCTCGAGCTCTACCTCGGGGGGGGGGGGGGGTTGCCTGCTAGAGTCCTCTGGAGTCTTCTAGAATAGTTTTTGTTGTAGTTAAGTTTAATTCTTTTTGACATTTTGATCCTCCTTTCTAGTTTTCTAATTGAATCCTACTTAAACACAGATTCACCAAAACTCATGGAAACTACAGTAATAACCTCCTATTCTATGATATTGATCCATTTTCACCATTTATGCAAGGTAGATTGACGATTCTTGATGTATGTTAATTGCTGTCAACAAGCTCCCCCACATTTAGGCTTTTACTCATCCTCGATAAAAGGATAGATTACTCAAGACATAACCTTAGAACAAGACATCAACATAAAACCATTCCCAGTCATATATGCTCTGTAGGATTCAATGTGTCTACCATGAAACTTTAGGCGGTTGAAGAACATAACAACTTAAAATAGATCACCATCTTCCTTCAGTCAAGTCAATTGGAGAAACATTTAAGTTTTGAAAACAAAACATAGCTTACCTTCTCCTTTTGTAGTACTCTCAAATCACTTATGTATGTAGTATTTTTGGATCCTCACCAAGGCATATATGATCTTGCCTTCTTTTACCTACTCTTAAAAGCTTATGTGGAGTTCAGGTAGGAATGAAAGTGAAAACATACCTGCATTGCATATACTGTAAAGTCAAAACAAGGATCTAAGGAGAAAAGTGTCATACTCTTAGATCAAAATGTGCATGTGTAGAATATATGTATGGTGGATGTCCTAATTCTACTATGCTCCTTGAATCATATCTCTCTTGTTTGAAACTTAAAAACACTTGCTAGAGAGCATGGGCTATCTTTTTCATTTCTTTCTTTTTTCTTTTTTTTCATGGCGGGCATCTGAGTACCCATTATTTTAGATATCTTTAACACTTGTCCATTTTTACTTTTATTTTTACATAGCCACATGCCTCTTTCTTGCAACTAGAAAACTTTTAAGAGAGACATTTACAAGAACTTAGAGCATTTATTCCTAACAAACTTCTTTTATGTGCCTTCCCCTAGTGTAGAAGTAAAACATTTTGGGTGGATGGAAAACATGTTGTTGCGTACTCCTAGTGCAAGAGCAGTAGATATATATGGAGTGTACGTGATCTTGATCTTGAAAGCATGATAAGTTTCTTAGCAAGGGTCACAAGGTTTGACCAAACTCAACACAAACACAAGTAGTATATGTAGAAGGTTTATCTATCCTATATATGGCTCTAGTAGGTCATTGCTTACCACAAAGGAGAAGTATAGCCATTCATTTTTCTTCTTTTGGAAAAAAATTTCCAATGACTAGACATCAAGAATCAAGTTCTCTTATTCTACTATATCTCATTCCACAGCAACTTAAGTAACATGGGGTCCCTAATAATAAGTTTCCAATAGTAGCAAGACTTCCAAGAAAAGTATTACGTGAGTCTATCCTTAAGTCATGACTGAAATAATCTTTCCTCATGTTTTAAGTTGTTTTACCATGCGATTTTCATTTTGGTTCAAAACTAAAAATGAAACATATGAAAATAGAGTTTATTGGGCTCAAACCTGACCATGGACAAAGCGCAAGTTGAGGCGGCACAGAGAGAGGCCGGGCGGCCCACCATGGTGGTTACTTGAGGCCCACTTCATCATACGTGGTCCTTGATTAACTACCTTCCATAATTCATGAATTTCCCATTCAAATTTTGTTTCGACGTCGTGATGTGTCTCCCCCACACTTGTTTTCCTGTATAAACTTTCTGCACAACATATGGAGACAAACACATATCCAAAAATAGAGATGGAGAACAGGTAATCATGATAACAAATCTCCATTACTGATTGAATAAGGCACTTTATTACAAATCACAAAATTTAACCTAACTTTAATCGATCTAACAACTGAGCTAGCGATGAACCTAACATTTCAAACGATGAACCTAAAAATTTAACCTAACTAAAACTTGTGCCTTATTATTAATCGCTAACTCTCAACTCACCCGTTTCTTCCCAACACAGTTGGAAAGAATTTTGATCTGCTTCTCTAATTTCTTTCGTTCAATAGTTTCTAATTCTATCTTCTTATTCAGAGCATCTACAGTCTAATGAGGAGTGTTCAGCTGTTGGAGAGATGTGATGGTCTATAAAATATGGTCAATCTTGTCTCAAGCATCGCAATGGTCGTTCTTGGCGCTTCTCTTCTCGTTCCAATGGTGGAGCAGGTCTTTTGGGTGTCTCCCTTGGCGGAATGAATTTAACTTGACTTGGTGCAGCTTGAATACCATGAAGAGACACTTAGGGAGTGACAGTTGTGTACTTTACACAGGTGACTTCTACAAGATTTTTGGTCTTGACGCCAACTAGCTTCTCATTTGACCGCGGAGGTAAGAGCTAGACATCCCTTGGTACTGTGATCTTCGGGCCCTTCAACGCATCCTTCAGGAGTAGATGATCTTGATGTGGAGGAAGCATTGGCTGATGATGATGAGCACACCACGAGTACATCTACACCAGCAGCACCTCAGGTGCCTCCAGTTACTCCTCCACCGCAGGCGCCTACAGTTGATCATTTAGTTGGGCCAATCACTCGGGCCCGTGCAAGAGAATTAAACTTCATCATGCTCTTAAGGAACAAAGGCCCAGCAGAATAAGAAGATGGGCCAACGGGGCAACCCAAGATGGGGCGCCTAGGGTTTGGAGCCACAGCCCTTTCTTTGGGCATGCGCCACTCTCCTGCCGCCGTCCTTTTATTTAGTCGAAGTCTCTTTTGTTTGCAACTTGAGTTTTGTTTTACATCTAGCTTTAGCTACTCTCGAACACGCGCAATCTGCGCTGTCTTGTGTAATTCAGAACTCCACCTTCGAGTGATAATAAGATTGCTCACGTCTTTTTCTTGTTCGTTCTTCGATTGCGTGCAGGAATTGATCTTCATGATCAGGCTGATCTCGCACCGGTGAGGTTGGTAACCATTGGGAGTTGGTTCAGCGATTGCATTGGCGCTTCGGGTTCGCTCGTCGTAGTCGGATCGTGAGGGTCTACTTCCACCAAATTGAAATTATCTCCACTCACCGAAAGATCGGGCACTCCCCCTCTATCAAGTGGTATCAGATTTCCATGTTGATCGGTGAGTTTTATCGAGTGTTTTTTTTCCTTCCTATAGTCCACAAAAACCAAAACAAAAATTTCACATTAGATCCTTGTCCCAGCAACCGTTTAGCCTCGCACTTTCTTTCAATAATCTGTGTTGAATTTGTGTGCTTACTCGTTCAATTGTTGCTAGTCACTTGTGTTTAATCCCTTGTTTTTCTCTTTGTTCTCCTAACCCTAGTTTCGCCACCGCCGTTCCGCTGTTCGGCCACCGTCCCCCTCGCGCGAATACCCACCTTGGTCGCCACCAGACCACCGCGCCGCCGCATACCACCCCTCCGATCGCCCCCTCCCTGTCCAAAATAGAGATAGAAAGAAATAAAAAAGGAAACAAAAAAGGAAACAGGAAGAAGGAAGGTGATCCGGTTTGGTTCGGTGGAAAGTTTCCTTGCGCGCGCCGTGAACCCCCTAGGTCGCGACCCTCCAGGGCCTCTGCACCCCCACGCATACATTGCCCTCCCTTGTTCATCTACCTATCTCGCCTTACTCTAGAGAGAGAGTGTGTGTGTGTGTGCCGTCTTTTAGTGTTTGAGATCCTCTCTGTTCATATTATCAGTTTTTGGGGACTCTTGAAAAAAAACATATTCAAACAAATCAAGAATTTGCCTTTTTAGACGCACCCTCTCCCTCTTTGCCACCTCCTTTGTTTCCCACTTGTTTCCAGCAGCGTTGTTTCGTGTTTAGCACTATAATTCAACTTTGCATTATTGTTTGATTGTGCTAATCCTTGACTTGAGTGCAGCCTACCCAGAACTCCACATAGTTCTATGACGGGCAGACTTTGTTTCCCAGGCAATCGCTGCTCCAATCTTTCGAGAGTTCCCTCGGTAGGTTGCGGGTCGCCCCTGTGTGCTCGGTCAGAACGGATAAGACATTGGTAACAACTGCAGGACATGCAGACACAGATTGATGGACTTGCCGCAGACATCAAGACGATGCATGAACGGATGGATTCCATAGTCACTACGGCGAACAAACGGTTCGATCAGCTTGACCTCGCGCAGACAGCCACCAAGACCACGCTCGACACCATCGTGTCACGCCTCGATGCTTTGAACACGATGGTCACAAAATTCTAGCAGGATTACGGTGGTGACACGGAGCAGGACAGTGGACACCGTCAAGGCCGTGCTCGTCGTGTGCCACGCCACCATGGTAATGATCCTTTTGCTAAGATAAAATTTAAAATTCCATCTTTTAATGGCAAATATGATCCTGCCGCATATCTTGATTGGGAATTAGAAGTCGAACAGAAATTTGCATGCCTGATATTCCTACTACTTCTCAAGTTAAAGCTGTTGTTAGTGAATTTACTGATTTTGCTTTAATTTGGTGGCGTGAATATAAACAAAAACATCCCACTCTAGCTCCAACCACATGGGATCAATTAAAAGCTGCTATGCGCCACAAATTTGTACCTTGTTTTTATGCCCGCGATTTGCTTAATAAAATGCAACGTTTTTAGCAAGGTTCACAATATGTAGAGGACTATTACCAGGAATTGCAAAAAGGCATGATTCGTTGTGGGTTAGTTGAGGAAACTAACGCTGCTATGGCACGATTTCATGGTGGTTTAAACCGTGAAATTCAGGATATACTTGATTATAAGGAGTATTATGATATCACCACATTATTTGAATCTGCTTGCAAAGCTAAACGTGAACTGCAGGGACGCTGCTTGAAGCCATATTCTAACTCTTTTGCAGGACGAAGCTCAAAATCTGGTTCAGCACCCGCACCCCCTGCACCGTCCACGCCCGCCACAACACCGCGTGAGCGGGCAGCCACTTCTGCAGGTGCTCCCCCGTCCACAGGCACAGCGCCTTCCACAGGCCGCACATGGGATATTCAGTGCTTTCGTTGCCAAGGATTTGGCCACGTGTCTCGGGACTGTCCGAACAAGCGTGTCTTGGTCATTCGTGATGATGGTGAGTATTCTTCCGCTAGTGATTCCAAAGATATTCAACACGCTATGCTTGCCACTAACCATGCAGCAAAGGCGGAAGTACATGTCAACCCAGGCGATGCTGATAGGTATGAAAGTCTTGTTGTGCAGCGTGTTCTTAGTACACAGGTCGCTCCGCCCAAGAAGAATCAGCGACACACTCTTTTCCATACCAAGGGCGTTGTGCAGGAGCGGTCCATTCGCATTATCATCGACAGCGGCAGCTGCAACAATTTGGCTAGTACCGCGCTGGTTGAAAAGTTGTCTTTACCCACTCGTAAGCATCCACATCCTTATCACATTCAATGGCTTAATGATGGTGGGAAAATTAGAATTACTCGATCAGTCCGTGTTCCTTTCTCCATGGGTGCTTATTCTGATTTTGTCGATTGTGATGTTATTCCCATGGAAGCATGCTCTCTGTTACTTGGGCGACCTTGGCAATATGATACTGATAGCTTGCATCATGGTCGTTCAAATCACTATTCTTTCATTTTTAAGGGTCAGAAAATAATTATACATCCAATGACACCTGAACAAATTCTTAAAGATAATCTTGCTAGAGCTGCTAAAACTGCTAAACAACTTGAACCGTCGACCTCTGTTAATTCTGAAATCAAGTTGAATGCTCCCGTTTTGCTTGCTACACGTGCTGATTTCGATGAGTTACGCGATGCTCCTTTGCCATGCTATGCCCTTATATGCTCTAGTGTGCTCGTTTCACTTGATGTTGCACCATCTTTGGATATTCCCCCTGCGATTGCTAACATTTTGTAGGAGTACACTGATGTCTTTCCAAAAGATTTGCCACTGAGACTCCCACCACTTCGTGGCATTGAGCACCAGATCGACCTCATTCCCGGCACACAGCTTCCGAACCGCGCACCATACCGTACAAATCCGGATGAGGCGAAGGAAATACAGCGACAGGTACAGGCGTTGCTTGACAAGGGTTATATTCGTGAGTCTCTTAGCCCCTGCTCCGTTCCCGTGTTACTTGTTCCAAAGAAAGATGGATCATGGCGTATGTGTGTAGATTGTCATGCTATTAATAACATTACCATTCGCTACCGATACCCTATACCACGCCTTGAAGATATGCTAGATGAGCTGAGTGGTGCCATTCTTTTCACTAAGGTAGATTTGCGTAGTGGCTGTCATCAGATTCGCATGAAATTAGGTGATGAAAGGAAAACGGCTTTCAAAACAAAATTTGGGTTATATGAATGGTTGGTTATGCCATTTGGTTTGACAAATGCTCCAAGCACATTTATGCGTTTGATGAATGAAGTTCTACGGCCCTTCGTAGGACTGTTTGTAGTTGTCTATTTTGATGACATTCTCATTTACAGCAAGTCCATGGAAGAGCATTTAGAACATTTGCGTGCTGTTTTTGATGCATTGCGTGCAGCCCATTTATTTGCTAACATCGAAAAATGCATGTTTTGCACACAACGTGTTTCATTTCTTGGCTATGTTGTTACTCCATAGGGCATTGAGGTGGATAGCAGCAAGATCGATGCCATTCGGGCGTGGCCTACACCGACAATGGTCACACGAATTCGAAGCTTTCTTGGCCTTGCAGATTTCTACTGCAGGTTTGTTCGTGATTTTAGCTCCATTGCAGCGCCTCTACATGAGCTTACAAAGAAGGATGTTCCCTTTGCTTGGAGTGATTCGCAAGAGGTTGCGTTCAGCACCTTGAAAGATAAGTTAACCAATGCTCCTCTCTTGCAGTTGCCTGATTTTACTAAAGTGTTTGAGCTTGAATGCGATGCTAGTGGTATTGGGCTAGGTGCTGTTTTGTTACAAGAAGGAAAGCCGGTTGCTTATTTTAGCGAGAAATTAAGTGGTGCTAGCTTGAATTATTCTACGTATGATAATGAGCTTTATGCTTTAGTGCGCACTTTGCATACTTGGCAGCACTACCTTTGGCATCGCGAGTTTATAATTCATTCTGATCATGAGGCTTTAAAACATATTCGTACCAAAACAAATCTAAACCGTCGTCATGCTAAATGGGTAGAATTCATTGAGTCTTTCCCTTACATTATTAAACACAAGAGCAGGAAGGAAAATGTTATTGCTGATGCTTTTGTCTCGCTGCTATACCATGCTGTCATAGTTAGATTTTAAAATCTTTGGCTTGCAAACTATGAAGAATCAATATGTGGACGATGCTGATTTTAAAGATGCTTTCACCCATTGTATTCATTGCAAACCATGGGGCAAATTTCACATACAGGACGGATTCCTGTTTCGCGCTAACAAGCTGTGTGTTCCAGCAAGCTCGGTTCGCCATTTGTTATTACAGGAAGTGCATGGAGGCGGTCTCATGGGGCATTTTGGTGTCTACAAAACACATGAGGTGCTAGCTGCCCACTTCTTTTGGCCCCGGATGCGCACTGATGTTGAGCGCCTTGTTGCACGCTGCACTACTTGTTAGAAAGCTAAGTCACGATTGAACAACCATGGTTTGTATATACCTTTGCCTGTTCCTACTTCCCCTTGGCTTGATATTTCTATGGACTTTGTTTTGGGATTACCTCGAACTAAGAAGGGGAGGGACAATATTTTTGTGGTTGTTGATCGTTTCTCCAAAATGGCTCATTTTATACCTTGTCATAAAACTGATGATGCTAGCAATATTGCTGAATTGTTCTTTAGCGAGATTATTCGTTTGCATGGTATTCCAAATACAATAGTCTCTGATCGTGATGCTAAGTTCCTCAGTCATTTTTGGAGATCACTGTGGAATAAATTGGGAACTAAATTGCTGTTTAGCACAACTTGTCACCCTCAAACTGATGGACAAACTGAAGTGGTTAATCGAACTTTGTCAACCATGCTTAGGGCTATTTTAGATAAAAATTTGAAACGTTGGGAAGATTGCTTGCCTCATGTTGAGTTTGCTTATAATCATGCAACGCATTCTTCTACAAAGATGTGTCCCTTTCAGGTTGTTTATGATTATATTCCTCGGGCGCCTATTGATTTGTTTGCGCTTGATGCTGAGGACGCCCCACACATAGATGCCGCTGCACATGTTGATCAAATGATTAGCTTGCATAAGCAAACTCAACAAAACATTGCTGCTGCTAATGCTAAATATCAGGTTGCGGGTAGTAAAGGGAGACAACACGTTACTTTTGAACTGGGTGATCTGGTTTGGTTGCATTTGAGAAAGGATCGTTTTCCTGCTTTACGTCGTTCTAAATTGATGCCACGTGCTGCTAGTCCTTTTAAAGTGCTAACCAAAATTAATGATAATGCTTATATCCTTGACCTGCCTGCGGAGTTTGGTGTTTCCATGAGTTTTAATGTTGCAGATTTGAAACTGTATGCGGGCGAAGATGAGGAGTTGCCGTCGAGGACGACTTCAGTTCAAGAAGGGGAGTATGATGAGGACACCATGAGTACATCTACACCAGCAGCACCTCAGGCGCCTCCAGTTACTCCTCCACCGTAGGCGCCTACAGTTGATCATCCGGTTGGCCAATCACTCGGGCCCGTGCAAGAGAATTAAACTTCATCATGCTCTTAAGGAACGAAGGCCTAACAGAATAAGAAGATGGGCCAACGGGGCAGCCCAAGATGGGGCGCCTAGGGTTTGGAGCCGCAGCCCTTTCTTTGGGCGTGCGCCACTCTCCTGTCGCCGCCCTTTTATTTAGTCGAAGTCTCTTTTGTTTGCAACTTGAGTTTTGTTTTACATCTAGCTTTAGCTACTCTTGAACACGCGCCAATCTACGATGTCTCGTGTAATTCAGAACTCCACCTTCGAGTGATAATAAGATTGCTCGCGTCTTTTTCTTGTTCGTTCTTCAATTGCGTGCAGGAATTGATCTTCGTGATCAGGCTGATCTCGCACCAGCGAGGTTGGTAACCAATAGGAGTTGGTTCAGCGATTGCATTGGCGCTTCGGGTTCGCTCGTCGTAGTCAGATCGTGAGGGTCTACTTCCACCAAATCGAAATTATCTCCACTCACCGAAAGATTGGGCACTCCCCCTCTAGATGAACTTGAGCTAGAGGAAGCATTGGCTGACAAACATGAGCATAGTAGGCTTGCTCATAGCTCCTTCTTGGTGGCACTATGACTATTTGCTTTGGAGGAATGACAGAGTGAGGTAAAATCTCTTTCTATAGGGATGATGGCAAGAGATTCTTTCCTAGGAGGAAGTTTGTTGAGGTCGACTCCAAAAGGGATAATCTCTTTTCTGGCCATTGGATATAGAGAAGAGAACTCTGCTATGGGAGAGAGAAGGCTTGGATGGAATGAGGAAGGAGACAGGTAGGGGCCTATTTATATAGGGGGTTCTTCTTGCAGCAAGGGTCAAAATCTTATCTCTAGAGGCTCTGTACGAGGGAATATGCAAATGGATCTGAAATATACATGATCTTATCATGGAAGAGTGTTGAAAGGGAAAGAGAACTGATGAAGGATGAGGGGTGCTGACAGGGGACCGCCCGGCATAGTGGTAGGGCTGACCGGTGTTGGCATTTCTTAACAAGATCACAAAGAATGGTGGTTGAAGCCCATCCCTAGTCACGGCGTTAGAAATGCTTATTGGAATTCCCTAGCATCGCTACTAGAATTGGTGTATCCTAGCAATGGTACTAAGGAATGTTAACCGATAGGTCATAACATTTATAGAGGTTATCCGCAAGTGCACAGATCTATCATTGTAGCATTTCACTCAGAAGTATTCAGGTATCATTCATTTATATTTTCCCAAAGGAAGGCTTGGTGTAAAAGTCTCTATAATGGACATGGACAAGATAACATGACTGCATAATAGACCAGTTACTCAATACAGGGGTGAGTCATGATAAGTTTAAGATAGTGTGACACACACTTGGCCCAACCTTAAGGATAAAGGGAAAACAAAGAATAAAAGAATGTTCCTAAGTGCAGCAGGCATGTCTAATATAACCATGCAAAGAACAGATGGTGATCATACATATACATGGTTAAGAGTTAGAACTAGGCATGAGATGGGTCAGGAGGCCACCAAGTACTTGTCTACTAGCAACCTCATATGAGAATTTAGACTCCTGCACCCCAGACGAACGTGGGGGATTGCAAGGGACCAACAGGGCTGTCACAACCTGCCGCCTACCCCTCAACTAGAGAAAGGGAAATGCATCCACCTGTTCCCTTGTACCCAGGCACCATGCCTGCTTACAAGAAAACTACCCACATCCCCCTAGGACTCTGACCCTATGGATCAACAAGCATAGGATATGGCATATCCAAAGGCATGATGAACTGCCACCTCAACTTAGTTCTAATCCTCATCTTATATATAGCATGAAAGTTTAAGCATAAGATTCTATATGATGAAATCATAGCATAGAAACTATAGTCTAGTTCATATGATATGATCATGTCAAAAGAACATGTTAAGATCATAACACACAAACTATATGCTAGTTCATATGTCAAGATTATAACATGAAAATTTACTCTAGTTCTATGGCACAACTATATATATGAACTGAGAGCATGACTTTGGAAGAAACCATACTTGTATTCATACCAATGATCCTTTATTCCAAGGAGCCAAGCCCTCCTTGATAGCTTTGCCTAGCTCCAAAATACTACACTACTACTACTAAGCTAGAGAATGAGGAGTGGAGAGGTGGAGGTGAGCTCCAAATGGTGTGTGTGTGTGTGTGAGAGGCACCCCTCCCCCTCTTATATAGGTGCTTGGCCTGGTCGGTTGGGGGATATTCCTCGAATCCACCCCCGCACCGCCAGCCCCCATTTATGAGTGAACCACCACAGCAGAGTGGGGCTAGGCCACAGAGTGCAGGGCGTGACCGTGCCCCTAGCACGCCTATGCTTGGGGTGGCTTGGCCTAGCCTCCGCTTTGCGCTGTGGGCTGCTCTTTGGGCCTATGCCTCAGTGCTGATGTGGGTTGGCCCTGGTTTGTTCACTAGTTGGTTCTTTCCCTTCTTTGATAATTGTGCTTTCCCAAGTGGCACCATTTCGATACTTCCCACTTGTATTTGGTGTAAATTCCTGCAGAGTGACAATTCTTCCAGTACAAGTGGAATTCGATTAGTAGCAAATGTATATGTTTGTAGAAACATGTAATTCTTTCCCTTTTGGACTTGTATTGGCGGTATGGATGTGTTGATAAGGACCACCAATAGACGGCCCCACAAGTCATCCCCTTGGGGTGACTTTCCTTGCGTGGGTTTCTAACTTGTTTCTATCCCCAAAAATGATATTTTCGTGATATATCTTGTAACAGTTGATGGCAGTGGTGTAATTAAGGTAAAATGTGAAAATCCACCTCATCAACAACCTTAGGTGGTTGTTTAGGTTTTAAAATGACGGTGGCCATTTACCTTGAATAATGAACCTTCGTCGGTTTGAAGAGTTACCGCTCCATGCGATGAAGTGTTTAACACCATAAATGGTCCTTCCCACTTGCTTCAAAGTTTTCCATGCCTGAATAATTTAACCCTAGAATTAAAAAGTAATACCTTATCTCCTGGTGCAAACTCCTTCTTCTTGATCCTCTTGTCATGCCATCTTCTAGTTCTCTCCTTGTATATCTTAGAGTTGTGATATGCTCGGTCACGCCTTTTGTCCAACTCAGAGAGTTGCATTTTCCTCTTTACTCATGTGGCTTCAAAGTTCATGTCCCATCACCTGATGGCCTAGTGAGCTTTGAATTCTAGCTCCATAGGTAGATGATAGGTCCTCCCATAGACCAACTAAAATGGTGACATACCCAATGGTGTCTTATAGGCTATTCTGTAAGCCCATGGTGCATCGGGTAATTGATCCTTCCATGCAGTTCCCATTTTCTCGACCGTCTTCCGCAGAATATTCTTGATTTGCTTATTAGATGTCTCTGCCTAGCCACTTGTCTGAGGGTGACATGGAGTGGCAACATTGTGGTAGATCCCATGCTTCATTAAGTATCTGTGAAAACCCTTATCAGTGAAATGTTTTCCTCCATCACTAATCACCATTCTCGGAACTCCAAATCTTGGAAATATTATTTCTTCAAACATTTTCTTAGAGTTCTTTGCACCAGCAGCTCTGCATGGCATGGCTTCAACCTACTTGGAGACATAATCAACTACCACCGAGATGTACTCATAGTTTTTTGACTTTGGGAATGGTCCCATATAGTCAATTCCCTAGACATTGAAGGGCTCAATCTGAAGGTTGTTGGTGAGTGGCATGAGATCTCTTGAATTGATATTCCCATGCCTCTAACACACTCCACATCTCCTGACAAAATTCTTTGTGTCTTCATATATGGTTGAACAAAAGAATATAGTTTGACAAATCTTTGCATGAGTGCGGAATGCCCCATAATGTCCTCCATATGATGATGAGTGACATCATTCAATGATCTTAAAGCCTTCTTCCGCCAGTACACATCTCCTAAGTAAACCATTAGAGCAGACTTTGAAGAGGTATGGTGGATCCCATATGTGGAGAAGACTCTGATAGACGAGCTTCCTTTTGTTCTCCCTGGTGGTACATAACTTGTAACTATAAAATTGACAATATTCACGTACCAGGGTCTAATCTGGTGATCTTGAATAGCTTGTCATCCCTTAGTGAATCATTGATGGCCAATTCTCGTGAATTCTCAAACTGCATTCTAGACAAGTGATCGGCAACAGAATTTTCTACTCCCTTTTTATCTTTTATTTCTAAATCAAATTCTTGGAGTAGCAAAATCCATCTTATCAATCTTGGTTTAGCATCTTTCTTTGTGAGCAGGTATTTCAAAGCAGCATGATCAGTTTAAACAATCACCTTAGCTCCTACTAAGTAAGATCTAAACTTATCAATAGCAAAAACAATAGGTAGGAGTTCTTTTTCAATTGTTGCATAATTAAGTTATGGTCCTATCTGAGTTTTGCTAGCATAAGCAATTGCATGATGCTTTCTATCTTTTGGTTGTCCCAAAACTGCCCCCACAACATAATCACTAGCATCACACATGATTTCAATAGGCAGCGACCAATCAGGGGTTGAATGATTGGTGCAGAGATGAGTGCTTCTATAAAAATATTAAAAGATTTCAAGCATGCATCATCAAATTCAAAGAGAACATCATTAGACAAAAGATTTGTCAGTGGTCTAGCAATGTGTGAAAATCTATTATGAACCGACAATAAAAACCACAATGACCAAGAAAGATTTGGATCCCTCTGATATTTACAGTTGGAGGTAGTTGCTCAATTACTTCAATTTTAGCTCTATCTACCTCAATCCCTCTTTCGGACACTAAATGTCCAAGCACTATGCCTTTCTAACCATGAAATGACATTTTTCCCAATTAAGGACTAAGTGCTTTCCTTCACATCTTTGTAAAACCTTGTCTAAATTTTTAAGACAATCATAAAAAGTTTTTCCATAAACAGAAAAGTCATCCATGAAAACTTCCATGATTTCTTCAATCATATCAGAAAATATAGACATTATGCATCTTTATAAAGAAGCTGGAGCATTACATAATCCAAAAGACATTCTACGATAAGCATAAGTTCCATATGGACATGTAAAAATAGTTTTGCTTTGGTCAACTGGGTGGATTAGAATTTGGTGATAACCTGAATACCCATCAAAGAAAACAAAAGACAGAGTGGTTCACCAGTCGCTCTAACATTTCATCAATGAAAGGCAATGGAAAGTGATCTTTCTTTGTTGCCTTGTTAAGTTTTCAGTAATCAATGCACATCCACCAACTAGTGATGGTTCTTTGGGGGATTAATTCATTCTTTTCATTTTTAACAATAGTCATGCCCCTCTTTTTAGGCACAACTTGAATATGGCTTACCCACTCACTATACGACATAAGATAGATGATTCCGGTGTACAAGAGTTTTAAGACCTCTTTCTTAACAACCTCTCTCATCACATTGTTAAGCCTATGCTGGGGCTCCCTAGAAGGCATAGAATCTGGATCTGTAGGGATGCGACGGGTGCAAAGAGTAGGGCTGATTTCTTTAATGTCTTGGACTGAAATGCCAAAAGTAGAACGATGCTTTTCTAGGACAATTAGCAAGCATAAAGATTCTTCTTGAGAGAGTTTATCACTTATGATCACAAGAGAATCCTAATCATTATTAAGAAAAGCATATCTAAGACTAGTAGGCAGGGGTTTAAGCTCAATGCAGGGCTTAGGCGGTTCTAGCAATTCATCGAGAGGTTTAGGTTCTATGGGACCTTCATCTTCCTCCTCATCGATGAAGAACTAGGCATGATCTTTAAGGTTGGGTTCCATCAAGTCATCAAGAGATGCAACCTTAACCTCTTCCACTGGGTCTTTCTCAGGAAGTGGCTCAATCTTAGCATTAAGAGAATGAGTGATGGGCATAGAGAGCACAAATTTTTTCCCAAGTCTTATGTTCAACTTCCACTTTTTTCCTTCATGGATAAGTCTTTCTATTGGTTGTCCTATCAACAGGTCAAACTCCATAACATCAAAGATTCAAGTGCACTTTGGTTCCTTTTACCAAAATAGGAAGGGCAAAAAGAATTCCCAAACTTGGGACAATGTGTCCTGAAAGACTTTTTAACAACTTAGTTGTTAGGGCTAATGACATGTCTTTTAAGAAATCATGAGCAAAAATTGAATACATGATATTGACACCCACAACTAGATTGTAAAGAGCATCGAAAGAATCCTTGTTAATTTGGCAATAAATGGTAGTAGAAGGTGAATCTAAGTGAATTACTTTAGGAGAAAGCTCTAATTCTTCTAACCATTCATCACTCATGATGGACACTAGGTCTTTTGTTGTCTTTTTATGGAAAGCTTCCTTGTAAGGATAAGGTTCAACAGATCATGATTTTATAGGCTCCTGAGGTTTCTTCATTACATAGTAATTCGAGGTATTTCCATATTCATCAAAAAGTTCATCCTCAAATTCAAGCAAAAAATGCGAAATTGGAGTTTCCTCCTTTTCTGGTGGTTTGGGATCTACAATAGCTAAAGTTGGCAATGGTTCTAGTAAAGATTCAAATTCAGCTAATTGAGATTCTTCTTCTAACAACTTTTCTCTTTCTTCAGGAAGGTTGGCTAAGATTTTTGTGAGGATGCTTCTCCCCTTTTTGGTGGAGACATGCATAAATGAACCTCTTGTGGTAGTATTAAGATATTCTATGTTTTTTCTAGTAAGACCCATGAAAATGTGTTAGAGAAGAATAGGTTCTAAAATGTTAAGGTTAGGGCCAGAACTAAGAAGAGTGTTAAAGCGTTCTCATACCTTGCCTAGAGATTCTTTCTTCCTCTGTTTAAAAGTTAGAACCTCTACACAAAGTTTGACTACCCTATAGGCCGAGAAGAATTGTAATCAAAAGCTAGAGCACAACGCTCCCTAATCTCCTTGGCTACTCCCAATATTGAGTGAATACCAATGTTTAGCTTCTTCCTTTAAAGAGAAAGAAAAAAAGCTTCCATCGTAAGGTCTCATCTGACATGCCTTCAATGTCTAGACATGCACAGGTCTACTCAAACTCATGTACATGGGAATAGGGGTTTTCATCTACTTCACCAGAAAAAGTTTGATCCTAAACCATGTTGACTAACCGCGGGCGTAGCTCAAAGCCAGGTGATGGGATAGGTTTGAAAGATTCTACTGGCTTTAGGCTAGTACCTGTGGGTGCACCATATTGGTAGAGAAGGGTGGATACTGGATCCATGATAAAAGGTAGCTAAAAGGATAATACAAGATTAAGCTAGACTCAAAGTTAACTCAGCAAACCATTCCCCAGCAACAGCGCAAGAAATGCTTGTTAGTATAAATTAAATGCACACACAGAAAATATATATATCCGCAAGTGCACAGATATTATACCATTATAGCACTTCACCGAGAATAACCTAGTTATAATATTGAACCCAAAGGAACAGTTAGTGAGAATAACTAAGTCTTAATCTTAACCCAACTTCACAATCAAGGTCAGAAAACAGAAATATAAAGGAGACTGTTGAGATATGTCTAGTTCCAATCTCAGTAAGCTTTGCCTTCTATTGTTCTATCATGGGAGATGTCTAATAGGGAACAAATTCAGAGTTTCTTCCCTAATAGTGATCAAATTCCTGCTAGTCCTATTAATGGTAAATGGACTATAGAGGATTCAATGAAGCTATGAAAGTCACCTTCGCAAGCTACCACCGATCTAGAAAATGAGGGTGCATTTATGAGTAACCCTAGTCTAAGCACCATGCTTACACTATGAATACTACTTTAATCTAGAGCCACCAAATCAAAGCACTCAAAAGGGAGTCATAAACTTAAAAAACAATATGAGCAAGATGCTTACTTGAATTAGAAGTTGATTGCCAAAGAAATTTCAGAAGCAAGCTCCAGTAGAACTTGATTCCGCCAGAGTATAGACATAGAGAGAGCACCGACACGCTAGAACTCCTCTAAAACTCTACTCTCTCACTCTATCTCTCTATCTATAATATAAGACTAGATTCTATGGAGGACTAATCTTCTCTTGATTGCTAGCCCTAGATCCTAGTGGAAATATGAATTAGAGTTCCTGGCTTTTTAGCTCTCAGGATTTGCAGGCCTATATATAGCCCTAGGGGTGCAACGCGAGCCCTTGGATCAAACTGACTTAAGGAATGACGTAGATGCGGTCTAGGGACGCAGTGAAGGAACATTCTAGAAGCTGATAAGTGGGGCCCACCACCAGGGGCTGGGTGGCACCTAGGTGGGGCTGGTCGGTCCCACCTAGCGGCCTCTTAGGCTCTGCCTCGGGAGGTTGCCTCCTAGAGTCCTCTAGAATCTTCTAGAGTAATTTCCATCGCGGTTAAGTTTAATTGTTTTTGATGTTTTGATCCTCCTTTCTAGTTTTCTAATTAAATTATGCTAAAAACACAGATTCACCAAAACTCATGGAAACTGTCAGTAATAACCTCCTATTCTATGATATTGATCCATTTTCACCATTTATGCAAGGTGGATTGACGGTTCTTGATGTATGTTAACTACCGTCAACACTTGGCCACTAGTCTAGGGATGGTATGGAGTGGCAATATTGTGCTTAGCTCCTAACTCTCTTAGGAATGCTCTGAATGTCTTGTCTATGAAGTGAGATCCCCCATCGCTTATCACCATTCTTGGCATTCCAAAGTGAGGGAAGATCACTTCATGAAACATCTTCCTTGCATGCCTGGCATCAGTAGCTCAGCACAGTAGTGCTTCCACCCATTTTGACACGTAGTCAAAAGCAACAAGGATGTACTCGCAATCTTGTGACTTTTGAAATGGCCCCATGAAGTCAATGTTCCACACATCAAATATTTCTATTTGAAGGTTGTAGTGTAGGGGCATCGCATTGCGAGAGTTGATGCTTCCTTGGAACTAGCACTTCTGACACCTTCGGATGAATTCGTTGGTGTCCTCGTACATTGTTAGCTAGAAGAACCCACACTGCCAGATTTTGGCTTGTGTGCAGAATAATCCATAGTGGTCTCCGTACAGTGCTGCATGGCATCTTTCAATGATTTGCAGTCCCTTGGCTATTGTTACACATCTCCTCAGCAGGCCATCTGAACAGACCCGGTACAGATATGGATCATCCCAAAGGTTACATCGGCTTTCAAATTGTTCTCCTATTTTCACCTAGTGGTACATAGCCAGAAACCATGTAGTTCACAATGTTTGTATACCACAGGTTGGAGTCCATCACCTTGAGCAGCATGTCGTCACGTAGGAAGTCATTTATTGGAAATTTCTGCAAGTTAGTGACTTGCATATGCGAAAGATGATCAGCGACAGTATTCTCTACTCCCTTTTATCTTAATTTCAAGGTCAAATTCTTGGAGTAAGAGAATCCATCTTATTAAACATGGTTTAGAGTCTTTCTTGGTGAGCAGATATTTTAATGCAACATGATTAGTGTAAATGATAACTTTTGTGCCCACTAAGTAAGACCTAAACTTGTCGATAGCAAAAGTGACTGCTAAGAGCTCTTTCTCTATGGTAGCATAGTTAAGTTGTGCTCCCATCAGTGTATTGCTAGCATATGCGATCGTGTGATGCTTCTTATCTTTGGTTTGGCCAAGGACCGCTCTAACAACATAGTCACTAGCATCACACATGATCTCGAAGGGCAGCGACCAATCTAGTGGTTGGATGATTGGTCTGATATGAGTGCTTTTATTAAGAGTGTGGAAAGTAGCTAAGCACTCATCTGTGAACTCAAAGGGTGCATCTTTAGCTAACAGGTTCATGAGGGGTCTAGCGATTTGTGAAAAGTTTTTGATAAACTATCAGTAGAACCCTGCATGACCTAGGAAGCTACAGATTCCTTTGACGTTCATGGGGGTGGTAGTTGCTCAATAACCTTAATCTTGGCCTTATCTACCTCTATCCCCCTCTCAAACACAAGATTCCCAAGAATAATGCCTTCACGGACCATGAAATGGCACTTTTCCCAATTAAGTACCAGGTCCTTCTCTTGGCATCTCTATAAGACTTTGTCTAAATTCTTCAGATAGTGGTCAAAGATTTTGCCATAGACTGAAAAATCATCCATGAACACCTCCATGATTTCTTCTATCATGTCTATGAAAATAGACATCATGCACCGTTGGAATGACGCGGGTGCATTACACAACTCAAACGACATTCGATGATAGGTGTACGTTCCATATGGGCATGTAAATGTCATCTTGCTTTGATCATCAAGGTGGATGGGAATTTGATGATATCCCGAATACCCATCGGGGAAATAGAAGAAAGAGTGCTTCACCAACCGCTCTAATATTTCATCAATGAAGGGCAGTGGAAAGTGGTCTTTCTTTGTTGCCACGTTGAGCTTCTGGTAATCAGTACACATTCTCCACCCCGTGACGGTACGTTGTGGAATTAACTTATTTTTATTATTTTCAATGACCGTCATTCCTCCTTTCTTGGGAACTATGTGGTATGGGATAAATAATCCTAGCATGAAGAAGTTTGAGGACTTCCTTCTTAATGACTTCCCACATCATGTTATTGAGCCGGCGTTGGGGTTCACATGATGGTGTGCTTACAGGGTCAATAGGAATGCGATGGGTACTGAGTGTTGGGCTAATTCCCTTAAGATCTTGCAAGGAATAACCAAAGACCAACCTATGCTTTTCTAAAATGGCGATGAGTTTGGATGTATCCTTATTAGAAAGCATATCACTAATGATTATACAAGTGTTCATGTCACTGTTCAGAAAGGCATAGCGTAGACCTACGAGCAAGGGTTTTAGCTCAACTGGAGGTGGTGCCAGTACTTCTGTAGTGGGAAGGTTTATGGTTTCACCTAAGTCGTCCTCTTCTTCTATGAAGAGTTCTGCATCCTTTTTTAAGGACAACTTGGGTGAATTGTTGATGGTAGTTATCATTCATCACAAACCGTCAATTTAACTTGAAGAAATGCTTGAAAGGAATCACCAATAGAAACTAAGGGGTTTAAATTGACAATTTCTATGAGTTTTGGTGAATCTATATTTTTAGCAGGGTTATTCCAGAAAACAGGAAAGGAGGATCAAAACATCAAAAAGAACCAAACATGACCATGACAAAAACTACTCTAGAAGGTTCTAGAGGACACCAAAAGACACCATACCATGGCAAACCTCGAGAGGCTGCCAGGTGGTGCTGGCTGGCCCCACCATGGTGCCGCCCAGTCCCCCACAGTAGCCCCTGCCTGTCAGCTTCTAGAAGCTTCCTCAATCGCTCCTAGGATTGTATCTACGTTGTTCTTCAAGTCAGTTTGATCCAAGGGCTGACGTTGCACCCTCAGGGTGATATAACTAGGCCCTGGCCCCTAGAGAAACATCCACATCTGCCATAAGTCAAGTTTAGACTAGAAATTAGGGTTTCCAGAAATTAGAGAGAAACCTCTAGTTCTTCAAGTTCTTAGTATAGGCTTTCTAGCAAGATTCAAGTATAGTTTGGACTACTCCTCAGGATTCTAGATCTATTGTCTAGAGACTGGTAATAGCCATTCTATCTCTTTATGACTTTATGCTACTTTAATATTATGTTGCTAGTTTGCTCTAGTTTATTGCTTGATATAGTTATGATTGATGATGAATATATGCATATGTTCGTAGAGCGCTTAATTCAGTACTCGAGTGAGTTAAGTGGTTGACACTATGTAAGCGTGGTGCTTAGATATTGTTTGCCTATGGATGCACTCTATATGCCAGGTCATGTGGTAGATCACGGATGTGACACTCCAGTTGAGTCCTTTGTAGTCCACTCCCCATGTATAGAGCAAGTAAAACCTCGGTTATGAAGGAAGGGAAAGCTTTATTCTCAAACTTCCCTAAGTAATGTTCCTTATGCATAGATCCAAAGTTAGTTATACTATAGATGAGAGTATATATGCTTGAGTGTACAAAAGATTTAGTGATTAGGAATGATATAGGAATCTTTTGCTCTTACCGAATCTCGAGCTTAGTCATACTACATTTGTGAGTCTCTATTTCTATCTATAGGATACCTTTATTACCTTTTATTTATCATTTATTTATCACTTGATTTACCCCTTCTAAAGTATAAGAGTGGTTTAGATCATAAGTATTCATATTAGTTAATGTCTTAATGTCAATTCAACTCTATAGCTCTTCCTTGTGGATTAAATATAAATAACGATACTTGGTGTACTCCTAGGTGAATTGCTACAATGGTAATTTACCTGTGCGCTTGCGGATGCTTAACTTTAATACTATTTTCTTAGAGTTTATAACTGGCATTCATAATTTACCAACAAAGCATTTCTAGCATCATGCTAGGGATGACAACTTTGTAAGAGTGATGCTAAGAAATGCCAACAAGCATTTCTGGCACTGTTGTCGGGGAAGAGCAACATGGCTTAAGAGAATTGATAAATACATGCTTATTGATAAAACCATAACCTTTGCTTTAGTAGGCTTACCCTTGTCTATTTTTGTTCATATCTTATACAGGATAAGTGCAGGATTGGTTGTAATTCAACAAACCTCATCAATTAGAATCAACCAAATCAAGAGGAAGCTCAACATTAGTTTTTGAAGCTATGGCTGACAATACTCTGCATGAGTTCTCTGCTCTAAGCACTGAAAACATTTGCACTAGACCAACACTCAACATCGATAATCTTGAGTTTGAGCTCAAGCCAAGCCTCATCAATATGGTGCAAGCTACCCTATTTAGTGGAAAGGCACATGAAGATGCTTGTGCTCATCTTCAAAGTTTCCTGGAGATTAGTAGCACAGTCGTTATCAAGAACATTGCTCAAGACATCATACTACTTTGTTTGTTCCCCTTCTCACTAGTGGGAAGAGCGAAGTAGTGGTTCTACACCAACAAAGATCACATCAATACATGGGCAAGATGTTCAAAGGCCTTCCTAGAAAAAGTTTTTCCCAGTAGGCAAGACGAATGCCTTAAGAGGAAATATTTTAAGTTTCCAATAGTAGAAAGGAGAGACCATCCCAGAGGCATGTGAGCATTTTCAAGAATATGTTTCAGATTGTCCCCATCATGGAATGGAAAAATGGTTGCTCATGCAAAGTTTCTACCATGGATTAACTCAGAAATCTCATGAACAACTCGATGCCACTACTGAAGGATCATTTATGTCACTCACTCTTGGGAAAGCTAATGTTCTTATGGAGAGGATAGCCTCTAATCAAGGTTGGTCATCATGCAACATTCAATCATGCAATAAGAGTGAAGAAGTACCAGAAGAGGTGTGTGCATTGTCAACCAAGATGGATATACTGTTGAATTGGCTCGAATAGCGAGACAATTATAAGAGAGATCATCAAGCCATACAAGATGCATTTAATGCTCAAAACAAATGTGGAGAATATTTAGGAGTTTAATTCCCTAAATCTCAAGAAGACATAAACACTGTCATCAATAATTCTGCTCCACAACAGAACCAAGGATGGAATCCACAACCACGGTCTACCTACCAAGGTAAGTAACAAGGTAATTACTATAATTCTTCCAATCCTAAACAACCATCCTTGAGGGATTTAATCTTAGAACAAGCCAGGATTAATGATAATATTTCAAAAAGGCTTGCTTTTAATGATAAGGTCCTAGAAAGTATAAATGCTAGAATGGATAGTTTTTCTTCTGCTACGAAAGATCAGTTGAGCTTTAATAAAAAGATAGAATCACAATTGGCCCAGTTGGCTTCTGCTCTGCCTTTTGCCACTAACCTTGAGAGGGTCAACGCTATAACCATAAGAGATGGCAAGTCTACTCGTGATCCGCCATATCCGACAAGGATAGGTAAGACACTAGTGGTGGTGCAAGAGGAGAAGAAAGACAATGAAGTTGAAGAAGTTATACCACAAGAGCAAGAGATGCTACAAGATTTTCATGACACCACTCTCTTACCATTTCCACGTAGAAATGGAAAAGCCAAAATGGATGAGTAGTTTGATAAGTTTGTGGAGGTAATTCAAAAGTTATATATCAATAATCCATTACTAGATGCCATTCAGGTACCTACCTACACGAAGTATCTCTGAGACATCCTCGACAACAAAAGACCACTACCCTCCACTAAGATGATTAAGCTAACAGAGGAGTGTAGTGTGGCCATCCTAAACACTTCACCTATTAAGAAGAAGGATCCAGGATGCTCCACTATTGCTTGTTCAATCGGAACCCAAAACTTTGAGAATGCACTATGTGATCTTGGAGCAAGTGTTAGTGTCATGCCCAAGAAAGTTTTTGACAAGCTCAGCTACTCTACACTCACAGCAACATCGATGTGTCTACAACTAGCTGACCAATTGGTTCGCTATCCTGCAAGAATAGCCGAGAATATTCCGATAAAAATCTAAAACTTTGTTGTTCCTGCTGACTTTGTTGTACTTGACATGCAGGAAGACATAAAGACCCCTCATCCTTGGGAGACCCTTCTTGAGTACCACAAATGCCCACATTGATGTTGGAGCCGGAGAAATTAAATTCAACATTAATGGAAAGGAAGAGCGGTTTGCTTTAAAGCCAAGACCGGAACAATGCTCTAATTTAGAGTGTCATGAGAAGCAAGTGTCAAGGTCTCCATCTCTAGGACCGAAGGATACACCTAATGATTAAACCCAAACGGAGAAGTCTAGTTCAACAGACTAAAAAATCTTGAACCCCACCGGGAGGTAACTCGGTAGTTATCCATATTTATTTTTTGCATTGCATTGGTATATTTACTTTTTAACACTTGTATTAGAAAAGTGAAATAAAAAATCTTATCATGGCATAGTAAAATTAAGTCCCATGTGAATAATTTTTACGGAGTGTAAAAACCCCTGTAAGAAATATTTACCGTGGAGGCACAAAAATATAAAAATACCATCATTCATCTTCTTATATTTCATAGTTTCATAAAAGTATTTTTGCATTGCATATTTATACATGTATATGGTAGAAATATGGGAGACATGTGGGGTCCACTCAACCACCACCTACCACTCAAATTCCACCATCTCCACCATATATTCTCTTTTCACCTACATATCTCCATAATTCACCATCTCCTCCACCCCTTTCCATTCTGACACTTCTCCACCAAAAGGAGCATCGATGGAGCAGCCCCTTGCTTAAGCACGAAGTAAAGATCACTCAGGATGAATGAGAGGCCAAATGGCCATTAGGGAGGACTGGCCGGCCCCACCATTAGGCCGACCGGACTGCTGGCTCCTCCCCTATAAATCCCCTTGCAAACTCGCTGCTCTCGGCCACCAAGCAAACTAGAGAAGCCACTCTAAGTCTGAAATTCCAGTAGAAAAATTCATAGTTTAAAAATTCCTTTGGAAGAGTAGGGTTTGAGTGAGAAGAAGTGTGTGAAAGTTTGAGTGTGGTGTTAGTGCTAAGATCTTAAGAGAAAGAGAAGAAAATACTGCTGTAATTTGAGTAGAGAAATCTAATATTAGTGGGGAAGTGTTGTCCAACTAGAGAAAGATAATTAAAAACAATTAGGGAGAGGTTGTATTAACATAAAATTTTCATGTCGGATGACTAACTCCTGGACTACTGACCTTTTTGGATGGCTAGCCCATAACATATTATTTTCTCTAACCCGTCTCCACAAGTTGTTTTTGCCTTGTGTTTGTTTTTGCTAGAAGAATGAGTAAGTTTGTTAGCAAGGTCAAGAATTTAGTGTCGTTCCACTCATCAAGGAGTCATTTTTCATCCCATGTGGATTCTGATATGGAGGTTGACTATTCATCCCCTGCCATTGGATCGTCCTCATGCTTAGCCCTAGAAGAAACCTTCACCCTCCCGAGGGATAAGCAGATCAAGCTTCAAGATGACCGCGAGAAGAAGATTTTCTGAGAGTTGAAAGACCGAGAATTCACTCACACTCCTGCTTTCAACCCAGCACTCCTTCAAATGATAGGTATGGATTCCAAATTTGAGCTTGTTTTTAATTAATGTTGGATGGGAAAATGCTTGGGAATTAAATGAACAAGGGTGTAGGCTTTTAACCATTGAATTTCTATGCACCCTACAACCCAGAGATACTAAAGTTTCCTTTAGGATTTTCAATAAAGAATTTTCCCCATCATGGAAGAACTTCAATAGGTTCCTTGGTTTTCTAGAATAATGTGCTATTGACATAGATGCTGTAATAAATGATTTTGGTAGAACTAGAATTTGGCAAGATATTTCTAAGGAAGTAGTGTGTCACCGCCCCCGCACTGATGAACTGCATCACCCCACTTTGTGATTTTTGCATAAGTGGTTGGGTTTCACTCTTTTTCCTAGGGAAGAATTTCGCGTAGTCAGGATAGAGGAACTAAAATTGCTTTATGCTATGATTAAAAAGAAGAAAGTTTCTCCTGTTAAACTAATGATGCATTATTGGTTATCAATTTTTGGGCTTAAGGGGGATGTTTGGTGCACTTCATGGGTGACTTGTTTGGCTAGGAATTTGGGTCTGTTAGCTAATGACACTATCACATACATTACTACCCCTCGCTAGATTATCGATTATGCATATTTTAACAAGGCTCATGTGCTCAAGAGGGGTGACAACGGCAAAACTATGATGATGTATAAGGACTACATAAATGAATTTGAGATGTCAGACCAAAATCTTGACCTATATGTGGTGGAGTCTTTTGTTTTTGATTTGCAGAAGAAAGGACAAGAGCCTCGTAGGAGTGCCTTTGCTAGATTCACATGTAACCCAAACCTAAGGTATTGTGGTGAAGACACCACTCCAGCAGGTCTAGTGTCACACCCGGTTTTCTAAAGAACAAAACCAGGCTAATCATATGTGTGCCCAGGAAGTCCACACATATGTCAGAATGCAAAAAAATATCAGAAACAATGTTATTATATAACGTATATATAGCTATATTAACACTTACAACTATCAGAGTATCGCGGAACGGTCACTAATCTTTTCTTCAGGCTCCAACATCACAGGGACGGCTGACTGGGGGTTCCATATGCCAAACACTTCTGAAAAGACTTCTGAAACCTCCACTACACTTTCATCCTTCTTCTAAGCAGCACCTTTCAACACACTGGAGTGTGGTGGAAATAGCAAGAGTGAGTCCATGTCGAACTCAACAAATATAACATGGGGTTCATGAGGCTCAAAAAGATAGACACTGGTTTACTGCATTTAGCTTTTAATTATCATAGTTTTATCATATGAGTAGCATCAGGTTTGCATTAATCCCATAATAAACATATGATCAATGTAAAGATGAATAATGAATAGCAAAAACATATTTATAGTCATTAGTGATCATCTATTCCATAAGGGTCCAAGGCCACTCGTGACCGTGAGCACGGCTGTTATAACAGTTTTACACTCTGCAGAGGTTGTACACTTTCACTGTGAGTCGTGATTTACCCTTTCGCCCGAGGTGATCAGCCTCTTGACCCACTACCAAGGAAGGTCGGCAGGGTTCACTATGAAGTCTTTCGAAGGTTCGTCTAACAAGTTAGGGCCATTAGATTTCACTCGGCAAACAGATGTAGAGCCCCCCTTCCTGATGGCACAATAACACGCAGCCTATACACATGAGGATAGAGGCCGCACTATATCCGATTCGTCAAGCCATTCTTACGCCATAAAGGAATACCTCTAACAAGCTAGAAAAGGTCCTTCTATATGACTAAAGCCAGAGCCATTTTAGCCCTCACAGTTGTACTGTAAATCCCGGATTTTCGCTTACAGATAAGTCCTTATGGAGAGTAACAAGAGCACCAAAGTAACCCCATGCTCTAGTACCCTTAAACAGTAATAAAATCATCTTTTAATGTTTATTGCATATTCCATTAGTCAAATTACATGATCATAGTTCATGTTAAGCACTAGCAATACTAATCCATGCAGTATAATAGGTATCAAGGAATAAGATCAACACTAAGTCATCCTTAACAAGGAAACATATGCATAATGATATTATTTGCTTATTGTGAATAGGACAACAAGGATAATCCCATGCTATACTTGCCTCAAACTTGCTTCAGACCCAAAACAACTTGCTTAGAGAAGCATCAACTTTATCTTTCATTCTGCAACTTTTGGCACTCAGCTTCTGGTCTTCATCTTCGGATCTTCGAAGCTCACAGATAGTCTTTCTTCTACTCGTAGCAACCAAGCACAGTAAACAAACAACAAACACAACTAAGAACATGCATCAAACAAAAGAAACACTTTAAAAGAGAACGCATTAAAGGACACGGTACGTTGCTACAGTCACGAAAACGCAAGAACGATGGATAACAGAGCTACCATTAAAGAGAACACGCGACTATCGAGACGATTGCAACATAACTGTGAAGACCGAATATAAACTTGATTCATTTTAGTTATCAAAATAAAGCGTTATATATTTTAGGGAAATACACTAAAGTGAAACTAACCAAATTATGTTGAATTATAAAAGCTAACGTTATACCTTAGCCATATTCTATTTATAAATATATCATAGTATTTAAGTCATTTAAACATTTATACCTTAGAAAGGTAGAACATGTGACAAGCTGAGTGTAAGCATTTACGATTCATGTTTAAACTAAGAAGTCATAATTGAAAAAGTCGTTTAAGTTGATATCGATCATATTATCATCTATTTATAAGATACCGGAGTTATAAACCTAAGTTGTTTTTAATAAATAAATAAATAATCATTAGATAAACATTAATCAAATTATTTATAGATTTCATATTTAACTAAACAGATTATAATTAACAAAGAAATATTCAAGTTGTTATTTATCAAGTTATCATTTTATTATTTATAAAAGACCGGAGATAAACCTAAATTAACTTTAATTCAAAAAGGCATTGAATACATATTAATATAAGTGCATCTAAATTGGATTTATATGAATCATGTTTAACTATACAAATTATAACCAATAAATACATATTTAAGTTGACTAATATTTGTAAAAAGATTAGAAACAAGTTTACCTAATCCTTAATCAAATTAGTAGGATTAATTTCATAAACATGTGACATGGTACATGACATTGTTCAAGTGTATCTTACATCGGCACGGTCGCAACTTAACAAAACAAAAGTATAAGACTAGATTACTTTTAATTAGAAAGCTTTTAAATAAATATTAATCAAATTACATTTATATTATATAAAAGAAACAACTACAAGCTTGATTATTTTAATTAAATAAAATTGATAAAGGTTATTAACTTAGATTAGTTAAACTATGCTTAATCCAAATCTGAGTTAAACTAATCATGTTTTATTTATAAACATGTCTCATATTATTAAATCATTTACTTTGCAAAGGAATAAACACGTGAGAGTATCCCACCGAATTATGAATGAGACGTGTTTAAGCTAAACAATTTATAACTTAAAAATATATGAAAAGCTAAATATTAACCGATGTTGTTTTTAATTTAGAAAACCATTTGCATAAAGCATTAATCCAATTTAATACTTTACTTAATAACATCATATTTACATCAAAATCAAGTTGAAGCTAACCGCATTTTATTATATAGATATTATTGCATAATGGAATATTAAACATTATCTTTGCAAAAGAGATATACATGAATATATTACATGTAGCGTGATTAATCTAATTAGATTATAATTGTAAACATATAAGCGAACATTGATCAAATTAATATTTAATTATAAAAGACTGACGTTTACTTTCATTGCTTTTAATAATTATAAAATCGGTCACATGTACACTAATCAATTTAATATTTAGCTTTATATAAAAAAACGTATGATATGAAAAATATTAGAACTACTGCGTAGAGCACACTGACACGAATCTAACGCAACTCGAATGATCAAAACGGAATTAAGATGATTAAACGGTGGAGATTAGAAACCAATGACAAATTTGTGAATACCTTCGTCTTCTTCCGCATCTTCACGAACGCACGCACGAAGGTGACTTGCTGCTGCTCATGCGCTGGGCAAGGAGGGGCTCACCCTCGGCCGGGGCTTGGCCGGACCGGACCTGCAGCGGCGCACGGCACGCCACGGGCCAACGCATGGGGCCGAGACGGCCCGCTCGGTCTGCAGCATGGGTGGCCGAGTGACCACACCAGCGGCGTCGTCTACCTGTTCTGCTCGAAGGAGCAGGAGGCGCGAGGCAGGGGCTCTCGGCCCAGGCGGCTGCGATGAGAGGGCGCGCGGGTGAGGTCCAGGGGCGGCAGCGCCAGGCCCTTATCGAGCAGAGCCGCGGCCTTGGCTGGGGATAGGCTTTTGGTGGTGACGGAATTCGCTGGAACGCGACGAACTGACCGAAAAAGTTCGCCGAAAATTCGCCGGAACGCAAGCTGTACATGACGAACTTCGGCGAGGGGTGGACGGAGCTATGAGCGGCGGCTTGCGATACGAGCTTAGCGGCGGCGAACAACAACAGCGGCGGCGAACGGCAACAGCGGCGGTGAACGGCAACAGCGGCAGCGGCGGCAACAGCGGCGGTGGCGGCAATAGCGGCGGCGACACGATAAGAAGGGAGAAAATTCTAATTTACTACCCGAGAGATTTCCCAATCTAGGGGCTCTTCCACGGTAGTTTTTGGTGTGCTTTTATCCAAGGGATAGGTACGTATATATAGGGAGGAAAACTCTCCACCTCCATGTCAACTAGCGATATGGTGCTAATTGACGTTGCACCATCCACCTTTACTAATAGGCCTAATTAATTATTAAAGCCCATTAGTAAATAAAGACATGGGCCTTTGGGCATGAGGAAATCTGAGATATTTTATTATTTTTGGAATTAATTAATTTCATGGATAAAATAATTCTAGAAAAGTCCAGAATTAAATTTTAAGCCACGAAAAATAGCCCGGAGCTCAGAAAAATCATGGGAAAAATCCTGAAGACTCTTGGAGAGATAAGGAACTCAACTAAATAGGTTTGGGCTCATGAAAAGATTGATGAAGAGATCAAGGAAAAAGATTAAGCTCACGGAAATTGAAATTTTAAATCCAGAAAATACCAAAAAGTTTTCCGGTGAGAAGTAAACGTCGTCCTATGGTATTTTAAAAATAATAGCACTCACCAACGCCAAAGATAAGCATCACACAAACACCACATTATCAAATTAATATGAGAAAGTTTAAAACCACAATTTTCTATATTTAAATTAGCAGCAACTTAACTTATCTAATAAATTTATTCAGATATTGAAATTATTTATTTTATTTAGTGTTTTCCGAGCACAACCCAAAATTAGAAATTTTGGGGTGTGACATCTAGCCTTCACCAGCTATGCCAAATTTGATCAAGCAGGACCGTCCATAGTACATCATCCAGGGAATGATGGTTGGGAGCAACCCGCTCCCCATCACTCGGAGGCATCATGGCAGCAAGGATCCAGTGCACAGTGGGAGCATGGGAATTTCAACTACTACCAGCAACAGGAGTACGAGGAGATCTCCAGCGACATCTAGGGAGGACGCATGTCTTTCTCTGCATGGGGTTTCCATGACCATACACCGGGCTTCCATGGTTAATACATGGGTCATCATCATTATCATCCAGCTCCCATGGGCCATGAGCAACCGGTGGACCTTGCTCGTATCGACACTAGGCTCACCACAATTGAAGAGGGCCAGCAAGAAATCCGCAACAGTCACCATCAACATGCCCAATGGTAGGAACACACGATGCAGAACCACGCCGACATTCGACAGCACCAGCAGCAAGAATAGAACAATTGGGATTGGTTATTCGATGGCCTGAACATTGGCCATCCACCACCGCCTTAGTGAGTACCACTTCAACACCTAACTTGGGGGAGGAACCCCTTATACCTGAGGTAAGTTTTCTTTCAAGTATTTTATGTTTAAGTTTATCTTAGAAAAATGCATAATTAGAAAAACAAAATAAAAATTTGCTACTATCTTCTACTTTAAGTTTCTAGTATGTCTAGCTAAAAACCCCAAAAAGAGTGTGTAATATAGTTTGCCTTTAGTTTACTTAAGCTTTCTTAAGGTGTGTTTGTTGGCATTTCTTAGTGTCGCTACTATGAATAGGCTTAGGACCCATCCCTAGCAATAGTGCCAGAAATGTCGTGCTGGCATCCCCTAGCAAGGATACTAAGCAATGCCAGCCGATATGTCTATACAATTACAGACAACGTCCGCAAGCGCACGGATCTATCGTTGTAGCATTTCACCCGGAAGTATTCAGGGTATCATTATTTATATTTTGCTGAAGAAGGTAGTGATAATAAATGGTCTGACATGTGTATGAGCAAAGCACTTATGTATACATAATATCTAGATGATCATAACAGGGGTAAGCATACAGTTCTTAAGATAGTGGACACACACAAATACACCTACACCTAATCTAGTCAAGTGCTCCCAACTCTCAAGAATAAGAATAAAAGAATGTCCTAATGAGTAGTAGAGGGTTCTAATATAGTTAGTATGCTATGAGCTAAGTTAACATATATGCTCGCAAGGTAGTGCTAAGTATGTGTGTATTGGATTGGGAGACTACCGACTACCAGCAACCCCGAATAGCATATTTACAAACTCCTACACCCTAGCCGAATGTGGGGAATACAAGGGATGGACAAGGCTGTCACCACCTGCCCACCTACCCCTCTACCATGGACTAGGCATGCAAACACCCGCCACTATATACTCGGGCACCATGCCTGCATATATATTGACCACCCTAGTCCCCCTGGGTCCCTGACCCTACGGATCGACAGGTAAGAGGCTAGGATGTAACCAAAAGCATGATGAACCACCTCCCCACACACAAGTAGCTCTACTCATGACACATATGTGTGTGTAGCACCAATGTTAGCTTAGCATATGAATGATATGTAAACTATAGACTAATCTACACATCACAAAATACTAAACAAACCATACATAACCATATATGAAATACTCATAACACATGGACTATAGACTAGTACACATGTCATGAACATATCAATATAACTATACTCTAGTTCATAGCAACAACTATATAAATATAAGAACAAGACGGTATGATAGAACATGATGATCATAAGCTAGAAAGAATCCAACTTTATTCTCACCAATATTCCACCAAGGAGTCAAGCTCTCCTTGTAGCTTCTCTACTTCTCTTTCAACTTTCCTAATCTAACCTAGCTAAGTGAGAGTGAGGTAGAGGGAGAGAGGGAGCTCCTTGAGCTAGAGGGAGTGATTAGTGAGAGAATGTAATGTGGTGTGTTGAGTGTGTTGTGTGTTAAGTGAGGGGGCATGTCCTCCTTTATATAGGAGTGAGTGAGAAGGCACCCAGGGCCAGGGTCACTGAACCCACGCCCACACCGTCCTCCCCTCCATCAATACTGTCGGCACGATGAAGCTGGGCCCGAGAGGCGACAGGGGTGGCGCGGCCGCGCACCTGGCATGCACATGCCAGGGCCAACTCCCCTCCAGCCCATCTTCATCCAACAGCTCTTTTCTCAGCCCAATAGCGATGTGACATGGTGGGCTCGGCCTGGTTTGACTCTGAGCTGGCCTGCTACTCTTGTCTCCCTTAATACACTTTTTCAGAAAAGTGCATTCTTGCTCCAGTTTTGCCTGTTTCTGTCCCTATTTTTGTATTATAGATAATTCATGGGTACAACTGTCACACCCATTTTTAAGGACAAAAATAGGATGCATAAAAGACTCATGTGCGCCCTAGAAAACGGTCGCACACATAAGTAGACAAATTATATAGTATCATCACAGTGCTTATTACATAGCGAATAAATATTTAACACATAGTCTTATACAATAAATTGTAGTAACTAATAGTAGATCTTCAGTGGAACTCCAAACACAGGGACACGGTTGACTGGTTGACACCAAGACTATTACTCATTTCGATAATCATCATCATATTCTTCATCTGTTATGGTGGAAATAGCAAGAGTGAGTCCATGTCGAACTCCGCAAATATAACATAGGGTTCATGAGGCTCAAAAGGCTAGACACTGTTTGACTGCATTTAGCTTTTAATCATCATATATTTAGCAATTGAGTAGCATCAAGGTAAATCAAATCCCATTAATGATTCAATGATCAATTGTAATAAGGATAATGAATAGCATTAACATGAGTATGATAATAATCAACAGTAATTAGGCATGATATAACATTGGTGATCAACTATTCTGTAAGAATCCCCAAGGCCGCTCGTATCTGTGATCACGGCTAGTATACTAACTCTGCGCAGAGGTGTACACTTTCACTATGAGTCATAACTTCCAAATGCATGGGTTCGCGACTCCCCAAAACACCGGAAATCATATAAAGCCACTTAAAGGTTTGTCTAACAAGTTAGGGCCATTAGATTCACTCGGCAGGCAGATGTAGGAACCCCCCTTTTCAAATGGCACACTTCCTTCACGGCTATACTCATAAGACTAGAGGTTGTCCTACACCCAACGTGGCAAGCCATTTTTACGCCATTTAAGGTAACCACTAACAAGCTAGAAAAGGTCCTCTAAACAACTAAAGCCAGAGCCATATAGCCCTCACAACTGTACTGGCAATCCCGGTTATCACTTACAGGTAAGTCCTTACGGAGAGTAACTAGATCGTTAAACAAACAACACAACACACGCTCTAGTCCCCTATTTCAACAGTAATAAAATCATATTAATAGTTGATTGCTCAATCCATTATTCAAATTACAAGATAATTGTTCTTAATTAAGCACTAGCAATAGCTATCTAAATGCATAACCCATAGGTGTCAAGGTATCAAGATATCAATCGCTAAGTTATAATCTCTATGGTTGTCAAGGAAGACACATGCATATGTATGATAATTTCAGTGAATAGGTAACAAGGATGGTCCCATGTTATACTTGCCTTGATCAAAGCTTTCCTGATGATACTGCTGATCTGGCTCAAAATAATACTCCGAATCGTCAAGAAACTGCTCACCGTCTATACTCGATCACCAAACATCATCACACAATCATCCGAGCAATCATACACGAAGCAAACAAAGAAACATAATTAGAACAGTACACCAACAGTAACAAAATAGTATAAAAAGTTTGTAAAACTCTTCTACATGTTACTATGATCACATATACGTAAAGATCACGAAATTCGGATTTAAAACGTGAAAGTTATGAATTTTTCAAGATTTCCTTTAGATAAATAAATACTTTAATATAAACTGGAAAATTAAATTTTCCAAACCTACTGTACAGCTATACTAACATGTAGATCTCGCAAATACAAACCTAACGCAACTTGAACGGGTCAAATTAGAGTTGAAACGAAGATTTTACGATCAAAACAAGTTTAGTGGCAAAACTGTAAATATCAGAAAACGTATTTTCAAATTACCGAGAAGAAACACGTCTTCAAAACAAAGAAATGTACTTCGGGAATTATGCCAAGGACCGTGGGTTCTAATATAATGAAAGTCAAGGGCTCTTTAGCAAAAATCACGGCCGAAAGGGTATCTTCTAATCTGAGCACTTGATCTAATCTTGGACGGCTGGTAACGTTTACAGATGAAAGAGAGAGAGGGACACGGGCTCCTTCGCTAGCGCCGGCCAGTGGCTGCCATGGCCGACCTCCATGGCTCGCCGGAGAGCTCCGGCTTCCCCATTTTAGACCACCAGATGACTCGCAACCGACACCAATCAAATGCGGAGCTCAATGCGAACACCTCTACGCGATTTAGGAGAGCTATGACGGACCAAGGATGAAACACGGCTCGGGATGGCGGCGGCACCATTGCCGGCTCACTGGAACTTCACAAACTCACGATTCCAAACACTAAAAACCTAAAGAAGAGCATGGGAAGAAAGAGGGAAGGATGGCAATCTCACCAATGCAAAGAAGAGAGGCGCGGGTTCACCGGCAAGCTCCGTCGACGTACAACCGTGACTCCCTAGGGTTTTGAACCGATGAAGCTCGGTTTCAAAAGGTTTGGCTCAAAGTTTAGATGGAAAACGAGGAGAGGAGGCAAGCGGCTACATGTTTATAGCTCCAATTCAACATTTTCGGGTAGGAAATCCCGGTTTCCTCGGTGGATTTGGTTACGATAGTGTTCGTCTCCGGCTCGGTCACGGCAAGAAGAAGAGGGCGCGGCTGACAGACGGGGTCCACTCGTCAGCGACTCCAGAGAGGAGAAGCGTGCGGCTGTGGGTCCTAGGCTGGCCCATGCAGACGCGGTGAAGAGCAGGCAAGCAGCTCGGCTTCGACGGCCCATCAGCGCGAGGGAAGAAGGGGCAGGCCGGCTCGGTTCGGCTCGGGCGGGCCTCTAGGCCGCCGGGCCACAGGTAAGGGGTAAGTTCATTTTTTTTCTTTTCTTTTATAAATTTGTTTTCCAAAGCCATTTTAAAATGAATTTTGAATTCAAATCAAATAAAACTAAAACCACACCTCAAATTAAATCAAATGCAACAGCATGAATGCATCATCAAATATTCCACCTATTATTTTAAATTTTATCCCCATTAAATATTATCTAAATCATTTAAACTTATAACTAAATTTCTTTTAACTCCAAATTTCTTCTAATTCAAATTTTTAATATTTTTGGGTGTTACAACAACTGGAAACAAGGCATTATCACATGTATATGTGTGTATTCATGTTTATTCCTTCCTTTTTAGTTGTATGTTGGTGGTAAATATCTGTTGATAATGACCGCCAATAGTGGTTTAGTTTGTCATATTGTTGTTAAGAGTAGAATAAATAATTAGAACTTGAAGATAATCTCTCATGATGAAAATGATGAATAGTTGCTCTGTTATAATTCCTTTCAAGTACCTAGTATTTAGCTTTGAATTCTCTAGAGTTTTGGATAAAATTAATTTGACATGAGAATTTGCTCTGAACTTGAAACTTGTTGGTAGCATACGTTTGATCTAAGCCTAGGTAATTGACAAATATGATATGAGAAGGTCTGAACTGCTATTTATCTTGTTCTAAGTGATACTTGAATTCTAGAGATTTCTTTTGAAAATCTTGAAAATCTACATGATGAGATTTTGTATGACAAAACTTGAATTCCCACTAGAGCCAAATATGTTATCTAGGCTAGGAAAACTTCCACTTATATGCTACTTGCTTTGCATTGAGTTTTTTCAAGCTTTGTTGATGCCTTATGAGAGGTTTGTCATACTCTTAAAATCAAGATCACGTACACACCATCTACATATGCACTACTCTTACACTAGGAGTAGGTGCAAAAATATGCTTTCCATCTAGATCCACTCAAAAATATTTTACTCCTACACTGGGAGAAAACAATAAAAATATTCCATATAGGTTTCCACCAAATAAATGCTCCAAGTTCTTGTGCTATCTCTCAATTATTTTCTGAAGAGAGGCATGGTCTATGCAAAAGTTATTCATGAAAAGAAAATAAAAATAGACAAGTGACCAAATGATTAAAACAATGGGTACTTCAATGCCCGTCTGAAAAAAAGAAAGAAGGAGAGAAAAGAAAAGGATGAATAAGATAGCCCATTTTTTTGCAAATGTTTCCAAGTTTCAAATAAGAGATATGTTTTCAAGGAGCATAGTAGAATTAGGATAGCCACCATATATATATCCATCACTCCACACACATGCACATCTTGATTTGATTGTATGACTCAACTCTCTTTGGATCCAAGGTTTGACTTTACAATATATGTATTGCAAGTATGCTTTTTCATGCACTTATTAATTCCCATGAGCTCCACATAAGCCTTAGTGTAGGAAGAAGGCATAACATTATTCATTTCCTTGGTGAGTATCCAAAAATACCACATATATGAGAGATTTGAGAGTGTCATGCAATGAATCTCTGAGTTTTATTTTGAAACCTTATAAAAACTCTAGAACTATGGTAGAACAAACAGCTTGAGACATAGTGCTTGACTTGATCGTTCTATCTTTTAATTGCTCATGATCCAAATGAAAGCTCAAAAGCCCCATGGTTGAAGGTAACATGAGTAAGTTTGAAAGTCAGATCGGTAAATTTCAATCCAGAGGAGAATTCCTTGTTGAATGCATGTGTACTTTTGAGGAGTTGCATCAATGTTTAAAATTTTTAATGTCTAATCCATCATTAATATTAACTTTGCTTAGGCACTAGCAAAGGTTTAACCTGGAGGAGCTTGTTGACGATAGTTATCGTTCATTACAAACCGTCAATTTAACTTGAAGAAATGCTTAAAATGGATCACCAATAGAAACATAGGGGTTTAAACTGATAATTTCCTTGAGTTTTGGTGAATCTATATTTTCAGCAAGGTTATTCCAGAAACAGGAAAGGAGGATCAGAACGTCAAAAGAACCAAACTTAACCATGACAAAAACTACTCTAGAAGGTTCTAGAAGACACCAGAAGACACCACATCACGGTGGACCCTGAGAGGCTGCTAGGTGGGACCGGCCAGCCCCACCATGGTGCCACCTAGTCCCCCACAGTGGCCTCTGTCTGTCAGCTTCTAGAAGCTTCCTCCACCTTCTCCTATGATTACATATACGTTGTTCTTCAAGTCGGTTTGATCCAAGGGCTCACATTGCACCCTCAGGGCTATATAACCAGGCCCTGCCCTCGCCCTACCCCCCTTGGGGAGACATGCACATCTGCCACAAGTCAAGTTTAGATCAAAAATTAGGGTTTCTAGAAATTAGAGAGAGAGCTCTAGTTCTTCAAGTTCATAGTATAGGCTTTCTAATAAGGTTAAAGTAGAGTTTGGGCTGCTGCTCATGATTCTGGATTTGCCATCTGGAGACTAGTAGTAGCCATTGTATCACTTTATGACTTTGTGCTACTTCAACATTATGTTGCTATTTATTATGTTCCTAGTTTGCTCTAGTTTATTGCTTGATATAGTTATGATTGATGATAAATATATGCATATGTTCGTAGAGCGCTTAATTTAGTACTCGATTGAGTTAAGTGGTCGACACTATGTAAGCATCATGCTTAGATATTGTTTGCTTGCGGATGCACTCTATATGCTGGGTCATGTGGTAGATCGCGGATGTGACACTCCCATTGAGTCCTTTCTAGTCCACTCCCCATGTATAGAACAAGTAGAAGCTCGGTTACAAAGGAAGGGAAAGCTCTGTTCTCGAACTTCCCTAAGTGATGTTCCTTATGCATAAATCTAAAGTTAGTTATACTATAGATGAGAGTATATATGCTTGAGTGTACAAAAGACTTAGTGATTAGGAATGATATAGAAATCTTTTGCTCTTACCAAATCTCGAGCTTAGTCATACTGATGAGTATCACATACTACATTTGTGAGTCTCTGTTTCTATCTCTGAAATACCTTTATTACCTTTTCTTTATCATTTATTTATCACTTGACTTACCCCTTCTAAAGTATAAGAGTGGTTTGGATCATAAGTATTCATATTAGTCAATGTCTCAATGTCAATTCCACCCCATAGCTCTTCCTTGTGGATTAAATATAAATAATGATACTCGGTATACTCCTGGGTGAAATGCTATAATGGTAATTTATCTGTGCGCTTGCGGATACTTGACTTTAATATTATTTTCTCAGAGTTTATAAGTGATATTCATAATTTACCAACAAAGCATTTCTGGCATCATGCTAGGGATAACAAATTAGTAAGAGTGATGCTAAGAAATGCTAATGGGAATTGAAGGGTAAAACTGACATGACCTCCTTGAGCAAGTGAGGATAAGGGAGAGAATCTGCCATCGAGTTTTTTACTCGAGCAATATGAATGGTAAAAGTGTCTCTCCCCAACTTTACGTCTAATGCCCCTAATGGAGGAAGCTCCACGATAAGTTTTTCTAAAGGATGGCCTATCATGATGTCAAAATCCTAGATTTCGAAGGTATGAAAATCAAGGGCTACCTCCAATTCCCCATGATGTAAAGTTATATCGTGGAGAATCCCAAGCCCTTTTAGGCTGGTTCTTGGACCAGACCTAAGGGACTTGACTGTTGGAGCTAAAGATATTACACCAATATGAGCAGATACAAAATCTGTAGACATTAGGTTAACTCCAACAGATGGGTTATAGAGGGCATCTACCTAGGTCCCTTGATCTTTACAATGAATGGTGGAAGATGGGGCATGAATCTGTATTTCTTTAGAGGAAAATTCTATCTGATCCACCCATTCTCTACTTAAGTTAGCAGTATAGCAGTAAGCTCCTTTATGGACTCCCTAAGGAATTCTTTGTCTAAGGGTTCAAGAGTGACAGGAACTGGTGGCCTCTTTTGACATGCATAATTCAAGGTATTTTCGAAATCTTCTAAAAACTCGTCCTCAAAATATGAAAGATCTGAAGGTTAGAAACCTTCCTTTGAGTCTTCTGGTTCGGGTGAGGGTCTCTCTATGGATGGTATAGGTTCAGCCACAGCCAAAGAGACTTCCTCATGGCTCAGCTTGGGCTCTACTTGGAGGGGTTCTAGTGGGAGAGTGTTCTCTAGAATGCAGTCTAGGAGTGCTTCTCCTTTCGCTGTGGTTTTATGGGTAAACAAACCTCTAGCAGCTATATCGAGCTGTAGGGAAGATTCCTTACTAAGACCTAACCAGAAATGTTGCAAGAGCATGTGGTTGGGTATAGACAAGTCTGGGCTAGATCTCGTTAAAATTGAGAATCTATCCAAAGCTGCACCTATGGTTTCCTTCTCTTTTTGTTGGAAGCTGAGTATCTCTTGTCGTATGTCACAACCGGTTTTAAGGACAAAACCAGACATACACTATATGTGAAATAAAGGAGTCAAATCTCACATATAGCCACAAATAAGTGTAATATCAAGAGACAAATGCTTAATATACATAATGCAATAGTATAAAATATACCTTACAGAACAACACAGCGGGAAGACAACTCCGAACACCAGGTGTAGACTTCACTCTAGGAACAAACTAACTGGTTGATCACAAGCCTAAAAACTCTAGAGACTATCCTGAGGTGTGGGAAATAGCAAGAGTGAGTCCATGTCGAACTCCACAAGTATAACACAGGGTTCATGAGGCACAAAAGGCTAGACACTGTTTGACTGCATTTAGCTTTTTATCATCATATATTTAGCAATTGAGTAGCATCAAGATAATCCACTTCCCATTAATGAACCAATGATCAATTGTAATAAAGATAATGAATAGCATTAACATGAGCATAATAATAATCAACAGTAAGTAAACATGATATAACAATAGTGATCATCTATCTGTAGATGTTCCAAGGCCGCTCGTATCCGTGAGCACGGCTAGTATACTAGTTTATTAAACTCTGTGCAGAGGTGTACACTTTCACTGTGAGTCATAACTTCCAAATGCATGGGTTCGCGACACCCCAAAACACCGAAAATCATATAAAGCCGCTTAAAGGTTCGTCTAACAAGTTAGGGCCATTAGATTCACTCGGCAGATAGATGTAGGAACCCCCCTTTTTAAATGGCACAATTCCTTCTCGGCTATACTCATAGACTAGAGGCTATCCTACACCCAACGTGTCAAGCCATTCTTACACCAATTAAGGTAACCACTAACAAGCTAGAAAAGGTCCTTTAAACAACTAAATCCAGAGCCATATAGCCCTCACAGCTGTATTGTATGTCCTAGATGATCACGTACAGATAAGTCCTTATGGAGAGAAACCAGAGCAACAATATAACCCCTTGCTCTAGCCCCCTTTTCAACAGTAATAAAATCATCATTAAAGATTGGTTGCTTAATCCATTAATCTAATTACAAGATCATTATTCATAATTCAGCACTAGTAGTAGCTACCCAAATGCATTCCCAAGGTTGACAAGGAATCAAGGTAACAATCACTAAGTTATAATCTCTAAGGTTGTCAAGGAGGACACATGCATATGTATGATAATTCTAGTGAATAGGACAACAAGGATGGTCCCATGTTATACTTGCCTTAAACTCTGATGCTTCTTCTAGTCCAAAGCTTCAACTGTATTCCTTCTCGATCAACACGTAAAGCTCACCGACTGGACATTATCATAGAACACCACGCAAGCATCCATATGCAATCATACACGAGGCAAACAAGAGATACAATTAGAATAGTACACCAACAATAGAAAAATAGTTTGACAAGCTTATAAAACTATTCTACACGTTACTACGATCACACAGACGTAAAGATCACAAAAATCGGATTTAAAACGTGAAAGTTATGAATTTTCTAAGATTTCCTATAGACAAATAAATACTTTAATATAAGCTCAAAAATTAAATATCACAAACCTACTGTACAACTATACTATCATGTAGAGCTCGCGAATACAAACCTAACGCAACTTGAATGGGTCCAAACGGAGTTAAAATGATCAAGTTATATGCATTTAAAGCTTGAAACATAACTTTGAAGCATTTGAAACAGTCGAAACATATTTTTCATTAAAAACTAGTCGGAAATACGCTTTCAACACAGAAAAATGTATTTTCGTGAATACGCCAAGGACGGCGGGTTAAGCTTTAAAGAATTCTAGGGTTTCTTTAGCAAAATGACAAGCCGAAGAGGTACGTTCTAATCTTGAGCGTTGATCTGAGGATGGACGGCTGGAAAAAGAAGATGGAGGGATGCAGGCGGTGCTCCTACTAGAGAAGAAAGAAACGCGGCGGCGCCGTGGCCGGACTTCGTCAGAGATTCGGTTTCCGAGCTACAGCACTCCAAATCACGTGCAATTTGATCCAAACAAACAAGAAGCTCCACGCGGACTCACCGGAGTAGAAGATGAAGGCGAAGACGAGATGAGGACGGTGTATTGCTCGAGTTGGCGGACTGCAGCGTGCTGTGAGAGTTCGGTGGCAATGTGAGATCAAGAATAAACAAGAGAAAGAGAGGAAAAATAGCCCTAGAAACCTCACGAACATGAGATGAAGCCTGGTATCAAATTACAGAGACGAATGAACCCACAAACTCGGCAAATTAAGCTTGGTGGCGGCACTTTAGGGTTTAGCGATGTTTTACTCGAAACGAGGGCGGCGAGATGACAAATCGAGCGGAAAAACGGAAGGAGGTGACTCGGTTTAGCTTATATAGGGTGTTGGCGTGATCAATTTGGAAAATGATCCCTTGGTTCGTGGATTTGGATCGGGGTCGTTGTTCGTCTCCGGTTCGGCCAAGAGGAAGGGGACAAGGTGACCGACGAGTGGGGCCACGGTGTCAGCGGCACAAGGAAGAGAAAGGGCTGCCGGTGCTCACTGCGCTCTGATGGGCCGGCCCAAAGCAAAGGAAGGAGGGGCGGCTAGACCATTGGTTCGAGCAAGCGTGAGTTCGGGCCCAGAGGAAAATAGGCCAACTGCTGGACTACCAGGTCACTAGGCCGAAATAGTAAAGGTAAGAGTTTTCCCTTTTTATTTATTTTTCTATATTTTCCAAAGCATATTTCCAATAAAGTTTTGAATCAGTTTTGTAATCCAGTCAAAACCACACATTACAATAAAGCTTATGCTCCAGCATGAATGCAAAACATGTTGCTAACCATATATTGGGTTTTAGTTTCAAATAAAATATTATTTCTCTATAATAAATATGCACAAACAATTACTCAATGAATCCATTTTTTAGTTTTGATAAAAATCACTCACTCAAATAAAACCAATGCAATGGCATGTATGCATAAACAATGTTTCTAAACCCTATGATAATTTTTAATTTATTGAAAAATTTTATTTTCCTATGTTTCATGAGCACAAAATACATAATTATCTCAATTTATCTCTATTTCAAAAAGAGGCAAATTTTAGGGTATTACATCGTAGGGTAGCAATTCAGGATACATGGAAGAATGTTAGACAAAATATATTCTGTAATTCCTCCCAGTCACCAGCTACCATCCCTACGTTGTCGGCATATCATTGTTTCACCCTCTCATCAAGTGAGAACGAAAACAACTTCCACCGAAGTGTTTCTTGTGACATGCCTGAAATGGTTAGGCAAGCATAGAGCTGCTCAAACTACTATTGGTGATGATAAGGGTTTTCATAATCTAACCCCAAGAAGGCTTGTTCCTGAACCATGGCTATAAAGCTTGGGCGGAGTTCGTAACTTGAAGTTGTGATTGGCTTCGAGGATTGTGGAGGTTCAACGAACTCGCCCTTGGGAGCAGAAAGGTTTTAAATGGTGGGTTGCTCCATTAGAAAAGAGTAAAAAGAAAAGAAAGGTAAAAACAAAGGATACATAGGCAAACTAGGTTCAGAGACTAAAAATGACAACCATTCTTCGACAATAGTGCCAGAAATGCTTGTTGGTGCTTCTTAGTGAAAGAAAAAATGTTCGTAAGTGAACGGAAGTATCGTTGTAGCACTTCACCCAGAAGTTTTTAGGGTATTGTATTTTCCCGAAGGAAAGGTAGTGTAAGTAGTCTCTTAGCTAGTTTGCCTAGAGAAAAGGATGAAGGGTAACTTGGGTAGTGAGGTTCATCTAGGGGCAGAAACCTTAAGTGAAGTTAACCTTGCTACTACAGACTTACTTCGGGCACCAGATTGCAACTGGTCTGCTAGTCGATGCTGGCCTGGTGCTCTACGCCATACTTGAACGTGGGGGATTACAAAGGATAGACATGGCTGTCACCAGCTACCGACTACCCCTCAACTGTGGAATACGAGGCAAAGGAAGGTAAGTGTAGATTAGACACAACGTCTACGCTAACCACTACTACTCTAGCATTGGCTATTGGCATTTCTTAGCGTCGCTACTAAGAACAGGCTGAGGACCCATCCCCGGCAATGGCACCAGAAATGCTTGTTGGCATTTCTTAGCATCACTACTAAGAACAGGCTTAGGACCCATCTCTAGTGTTGACACTTGTTAACGTCACTCGTGTTAGGTTTTCATCCCCAACATGACATCAAGAGTGTGGTTGTATTATACTTATGCCATTTAACTAAATAAAGATATTATAGTATATACCCGCAAGCGCATAGATAAATACACCCATTGTAGCATTTCACCCAGGTTTTCCTAAGTATCATTATTTATAATTTTACCAAGGAAAGGAAAATCAAAACAGGACTATATAAATAGTTACAATGGTAGTAGAGATAATCATTTGCACTTACTCAATAATAAATATCAAAACAACTAATCACTTGTCATGAAAGGGGTAAGACAAATAAGATAAATGATAAATGATAATCATGGGTATTCTAGAGACAAGAGGGGGTTAACATTATTCAAGTCAAGTAGTCATGGAGATTAATTTAGAGATGTAAATCATAAGTATTTCTTATTGAATCAGTCTATTAATCAATCTAGCTATACACAATCATCTATGATATAATCAACATGTCATTTATGAATAAGGAACATTACTGAGAGAAAAGTCAAGAATAGAGTAATGATCTCTTCCATGTAACCGTGTTCTACTAAGTTCTATACTCGAGGCGTGGACTACAAAGGACTCAACAGGAATGTCACACCCACGATCAACCACATGGCCCGGAGCATAGAGTTCATTCGCAGACAAGCATAATCTAAGCACCACGCCTACAATATGCCAGCCACTCAATCCTATCCAGAATTGGATCAAGCTTTCTACAAACATATTCATAAACTCTCTACTAATCATATTCATATCAAGATGTAGAACAAGAACAATCTCAAGAACAGAATAAAGTTGAAATATAGAAATATATTGAAGTAGCATAAAGTCGAATGATGATTACAACGAAATTACCAAGTCTCCGACGAACGATCCTGATCCCAAGCAGTTGCTTGCCTCTACTTGAATCAATCTAGACTAAACTCTAAACTTGAACTGGCTAGTGGTCTAGAACTTCTATGATGGGTTAACACCCATGTCAAAGGGGCACCTCGATGCTGCTGCTGGAGGCGCGTTCTTATCGCTCACTATCGATGAGGCTACGGCCTTAATCGAGAAGACAGTGATCAATCAGGGCTGGGGGGAGGATAGAACCCTAGCTAAAGCATAAAAAGGCATGCATACCATGAAGGAGATGGATATGCTTGCCACAAAAATAGATCTACTCCTCAAGAAGTTTGCTGAGCGTGCCACCGACATCAACACCGACTCACAGATGACGTGCAAGGTCTGTGGGAATGTTGGCCACTCGGGCAATGATTGCCTTGAGACCCGAGAAGACGCTGCTTACATCAACAACAGGTATTGCCAACAAGGAGGAAGCAATAACAATGGCTGGAGTAACCAACCTCATCCACCATTCCAAGGTAATTCGAATCACAACTCCAATTACAATTCCAATTTCAATTTGAATCAACCTTCACTTAAGGATATGGTACTAGGCCAAGTTAAAATAAACGAAAATCTTAACAAAAAGTTGATGAATAATGATAGAATATTAGAAAATATCAATTCAAAAATAGAAGGTTTATCTTCCGCTATTAAGAATCAATTGAGCTTTAATAAAATGATAGAAACCTAGATATTTCAAGTTGTTGCTGCAATCCTAATAATGAAGGAACCCTAGGGCAACCTAGGAATTCCTTAGAAAATTTTAAGGTGGTGACCACGAGGGGTGGTAAGTCCACTCGTGATCCACCAAACCCTAATCATGCAGCAATTCATTCAAATTGCCATGCTAAAAAGGCATGAGCCAAAAAAACAAAAGAAAAGAAAAAAAGAGAAAACAATGGGTACCCTGATGCCCACCAAAAAGAGAAAATAATGGGTGCAAAGACACCCGCCAGAGAGAATAAAAGATAGCCCATATTTTCAAAGAGAGAGGTATGACATTTGAGTTCATAAAAACAAAAAAATATTCCACACACTTGCACAATCTTGATCAAAGTGTATGACAAGTCTCTCCTGTGGTTCGGTTTTTAACTTACCACCATGACATGATGCAGGTAGGCCACTTTTATCCCTACCAAGCTCCACAAAAAGCCTTATTAGATGGTAGGATGAAAGAAAGGCAAAGTCAAAAGCCTTTGGTGAGGAATATACACACACTTTTGAGCAATCGAGTGTATCATTTGAGGAACTATATTTATCTTACAAAACTTTCAAAACCTCCAAAAATATAGTCAATCAAAGAACAAATGATAAGTAGGTCTGTTCATCTATTCTATCTTGCAATCACCCAAGACTTGGAGAAGGCCAAAAAGCTCCATAAGCAACAAGGTAATAATGGGTGAGCAAACATGCCAATTCATTCAAATTGCGGTAGAAAACTTTGTTATAAACCTGGCATATTTTGAAATGTAATTGGCATTGTAGCAACTCCTAATCAACAACCAACGTCTTAGCTTTTGCTCGAGGATGAGCAAAGGGTAAGGTTGGGGGGTTTGTTAGCAGTTGTTATCGACACATCTATACTACCAACATAATTCTAAAAAGGAGGAAAATATACATTCATGCACACATATACCTATGCTACTGACATGTTTCCACTTGTACCAGTAGAAATTATATAAATACAAAAACAAAAGCTAGAAATAGGTGAAACATAACAAAAAGGCATCATTCGGAAAAGCGCATTTGTAAGAAGGAAAAGAAGCCCATAGAAACGAGCACAACTGGGCTAGCCCACCATGTCACTGAATTGGTGGCCTAGAGGACAACTGACTAAGTGAAGATGGGGTTAGGCTAGGCCACCCTGGGCACGGGCACACCCCGCTTTCTGCTGCCTAGCCCTATCCTGCTTGTGTCGACACATTTATGACAGAGGAGGACAGTGCGGGGGCGCGCTGATGAATATTCATTCAGAACCACCTCCTCTAGCCCTATATAAGAAGGGAGAGACCCCCTAGACACACAACACACAATACACAACACTTAGCTCAAGGAGCTCCACCTCCCTCCACCTCTCTTCCTTAGCTTAGGATTAGAGTAGGAAAGTAGAAGAGAGGAGTATAGAAGCTACAAGGAGAGCTTGGCTCCTTAGAGGATTTGGTTAGAATAAAGTGTTCCACTTTTCATCATATTCTTCCATATGGTCATGCTCTTACTCAATTCATATGGTTGTTGCTATGAACTAGAGTATAGTCATTTTGACATATTCTTGTTATGTGTGCTAGTCTATAGTCAATATATCATGTTCATTTCATGCTTGGCTATGTGTAGTCTACTTGACTTATATTTGGTATTTAGACTAGTCCATAGTTTACATATCATGTATATGCTAAGTTGGCTTAGAGCTTTCATGTTCATGAGTAGAACTATTTGTGTGAGGGGGTGGTGGTTCATCATGCCTTCGGTACGCCCAAGTCTCTTACCGGTCGATCCGTAGGGTCAGGGACCTAAGGGGATTTGGGTGGTCATTATATATGCCAATAGTGGCGGGTAGATGCAATTCATGTCCCATGGTTGAGGGGTAGGCAGCAGGTGGTGACAGCCCCGTTCGTCCCTTGAACTCCTCCATGTTAGGCCATGGTGTAAGAGTACGTAAATTGTCACATGAGGTTGCTGGCAGACTAGTACTCGGTGGCCTCCCGATCCATCTCACACATACCTAGATCTATTTTGTGTACATGTATGATAACTTAGCTCATAGCAATCTAACTATATTAGAACCATCTACTCCTAACTAGGATATTCTTTTATTCTTTATTCTTGAGTGTGGAGTCTCTTATTGGAAGTATGTGTGTGTCCACTACTATACTTCAACTATTTTTACCCCTGTATGATCATTTGGATAGTATGCACGTATGTCTGCTTTGCTCATACACATGACAGAATATTTGTTACCATTGCCTTCCTTTGGGAAAATATAAATAATGATACCCTAAATACTTTCAGGTGAAATGCTACAACGATAGATCCATGTGCTTGCCGATAACATCCGTAAACGTAAAGACCTATCAAGTTGGCGTTCCTTGGTGTTGTCGTTAGGATCCTCTGGGTCCTAGCGGCAGTGCTAGGGAATGCTAACTCCTTGACATTTCTGGTGCCACTACTGAGGGTAGACCCCGTGCCTACTCTTGGTGGTGACGCTAAGAAATGCCAACATCAAGTCAAGCACTATGTCTCAAGTTCTTTGCTCAACCATTGTTCCAGAGTTTTTATATGTTTCAAAATAAAACTCATAGCTTCCTTTGTATGACACTCTCAAGTCTCTCAATATATGTGGTATTTGTGGATCCTCACCAAGACAATAATGATGTTATGCCTTTCTCTTTGTACAACTAAGGCTGATGTGGAGCTCATAGGAGTGGAAAAAGCATGAAAGAGCATACTTGCAATACATATATTGTAAAGTCAAACCTCGGATCCAAAGAGAGTTGATTCATACAATCAAATCAAGATGTGTATGTGTGTGGATGTATATGGTGGACATATTTGGTGGCTAACCTAATTCTACTATGCTCCTTGAAAACATATCTCTCTTTGAAACTTGGAAATAACTTTGCAAGAGAATCGGGCTAGCTTATTCATCTCTTTTTCTTTTTTTAGGAGGGCATTTGAGTACCCATTGTTCTAGATATCTCGGGCAATTCCACCGCTCATGGTGTAGAGGTCCTTGGAGCAAGGTGCCAGCTGCCACTATTCATCTCTAATTTCAGGCTTCCGTGTATAGGGGTTTCTTGTGTAACTAACCGGGGTTTTGTGTAAGACCTTTCTGTAATGAATATGTTTAGGCTCAGTGTATATGATGAGCAGTCGACACATTCACTATCATTTCGCTATTTCCTCATTTTCTTCTAGTTCAAGCTAGGAATGTATGCCATCCCCCTCAGTCCTGTGTGTGTGGATGCACATTTTAGTCTTGGGGCTCGCCTGTGGGGCTAAAAGGCGCACATTAGACCGTGCGGTAAGACATCAGGAAACGATCATAGATCTTGTGCGATGTGAGAAGAAATTGAGCGAGTGGCTAGATCTCTCCTTCCTTTCATTTCCCTCTCCTTGAGTGAATGAGTTTCCTATTTTCCTCTCAAACTCATGCACGGGCACCCGGCCTTGCCTGGGAGCCAGTCCATGAGGCTTGGCTAGGCCAACCCTTTAGTGCAAACAAGAAATCAAGGCTCAGGTCACCGGTTCATCGTGGCTTGGGGCGTGTGTTGATGGTGGATAATGTCAACATTTTATATTTGAATAAACAAGAGAAATGGTTCAAGTATAAGAATATACATAGGTCTTGGGTTTAAACTGACAAATTCCATGAGTTTTGGTGAATCTCTGTTTTTCGCAGGATTATTCTAGAAAATGTAGGAAGGGGGGACCTAATTGAGAAAATGGACGAAAATTGATCGCGACGAAGGATATACTAGAAGACTATAGAAGACACCAGAAGGCACGGGAATGAACAGGAGGATAAGACACCGCCAGGTGGGGCCAGCCGGCCCCACCCTTGTGCCACCTGGCCCCCTATGAGGGGATTCCTCCATGAGCTTCAAGAGTATTCCTCCACCGCCTCCTAGGATGCATCTCCACCCTACATCGAAGTCAGTTTGATGCAAGGGCTCACGTTCAACCCCCAGGGCTATGTAAGGACCCCTGCACCCCCCTGAAGCATCAAGTACTCAAGCTATGTAGTTGAAGATCAATTCATCTAGAGCCAACCCTAGTTCCTTAGAGTTCCTCTAGATTAGAGCTTAGGCTAGTTAGATTAGGTCTAGAGGGAGATCAAGCAACACTTGGATTCCCGACGTTGGCAAGAGCATGGTTCGGTATATCTCTTGTACTTTACTCTATTTCTTTATTTTATTGAGATTATATCGTTGCTACTATGTTTATGTCAACATTAAGCTTTATATCATTTATGTCATTGAAAGCAATGTTCACTGTTTGCTCTAGTTTTATATTCCGTGTAGCTAGATTATGGAAACCATGCATAAGATCATATAGTGCTCACCCTACAGGATCATGGGTGAGTGATATACATTATGTGAGCGCTGTGCTTAGATATTTGTTTATCTGCGGATGCCCTTATATGCCAGGACATGTGGTAGATCGTGTAGGTGACAGCTGCATTGAGTCCTTTGCAGTCCATCCCCCGTGTATATTGATGTTGGTAGAACCCGGTCTCGAAGGAGAGGAGGACTTTGCTTCCAACTTTCCTAAGTTGATGTTCCTTATGTGGCACAATTTGGCTATGATCACTAGATATAATTAATTAGACTAAGCATTTGACATGTTAGCAAGACTACCTAGGAATTATCTTTTTAATATTCTAATTGGACTTAACCTATTGTTTAACTAGAGTGCTCTGAGTTACTATTTATTTATCATGATGATTGATCAAGTACTTATCATTTATATATCTTTATTTATTATCTTGTGACTTATCCCTGTTTTGAGTAGAGTATATGATATTGGTTCATTCTCTCATGCATATTCATAAATTATCAATACTATTGTAGTCATACATTCCAAGTGGTAGAATTATAAACTGACAACCTGGTAATACTCTAGGTAAAATACTACAATGGTATAATTATCTGTCCGCTTGCATAATTCTTTTCATTCTTATCATTATATTCTTTTTAGTCATATGAAATAATAGATTCCTATTTAGTGTTATTCTTGTAATAATGCTTGATAGAACCAACAAACATTTCTATGTTCCTCACTAGGGATGACAACATAGTTTAATATTAGAGATGAGGGTTAATTGATAGGTGGCTACTGTAATAGTGACAAGTTAATAATTACTATATCATTTCTGGCATCATTGCTATATGTAGGAGTAATTATATTTTTAGTAGTGGTGCTAAGAAATACCAACAAGCATTTTTGGCGCCGTTGTTCAGAAAGGTACTTAACTTAGGAAGTATTGATAATTTTATGTAACTACTGAGAAGAAAAAATTACCATTGATCTCTGCTCATAACAGGTTTACCCTTGTTTTATCTACTTGTGTATCTTATGCAGGGTAATGTATGCATAATCTTCTAGAGAACTTTGTTAATGATCTAGAAGCATTACTCAAGAAGACTAGATCTAAACTTAAGAAGGTTCAGAAGAAGTTTGACACCAGAGTTTGAGGCTATGGCACAGAAGACTCTCCGTGAATTTTATGCTCCGACAACAGCAAATATTCATACTAGACCTGAAGTCAATGTTGGAGACAATGGATTCGAGCTCAATCCTGCACTCATCACTATGGTGCAAGCTAATCAGTTTTGTGGAAAGGCTCATGAAGATGCAAGTGCACATTTACAACTCTTTCTAGAGATTTGCAACATGTTCACTATCAAGGGAGTACCTAGAGATGCTATTTTACTCTACCTTTTCCCATTTTCACTATTGGAGAAAGCTGAGCAGTGGTTCTATGCAAATAGAGAGAAACACACTACATGGAATATCTGCTCAACTGCTTTCCTAGCCAAGTACTTTCCCACAGGCAAGACCAATGCTCTATGCGGGAAAATTTCAAGCTTTCAACAACAACCTGATGAATCAATTCCCGAAGCTTGGGAATGCTTTCAAAATTACATTGCAGAATGTCCTCATCATGGGATGGAGAATTGGTTGTTATTGTAGATTTTCTATCATGGGCTAAACACTAGCACCAGTGAGACCATTGATGCTGCTACTGGAGGTGCATTCTTGTCACTCAACCTCGCAGATGCAACATCACTTGTTGAGAAGATGGCTTCCAATAAGAGCTAGAATGAAGAACGTGTTCAACCTTGTAAGAGAGGAGGAGGTATGCATCAACTCAAAGATGCTGACTGCCAAGGTAGATCTGCTGATCAAGAGGCTCGAAGATCAAATGGGTAAGAAGAAAGAAGTCATACACATTCATGATTCTCACATGACTTGTAAAGAGTGTGGAGACACTGGGCATTCAGGGAGCAACTGCCCTGAACTTCAAGAGGATGTGAACTACATCAACAACAATAACAACTATCGTCCTCAGCAAAATCAAGGATGGAATCAACAACAGAGGCCAAACTACCAAGGTAACTTTTAAGGTAATAATTACAATGCTTCAAATCAACCACCTTTGAGAGATGTAATTGCTGGTCAATCTAGATTGTTAGATCAAATAACTAGAAAGGTAGCTTCTACTGATAAAACTTTAGAAACTATAAGCACTAGAATGGATGCATTTGCTTCTGCCATTAAGAATTAGCATAGTTTTAATAAAATGATAGGATCACAATTAGCTCATCTAGCAGCTGTTGTTCCTCCATTGGAAAAAGGTAAGATTCTAGGCCAACCGGAAGATTTAGAAACTATAAATCTTGTCGATATTTACAATGCAGCCAATTATTACATCGAACCACAAGAAGTGAAGTGGATTAATTACACACTTCTCGACAAGAAAGGCGATCTAGGGAGACCAGTCATTCCAATCTCCATAGGATGTCATATTTTCTAGGAAGCTATTTATGATTTTGGCGCAAGTGTCAACATCATGCCCATGGTAATTTATGATAAGATTTAGAAGATCCTTTGTTGTACACAAATATGTATTTATAGCTTGTAGATCAAACACTGTGCTACCCTGAGGGAGTTCTTGAAGATGCTATCATCAGAGTAGGACAATCATATGTTCCTATAGACTTTGTGGTTGTGGACACAGGAGGAGATGAGAAATCACATATCATTTTGGGCCGACCATTCCTATGCACCATGAAGGCCATCATTTATGTGAAGCATGCCAAGATTGTTTTCACTATTAAGGACAAGAAAGAGAAGTTCTCATTCAGGAGCCGGATGCTGCACACACCTGCACAACCTCATGCGCCATACAAGAGAGATGAACCAATGACAATCAAAAAGAAGAAGAAAAATCCTAGAAGCTGGAGGAAGAACAAGGCTAGCCAGGAACAAGAAGAGACTGTCAAGATGGTCGACACAATCCAATCAGAGTATGAAAGTTTGCTCGCTCCGCCATTCCTAGCCAAGAAGGATGATCCTGGAGTACCGACAATTGAATGCTTAATCAATCAGGAAGTTTTCCATAAGACCTTCTGTGATATTGGATCAGGTGTCAACATAATGTCAAAGGTAATATATGAATATTTATTTGGTAATGAACCCTTGTAACCTACATATATGCAGTTGCAGATGGTAGACCAATCAGTTCGGTTCCCAAAGGAAATAGCGAAGGATGTCATTGTACAAATCCAAGATCGTTATGTTCCTGCTGATTTCATGGTCCTAGACATGGGAGTAGAAGACAAAGAGACTCCCATTATCTTGGGAAGACCGTTTCCCAACACCACCAACACTGTCATCTACATTGGATCTAGATAAGTCTACTTCTAATTCCCAGATGGAAAGGTACACTGTTACTTTAATAGTTATACTAATTATGAATAGCCCAAGAAGAACCGCAATAGGAGGAGACGTCGATCTCACCATCAAGCAACCCAACCCTTGAAGGATGGATGGGCAAATTACCTAGGAGAAGTATCAAGGTATGAAGACCACTAGAATGAATGGGACACTCAAGACAAGAAGATTGAGGAGCCTATTAATTAAGAAGCTGCACAACCAGATTATGCTACATAGACCACTCAGGTATGAAGAAAGAAGACAACATCAACATCAATGCCACAAGAAGAGCAAGCATCTGATTCTTCTTCGGGATCAGATGATGCACCTAAACAATAAGTACTTACTCCTACCTAGTTCTGTCCGGAGGACTATTAAATTTCGTACCCTTGTCATGAGGTAATAATGGTAATTATCCATATTTACATTGCATGAATTATTTTTTCTATTAGCATATTAACTTTTTTGCTCTAGCATTACATTTAGATTATTTCCACTTTAGGTCGGAAAAGAAAATAAAAATATTTTATAATGTTTTAATCTGTCTCTACATATAAAAAGAAAATAAAAATATTTATTTCATCATTGCACCATAAAAGTTTGAAGCCCCATGTGAGTACTTATGGTGATCCTGTAGGGTTATTCACCATGGTGGCATAAAAATAAAAATATGTTGCATACATATTTCTTTTTTCATTATAAATAGAAAATCACAAAAAGATGAAAGTCAACATCCTATCAAAGTTCTGTCAATTTATGAGTCTATCTTAAGCAATAAGATCAGTCAATTGCTAATAGCTGACTGCTAACCCCTTGTCATAACAAAGCTTTGAGTTTTTGGTGTTCTTGTTGAAGTATATTTTGTAGGATGTCACTTTGAGTAAGTTTATTTGGTGGTAGACACTACACTCTGTTGGAATAAGAAGGACTGCCACTGACTAGCTCGCTCTAAAGATTTCTTAATTTCCAACCATGACAACATTCAGCTTGGGGGAGGAGCATTTTCCTATGTATCTAGCTAAGTATTTCTTTCCTGTTTAGTTATTATGTTTGAGTTTGTTTTCTATCTAGTTAAAAGAAATAAAAATATAAATAACAATTCAAAACCAAATAAAAATTGTTCTAGCTAGTTATATATATTAAGGTGTGATCTTAAACTTTGAAAACAAAACAAAGAGTGTGTTTAGATTTTTCCTGTTTTAAGAGTCATAAAATGTTGATAATAGAAATAATGAATAGAGCTCAACTGTAATTCATTTTTAGTACCTAACATTCAGATTTGAATTCTCCTAAGTATTGATTTGATAAAAGAATTTGCTCTGAACCAGAAATTTGTGGGAGTATATGCTTGAGCTAAGTCTGGAGAATTGAGGGATATGATATAAGAAAGTCTGAGCTGCTATTTATCTTGTTCCTAATGATACTAGAGTTATGGAGATTTATCTTTTGAAAACTTTAAAACTTATATGATGAGCTCTTGTATGACAAAGCTTGAATTCCTACCAAAGGCCAAATATGATTAGAATAGGAAACCTTCTACTTATATGCTGCTTGCTTTGCATTGAGTTTGGTCAAGCTTTGTTGATGCCTTACAAGAAGTTTGTCATGCTCTTAAAATCAAGATCACATACATATGATCCACATATGCACTATTCCTACACTGGGAGTAGGCGCACTCATTTGTTTCATCTAGATCCACCTAAAAATGTTTTGCTCTTACACTAAGAGTAAACACCCAAAAATATACCCTATAGGACAGCCCCAAATAAATGCTCAAAATTCTTGTTATTATCTCTTCAAAGTTTTGTTGCAGAAAGATGCATGTGGCTATGCAAAAGTATTGAAAAAAAGAAGAGAAGAAAAAAGTATGAAAAAGTGGACAAGTGTCCAAGAGAATAAAACAATGGGTCCTCTGATGCCCGCCTGAGAAAAAAATAGAGATGAATAAGGTAGCCCATGTTTTTTTTGCAAAGTATTCTTCAATTATCAAGAGAGGTATGTTTTTAAAGAGCAGTAGTAGAATTCGAATTAGCCACCATATACACCTATCATATATCCACCATATTCCATACACATGCACATCTTGATTTCATTGTATGACTTAACTCTCTTTGGATTTATTGTTTGACTTTAAAATATATGAATTGCAAGTATGCTCTGTTTATGTTTTCTCCACTCCTATGAGCTCCACATAAGCTTTAGTTGTAGAAGAGGAAGGCATAATATCATTAGTGCCTTGGTGAGGATCCACAAATACTACATATATTGAGAGATTTGAGAGTGTCACACAATTGAAGCTTTGAGTTTTATTTTGAAAACCTACAAAACTTTAGAATAATGGTTGAGTGAAGAGCTAGAGACATAGTGCTTGACTTGATTGTTCTGTCTTTCAATTTCTCAAGACCCAAGTAAAGGCTATGAAGCTCCATGGTTGAAGGTAATATGAGTAAGTTTGAAAGTTAAATCAGAATCGAGAGTAGAATTTTTGTTTGAATGCATGTGTGCTTTCTAGAGTTATCTCAATAATTTTCTACAAATCTCAACATGTTCAAGTTCTTTTCCAAGTTTGCTAAGTTTGGCTTTGCTAAGATACTAGCAAAGGGTAAGCTTGGGGAGGTTGTTGACGGTGGATAACGTCAATATTTTATATGTGAATAAATAAGAGAAATGGTTCAAGTACAAGAATATACATAGGTCTAGGATTTAAACTGACAAATTCCATGAGTTTTGGTGAATCTTTGTTTTCGCAAGATTATTCAAGAAAATGTAGGAAGGGGGACCTAATTGAGAAAAAGGACGAAACTTGATCACAATGAAGGATACACTAGAAGACTATAGAAGACACCAAAAGGCATAGGAATGAATGGAAGGATGAGACGCCACCAGACCCCCTGTGAGGGGATTCCTCCATGAGCTTCTGGAGTATTCCTCCACCGCCTCCTAGGATGCATCTCCACTTTTTGTCGAAGTCGGTTTGATCTAAGGGCTTGCCTTCAACCCCTAGGTATATATAAGGACCCTTGCACCCCCAAAAGCATCAAGTCATCAAGCTATTCAGTTGAAGATCAATTCATCCAGAGCCAACCCTAGTTCCTCAGAGATCCTCTAGATTAGAGCTTAGGCTACTAAGATTAGGTCTATAGGGAGATCAAGCAACGTTTGGATTCCCGACGTTGGCAAGAGCGTGGTTCGATATATTTCTTGTTCTTTACTCTATTTCTTTATTTTATTGAGATTGTATCGTTGCTGATATATTTATGTCAACATTAAGCTTTATATCATTTATATCATTGAAAGCAATGTTCATTGTTTGCTCTAGTTTTATATTCCATGTAGCAAGATTATGGAAACCATGCACAAGATCGTATAGCGCTTGTAACACCCCAATTGTTTGGCTTCCACATTTGCACTTGCATTTCATAAACATGAGCATCATTCATCTCACTCATGCATTTGTTTGAACTGCAACATGAGTATGCAACATACTAAATTGTGCTTGTTTCATATTTGCTGGCTTATGAAATGTGGTTGGTGCAACATGTAGATGTAACATGAGTGTCTGATACATTGAATCAGGGCAATGTTGTTAGCATAGCATGACAAGTTTAATTGTTGCAATAAGGGCTTGAAACATATGCAACATGGTAGTGAAACATTTTGGAGGAAATGCTTGTTTTGCTTGTTTCCACTTATGTGACACTTGGAACTATGTGTAGCCAATGTGTAGAGTGGTTAATTATGTCCTATAATACCTTAACTACACTTAGGATAATTAGTGGAACAATATTCATGTTGGCCAAAATGACCAAATTGCCCTCCTAAGTGATGTTGACTAGGTTTTGACCTCTAGAGTGCTTTCGTTTGACAGTTCATGAAGTCTAGCTTAGATATCTTGCATGGAGGTGCACCCTTAAACAAATTTGTAGAAAATTTGTTAGGGAACAAAATTTGTAATATGGCCATCTCATGAAAATGACCATAACACCCTCAAAAATGGTCCACAAGTCAGTCAAGGCGACTGTTTTGGGACTTAGCAAATTTTGGCTAAGTCAAATACAATGATAGTTTCAAAGTACCCATCTTTGGAGTCTTATAGCTCTCAAACCAAGTGTCACGGAACCGCCCAAATTATAAGAACAAAAGTACAAAAACAATCGCTGGAGCAATTAGATTCCCGTACTTAAGCCCTTATAACTCCGGTAGTCCAATGAAATCATGAGGGATTTCAAACCAACCAACGTACAAGCCAAAATCATAGTGGTTCAACATAACAAGTCACATGCTACATCCATTATTACAAGTAATTCAACATAGATCGGAGTTCCACAGAGTTAATACAACTCAAGTTCAAAAGTAGCGGAAGCAAAGTAGTTTGAAACTAATATCATCTTAATTCAAATACATGCCAGTACCAAGGTCAATTTCCAACAAAAGCATGAGATATAAGATAGCTCAGATGGGTCATGCCCATGACCACACTCCGCCACTACAGCAGGAGCCATCCAATTCTTGCAGTAGCCATGATACATCACAACCTGCAACAAGTGGGAATAAACCCTGAGTACGAGAAGGTACTCAGGTAGACTTACCCGTCATAAACCAGAAATAAATGACACCAAGGAGTATGCAAGGCTTTTATAAGGTGGACTGGCTTGACTTGTTTGCAGAAAAGCATCAGTTATCATCTATGAACCATTTAAAATATAAGCATCAACTTAATTATACCTGATTAATCTAAGTAAGCACCTATGCTAGAGCAATCACTTGATTAACTATTAACATCAAAGGTTACCATCTTAGGTTTAGCATTTCCAACATCATCCACATAACCATCCGTGTTCCATCATTATTACTACAATGCCGTATCTTGAGTCAAGTGCTCACTATCCAAGAGCGATGGTGATTCGAATCGATTCCTAACCAGCTGGTGATTTATTCCTCACACAAACCACACTCACCAATCAAGTGAGCTACAGATCACCAATGACAAGATTCTGGTAAACGTCATAGGATAAACTAGGGCCATAGTACCCAGGGACCGCCCGACTGCCAGGATGCACCTTTGGCTTACTCTTCGCGTCCCTATCATACTCCCTTCAGCACCAGTACGCGCACCAGTGTAGGTCCTAGCCCGAATCATGTCACTAGCTTCGTGATCGAAAGGTACTTTATTCGGCCAGCTAAATGTGAGGCATGCGTTCAACATGACAAGAGGGACGAGCAATGATCGGTCCTTAATTGACACAGATAGAAAACTAACAGCACCCAGAACCCTGTCTAGTTGCTTCCAACTTTTCCGTTCGGTCTCCAATTATCCATCAACACATGGTTAATTCCAGGGTATCATGCTTTTCATAGCTAAATTCTCTCAGTAACCACCTATAATTGTAGGTGACTGGAAATCACCGATTGCTACTGGTCTAAGCAAGGCTAAGTAGTTATGCGACCCTAAACCTAGAAGGGTATTAGGATATCACAAGGTAGACAAGGATGATAATAATAAATGCATCAACGGTTTCACTCAACTCCTATAACTTAATGCAACAATATATATAACATATAAATTTAATTGCTTTTATAAAGTAGGAGACTTATGATGCTCTAGGGCTTGTCTGGGATCGAACACTTAGGTTAGTGTTTGACAGATGACACTCGCTTGGCGAGCATCTCCTATCCCGACAGTTGCGGATCCGTGAGGTGGAAGGCGATTGGCTGCCTGGGCTGGGCGGCCGCCCCTAGGGCTGGGTGCCCACCCCTCTCACAGTGACAGGTGGGTCCCACCTCCTAGGGTTTGGCTTCTTGAACCTTCTAGATTATACTTTTTCCATACGTGGCCCTTTCTCTCTATGTAAACCTGATATGTGGGCCATCTTTGATTATTTTCAGCTGACACCCTGCAGAAATAGATATTCACCAAAACTCGTGGAATTCTGTCAGTTAAACACCTAGTCTATGGTGGTAATTGACTTTATAACATTCTTTTATGTAAGTTGACGGTTAAAAATGATAGTTAACTACCGTCAACAGAGAGTATGCAACTATTCCCTACCTGGCACGCTAACTATCAGTGTTTTATAAACCAGACTAGTAAATTTATATGATTATCGTGCTGCTCTAGAAAGACGATGGTAGCATCGAAAAGACTAGATTTATACTAGCTTAGGTTAGAGCCCTATGTCCAGTCTCAGAGATGATCAAGTGCATGTTCCAAGCTTGAATGCTCTGAAGTTCTTACAATGGGGGTGCAAGAATGGTGGAAAAGGTAGGAAAGCTAGAGCTAGGAGATGAACTACCTAAAAGGAAGCTTCAGGAGTCTGGAGCTTGTGAACAATGTGGAGATTCAGAATGAATTCAATCCCCTTCAGAAGGATGCCCTGACTGCCCTTATATAGAGTCTGGGGCCATAGCATGTACAAAGAAGAAGGTTCTCTCGATTGAGGGGTCATGAGCCTGAGGAAGGGGCCTAGCTAATTGGCTTGTAAGCTATGCCATCTTGTGGAGTACATCTGGGCATGGTTGTCATCATAGTCTTTTGCCCACATCACGGGAAAGTGTGGCGTGGTGCTACTGTGCTGATCATGATGGCACTGTAGGCACGATGGTGGTTCGCTAGCCATCCTATGTGATGTGGTCTCCATTGTGGCCTTTGTCATTGCCTCCTGTTCTCCTATGAGCGCCGTAATGGAGTTGGAAGCCGCCCCCAGGTCATCGATCACCTGGTTAGTCTTGCATAGTTGGTGGCCATGATCTGGGCTTAGAGGTCATGGCTTGCATCGACTTGGATGGCCTCTAAGTCAAGGACTCCATCATAGATCCCATCCCACAGTGGGTAGAATCGTACATGTGTCTTGTTGGATCGTATTTGGATGGCATGTCACCGTACTGGCAGTCATGGCCATGTAGTGTTGTCTTGTCCGTACTGCGTGGCATAGGGATGCGTCTGATAGGACCAAGGTGACTATTGTCCCCTCGGTCCTTGTGGTGTCACTGCGGCGTGTCCACTCTTGTCACAGCAGGCGCGCTTGGCTAGGCTCGACCTCTCTCCATTCCTCCTAGGGGTCAGAATGGTAGAGCGTTCATGGATCCTTGTGTGACTCTTGGCTAAGGTAGAGAGGAGGGGTCATGGCTAACTCTGTCCTTGGCATCTACCCTGGTCCGCTTGGCTTAACTAGGCCTCGGTCGTTTGAGGTTTCACTAGTCGGTATTTCATGGGCCGCTTGGCCTGCTAACTAATCGTTGCCTTGCAACACCCAAGGATCGTAACCCTGACATTCTTGTTATGAGAAATATCAAAAGCTTGCTTATTCTTGTTTAGCATATGAACCTCTATGATCAATTATTCATGCAATATTCTTGTTTATACTAGATCTATGCTACAGTGATGGTTTGGTGCACCTTTGGGTTTTGTCGATCCGTAGGGTCGAAATCCCAGGGGGACTTGGGCTGTTTTCATATACACTGGCATGGTGCTCGGATATACAAAGAACCAATAAATATGACTATGCTCCACAATTGAGAGGTAGGCGGCAAGTGGTGACAGCCCTGTCCATCCCGACTATGCTCCATGATTGAGAGGTTGGCGGTCTTTATCGATCAAATCCAACCGCCAATTAAGTGACAAAAAGGGGAGAAATTAGCAAACTTAGTCACATATGCATTTACTATTAACCAAGTTCCACATGTATTTGGAGATTATTATTTTTGTGGGTCACAAACATAAATACATGTAGTTTTCACCAAAAGGTGCTTTCCAAACATTGATTTGCGCAAAAGAGACAAGGGAGATGTCCACCAAATCAAGCCAAATTGGGCGAGGCACCATGGGGCACTGACCCATGTCTAGCCCACAGTCCACCATGCAAAGGCGGTGGCAAGATGGCCTGGTCATGGATCGGTTGGTCCTAGGGGGTGGCCGGCCCCTTCCTAGCGCGCCTTAGCCTCATCTTTCTCTGGCGGTGGCATGGCTCCATGCTGAGTCGGTATCTCCCATACCCCTATGCTAAAGATAGATGGAAGCACCGCCTTAGCTCTAGTATAAAATGAGGGGCAACCCCCCTCTCTCAACACACACTCATCTTGAGCATTGCCTCACACACCTCACTCTTTAGTTGTAGCTTTTACTTTCTTAGTTGTTTAGAGCAAGGCAAAGCTTCTTTAGAGAGCTTGGATCCTTTGAAGAAGTGACTCTTGGGTATGAATATAATTATGAGTTCTTCCAAAGCTATGCTCTCATATTACATTATAGTCATACTTATGAACTAGAGTATGGTTTTTGTGTTATGATCATGATATATGAACTAGTGTAGAGTTTATATCTCATGAGAGGAGCACATTTAAGTTTATGCTTAACCAATCATATAACTTGTATAACTGGAATTAGAGTAAAGTTGAGGTGGTGGTTCATCATGTCGTCAGGTGTGCCCAAGTTTTTTACCTGTCGATCTGTAGGGTCAGGGACCTGAGGGAATTTGGGTAGTTTCTGTATACGCAAGCGAGGTGCTTGGGTATGGAGAGACAGGTGATGGCATTGTCCCTTTCCATGGTAGAGGAGTAGACGGCAGGTGGTGATAGCCCTGTTCATCCCTTGTACTCCCCCATGTTCGACTGGGGTGTAGGAGTCTAAATTCTCACATGAGGCTGCTAGCAGACCAGTACTCTGTGGCCTCTCGACCAACTTCACACTTAGCTCTAATACTAATTATATAATTAATTATATAATTTGTATGATTATCAACTTATCTTTGTATGACTACACTAGACCAATGCCTGCTCAACTTAGGACTGTTATTTATTCTTTCTTTTCTATTTTATCCTTGAGGAATGACAAGTGTGCGTCCACTATCTTAAATATATCATTCTTACCCCTGTTATAAACAATTGGTGTACTTGCAAGCATTATTATTCAAGTTCATATTTATACTAGACTCTTAATCAATGCCTTCCTTTGGGAAAATATAAATGGACGATACCCTAAACTACACCCAAAACACTAATACCTAGAGGGGGTGTAATTCTGGGTGAAATGCTACAATGACAGCTCCGTGCGCTTGTAGATAAATATCTAAAATTGTTAAGGAACTATCAAGGATGTACTTAGTAGCACTAGTTAATAGTGAAGTTGCTAAATAATACCAACTATCATTTCTAGCACCATTGCTAAGGATGGATTCAAACCCCACACTAGTAGAGGTGCTAAGAAATGCCAACAAGCATTTCTAGCACCGTTGTTGAGGATGGATTCAAACCCCATACTTAGTAGAGGTGCTAAGAAATGCCAACAAGCATTTCTAGCGCCGTTGCCGGGGAAGGCATTTTAATTAAAGAATCTAGTAGAACATGTTCATGATAATATGCATGTATGGTAGCCATTGTTTATGTAGGCTAACTTTGCTTGTTTTCTCCTATTGTGGATGAAAACAGGGATAGTGTAACTACATTGACAATTCGGAGGCGCTCCTAAGGAGGAAAGGTCGCTTGCCGCTTCTTCCGCCACTCCTCCAATAGTCGAACCAGATGAACCCGCACCATCCACTACTCCAAGCATGGTCAAGACACTCCGTGACTATTCCACCCCATTGTTGCCAACGTGTCCATTGTGCTAGTTATCAACACTAGGAATGAAAACTTCAAGCTTCACACCAGCCTCATCACAATGGTGCAGGCGAGACAATTCCATGGCTTGCCTAGTGAGGACACAAACGCTCATCTCCAACACTTCCTTGAACTGTGCGACACGATCGTCATCAAGGACGTTGCACCGGAGAGCATCAAGCTCCACTTGTTTCCCTTTTCTCTTTTAGGAAAGGCGAAGCAGTGGTTCTACGAGGAGAAGGAAGCTATCAAGACGTGGGAGAAATGTTCCACGACATTCCTCGCCAAGTTCTTCCCTATGAGCAAAACTAACGCTCTAAGGGTAAGAATTTCGAACTTCCAACAAAGCTCCATGGAAACCATTCCTAAGGTGTGGGAGAGGCTATAGGACTACATCCAAGCATGCCCGCACCACGAGATTAAAAACTGGTTAGTGCTCCAAAATTTTTATGATGGATTAATACCTATGTCTAGGGGCCATATCGACGCTGCTGCTGGAGGTGCCTTCCTTTCCCTCACCATTGATGGAGCTACAGAGCTCATCAGTAAAATGGTGACAAATCAAAGCTAGGGGAGGAAAGGAAAACACAAAAAGGTATGCATACCCTAAAAGAGGCGGACATGCTTACCACAAAAATAGATTTATTGCTGAAATGACTAGGAGAACAAGCCAGAAAAGGAAGCCATGATGGGTACTGTCCAGGCCATGGACTCAGACATGACGTGTGAGGTCTATGGGAATGTTGGCCATTTGGGGAATGATTGCCCCGAAACCTAAGAAGAAGTTGACCTTATCAACAACGGGTTTCACCAACCAGGTAATAACGGGTGGAATAACCAATCCTGCCTGCAAGGTAATTCGAACTACAACTCTAATTACAATTCGAATCAACCGTCTTTTAAAGAATTGGTTTTAGGCCAAGTAAAAATTAATGAGAATATCACTAAAAAGTTTATGCATAATGATAAAATGCTTGAAAATATAAATTCTCAAATTGAAAGTTTATCCTTCGCAGTGAAAAACCAATTAAGTTTTAACAAAATGATAGAAACTCAAATTTCATAAATAGCGGCTGCTATTCCGGCCAACCACTCGGGGCAACCCAAAAGTGTAAATACGGCCATAGACCAATGAAGGAGGTGTCCGACAGACTAAAAACATCGAACTCTTGCCGAAGGTAAATCGGTAATTATCTTTAAAATTAATAATATTCGAAATAAGTACTCATAGAATTTTAAAATTTGAATTATTATGTCAAAAATAAAATCCTAAAAAATCTTATAAAAATCATTTTCAAAATAAGAATAATTTATTTTCACTAGCTATCATTTTTTTAATTTTTAAAGAAAAAAGGGTAATAAGAATTTGTTGGAAAATTAAAAATGAGCAAGCTGTTGGGAATCTGGACGAAACCCCAATGGTCTTGAGTTTTAATTAGCCGTTGGCTGCATCTGCCAAAAGGCAGGCCGGGAGGGCCCACCACTGGAGTGGTCGATCCTAGGGAGTGGTAGGCCCATGTAGGTGACCATTGGCTTTCTCCTATGGATAGCAACCCATGATCGTTGCTCCTTGTCCAGAACTGACATGCCTCACACCTATAAATACACGGGGTGGCTGGGAGAGCTCTTCACCTCTCTCATGCTCTCGCATTTTCACTCTCTCACTCGCTCACTTGCTCTCAAGTTTCCTTCAAGCAATTTCCAACCAGTTTTAGTGCAAGAAAGCTCTGCAATAATTCCACGCTCAAGCTAGTTCTTGGGGTCACCAATTTGTTTTTGTGCTAACCTTTAACCCGCGCTCGAGTTTTCGCTTGTCGTTGTGTCTCACCATGGGTAGGTTCGGGAAGGCCATCGCTGGTGCTATCAAGAAGGTCACAGGGTCAAGCTCTAAGCACTCCTGTGCAAGCTAAAGCTCATGCTACACCGAGCGTGAAGAAAGCCCGATGCAAGAAGATGAAGAAAACGAGCCGACAGAGGAGCAAGGGCAATCGGTGGTGGAAGAAGACGAGCCCTACCTCGACTTAGAGAGAGGCCGAGAAATGGATGCCTACCACCTTATCAAGGATCGCGAGTTCGAGTCCACGCCAATGTATGACCCCGCACTTCTCCAAGCCATAGGTATGGACATTTAAATCACCTCCATTTGGCAAGCCATTGGGTGGGAAGAAATTGATCCCCTTTTCGAAGAAGGTTCTCGTCTCTTAACCATTCAATTCTTATGCTCACTAAAAGAAATCAACAATGGGATCACCTTCCTCTTATATGAGGTGGAATATTTTTGCACTTGGAGAGAGCTTGCTAATCACATAGGTTTTAATCAAAGGTGCCAAATTGAGTTAGACCATGCTGTGAGAGGATTTGATCGCCATAAATTTTGGAATGAAATTTTGGGACAAGTTGTAGATGGAAAATTCTCACCTATCAACATGGACATCCAACACCCCACTTTGAGATTCATGCATCATTGGATTGCAATGACTATATTCTCTAGGCAAGATATTCGAATTGTGCATAATGCTGAAATGAAAGTAATTTATGCTATGATTAGAAAGATTAAAATTTCTCCTATCAAAAAAATGTTTAACTATTGGCTAGAAGTAATAAAGACATTCACCACTACTTCAGTAACATGCACATCTATGGTTACCCACATTGCCAATGGTGTTGGTGCACTACAAAATCAGCAAATAGAATCATCACAAACCTGCACCTTAGCATCGACGAGCATTATTTGTTATAAGGACATCATTTGAAACATAATCCTGCTAGCGAAATTGTGTTTTGTTTCTCGGGATGTACAAACAAGATCTAGTTACCTAACCTAGGACTTCATTTATACAATTCCCCTACACTAACCTTCCCTCTTGTTTCACAAGAGGAGGCCCATAGAAAGTCTATATCTGGTAGGGTGACAAGAAGTCGAATGAGAAATGAAGCAAGCAGTTCAAGGACGCAACCACAACAGCCATAGCCTATTCCTGCTGCACCCCAGATGTTCCATCTATGGATGTTCCCAACTAGGCAAGTATTAGGGTTCACCTTCCTGCATCACCCCAGTTGGGAGCACATCCTATAGACACACGAAGCAGGAGGATCAGGGACGGTGCACTTGTCTAACTCTAAGGGACTCCCTCTACCTGTGCCACCACAATAGTCTGTTTCAGGATGGGAGGACCTCAGCACTCATCTTGAAGGGAGGGAAATCCACACCGGTGAGATCCACAATATGCTTCATACTCATGTGCAGGATTCAACCCAATGGCACCACCAACAACAGCAACAAATGGCACACATACAAGTAATGATGCAACAACAACAAGAACGGTAGGCGGCCTATTAACGGTACATGGGATTCAAGCCCGGACCATATGATGATGAGTAAGCTTGGGGAAGGACCCCCGCAGAGGTAAGTAGGATCTTTTATTTTTCACATTTTAATCTTTGCATTATTTAATTTTTGCATTTATTAGTATTAAAAAAAATCAAATATGACAAAAGCAACAAAAATATCTTATTCCACTCCCATATGTGATTTAAGAATGTCTAGTTTCTCTCACGTTGAAATGATGAATAGTTGCTCTATCTATAATTCATTTGGGCCTAGACTATAATTTAGTATTCGCTAAGATTTAAGTTTGTTGGTTAAAATATCTCATCCTAAAACTTGAAACTTGTGGGTTGCAAAAGCATGATCCTTTTCTAAGTTGTTGCAATTTATGATATGGTAAATAGAATACGCCATGACTTTATTCTAAGAGAAACTTGACATCCGGAGTTTTCTTTTTAAAATGCTAAAATCAAAGGTTCCTCAATGATTATTCCTACCATGGCCATATGACACATTCAAATGCAAACCCTAGTCATATGCTACTTGAATTTACATTGAGTTTTGTTAAATTGTTGTGACCCTTGTTGAGATTCTCATCATGCACCCATGATCAAGATTCACATACACCCACAAATAAAATGCTAACTCTTACACTAAGAGTTGCGCAAAAATATATTTCCATCCACCTAAAAAAAATACTCCAACTTTTTGTCATGAGTCTTTCTCTCAAAAGTTTTCATATGCCAAAAGAAAAAGTATGGGGCTATGCCAAAAAAAGAGAGAAGAAAAAAAGAGAGACATATGAAGCTCTCACAATAGAAAAATGGAATACATGAAGGTTCCAAAAGTGTTGAAAAAAGAGAGATAGCCCATACTTCTAAGGCAACATTAAAAAGAGAGAAAGTCATAATCAATGGAGTGCCAAAAATATTGGGATTAGAAAATATTCCACACACTCGCACATCTTGATCAAAGTGTATGACTTGCATCTCCTCAGATCCGGTTTTTGACTTGACAATATATGTGGTGCAAGTATGCCTTTCATTCATACCTACCCAAAACTCTACTCAAAGCCTTTTAGAGATAGGATGAAAAGAAGGCAAAACAATCAAATGCCTTGGTGAGGAACATATACATTGAGCGATTGAGTGAATCATTTGAGGAACTTACATTTTATTTTGCAAAACTCATAAAACCTCTGGATAGAAGGTTGATCAAAGGTTGAAGGATTGGTAATTATGTTAAAACTGTTCTATCTTGCAACCACCTAACACTTGGAAAAGCAATAAGCCCCACAGGAATTAAGTTAATAGGGTGGATAGAAGTCCAACTTATTTAAATTGAGGAAGAATACATTGTTATAGGCATGGCACTTGTGAATTATATTTGGCATTGTAGCAACTACTGATCAACAACCAATAACTTAGCTATTTGCTGGGGATGAGCAATGGTTAAGCTTGGAGGAGCTTGTTGGCGGTCTTTATCGATCAAATCCTACTGCCAATTAAGTGACAAAAGGGAAGAAATTAGCAAACTTAGTCACATATGCATTTACTATTAACCAAGTTCCACATGTATTTGGATATTATTATTTTTGCAGGTCACAAACACAAATACATGTAGTTTTCACCAAAAGGCACTTTCCAAACACCAATTTGCGCAAAAGAGACAAGGGAGACGTCCACCAAATCAAGCCAAATTGGGCGAGGCACCCCGGGGCACTGACCCATGTCTAGCCCATAGTCCACCATGTAAAGGCAGTGGCAAGATGGCCTGGTCATGGACTGGCCAGACATAGGGGGCGACCGGCTCCTTCCTGGCATGCCTCAGCCTCATCTTTCTCTGGCAGTGGCATGGCTCCATGCTGAGTCGGTATCTCCCATGCCCCTACACTAAAGATAGACAAAAAGCACCACCTTAGCTCTAGTATAAAATGAGGGGCAACCCCCCTCTCTCAACACACACTCATCTTGAACATTGCCTCACACACCTCACTCTTTAGTTGTAGCTTTTACTTTCTTAGTTGTTTAGAGCAAGGCAAAGTTACCTTGGAGAGCTTGGCTCCTTTGAAGAAGTGACTCTTGGGTATGAATAGAATTATGAGTTCTTCCAAAGCTGTGCTCTCATATTACATTTATAGTCATACTTATGAACTAGAGTATGGTTTTTGTGTTATGATCATGATATATGAACTAGTGCAGAGTTGTGTCATGAGAGTAGCACATTTAACTTTATGCTTAACCAATCATATAACTTGTATAAGTGGAATTAGAGTAAAGTTGAGGTGGTGGTTCATCGTGCCATTAGGTGTGCCCAAGTTCTTCACCTATCGATCCATAGGGTCAGGGACTCGGGGGAATTTGGGTAGTTTCTGTATACGCAAGTGAGGTGCTTGGGTATGGAGATATAGGTGATTGCATTGTCCCTTTCCATGGTAGAGGGATAGGTGGCATGTGGTGACAACCCTGTCTGTCCCTTGTACTCCCCCACGCTTGACTGGTGTGTAGGAGTCTAAATTTTCACATGAGGTTACTGGTAGACTAGTACTCGGTGGCCTCCCGACCTGCTTCACACTTAGCTCTAATACTAATTATATAATTTGTATGATTATCAACTTATCTTTGTATGACTACACTAGACCAATGCCTGCTCAACTTAGGACCATTATTTATTCTTTCTTTTCTATTTTATCCTTGAGGAATGACAAGTGTGTGTCCACTATCTTGAATATATCATTCTTACCCCTATTATAAACAATTGGTGTACTTGCAAGCATTATTATTCCAGTTCATATCCATACTAGACTATTAATCAATGCCTTCCTTTGGGAAAATATAAATGAATGATGCCCTGAACTACACCCTCAATGCTAATACCTGGAGGGGATGTAATTCTAGGTGAAATGCTCTAATGATAGATCTGTGCGCTTACAGATAAATATTTAAAATTGTTAAGGAACTATCAAGGATGTACTTAGTAGCACTAGTTAATAGTGAAGTTGCTAAGTAATACCAATAGTCATTTCTAGCGCCGTTGCTAAGGATGGATTCAAACCCCATACTAGTAAAGGTGCTAAGAAATGCCAACAGTATGGTGTAGGAGTCTAAATTGCCCTTTGCGCTTGCTTGTAGACCAGTGCTCGATTGCATCTGGGCTCTGGCTCGGGCCCACTTGATCACCCGGTGCGCCATCCCCTTTTGGGGGATTCAGTAGCAGTCCTCGATAGCCTCGGGCTAGTCTTCTTGGGCCAACATTATGTAGCCATAGGTTAGGGCACGGGGAGCCTACAGAGCTCATGCATGGGACCCTCATTGGGCCCACCGCTCAGAGGCTCTCGGCCCAACTCTAGGGAGGTGGTTGGATTTTTGGGGGTGCACTGCCTGAGCGCCCATCGATCGAGGGGTCAGGTTACTCCATTTGGGGAGCCAGCACAACCCTGAGGCGATCATGGGGCCTCCTTGTCAGTGGGCATGGTGGCTTCTAGGCATGTCCCTTCCACTGACATTCTACGCAGGTAGTTGATGGCGCCTAGGGTGTCACGGTTGGCGGAGGAGTTATGGCGTGCACTCCCGTGTCGTCCCATTTCATCTGGGAGATGGGACATCGGGCCACGTGGGAGCTAATCTGGTGGAGGAGAAGCTGTGGCACTTGGTGCGTGCGGATCCAGGCCATTGATGGTGATCGATGGGCCCAAGGAGAGTCGATCCCCTCATGTCCCATGAGGAGGCGTGCGCAGACTGGGTGGCGTGCTTGGGTCAGCTTCAAGGGGTCAGGCCGATAGGGAGGTGGCGATTCATCTTTGCCTTAGGTCCGGCAACCGCTGCCACGTCGTTCGATCACGCACGGGGTCCGTGGGAGCATGGCGGCCACCTCTCACAGAGTACTAAACTGAAGTCAAGGAGGCAGGGAGGGGGAGTTACCTTTGGTTCCCGGTGAAATCCTTCTCTTCCCAAAAATCTTTTGCCCTGCTCTCGTGCGTTTGCTCATTGCCACTGCTCTTCCCTTTGTCCCCATGGTAGAATGGGGTCCATAGAGGTCACCAAGGCGGACCTCAGGAAGATGGAGGAGGATGAGCTGGCACTGAAGGAAGTCCTAGCGGTTGGCTAGTGTCCCCCATCATTAGGGAGTTAGCACCAGCACTCGAGGATCTAGAGGTTGTCTCCTTCACCAATTTCCACCATCTGGGGATTGGCCTCCCACTGCGCTACTTTATGCATGGCCTCTTGTATTTCTATGACCTCCATCTCCATGACCTGACGTTGGAGGGGATCCTCCACATTGCAACCTTCATCACACTATGTGAGGCCTTCCTGGGGATCAAGCCCCACTTTGCACTATGGAGATGCCTATTCTGGGTGGTGCTATCGTTTCCTAGTAGTGCCTTTCTGGCAATGGGGGTTGCCCAGATCCAGGTGCGACCACATGCTGCTGGCCGGTACCTCACCCTCACTAACCCATCGGGCTTCGACAATGAGATGCATTGGAGGAGGAGCTAGTTCTACCTTCCTAACATGGTCTTGGTGCTCCCTTCCTTCTTAGAGGAGAGGTCGGTTAGCGTTGCCCCAGCTTCATGATGGTTGTTCCCCTTAGTGGAGGAGGCCATGGAGGTGCCTGCTGTCATGGGGGCCATTAGGGCCCTAAAGGAGCAAGGGCTAACTGGGCCGGTGGTGGTGCGCACGTTCATCCATCACAAGATCCTCCCATTAAGGGAGAGGGTGCATCCATTGTGGCAGTACTAGGGGACCACTGACTCAATGATGGAGTTCCCTTATCCCATCTCGGAAGAGCTACTCAGGGTGCTGATGATCGGGGCCGTCGGCATGGACTACCAGGGGGCAAACAACGGCCCTCCCCCTTTTAGTGCCGAGCACCCTCCTCCTATGGGCTATCCACTGACCAAGATGATCTTGAGGCCCCCTTCCTCCTTCTGCGGAGGAGTGGGTGTGGATGGCCACGCCTTTGACAAGGACATGGATGCACCAACGCTGGGGTTCAGCCCGCCTCCGGCGGTGGCTCCAACTTCAGTGGCTCATGCAGTGGTGGTCGGCGGAGGGTCACGAAGGCGCTAGAGGAGCCCTGCTCGGAGTGGGCAGAGTCCATCTCACTTATTGTCCCCACTACAGGATATGTAAAGATCATCATTGCTTCTTACTACTTTCATTGCTATTTTTGATATTTGGCATTCATGTTGTTCGTAGGGGATTCCCCGGGAGGATTGTTGTTGAGGTTAGTTCCTTTAGTGCCATTGAGCCTCCCCAATGTTGGGCTCACTTGCTGCCGCCTTATCTATTGGTGACCAAATCAGATAGGGGTGCTCCTTCACCGAGGGCGTTCCCCCGTGCCCCCACTCATGCTTTCCACGGCGATGGTTGAGGCACTGCGAAAGTAGCGGGAGGACGCCGTCGTAGCTGCAGAGGATGCCCAAAAGGAGGCCATGGAGTAGAGGCCAGCGGTAGTGGCAGAGAATGTGAGGACGTGGCGCAAGCGGAGGTGGCCCATCTAAGTGTGGAGCTCAGAGGTACAGGTCATTCCCTTCCCTGTCTTCGCTCCCTGCGGACGGCAAACTCCATGTCACATTCACGCATTGTTCTTGTTGCCTCAAACTTTTGTTGGTGCAGAGTCAAGGGATGAAGTCCGTTGTCTAGGCGAGCAGCTCCAAAGTCTCTAGGAGGAGGCGAGTAGGCTGTAGGCCTACCTCGACGCTCATGGCATGGAATCAAGGGAGCTCTGGATTGAGGCCCTAGGTGCCTGCCTACCGTGCCCTCTTCCCTAGGGGTGCGTGACAACATGGTGGAGGTGAATGTGTAACACCCTAGGTGTTTGGCTTCTGCATTTGCACTTGCATTTCATAAGCATGAGCATCATTCATCTCATTTATGCCTTTGTTTTGCTTGAAACATGAGTATGCAACATACTCCAATATGCTTGTTTCATAATTGTTGGTTTATGAAATGTGGTTGGTACAACATGTAGATGTAACATGAATGTTTCATACTTTGAAACATGGCAATGTTGTTAGTATAACATGATAAGTTTAATTGTTGCAACAAGGGCTTGAAACATATGCAACATGGTAGTGCAACAAAGTGAGGGAATTATTTGTTTTGCTTGTTTCAACTTATGTGACAATTGGAAATGTGTGTAGTCAATGTGTAGAGTAGTTAAATATGTCCTATAACACCTTAATTACACTTAGTATCATTAGTGGAATAATGTTCATGTTGACCAAAATGACCAAATTGCCATCCTAGGTGCTGTTGACTATGTGTTGACCTCTAGAGTACTTTTATTTGACTATTTAAAAAGTCTAGCTTAAAGATCTTGCATGGTGGTGTACCCATAAACAAAGTTGTAGAAACATTATCAAGGAACAAAACTTTCAATGTAGCCATCTCATGAAAATGTGCACAACATGCCCAAAATTGTCACACAAGGCAGAAAAGCACTGCTGTTCCCAACTCTAAAAATTTCTAAGTCATGAAATTGAGTTTCAGTTTCATCTACCCCACTTTGATAAGCTGTAATTTGTAAACCATGCCGATCTAGCTCTTGCTCCAATTGGCAAAGTTGTAGAACTCACTTAGTACTACAATAGTGTCAACTACACCATAACCCAAATCAGCATGGTTTAGGAGCAACAGGGTGCCCAAGATCGCTCGTCAGTCGGCCTGATGAACACGAATTTGAAATCTTCGGACTCCATCAGTGGCCGACCGGCCTCAGACCGGGACTGCCATGTGGGCACGCCATGGCGCCCGTATGTCGGCCGTGGGCCCACCGGTCAGGCCACGGCGCCCCTCGAGGCCGCCATGCCGTCCACCGCTCGCCTCTCGCTTCACTACCTCCCTCTGTGCACGTCAAAGCGGAAAACCGAGCTGCTGCCATTGCTACGAGCTCCGCCGCCATCGTGTGCATTCCCCACCGCACCATAGCCCACTACACCACACCCACAGCTCCTCCACCACCTCACCAACCTCATCGACCACCCCATTGGAGCAGCCGAACTCATGGTAAGCGGCATTGCCAACTTTTCCCCTGCTCGGAGTTCACCAGTGCACTGCCGCCCTCACGGTCCTCTGTGGCCAGCACTGCACAACACGTTTCCCTCTCGTCTATTTCTTGTCTCACCTTCCCCATCCTGATGAGGACATCACCACGCTGGACACACCGACGTTATGGTCTTTCCCAAGTTGCAATTAGTCCCCAACTCAGCTGCCACGTCACCCTCGGATTCAGTAGACACGTCGTCACTGTTTTGGTCATAACTCTTTCATACGACATCAAAATAGGGTGTTCTTGGATGCATTGGAAAGGGGACAACGACGCCATCGTTTTGGATCTGGTCCCAGCTCCAGAAGGTCCATGGATCATTCTATGTGACCATGTCAAGGTGCTGCGTCACCTATTTGGGCCAACTTGGCCATGTATCATGTCGGGCCTTAAGCCCAAGTTGTGGGCGCCCAACCCCTGGCCGTTCTCAACCCTAGGTCGAGTCTTAGACTATAAATACAGTCGTCGCTGCTGTTAGACAATTGGGTTTTGTTTAGAGTTTAGTTTTCCATCGAGAAACTGAATCGTTCATTGTAACTGTGGTGACAAATCCTTTTACAGTGATCCAGGGCCCCTGTTCTTGATCTCCTCCACTGTGTCAATTAGTCCTTTGGAACTGAGTTCTTGAACCCTCTATTGATATTCACATCATTCATATTTGCAATTTCAGATTGCGTGTTTTTACCTTCTTGCTTGTGCTCTTCAATTCGCTTGCAGGAAAAGCCTTCTTGGCGAGGTCAATCAAGTTGTGCTTGGTTGATAACCAACGGAGCAGTGGTGTAACGGTTGCAGGGTTCGAATCATGTCTAATTTGAAGCTGGATCGCCAACGTCGAGATCTCCACAAGTCGAACTTACCGGTTACCTCTCGGAAGATCGGGCCAGTATTCATCACATCCCGTCTAGATGCTCACGTGATGATGTTACCAAGCAAGCTGGTCCAGTCACACCGGAACACGACCATGCACTGCCATGCCATGGCCGCCGCCGATGCTCGCACGTGGCCACACTCCTCCACTCCACCCTAGCCCTTAGCAAAAGCCTAGTTAGGTCCGTCATGGCTCCAGTGAGCTGATGCGCACCTTAGATGGTCATCTAGAGCTCGGAGTTCATCGACGCACCACCGTGCGCCACCACCGAGCCACCGCTACCATAGCCATCGTAGCTAGGGTCTGGTAGTGTTCAAGATTCATGGGTCAATCAATGCAGGTCAAGGGTAACACGGTGGTACCCTCACTTTCGCCGGAGGGGCTATCGCCGACGAGTTGGAGCTCACTGGAGTTCAGCGGCTCTCCTTCCCTGTCTCTGTGTCGCCGACACCTGGGTCTTGGCTGTCAGCAGGCGCGGGCGGGAGGCCGACGTGAGCCACACGTTGAGTGGGCCGACCCATTAGTCGGCTTAGGGTTTTCATTTTGTTTTCTTTTATAATTTTCATAGATTAAATGCCATTTTGTAAAATTCATATCTCAAGCAATATAGATCCATTTGAGGTGATTCCAAGTTTGTTAGGTTCTGTATAAAGTGTAGTATTTAGGAAAAATATAACATGTATATGTGTTATTTAAATTCTGGAAGAATTAAATAGAAACTTAAAAGGTGTTTTAAAATAGATGCAAACTTGTTAATTTTATAACTTGAGTTTTAGTGCTCCAAACATTATGAAACTTGGTGAGTGTGCTGCTCTATGTGTATGCTAGATTTGGTAAAAATTTGAATGCTATTGCTTGAGTAGTTTTCAAGTTAGGCCTTTGTCATTTTATATTAGGAGATACTTGAATGAATTTTCATAATTTTTCTATATGTCCATTAAGCATGAAATTTTGTGGAGAGTGTCCTGGTACATTAGGATTGCTAGGAAAAATATTGTTTCTGTTGTTTGATACTTTTCAATAGGATTTATTAATTATACTAGAATCAGCCTTGTTCTCTTGTGAATTTTGTGTAGGCAGTTCCTTTAAGCAACTTTAGCTCAAATTTTTACAGTAAACTCCTAGTAGTGTATAGGGTCCTCTATAATTTTTGTGGAATTTTCTGAATAGTTTTTGTATAGGTTTAATTTCCCACTTAATTAATTAATTAAATTAAGAAAGGGTTTAAAATAAATGACTTGGGTTAGCATACCTTACTTTATGGTGGTTTTATATCATGTGTGAATTAGTGTTGCCATTGGTTTGGTCAAAATATTAGTTTGGCACATAAGTAAATATTTAATTTTACCAATATTATGCCTTTGGGGACTGTTGGTAGCATTTTTGGGATTAGACCTTGAAAAAAGTGTTTGCTGGGAATCTTGTGAGTACCAAAGTCATAGTAAACTTGTTAAGCTAGCTTGTATCAAAATTTGATGGAATTTGGATTAGTAGTTTAGGAGTTCTAGCAGTTTGAAGTTGCTGTCCAAAAATGGCTGCTCTCTGTTTGGAGAGAACATATTTCTGGAACTTTAAGATTTCAACTAGGTAAACTTAGGAATCAAGTCTTGAGGTCTGAATATGAATTGTAGATCATTTTATAAGGTTTTCAGATTGTCCTGTCATGTAATTTGGATTTATAGATCTCTAGTTAGGGTTAAAAACCGTGCTGCTGTCTAGATTTCCGTGTTGTTGAAATCGGTTAGGATTGTGATAAGCTTAAGAAATGTTGTTGATTATTTAGGTGTTAGGCCCTTAACTGAGGAAGAACAACTATACATTAGGTTGCGTAGACTTGGTTAGTTCTTCTCTACCAGAGAAGAGATTTGCATGTTTTGTTAAAGTGATTTGAGTAGAGTATTAAGTGTTGTTGTAGTTCACATTGCATTCACCGAGCATGTTGCATTTATTCTTATGCATCCATGAAATTTATCTGTGCATCCATACAATAGGTGTGCCGGAGGGGGTGACACTTCTAGAGTTCGAGTGAGCACATTAGGAGGAGGAGCAGGAGCAGCCGGAGGAGCCCGAAGAGCCAGCCGACAAAGGTGTTCCCGAAGAAGAGCTACCTGAGTGTCCTGACCATCGCCCTTCATCCTTTCTGAAAGCCAAGCCCGTGTGCATGCTAACCTAACTTTTGTATACATATTAATTGAGTACTTTACATGTTTATTGCATTAAGTTGTAGGAGTTGAGTGAAAACACTTGCTGCATTATATCTATCCTTGTCCAGATATCAAACTTGAATCCCAATTAAAGTTAGGCATGTGTTATTGCTTAGCCATGCTTAGTGTGGTAGAAGTCAGGTGATTTTCGATCATCCACAAGCCTTAGGATGAAGTGGGTCACGGTTGGCTATATTTGCTATCGTGGAAAAGAATCATACTGAAAAATGAATTGAGACTAGGCGTGTGTTCGATAGTGCAGCCGCAAGACACTTCATGTCTTGGGTGCGAAGCTATGCCCGTCTAAGTCATTTAAGGACCGATTTGTTGTACGTCCTTGAGTCATGTTGAACACAGTCTAACACTTAGTTAGTCGGATAAGCCATTCCGACCGCTAAGACGAGTTCAGGCTTTAGGAATCGGGGGGTCAACTGTGCATTCTGGAGGAACTAAGGATGTGCTTGAGGACACTGGTATAAGACCAAGGGGGGTTAAAGTCCCTATCACCTAGCAGAGTGTTGCCCTTGGGGATGCGGCATTAGTCGAACCCGCGCTTTCCTGAACTGTACCAAAGGTGACTTGTGCGACCCTGACGTAGGGTCTGCGTGGTGAGTGTTAGAAATACCCTTCCAGCTAGATAGGAACTCGATTCAAATCGCCGTCGCTCCCGGTTAGTGAGCACTTTACTTGAGCAGCAGCAACGTAGATTCAACTAATTAAATGAATGGTTAATTGGATGATGATTTAAATGTTGCCTCAATTTATACCTGCTATGGTTAATAATCATATGATTGTTTAGCATATGTGCTAAGATAGATGACAGGTTAATGTTAAAAGTAACTACTAGCATAGAATAAAAGAATTACTATTACTTATGCATTTTCGCAAATAAACTGTCAGCCAGCTCCACTTGAGAAAAGACTTGCATGATCCTTGGTGTCCTTTATTTCTATTTTGACGGGTAATTCTAGCTGAGTATATTCCCGTACTCAGGGTTTATTCCCTCCTGTTGCAGATGATATGCTTTATCAGGGCTTCTGCAAGAACTGACTCCACCCGACGAGTGAGTAGGACTAGATTACTTGGGTGTGATCATCTTTTAGTCTACTTTTCTTAATGCTTTTGTGGGAACATGATCTGTAAGACTGGCAATCGTACTTGAACTAAGTGTGTGTAAATTATGCTTCCGCTACTTTCTAAACATGGTTTTTAATAATTTGCGAGTCTGTGGCATTGTAAGTCTCTTTTAAGTACTTGTGAAATGTAATGTGTCATGTGTTTACATTGAATGATGTGATCTTTGTTGTAATCAAGTTGGTTTGAAATCCTTCATGATTTCGATTGACTACGAGGATTATATGGGCTCAAGTTCAAAAATTTGAGCATTTCAACGCTTGTTTTTGTACTTGTGATCTTATAATTTGGACGGTTCTGTTACAGAACATGAGGCTTCGTGCTGAGCTAGAGCGCTTGTATGAAGCCATGGAGGATGGTGTCTGCCAAGGAGCGGCCTTGGCACTAGCCGCTGTCCACTTCCGGTTCCCCGGCTTGGTGGATGTCTACGAGGTGGCGGGGGGCTTCCCCACAAGTGTTGACCCCAATGACCTGGCGTTCTTGATGCCCCACTTGGAGGATGTTGCTAATGTCCTCCTGGCGATCATGCCCCTAGATGACATCCTCTACAGTCCTTCACTAGATCATTGAGAAGCGGTGGCCGCGTGCGGTGCCTCCCTATCCCCTGTGAGAGAAGAGAGATCAACCAGCAAATGTCCTATGGTCAGATTGTGGGGTGTTGTCCCCATAACAATTTAATGTTTTTTGTTTTAAATATTTGGTTCATGTGTTTACCGTTTCTTTACTGCCCATGCTTTTCTGCTTCTCGAGTACGCCTGGCCTTCCTTTCAATCAATATTTAGGGTCCATTTTCCCTCGTGATCCTTGGCTATGCCGTAGGTGGCCTAGAGTCATGCCCTCTTGGAGGCGCACAGGTGTTAGTGCTAGGTCAGGGAGTCTAGAGGTGCAAATAGACTGGGATGGGAAGGCCAGGCAAGCGGTGTCTGGTGAGGTGGGCCTCGCAGTGCTTCACACTTACCAAAAGGTGGGGGATTCGCGGCAATCAGAAAGCGAACCCAATAGTCAACTTAAAAATGTAAGGTATAGATAGGAATGGAAAGCAAATAAGGAAAGTCATGTAGCTTGGCATTTCCTTCTAGGGCACTTTGTTAAGGCGAAGGACGGGTGTGACGTAGCTTGACTTGCACTCCGATCCCTAGGATGATGGGCTTGGCTATAGCCACCCTTCGTGAGGAAGGGCTGGAGCCTCCCTCGATCAGGTCGGTCCCCTCTAGGGGTCCAAATGTCTGGATGGAGGGGCACTTCATGCTGTCGTCACCGCTGGTGACTCTAGGTGCATCTGTGAGATTTGATCGATCAAACGTTGCCCCCTTGACCTCCCTTTTCTGTCATCATGATGTACCCAAGGCTCCCTGGTAGGCATCGTCTTTGCCGACAGGGGCCTCACGGCTCATGGTCGTGCAAGCCCCTACCTTTGGGGCTCAAGCTCTGCCTCAGCGGCCTCTAGGTCCGCCCACTGAGCCTACAGCAGGCCACCTTCTTCTCGTGGGTAGCCTGTGGGACTATAGGGACTCTGGTCTGGCGGTGTGAGCTTGGTCACCTTCCCGGTGGAGACCTCGTCATTGGTGTAGTAGCGCATGCGTGGCGGGGCATAGTAGCCGATGTCGTCGGAGTTGTACTCTAGGCTGTTCCCCAAGAGGATCTCAAGGAAGGTGCACAGTGAGGGGACGTCAGCCCCCCATGGTGCTAGAGAGGATAGCGCTTCGTGGTACCTCATGACTGATGAGATGCTCAGCTCCAGCTAGATGGATGCTGCCGCATTCTGGATCCCGAAAGGTAGGTTCAGGAGGTAGTACCAGAAGTGGTCGGGTGGCGGGAGAACCTCGCCGATGATCTGGTGGTGGCCGTTGGTAGCATGTAGAACATATGGCAATGGTTCGACATAGTGGGGTGCAAACCCATATCACATCGGATCTACTGGGCCAAAACCTCGACATCTGCCCCCAGGAGGCCTGGTGGAGGGGGCAGCGCTAGGGGCTCGTTACCCGCCGACGTGGCCCTAATGAGCGAACAAAGCTTGCCGTAGTTGTCGGTGATGTAGGATAGGTTCCCAAAGTTGAGAACATGGCCCGGAGCAAAGGCACCGGCGGTAATGAAGAACTCACCAGGGAAGTGGACATTGCTGCCTAGGGTGACGCCGCTTGCTCCAGTGACGAGGCAGGTGGCTCCGGCCACCATAGAGCCTAAATCGCACTTGACGCTGGCCCCTACTTGGCGTGCTAGTTGTCATAGGGTCAAAACCATGAAAAGCATTGTTGTTCTAGTTGGTGTCAGAGTACATGTCTCTAGTGGCTCGGATGGACTCAAGAACACAAGAATCACAGAGAGGACGCAACAGTTTATCCTGGTTCGGGTCGCTCGGTGCCCTACATCCAACAACTGATAATCCTTATACTCAAGAGCACCCAAAATCAGAGGGTTACAACAAAGTGTATAGGTGGTAGAGAGAGATTTGGTAGGGGGTTAGTTCAGTGCTAATCCTGAGGTTGCCTCACCGCTGGTGGAGCCTTCCCCTCATCAGAGAGGCGGAAGATGATTGGTGTGATGGAGGAGCTCTCGATGTTCCTATCTAGGATGCTCTGCTCTCAGTGCTGAGCAGGAATGGATCTGTGAGGAATGGAATGATCTGTCTTGGATTGTCCTTCACCATCTAGGAGCCGACCTTATACCTTATATATCAAGATAGATCAGGTACATGGTAGTTTGGGGGGGCTCAGCCTATGGTCTACAGGTGCTGGAGTCCAGGAGGGTCTTATAGCAGTGCTCTATGGACCATGGTGGTGTCATGGAGCCGAAGAAGCCCTAGGCATTGTCTGACTGGCTTGTTCTGACACACTAAGTGTCAAGCTGTGTCAGCTTGGACTAGCCGCCCCCAGGCACACCTTCTAGAGTGTTCTTGGTGGCAAGGGAGGTCGACTCAAGGGGCTGATGTGCGGACCCAGAAGCCCCTGAGCCCCCAGAGGCTGAGGAGAGTTTGTCTTTTTATGTCACACCCCATGGGTGACCCTATCGGGGGAGTGGGTGGCAAGGCCACACCCAAAGTGCTAAGTCATGGAACCCCCCGAGCCTCGATATCTCAGGGCGTGTCTTCTAGTGCCAGGGCCTTGGCTGGTGTCGTGGGCCGGGCAGGAGCCAAGGAACAGGCTCAGGTTTCCCATCAATCGAGAGCCTGAGTCTCGGGCAAGCCCCCAAGATCTAAGTAGAGGCAGCGGCGTGCTCAGGCTCAGGCGAGTTTCTTGGTCTGAGGGTGCGCATGAGCGTACCCGATGGGTATAGCCCTTGAGCCCCTGGGTGACCCTGGAGGGGTCGGTCGCAGGGTCTCTTCGGTCAAGAACCATTGATCCCAAGGCTTACAAAGTGCTTGCAAAAAGATTTGTTTTATGAAATCTTGACCTCTTCTAGTTTCAAAAGTGTCACTTTAAAAAGGCTTTGGGAAAACCAAATTTGCTTGTGAAAGCTCTACCTTTCAAAAGAGAACTGAATTTGAATCAATTTGAAAACAAGTATCAAAACCCTTTTGATCTGAACTCGTTTCTAAAAATGATTTGTTTTACTAAACAAAGGTTTTCCAAAAGACTTTGGTTTTCTAAACCTGCGTCATAGGATCAACCCCAACATGAAATATAATTATGATGATCAATTTGTTAATCTCTACTCACGCGAGGGGTAAGGTCACTGTAATTGTGGGATCTTAAGTCACGTAGCTTGCAGAGCACTTATGGACCATTTATTGGGATAGTGAGTTTGAGTAACCACCCGTAGAGACCACATGTCAAATATGGGTGCGACAAAACAAGTAAATAATTGCAACCTGTCTATCCATGAGACTGGCAAGAAGGTGGCGTCGGTTAGATGGTGGTAGCATTAACCGGGCGCCAGTTGAACCTTTTGTGGATATTCTGGCTGGGTTAGGGAAAGGTTGGAGACATGAGGCAACCCTTACTCGGGCATGGGTATGGTGGTTCATCCTATTCTCCATGTGGGTATGCTTGTACCCTCTGCGCAGAGTGTTGAAAGCCTAAAGTCCTTCAGGACAGAACCGGTTGTTCTTACTTTCTAGACCCATGGTAGTGTTAATGATGAAACTTGAGGATGAATGAATCATAATGTTGATCACCTTTACCATATTACTCATTACTACTTGTCATGAACTTATAATTGTTGATTAATTTAATTATGATTCATGAGCATGCCCTCTTTTAATAAACACCATGCTTTTATGCAAATAAACAAATGCCTATTAATCCCTATTGCATCCACCAAATATATATGTTGGAATTAAGTCCTACAAGTACGCAATATACTCATGGTGCTATCATTAAGTTGTTTTGTAGGCAAATGACATTGGTGGCCATCTCACCCGTTGTTAGTGGCAAAGTGGGTGGATGGCAGGAGCCGTCCAAGCTATGGTGGTGACGCCCATGGGCAAGGCGACCACCCGTTACTAGAATGAGTGTATATCTTAGTGTAGGTGTAATCGGTAAGATGGTCATTTGGTTCTCACCACATTTAGTCCCATGTTGTATAATTAATTCAGAATATTCATCAAGAGTTGTAATATGTCTTCCGCTTATTTATGTAATTTGTTGCTAAGATGTGATCTTGTTATGTGGAGGCTATCGTGGTATGATACTCAATCGGGATCCTGATAGTGGAGATGTGTTGTATCTCTAGGGGAGTCACTGATGTTGGTTTGCTTAAATTGAGTTGGTCAAGTGTGTGACACTCGATTTAGGTGAATTAACACGGTGGGTCCCTACAGTTAGAGTAGTGATATATAGTGTAGATGTGGTGTCTATGCTATACCTTGCCTATGTATGCTGCTTGTTGCATGGATTGTTTGTGGATGCTAGTAGGTGGTGATAGCCCTATCTAGCCTTTGTACTCCACCATGTGTTTTTAGGCAAGTGTCTAAAATATTAGGGCTCCCATAACAAGATAGGCAGCTTCGGCAAGGGTTTTGTCCTCTTGCTCTGTGAGGTGATCGCTTTTATATCTATCTTACCTTACCAGTTGTCAAGATGATAGAAAATCCTCTCTACCTAACCTATCATAAACCCCTGTGTCATCATAGGATGAACCTGATTCTTTGTTAGTGCACTTCACATTCCCCATGGAAATCGATACCTAGAGTAGTCCTGGTGAGGGCTACCTTGACAACCGTACACTTGTTGTTTATCTGTTTGCCACCTTTGGTGTCAACAGTTAGTGAGGCACTGGTGACTGTTGGTGCGCTGTCGACAATTGCACCGACCTCACGGTTGGACCGCTAGCTACAGTGTTGGGCCACTAGATGCCTACACGGGCAGAATGGCCCAACGGCGACATTAGATCTGGGAGGCTATATATACCCCCCACATCCCCCCAAATCAGCCAATTGTAATGTGGGGGAGTTGTGAAACATATTTAGGGAGTTGTTGCACCATTGTTGTACATCAGAAGGGCTTGTAGTCTTGCGAGACCATACCAACTGCATTTGTGGTGTGGCCGCCACTTTGTAACAGAGGGAAGAAGGCCCATGGTGATTTGGTTGGAAACCACTTACATGTGGGGAAGGCTCGAGGACTATCCATGGAGTTACTGAACCGGGAGCTTGGCCCTTGCGAGGGGCTCCAACGAGGACTAGGGGGAAGAGAGGAGCTTCTTGGTACCTCGGTAAAAATAACGAGTCATCGATGGGAGTTTGCACCTCTACCACTCTTTACCTTCCACATTTATATTATTTAGCTTTATATTTCTAGCATAGTTTGATGGGGTAGTGATAGGATTAGAACCTAGGTTGCATAACTCTTTTGTATTAGAAATAGCAACACACCTAGCAAAACCTTAGTTGCATATCTAGATAGATTATTTATTGCATAGGTTTTGACTAGGTGAAAATCAATGACCAAAACTTTAGAAAAAGATTTTAAGTTGCCTAACTCAACACCCCTCTTAGACATCATAGACCCTTCATGTTTGTAAACATGGCATGTTGTCCCTCAACCATAGTGTAGGCATTCAAATGTTCACATTGCTTCTATGGCGCAGAGGATATGGTGGCTACCTGAGGTAGCTAACATCTAGCGAGTCATTATTGTGCTTCCACTTGCATTATTATCTGCTTGTTCATCAGGATAGGGAACGTCAAGAACATGCTACTATTTCATTTGCTTGAGAACAATTCTCAAGTTACGGTACCAATCAATAATTGTTTTCCATTAATACTTTTTTCTTAAGAATTAATCATAAATGAAAATCGGTAGAAACATTATCATATGCCATCTACAATAAAAATAAGAGCAAAGTTAGCACTATGTTTTTGCTAACCTTTCATCAAACCATTTTACAAAAGATTCACATCCTAAATGTTTTGCAATCATCCTCCCTCGAACAACATATAGTGGAGAAGATCCATATTCATATAAGTTCTATGAGCTTTGGCATTAGTGCTAGAAACCAAGTGACATACGTATGCAACATTTGCTAGTCATAGTAATGTTATAGAACATGGATATTGCTTTTAATGATACAAGTACAATTTTGTCTGTCTATCAAATGGGTGCTTATAGTTGTTATCTGCTATATGATACTTGATGCTTATACTACAAATCTGAGCTAAGATGTTGAAGGTTCAGATCAACACTGCAAATAATCTTAATAAGCTTTGATGGTATATTGAAGGGAAAAGCATAGCTTTTGTTGGTATAGAAGTAATTTCCTCTTATTTCTCACACCAAAAAAATATACTAAAATAATGTATTTTGTGTTGGATTCAACTAAAATTAGTTTGGTGGTGTTGTAGATGTTGCTAAATATTTTTATGAAATTGGTCAAACATAATGAAGTTTGACCTAGAACAAAATTAAAACACCTTTGATTTTTAACACGAGTTTCATCGAATTGAGAATTGGACACCTAAACTGGATGCAAATGTACTATCTCACCCTTCTCGAAGCAGAGGCTTGCATATATATGTTGCTAATCTGAACTACTTATAAAATATAAAAAGTTGAGAGCTAAGAGAGGACCACGCCTTATATGTGAGAGATGTGGACGGCGTGCAATTTTGTACGTACCAAAACCATGCTTTCATCACCTCGATCTCGTGAGACGGTTCCAGACCTTTCTTTTAGTTGGCGCATGCATTCCTTCCATGTTCTGAGATCATTGCAGCCAAACTCATGTTGAGAGCGGCTTTAAAGCACATGAGAAACTGCAAGTGTGCTTGCTTAACAAACACAGGACCACTCTCACCACTCTCTATGTATAGGATACGTACATCTCAGCAAATCAATACCACTTCATGCCAGATTGCCATGTATAGAGAAAGGAAGTGACAGATAAAGGAGAGAGACTAATTACTCGTGGCATCCCTTGATTAGTGGCTTTCGCAACTTTTGATACCCAAATTTACTAATTAAGTATGCAAGATGAGCGATAATCATTGGGAATATATTGGAGAGGATGATTAAATATGATATAGGCTTGTAGCCATGCATATTAACCGAATCACCTGCCCCAGCCCTGTTCGCTTGGCTTATAAAACTCGGCCCGGCGGGGGAAAGACCTCCCCCACGACATTCCACTAAGAAGAAACTCCTCAGTATCCCGGACCGAGAAACCCCCCGAACCCTGGCCCGACCCGACACTAGGGACGGACACCACGGGGACAGTTACCTGGGCCGGTCCACAGGCCGGGACTCCGTAGCCCATAGGCCGGGCCTCCGTCGCCTGGGTTCCCGTTGCCGCAGGCCGGAACGGGCCTCCACCACTAGTGCTTTGGCACACAGGACCAGCGAGGGGGGTTTTTAAACCACAGCCTGAAATTCGCTCCCACGGGGAGTCAAACTCAGGACCTGTGGAGTGCCGCTCGAGTGACTTAGCCAACTGAACTGCATCTGTACTTTTTCAGCGAGGGAATAATATTTTTCTCTCACAACAAATCAACGAATAATACTTTTCAGCCTGATTTTTCAGAAGTTAGCTTAGTTTTATAATGACATGATGACAGGTGTGACCGTGTGATGAGTGAGAAAAACAAAGGCACAAATGTTTTTCAAAAAGGCTGGATGATGTGAAAGGAGAACACAAGAATTGGCAGAATGAAAACCTAAATGCGGATCAATGATCGAAAAGAGGTGAAACGATGCATCGTATGCAGCTAGAGGCAACTGCGTCAATTCTGTTGGCTGTGTTTCAATTTTAAACAGTGGTGATATATTCTCACATTTATAATTAATATTTTAAGGATAAATATCATCTAGTTGCAAAGCTATCACCGCACATTACAGATTATAACTAGTGTTAACAAAACAACACTCTAGCCCGTCTCTCAAACATCGTTATCATGGACAGTCCTTCAAGTGATGCGTGTGAAATCATTGCATACTTCTGAAAAAAAACATAGCATCATTTTTTCTTTTATTTGTTTTTTCATAAAAGCTCATTTCACTCTGGTTCAGCTTGGCTGGGTTCAAATTGGATCTTAAATGGTAGAGGGGACGACTATCATAAATGACAATAAATCAATTTTGAACAAAGTTCAAAAAAGTGTACAGCTCATTACTCGTTATCCACCCTATGTATCACATATACTTACGGTACCCTTAGTACTAAATAACGATACAATTACAATTAAGAAATAGTTTTAGCATCTGAATTCAGCTTGTTTCTTGAAGAGATGGGGCATCTAAGATGATAATTTAACAACTATTGAGTCCCTTTCGTATATATGCAAATGCCACACTCATAATGCAGAATCTTGTGTAGCTTGCTTGTCTAGTTAATCCATTGCTCAAAGGTGGCCAACATTTTTCATGGCATATCGACAACTCATTCATACCGCGATCCTATGTCAAATAACAAATGCCAGAAACATAAATATTGTGCAATCGACATTTACAAGATGCCATGTTAGGCCTAGAGCACAAAACTACTATCATGTTGACAATAAAGGTAAATTGTAGTCCATTTGCCTTACAATGATAGGCTTCATATAATGATTGCACTTCTACTTAAGGAAAGCTTAAGCTTACTGCTTATCTGATTATCATGAAGTCCACATCTGCTAATAGTGTGTAATTCTTGAAGAGAACCGAAGAAACAGTAGTTATGTCAAAAAGGAAACGAAACACAGGAGCTTTCGTGTCATTAACATGTTTGACTGCAGGGGTAACAAATCCCTAAAGTTAAGAATCCAGTGTGTTCCGTATATTATGCTTTATGCTGCTTTAACAGTTTGGCCTACATTGCTGTAATAATATAAATTAGATCAGCAGGATATATGTGATACATAGGGTGGATAACGAGTAATGAGCTGTACACTTTTTTGAACTTTGTTCAAAATTGATTTATTGTCATTTATGATAGTCGTCCCCTCTACCATTTAAGATCCAATTTGAACCCAGCCAAGCTGAACCAGAGTGAAATGAGCTTTTATGAAAAAACAAATAAAAGAAAAAATGATGCTATGTTTTTTTTTCAGAAGTATGCAATGATTTCACACGCATCACTTGAAGGACTGTCCATGATAACGATGTTTGAGAGACGGGCTAGAGTGTTGTTTTGTTAACACTAGTTATAATCTGTAATGTGCGGTGATAGCTTTGCAACTAGATGATATTTATCCTTAAAATATTAATTATAAATGTGAGAATATATCACCACTGTTTAAAATTGAAACACAGCCAACAGAATTGACGCAGTTGCCTCTAGCTGCATACGATGCATCGTTTCACCTCTTTTCGATCATTGATCCGCATTTAGGTTTTCATTCTGCCAATTCTTGTGTTCTCCTTTCACATCATCCAGCCTTTTTGAAAAACATTTGTGCCTTTGTTTTTCTCACTCATCACACGGTCACACCTGTCATCATGTCATTATAAAACTAAGCTATATATATATATATATATAAGACATCACCATGTGGAATGTGTTTGCTTGAACATTAGCTCAACTTGCAGGTTGTAACCAATGCTTGTTGGATCGGAGTAGGCATTAAGAGGACTAACCAAAGAAAGTATATAGACAAGCAATTATATACTGTATTCGTAGCTGGCTTGCATCAACATGCCAACTTTCATATGCAATCTATCTTTATTCAAATCAGGATTGGAGGCACAGTTGTCCACACGTTCTAGAAGATATGTCTGCCGTCCTAGAAGATATGCATATGTCTGAATTACTGAGACAGAATTAATAACCCATGCATAGATATGCTATATGTCCTTACAACTGTTCTCACAGCTAAATCCTTCAAATAATGACATGGTCATCATCCTCTCAGCTACACCATTGTTCTCGTTTTCTACATAGCTGCTTTACATGCATGCAGTGCAGAATCCAATGCCATGACCCATTATAAGAGAAAAGTATGAGAACAAGAGAATGTCATGTTGGGAATTGGAGTCACGTCTTTGATGTCACCATGAATTAAACGTAAAATAATAATATTGTGCCTAAAGTACGCTACCACCTTGTGGCTTACTTGTGCGTGAGACAATTAGAACTCTACACCCTCTCTGCTAGCCTAGCTCAGTTAGCGCATGCCAGTCGTGCTTGATGGGACCTAGGTCAAAAGTGAGCGAACTTTATATGTTATATGCATAAAATGGGTCCAGATTTAGAGAATAAACAGCATGGTAGCCGGAAGATTTTATTCACCAGTACTATCTAGACAAGAGAGCAAATGGTCTTTGCCTCCACTAGCCCTAAATTAAAGGATGGAGAAGGAGCCTCACAACTTCTTGCAAGAGCCACCCAAATCACTTATTATTCCCCAAAGCAGATTCCAGAACCTCTGGAGAAATAGGGAAACTTTAGTTAGTTTGGTCTCTTGCTACGAAGATGTCTCTTCATCATCATCTATCGATCTCTCTATAAATAGGCATGTTCCCTTCCTTCATCCTCTCACAGTACAAACCACATTTGAGCTCTCATATCCTAACCAAAGCTCAACAAGCACTACCATTCCTTTCGCCCAAATCTACCATGTTCAATATGTCTAGGGACCCATTGGTCGTTGGGCATGTTGTGGGGGATATTGTGGATCCCTTCATCACAACTGCGTCACTGAGGGTGTTCTACAACAATAAGGAGATGACAAATGGTTCTGAGCTTAAGCCATCTCAAGTAATGAATGAGCCAAGGGTCCACATCAGTGGGCGTGACATGAGGACTCTCTACACACTTGTAAGTGTGTGAATGTCACTGCATTTCATTGGTTAATTCTTGTTTCCTGTGTCGATAATTTGTAGATTCTTGGTTTCTCCTTTTATTTGGCTCAAATTTCATATCTTGGCTATATGTCTATACTATTAGTTGACCTAGTTCTGGATATATCTTTAAGTATCTACTCATCCGTGATGATAATAATAGATAAAAAGCAAAGAATATGTTTTTTTCTTTGTGAACTCTCTAGCCCTTTTGTATGCCTTTAAGCAAATAAGACTAACTGACCTATCATATTTTCTATAAGGTGCAATTTTGGATCATACAACGATTAATGAACATTGTTTAGTAAGGTTAAACACCCATAAATATTGATCTCAGTGTCTTTATGTAATGTTCTCTATAAATATTATCTATCTATATATACACACACTCGTGTAACAATGCAAATAAAATGCATTAGTGCATCAAAGAGAATATGTCAATTGGAGACCTGATTCCTTAGTATCTAGATTGGCTAACCTAGTTCATGTGTCAATCTATCTATTCATTGTGTTGCTAGGTCATGGTGGACCCAGATGCACCAAGCCCCAGTAACCCTACTAAAAGAGAGAACCTTCACTGGTAAGCTCTCTCTTCAGCTTTGTCCATGCATGCCGCCGGGTAGTAATCCACTGGCACTTTCCATGTTCACTTTATATGCACGCCATGCGTGGCATGCTGCTCCTGTTGTTGATTACGAGAGTATAATATTATCACCTTCATTCATGTCGTACTGATTGGTTAGTTCTCAATGTCCCTCACAGGTTGGTGACAGACATTCCAGAGACAACTGATGCCAGCTTCGGTAAGTGATTTGACCCACACTGGTTGCACTGTCTGAATGTAGCCTATGACTTATGCACATGTTGATTAATAATTTCATTTTCGGCGCCCACATTAAAACAGTGTCTTTTAGATTTCTTTGCCCCGCCCAAGTTAATTATACCATTAACTGTAGCATGAAAAGAGAGAACACAACTCTAAATTGAACTATAAACGTGAGAAAGAATCATTCTGTCAACTCCATTTACTCTGGGATGTTAAAGTTAAAGCTTGGAAAACATTTGCTTGCCACATCACATTCTCACTGGATTCGTTGTTCACAAGCATTTTAATAAAGTATATCCCCTCCACATTAATTTCCAATTTAAAGTTTTTTAACATTTAACAAACAAATCTAGCCATACACAGAAAAAAAATTCTGATTACAAGACATTCTGGTTTCAATCATGTCAAGGCAAACTACAACTCCACACTAAAACTAAAGATGGATGGAAAACATGCACTGTTAATAAATATATAGATATTTCAGTTTAATAAAGTTGATATTGTATGTAACAGGGAATGAGATAGTTCCTTATGAGAGCCCACGTCCAACTGCCGGAATCCATCGCTTTGCATTCGTCTTGTTCAGGCAGTCAGTTAGGCAGACTACCTATGCGCCGGGGTGGAGATCAAACTTTAACACCAGGGACTTCGCAGCCATCTACAACCTTGGCTCCCCTGTCGCTGCAGTGTACTTCAACTGCCAGAGAGAGAACGGCTGTGGTGGAAGAAGGTACATAAGGTGATACATACATGAACGAAGTTGTATCCTAATACATGTAGTTGTGTGCTTATGCTGCCTCTCTGAAGGCAGAAAAGATAACAGCAAATTGGTGTACAAGTACACCCTAGCTAAATGAAAAAATATATCCTGTGGGTTTGTGTTGTTTGTGGGTGAGCATTTCAAGTACGATGTTCACAATCATAAGAGCTATTATTAGACCACTACACATTGTTACCAGCTCTGATGTAATGCTATATATCATATTACTTCATTGCCCTAGCTTAATTTCTCTCAATCACAAGAAGTATAGCTGGGGCAATATATTAATTGGAAAAACTGGCACGGTTTGAGATACATATTTCTGATGGAAATTGTGAAATTGAATGTGTGTACTTTAAACCGTTACAAGACAACAGACTCGATCAACACTACCTGTGAAGATCTATATCTGTTGTCTTCCGTGTAACTCTGCAATTCATATAAGAGAATCTTAAAGCAATGTAAAGGTTTCCGGTCAATTCAAAGACCTAGCTATGAAGCCCTTGACCTTCATAGAATTAGCCCCCAAGGTGAAAACCTGGGCCTCAAGCGGGCATGCTCTCAGACCTGAACTTAATTTCCTTTTCACGTTCACACAGCCGGAAACGGGGGCAAACTCCCATACTTTAGTGATAAAAAATAATATTGCATTTATGCTGTTTGAAACTATATGATACTCCATCTATCCCTGAAGAAATCATCTTATAGAGTTGTCCTAAAATTATTTGTCATAAAATTAGTCTAGTTACACAACGTGAAAAAGGCTTTGTAGCAACTGGGCTTCTTTTTTAGGGGCGGCTGGCATTGGAGCAGCCCCTACAGTGGGCGTGCTCGGGCTCTAGCATAGCAGCCGCCCCTACAAATGGCACAGTAGGGGCGGCTGGTAATACGAGCTGCCCTTACAAATGGGTTGATTTGTATACCAGCCATCCCTACTATTTGATTTGTAGAGGCGGCTATTACTAGCTGCCCCTACAAATGCCCACTGTATATATAGAAGCAGTCACCTTCTTCCACCTTGGGCCACTCTCTCTAACCCGAGCAAAAAAGGTTAGAAGACCTTAGGCTCCTCCCAAAAATTGCTCTACTAAGGGGAGAAGGTTTTGATCTCAAATACTTTGGTGGAGAGGTTGTAGAAGGTAAGAAAATGTTATTCCAAGCCTTTATAGAAGTTTTAATGGTTGGTTAGTGAGTAATTAGAGTTTTGTTTTTCTCTCTCTTCTATGGTGCTTGAGCTTTGTATGAAGCAAATTAGACCCTAGTTTTGAAGCTATTAGTGTAAATTAGTTAGAGAAATGAGATTACACCATTTATTAGTCGATCTTGCTTGATTTTAATAGAGATTACAGGCTAGTTTCATGTATGTTTCATGTACATGTAGATCTAAATCTAGATCTAGGGTTTATTTTTTATTAATTTTAATTTTGTAAATTTATGTTTCATGAAATTGGAATAGGGTTGGCATGAAAGGTAGTGGATAAAATACTAATTGTTGCTAATTGTTGTCTTTGAAATTATCTATTTTAATCAATAAATATATATTTTTAATTATTTATTGATAAATATGCCATTAATTAATTACCCTCTACCATGGTGTGTGTTTGATATGCTTCATGTAATTTTATTTTATATTTATATTTATATTTATCTGAAGTATATACGATTATTGTCAAGTAATTATTTATTAATTTGATTCCTTTACATATATATGAATTAGTAGTCCTTTAATGTATTTTCTTTGGTTGTTGTGTTTTAAAAGATGGAGTACAGGAAGTCTTGGATGTATGGTTCGTTAAGGTTCAAGGCAGGTTTTCGTGAAGAGGTGGACAAATTTATTAAAGCCGTAGAGAAGCATGTAGTGATGTTGACAGAGAATAAGGATACAATTATTTGTCCCTGCAAAGATTGCAACAACCTTATGGCATGGACAGATGTGAGTATCATCAGAGACCATTTGATTGTGCGAGGATATGTTGAGGACTACACAATGTGGATTCATCATGGTGAAACAACGGTTGTTGATAATGACAACGATGATGAAGAAGACGACGCCGAAACTCTAGAATACCTGTCCTAAGACACAAAAGAGCTCGATGCACAAATGGATCGTGAGTTTGGCAATGAACAAGGTGGTGATGCCAGTGGTTGGGATGGTAACGACGAAGATGGTGCCAATAATGATGGGGGAAGCACGTGTTGGTGATGAAGATGATTTTGATGATTTAGAGGAAATGATTTGGGCCCTTGGACCAGAGATTTTACTAAAGAGCCCAAAAGATCTAGAAAATTTGGAAAGGGTGACAAAAGCATCGAAGGAGACTATGTATGGTATTGAAAAGGGTTGTCCAACACATTGGACATTGCTAAGTTTTATGCTTGAGCTACTCATCCTAAAGGCTAAGTATGGCTGGTCAGACTGTAGTTTCAATGATCTATTGCTTCTCCTGTCATGGATGCTGCCACAACCGAACTCAAATCCCGCCAACACATACCAAGCGAAAGAAGGTCATAAGTCCATTGACAATGGGGTTGAAAAAATCCATGCATGTCCCAACCACTATATCCTTTCTCGTGGCAAAACGTTCAAGTCACTGGATAAATGTCCCCGGTGTGGGGTCAGCCGGTACAAGAACAATGACCTTTAAGGTGGGACGAAACCTCCACAAGGAACAAGAGGAATAAGAAGGGTACGAAAAAGGCGGTACAAGAATCTTAGCTCCCAGAGGACACTCCATTAGGCAACAATGCAAAGCAGAGAAGAATTTCTGCTGTTGATGGTGGATAACATCAACATTTTATAGTTAAATAAACATAAGAAATTGTACAAATGAAAGAATACTCATAGAACTAGGATTTGATTCTAACAAGTTCCACGAGTTTTGGTGCTCTCATTTGTCTTATAGGATATGCAATTTTCCATAGAATAAAAGTATCTCAAATGATGAATTGGAGTTCACCATTACGAAGGGCTCATCGAGACAACCGAAATAGATATATTACTTGCTATATTTGGAGTTCAAAATAAAAAGATATCAATTTGTGACCATGCATACACTAGAAGCTTCCAGAGGACATGAGAAGACACCAGACCGAAGCGGACCACGATTGGCTGACAGGTGGGGCGATCAGCCCCACCCCTATGCCTGCTGGCCCTTGGCTGCGCCGCCTCGCCCCAAGCTTCTAGAATGTTCCCCCTACGCCTCCTAGGGTCCCATCTACGTCCAATTAAAGTCAGTTTATCCAACGGTGGTTGAGGGAGGTCACACGGATCGATGACATGGTAGTTACTTGGCCTCTACTCCACCTCGGCTTATATAAGGATGCCCCCTACCCCCTCCAGGAGGCCATCTCTCATTCAGATCAAGGCACAACACCAGAGAATTAGGGCTAGACTCTCCAATGTAGTAGATTAGTTCTAGTTGAGAGTTAGGGAGAGTCGGGCTACGCTCAGGTTCTGGAGAATTGTTCGGAGGTCTGGTATATCTTTGTATCTTACCTTTGCAAGACTTATGCTTTAATATATTTATCTTCTCTATTTACTTTTATGTCTTCATATGTGTGGTTAGTATAGTTGTTATACTTTTGCATGGGATCTCTGCCCGTATTGAGTGCCCTAGTTATCACATGTGACTAGAGTAGTAATCGCTCGTGTAGACATGGTGTCTAGACTATAGGTTACCTGAGATTGCGCCCAGTCCCATAGATAGTTGTGGTAGCCCCAGAGGTGACAGCTCTGACTAGGCCTTTGTAATCCACACCATGTTCGGATTGGTGTTCGTAGGGCTTGTTGGCAGCCTTCCCCCGACTACCCCTTCCCAGTCTTTTCGAGAGTCAGAAAGGTACTGTTGCTCTAAAGTATTATTATGTGATTGCTATATCTACCTTATTTCAATTATCATAGAACCAAAGTAATAGAGAAGTATTTAGGAACCTTGAACTCTCCCGCTGTCCTTTTAATTTAGCTAAGCTACTCTTTTATTATGGAATTCTCCTATGTGTATGTCATTATGCATAACTTCTATCATTTATCATTTACCCCTACTTTAGTCTAGTTGGTATATTAAGTTAGTAGATGCATGATGGTGAAGTATTAGCTTCTTTAACCATTGTTTTCCTATGGATAAATATGATACTTTGGATACTCCCGGGTAAAAGCTATAATGGTATCTGTGCACTTGCGGAATTTTCTATGTGCATTAACAATTACCAACAAGCTTTTTAGCACCGTTGTCGAGGAAGCAATTAGCGTAAAGATTTTGATAATGATCTTGATGTCTGCAAATTTAGTGTACCACTAGCTTTAGTAGGATTACCCCTATTGTGTTGAGTTGTGGAATAGACAGGACAACAGTCGCTGTTTTGACCTTCCGGCAAACTTCCACAAGAAAAGATGAGAGAAACATTGGAACTCTGCCATCTCACAGGTTTGTGTATACATATATATTATTCTAACCATGTGTAGATTGGAGAAAAGGTCATCGTCACAAGAATTCAAATCATATCTCAAGTGACAGGAACATAGATGCTGCATCACTCAAAAATTCCATCATGTGAGACATGGTAAGTATGATCAAGAAAGGTGAGATAGTCTTGGTCATGGACTTTAAACTTTATAAGTAGTTACCTTTTTAATTCTTGCATTTCACTACATGTTTACATTGAATAATCCATGCATCTACTCTCTTTAGTTTATGTTTTCTCATATCAAATCCACAACATGTCTAGTTCCTTGCACTCATTCATGTCGCTTGCATAAAAAAGAAAATAAAAAAAGCCTCGCCATGATCATGCTCTTTCATCTCTATTTGAGTAAATCTCTGTAATGCTTTCATGCTACTTTTGTTTGTTGTAGTATGCTTTGGTTTGGAAGTACTGCTATAGGGTACTTCTAAAGGCTTTTAAATTGAGTGTGGTGCTTAGGTTATAATGCTTTCCTGAATTGAATTAGACATGGTGTCTAGGTTGATTTTTGAACTGATAGTATGCTTCAGTAGATACTGGTTATTTTGTCAGACTAACCCCTGCAAGAAATTTTCAATTCAATCTGGGTAAGTTAAGAGATGATTTCACGTTGGAGAAGAATCAAGGCAAGTGAACTCCAATAACTTTGCACAAAGAAGACCCAGCTCATTCCTCATAGAAGGAAGGATTGTGAGTATCAAAGTTCATTCACTTATCTTTTGTTGCTAGCTATCTTTGTTTTGAACCATGTTAGAATGTAGCCACCACATAACACATGCTAGACAAAATCTATGCTAAATTAATTCTAAAAACAATCATTTCATTAGCATAGAGGAAAAGTCACAAAAAGTATGGACAACAAAACTTGTATTTCAAATTTGCTATATTCCCTTGGGTATGTGTCTATTAACATTTTGCATGAAAGAATGAATATAAATTGTGCCTGTCCATGGTTTGATATGAGTCTATGAATAGCCGAACCACTGCTTCAGCAATGGAATGAATAAGAGGAAATGAGACAAGTGCCACAAGAAGGATTTACAATAGAAGCACTTACTCATAAAAAGTGGACAGACGAATCAACCGGTCATGAGTAACAATGAAGGCAACCTAGATTGAGCCTTTCCAGGACTCAAGACTAGAAGGTTGATGAGAAGTAGGGAGCAATTCATTTCATATCAGCAAATCAATGTCCTATCTTCATCACCCTCAAAGACACCATCTCACATGTCGGCAACAAGGACCAAGATGACGATGCCACCATACATTCTAGATCAATGGCCTCCCTATGGTGTCTTGAAAGGCCTTGCTCAATGGACCACAAACTCACACCAACTGGTAAATTTCCTCATTTAGGTAAGTTTGTCACTACTTACTTCAAAAGAAGGAAAGATAAAGGTAAGTTCATCTAAGCATTATGCAACATTAAAATACATTCAACATCTTATACCATGTTGCTAATTTGTCTTGGTCATCTTTACCTTTATGCCATGCTTAACTTACTAAATTATATGCTTCTTTGGTTCACCATACATATCATTGTTTCTACTTGAATGAATCCCCTTTAGTCTTGCATCTTCCTTGTTTTGTGATAAGTATACTTTGGAATATTACTTGAACATAACTATTAAATCAGAATATACTTATATAGAATTTGGTTGCATATGTGGACTAGCCCTTATAGAAAAATATTCAAATTCATTAGGAATGTCAGGAGATCATTCGTAGAAATAAATCAATGTTAGAGGTGTTCTTCAAAACAATTACACACATCCTTGCCATTAACCTTGTTGAAAAGTTGAAGTAGTGGTGAACAATAAAAGTATATGATGGGCTATAGATAAATCCATGATAACACTATCCTTACTTTGAATCATCTGTATACTCCTTCGGGTATGTGTTGTCTACTAATCCCTTTGTAAGCACCCGGTTTTAAGAACAAAACCAGATACACACCATATGTGAGCCTAGGAAGTCAAATCTCACATATAGCTACAAATAAGGGTAATATCAAATGACAATGCTTAATATATAACGTACTTATTATAAAAGATATAACCTTAGATAGCAAACAACAGAAAGACAACTCTGGTCTTCAGGTGAAGACTCCACTCCACAGGAACAACTGACTGGTTGATCACAAGCCTGTCTGCTCCAATCTCTAGAAATCTGGTACCCATCCGGGATTTTTCCAAAGTATTGAAAATAAACAAGCATGAATACATTTCGTACTCTACAAGCATAACATGGGGATTCATGAGGCTCAAAAGGCAGACACGGTTTACTGCATTTAGCATTTTAATAAGTCAACATTTTGTTATTGATCAATATCAAATTATGCTTAAGCTCCCAAATTAACCCACATGATCATATACTAGAATTAAATAGAGTCACTGATCAACATTATATCATCATCATCGTCATCATCATCATAATACCATCATAGTTCACCATGAACAACATCATCATAAGTAACCATTTATTATGTGAGTTTTCCGGGCCGCTCGTGACTGTGAGCACGGCTGTTATAATAGTTTTAACACTCTACAGAGGTTGTGCATCTTTACCCGTGAGTCATGTTGCCCATATGCCCGGGTTAATTACTCCCATAACACTTCCAAAGTGAGCGGGCAGGGTACACTATGAAGCCTTCCATAGGTCTCATCTAACAAGTTAGGGTCGCGAGGTTTCCTCGGCAGGCAGATATAGAGAACCCCCCTTTCTGTGGCACAATTCCCGCAGGCTATACACACTAGAACAGAGGCAGTTCTATACCCAAAGTGGCAAGCCCCTCTTGCGCCCTTTCGGGTAACCACTAACAAGCTAGAAAAGATCCTATTACTGTCATAGAACCTCCTAATTATGATGGCCCACATGTACCTGTCATCGTCATAATGACCTCTGACAGCCGTACTTATGTTCCTCACAACTTAAAAGGTCTGTTTTCCTCCGAACAGGATCTAATCACAGGAGTATTGTAATATTACAACCGTTTATTCAAAATACCATCAGAGTAAAGTAGCGGAAGTCTTACAATAACTTAAGTTTACAAACCACAGTTTCCAAACTTCAAACCTTATGTAACATTATTACAAACCGGTAGTAGGGAAGTATCTGTAGTAACTTTATTACAATCACACAAACGAAGTGCCTTGCCCAGAGGCCACACAGTCTACTCGTCGTCACTTTCTTCAGCCACAACGGTCATGCAACAAGGCTCAAAGCAGACTTGTTCATGAACCGCACCTGCAACAAGGGGTTTAACAAACCCTGAGTACGAGAGTACTCAACAAGACTTACCCGACTAAGAAAAGACTCCAAGGGCATGCTAGCTTTAGGGAATCAAGGTACGGGTATTCAAGAATCAAAATTTCTTTTGTAGAAAAGCTTACTAAAGTGAGTCCTTACCTTCATTATTTTACTTTTACCATTGATGGTTCATTAACCAATTCTAAGTAATCCTAATCTAGATCAAAGTAATTCTCCTCAAGATTCTTTCTTATTCTTTCTTTTAATTCCAGTTCTTAACTATGATGTAAGTCAGACGATCGAGTCTCCATAACCGAGGAGCAACGACGATTCAAACCGATTATACCCAGTTGGGGATCTCTAACCTCACAACATTTGTAGAACCAAATCTTGCATATGCCAACCCTCATTTAGATCTCCCAAAACCAGAACATGTCCATCGCCACCTGAGAGTACAGTACTCCTCGAACCCGGCCCGATTCTAGCCCCGAGGGTACACGCTACTCCCGCCATCTCTCCACTCCCAGTGCAAGGTTAGACGTTCTCGAAATGGAATCACCAACATTTTGGGCTTACCCAAGGCATGAGGCTAGTTGCAAAGTCTCAAAATACAAGCAGGCCTACAACGGACGGTCCTTAATTGACAAGGCGGAAACACTACATTGAGACTCCTTTCCCAATGCATGTTAGCAGTGGCCAAACCACCCGCCCGATCTTTCAAGTTCATTCTCATCTTTCAATATTCATTATGTATGCCATCATGGCTATGTAAACACTCATTTAAAAAGCTTAATTCAGTAAGCATGGCAAAGCATACTACGCATTTTCAGTAAAATAGGTATCAAGGGTGTTATCGCAATAATCAAGGATGACAATGCAGCAATTGGGTTATCACTCAACTCCTAATTACTTAATGCAATAAACTATAGTACCAGCGATAAAGATTTGTAAACTCAAGGAAGGGTTTAAATGCACCGGGGCTTGCCTTGCTCTGACGCGACGACTGACTCGGACTCGAGGACTCTAACTTCTGGTCCGAAACCCACCGACGACAACTCTTCTCCGAAGACTTGCTCGCCAACTTCAACTTCTTCAAAAGCGGGAACTGCACGAGTATAAGATATGTTTCAAAATGATGCGGTGATAAACATGATGCTTGACGATTATATGCCACAGTTTACGACTTGAGTACACTTTCCTTCGCGGTACAGTCGCAAAACAGTAAAACCTACTAACTAAAAGCGATAACTTAAGCAACGCTAGCGTTTCTTACTACACTTGTTACTAATGAGCTCAAACAAGTAATTAAGGTGCCAAGGATCACCAAGAATTAGTGACCCAAGGACATCACTCAATCAAAAAGGCACGCAACACTTAAAGTTAACAACTTAACAATTATTTAAACATTTAATTAATTAGGGCATAATTAATATTATATCAAACTTCATCTAAACAAGCTTAAACTTTTTCTATGGGTTAATCATGGCCTAAAACAGTGTTAGAATAAATTTCATGATTTTTGGATTAATAATTTAATTACTAAAATTCATGGAATTTGCATTTAATAATTAATTGAACTAATTAATTAACTTGCAAAATATAATCCAATTTAGCATTTAATATTTTTTCTAAGTAGTTTACATCTTGAAAAGATTATACAAAAATTTTCACTATTTTTGGAGCTCTACATAATTTTAAATGAAATAAACAAATACTAAAACTATTCACATTTTTGAAAACAAAAACTGCTGCTCGGGCCGGCTTCCTCCTCTCTTCCTTTGACTCGGCCCAACCAACAGCCTGCCCGCAACGCGCCCGCGCTCGCTCGCGCGGCCCAGCAACCCGAGCTAGCCTAGCAACACGGTCTGCCGCGCGCGCGCCTACTCTCTCTCTCTCTCGCTGACACCTTGGCCCCGCCTGTCATCCCCTTCCTCCGCTCACTCGCTCTCTCCCGCGACCCGGCCATGCCCGCGCGGTGACCGGCCGGTGATCACGGCGTCAGTCGATCAATTAACTCGACCAAAATGATCTTCACTACCCTGCGACTCCACTACGCCCTTCTACAGCTAAGCTCGAGCTCCGGCGACCTCTCACCGACGACGATGGCGGACCACGGTTGACGGTGAGCCGTGAAAACGCGTCCCCAATGGAGTAGCGACTAAATTAACGCAAGGAAAACGTTCAGGGGATCACAGCGGTTACGGTGGTGCTCTTGGCGATGACGGCAACGAGCTGGAGTGGCCTGGCCACGTGGGGGCGGTGGTGGCGGTGCTCCGACCGGAGTTGGGCACGGGAAGTGGTGGTGCGGTGGTTCGGGCGAGAAAACGGCTAAACCCGTTGGACCACGAGGTGCGCGAGGGCGAGGCAAACTTGCTGGTGTGATTTGCATGGCTGGTGGCGGCTCAACGGCGGCAGCAGCGAGCGGCGGAGCTAAGCGGCGGCGGCGATAAAAACAGAGGATAAAACGGCTCATGGTGAACTCGGTTATATATAGGGCGATGGTCACGACGAAGGTCACTGGAAGGCGCGCGTCATCGCGCTGGTGGTCCTGGCACGCTCGAGAAGCTCCCAGGCGCTGCCTGGCGGCTGACCGGCACCCATGCCGTGCGGTGCCCAGCGGTGCTTGGTCGCGGCACTGTAGCTCCCCCCCAACTTTTGAAATTTTGAACTGTTTTCTCAAATTACTCCCAAAATCATGTAGCAACTTGAAATATTCCCAAGATATGAAATCTTCAGAATTTAAAGCTCTACAAGTTTTGTATTGAACATTTTTCCAAATTCGAACTGGATTTTGAAATTTGAGTTTAAATTCAAAAGGGGACACTTTTTGGAAATTTGGTAATTTAGAAATTACTTTGGATTTTATATTGAAACTTCAAAAACTCCAAACACCAAAGTTGTACATCTAGCCAAGACCTACAACTTTGCTACTCAAACCATTTTCAAATTCTGCCTCCATTTTGAAATTTGAGTTTGGAAATAAAAAGGGGTCAAATTTAAAATTTGCTTCTTTTCAAAATTGTTCCACATTTTACACTAAAACTTTGAAAACTCAAAACACCAAAGTTGTAGCCCTTGAAAAGTTCTACAAACTTGGTTTTAAACTTTTTCCCAAATTTTGCTTAGATTTTGAATTATTTGAAGAGGGGTTAAAACATGGTTTTGGATTTTAGGGTTTTCAGAGGAATTTTCAATTGAAAATTTGTTGCTACCTTAATTGGTGATTACTTAATGATCAAACCATCATCCAAGGCATCATTTAGTCAATTATCACATAGTTGACCAAATGCCACTCTTGGTTGACCAATTTAGCTTTTGAAAATCTTTTAATATTTCCCCAAATTTAAATTCAAATTCGAATCGGAAAACTTGCGACAAGTTTTAGGATTCCAACTCGAACTCAAACTTGGAGCTTCATTTTATGGGTTGTACTTGAGTTCAAACCCTACACTTGACACTAGTGTGTAACACAGTCACACACCTCAAATTACGCAGGGCATGGACTAAGTATTTGCGGTTACATTCGAAATTAGGGTTTTCGGTTCAGACCACACAACTGACAAGCACATCCAACCTAGACATGTAAACTCATTTTAGTTAATGCATAACATGGTTAACCTAATCATGGATGCTTTGTGATGCAATATGATGACATGGTAGATTAATTAGCAACTATAACACCCGGGGTGTTACAGCCCTTCCCCCTTAAAGAAATCTCATCCCGAGATTTAAAGCCTTGAGTTAAGTAATGGAAAAGGAAACGTGTCAAGCAAACATGTTTAGAACTTGTCTACAAAACAGGTAGGGGGTTTTCTACTTTACAAAGATTTGAAAAAGACAGGTTACAATTTAAAGAAGAAATTGCAACCTAGATAGAAGCAAAGAACTCGGGGAAATTCTCCAATAGATAATCTTCCGATTCCCACGTGGCTTCTTCTTCCGAATGTTGATTCCATTGTATCCTGTACCATTTAATTGTTCTACTTCGGGTAACAGATCCTTTTGATCCAAAACTCGATCAAGATATTCAGAATATGTCAAATCAGGCTCAAGTTCAACTCCTTCAACATCAACAACTTGATCAGGCACTTAAAGACACTTCTTCAATTGCGATACATGAAATACATTGTGCACGGCTGATAGTTGTTCAAGCAAATTTAATCTATATGCCACTTTTCCACACCTTTCAATGATTTGAAATGGGCCAATATAACGCGGTGTGAGTTTACCTTTGACTCCAAATTGGTTAACTCCCTTCATGGGTGATACTTTCAAATAAACATAATCTCCTACTTTGAATACCAAGGGTCTACGCCTTTTGTCAGCATAACTATTTTGTTGGGACTGAGCCACTTTCAAATTATTCTGGATCTGCCTGACTTTTGCTTCAGTTTCTTTTACAATATCGACACCGAAAACCCATCTTTCTCCCGGTTCTGACCAGTTCAATGGAGTTCTGCACCTGCGACCATACAGTGCTTCAAACGGTGCCATTTTGATACTTTCCTGATAACTATTATTATAGGAGAATTCTGCTAACGGTAACCATTCATCCTAAGTATCTGAATAATTGAGCACACACGATCTCAACATATCTTCTAGAATCTGATTAACCCTTTCAGTCTGGCTGCTGGTTTGTGGATGATAAGTAGTACTATGCAACAGTTTAGTACCCAGAGACTCATGTAAGTGCCTCCAAAAATTATTAACAAACTACGTACCTCTATCAGATACAATGGTCTTCGGTAATCCATGAAGACTCAGGATTCGTGCAATATATAGTTTAGCATAAGTCATAGCAGTATGTTCTATCTTGACTGGAATAAAATGAGTTGATTTTGTTAGTCGATCCACAATGACCCAGATTGAATCAAACCCTCTTGAGGTCTTGGGTAATCCCGTAATGAAATCCATACTAATATCTTCCCATTTCCAAGATGGAATGGGCAATGGTTGCAACATTCCTGCCGACTTCAAATGTACAACCTTCACTTTACAACAAGTGTCACATCTAGCAACATACTTAGCAATTTCGATTTTCATTTTAGTCCACCAGAATCTCTGTTTCAAATCCTGATACATCTTATTACTCCCTGGATGAAGAGAAAACCTTGTGTTATGTGCTTCATCAAGAATGAGCTGACGTAACTTTGGAACCTTTGGAACCACTAACTGGTTCTTAAACCATAATACATCTGTATTATCAATACTGAAATCTGTCTATTGACCCGTTCTAACTTTTTTCTTTGATGTGGGCTATACCGGAATTACTTCTCTGAGCAGATATAATCTGATCTTTGATTGTTGATTCCACAGTGACATTGGTTAACTGACCTTGTTGTACTATTTCAATATTCAACATTTCCAATTCATAACACAAACTATAATCCATTGGCTTCACAGTCATACAATTACAATGATCCTTTCTACTGAGTGCATCAGCAACAACATTTGCTTTTCCAGGGTGATAGTGCACTTCTAAATCATAATCTTTTATTAACTCAAGCCACCTTCTTTGCCTCATATTCAGTTCTGACTAAGTAAAGATATACTTCAAGCTTTTGTGATCTGTATAAATATGGCAAGTATTACCTAACAAGTAATGACGCCAGATTTTTAATGCATGGACCACAGCTGCTAATTCAAGATCATGAGTTGGATAAAGCTCTTCGTGACGCTTCAACTGTCTCGAGGCATAAGCAATGACTCTGCCTTCTTGCATTAATACACAACCAAGGCCAATACCAGAGGCATCACAGTATACATCAAATGGCTTTTCTATATCTAGCTGTGCTAAAACTGGAGCAGTTGTCAGTGACTTCTTTAGAATTCTAAAAGCATTCTCACATTCTAGAGACCAGATGAATTTGGTTTGATTTTTCAACAACTCCATGATTGGCTTGGCTACCTTTGAAAAGTCAGGTATGAATCGACGGTAATAACCCGCCATTCCCAGAAAACTTTAGACTTCATGAACTGATGTTGGTGGTTTCCAATTCAAGATATCTTTCACCTTACCAGGATCTACTGCTACTCCTTCGGCTGACAACACATGTCCTAAGAATTGTACTTCCCTTAACCAAAACTCACATTTACTAAACTTGGCATACAGCTGACGATCTCTCAGACGAGTCAGAACAACTCTAAGGTGCTTAGCATGCTCTTCTTCACTTTTGGAGTATACCAAAATATCATCAATAAAGACAACCACAAACTTGTCAAGCTCTGGCATGAAAACTAAGTTCATCAAATACATGAAATATGCCGGTGCATTAGTGAGGCCAAAAGACATAACTAGATACTCATACAAGGCCAAAAGACATAACTAGATACTCATACAATCCATATCTGGTAGTGAATGCAGTCTTTGGAATATCTTCTGGTTGAATCTTGATTTGATGGTACCCTGATCGAAGATCGATCTTTGAAAATACCTTTGCCCCCGCAAGTTGATCAAAAAGTATATCAATGCGAGGCAACGGGTACATGTTCTTAATGGTTACTAAATTCAACGGACGATAGTCAACACACATCCTTAAAGTCTGATCCTTCTTGATAAAAAGAGCTGGACATCCCCACGGTGATGAACTGGGTTTGATGAAACCTTTTTCAAGCAACTCTTGTAATTGAACCTTGAGTTCGGCCAATTCATTTGGTGGCATTCTATAAGCTCTCCTGGATATCGGGGCAGTACCAGGTTGTTACTCAATTACAAATTCTACTTCTCTGTCCGGTGGCAAACCAAGTAGATCATCTGGAAACACATCTGAAAATTCACAGACTACTGGTATATCACAAATCTCTTTCACTGAGGTTGCACATATCCTCTCAACGGTTCTCTTTGGAATAGGAAGTTGGATAAGGAGATGAGATTTATTATCTGGCAAGTTCAACCTTATAGTTCTATGCAGTGCATCTATAATAGCTTCTCGTTGGTACATCCAATTCATACCCAGGATTACATCTATGTCCTATTTCTGTAATATTATCATTGAGGTAGGAAATATATGCCCACCCAACTCTATAGGTACATCACGTACCATTTCCTTAGTACACAGTCATCCCCCGGGCGACTGAATAAAGAAATCCTCTTTTGTTCCCATAATTGGAATGTCATGCTTTGTAACAAAGGTGCGATTTATGAATGTATGCGATGCACCAGAATCAAATAACAGTACTACTGGATGATTAGTAACAGGGAACATACCCATCATAACAGGTTCTCCCTCTGGAATTGCACTTGCTTGGGTGTAGAATACGTGTCCCATCTTCTTCTTTTCACCCTTGCCCTTCTGGACATTCAGATTATTATTCTTACTCTGAGGATGCTATGGTTGCGGTACAGGGGCTCTTGGATAATTGGGATTGTACTGCCTTGGATACGGGCAGTCCTTTGAGAAGTGACCTGGCTTTCCACAGTTGTAGCAGGGAAAGTTATGGGTTATTGGGCTCTGATTTCAAATACCAGGGGCATTCGGCTGTTGTGGATATTGCTGGGTTGCGGCAGGATGGATAAACGTTTGTGGCCGAGCTTGGTATTGCGGTGGACGATAAGGAGGGCGAAAATGATTCTGAGGGTGGTAGATAAACCTTTGACACTTCTTAATGCCGCCTGATGAGCTAGATAACACTTGCTTCTTTTTCTTTGACTCTTTGTGAATGCGGGACTTCTCTTCTAAAGCGATAGCGACATTGACTACCTCATGGTATGTGGCATTATAGCATGTGACCAATGCTGCCTGGATCTTGGTATTCAAACCTCTCATGAAACAACTCTTCTTCTTTGCATCAGTGTTCACATACTCGGCTGCATGCTGTGACAGATGATTGAATTTGCCAACATACTGAAGAACTGTCTGGTTTCCCTGTTTCAGAGAGAGAAACTCTTCTAACTTCATTGCCTTGACATCATCTGGGATGTAGTGTGCTCTGAAAGCATCATGAAACTCTTGCCAGGTGATACGATGGCCAGCGGGCTGTGCGGCGACCAGATTCGCCCACCACGCCCTTGCAGCACCCCTGAGCTGCTGTGCTGCAAACACGAGTTTCTGGTATTCCATGCACTGGATAAGCTCAAACTTTTGCTCCATTGTTCGGAGCCAGTCATCCGCCTCTAGCGGCTCATCGGCCTTTGAAAACACCGGTGGACGAGTATCGGTGAAATCCACATAAGTGGTTTCTCCTCCATTGTTACGGCCTCGATGACCCTGATTTTCATTCTGATTCTGAGCCAACAGAGTAGTGGCATTGACCAGTGCTGCAATAGCCTCTGCCAGAGTAGGTGGAAATGGTGAGGGATTTGGAGCATTATCCCTAGCCTGAGAAGTTCCAGTATCGTCCATCTGTTGTACATAAACCATGTTTTATTTACATTGCTTTATTGAATTAAAAAGCAGTTAGTACAGTACTAGTACTCACATCAAACTTATCTTACATTATTTTTATTACAAACTTGCTCGTAAGCAAGCAAACCATCCCTGCTAAAGTTCTTAGAAAACAGGAAAGACTACTATATTACATAACCATCCATTTCGACACTTCACTCCTCATCATCATCACTGATCACTATCACTCCATCCTCATTCTCCTGAGCACTTGCACCAGTGACATGACTTGCCTCATCCCCACTTTCCATCATGGGTTCATTTTCTTCCGGATCCTCTTTCTCATTATCCTCTCCACTAGGAACAACCACAGCACCGACATCATCTTCTACCGCCTGGGGCTGATGATTCGGATTCATCAGGTCATGTAACCTATGGACTTCCTCATGCAGGATTGTATTGTACTGCTCTAGGTGTGTCACATAAAGTTCCAACTCTCAAACACGAGCCCTGGCTTCTGTCTCCTTTTCCAAAGACTCGTTCTAGCACTGCTTCCAAAAATGCATATTGAGCTTCAGTCGCTCTATCTCTGACGTGAGCCTTGCGACCTCCGATTGGGAATCCGGGTTTGGATTGTGACTACTGCTCGCTTCATCACCTCTGGTTGCCAACTGATGATGTGGTACTCCTTGCGGACCAGTTTTCTTGCGAGGAGTCGTCTTCACACGTGCCATCCTAAAGCAAGACAGAATTAGAATGATGAGAACAGATGGGAGGGATCTGAAGGTTAGCATGAACAGGATTGAACCTTACTTAACCCAAACCACTTTAAAAGGGAAGGTAACTTAAGCAGGTTAATTAAACATGATGCATGCATCGCACTTACGATCTAACAGAAAAGTTTAAGTAACACATGCAACAACATTTATAACTTAGGGCAATATAACATGATACTTCACTATGAAGCTTTCAAATATGAGCTAAGGAAACTACAGAGAGTAGATTGGGATAAGCCAAAAGCAATTTAGACCAAAATATCAATATTAAGTTTGTTCAATCCAAAACATTTTGAAGTTTTGCAAAGCAATACTACAATAACTCCAGTAATTATGCTCTGGTACCAGCTATCACAAAACCTCCTAATTATGATGGCCCACATGTACCTGTCATCGTCATAATGACCTCTGACAGCCGTACTTATGTTCCTCACAACTTAAAAGGTCTGCTTTCCTCCGAACAGGATCTAATCACAGGAGTATTGCAATATTACAACCGTTTATTCAAAATACCATCAGAGTAAAGTAGCGGAAGTCTTACAATAACTTAAGTTTACAAACCACAGTTTCCAAACTTCAAACCTTATGTAACATTATTGCAAACCGGTAGTAGGGAAGTATCTGTAGTAACTTTATTACAATCACACAAACGAAGTGCCTTGCCCAGAGGCCACACAGTCTACTCGTCGTCACTTTCTTCAGCCACAACAGTCATGCAACAAGGCTCAAAGCAGACTTGTTCATGAACCGCACCTGCAACAAGGGGTTTAACAAACCCTGAGTACGAGAGTACTCAACAAGACTTACCCGACTAAGAAAAGACTCCAAGGGCATGCTAGCTTTAGTGAATCAAGGTACGGGTATTCAAGAATCAAAATTTCTTTTGCAGAAAAGCTTACTAAAGTGAGTCCTTACCTTCATTATTTTACTTTTACCATTGATGGTTCATTAACCAATTCTAAGTAATCCTAATCTAGATCAAAGTAATTCTCCTCAAGATTCTTTCTTATTCTATCTTTCAATTCCAGTTCTTAACTACGATGTAAGTCAGGCGATCGAGTCTCCATAACCGAGGAGCAATGATGATTCGAACTGATTATACCCAGCTGGGGATCGCTAACCTCACGACATATGTAGAACCAAATCTTGGATATGCCAACCCTCATTTAGATCTCCCAAAACCAGAACATGTTCATCGCCACCCGAGAGTACAGTACTCCTCGAACCCGGCCCGATTCTAGCCCCGAGGGTGCACGCTACTCCCGCCATCTCTCCACTCCCAGTGCGAGGTTAGACGTTCTCGAAATGGAATCACCAACATTTTGGGCTTACACAAGGCATGAGGCTAGTTGCAAAGTCTCAAAACACAAGCAGGCCTACAACGGACGGTCCTTAACTGACAAGGCAGAAACACTACATTGAGACTCCTTTCCCAATGCATGTTAGCAGTGGCCAAACCACCCGCCTGATCTTTCAAGTTCATTCTCATCTTTCAATATTCATTAAGTATGCCATCATGGCTATGTAAACACTCATTTAAAAAGCTTAATTCAGTAAGCATGGCAAAGCATACTACGCATTTTCAGTAAAACAGGTATCAAGGGTGTTATCGCAATAATCAAGGATGACAATGCAATAATTGGTTTATCACTCAACTCCTAATTACTTAATGCAATAAACTATAGTAGCAGCGATAAAGATTTGTAAACTCAAGGAAGGGTTTAAATGCACCAAGGCTTGCCTTGCTCTGACGCGATGACTGACTCGGACTCGAGGACTCCGACTTCCGGTCCGAAACCCACCGACGACAACTCTTCTCCGAAGACTTGCTCGCTAACTTCAACTTCTTCGAAAGCGGGAACTACATGAGTATATGATATGTTTCAAAATGATGCGGTGATAAACATGATCCTTGACGATGATATGCCATGGTTTACGACTTGAGTACACTTTCCTTCGTGGTACAGTCGTAAAACAGTAAAACCTACTAACTAAAAGCGATAACTTAAGCAACGCTAGCGTTTCTTACTACACTTGTTACTAACGAGCTCAAACAAGTAATTAAGGTGCCAAGGATCACCAAGAATTAGTGACCCAAGGACATCACTCAATCAAAAAGGCACGCAACACTTAAAGTTAACAACTTAACAATTATTTAAACATTTAATTAATTAGGGCATAATTAATATTAGATCAAACTTTATCTAAACAAGCTTAAACTTTTTCTATGGGTTAATCATGGCCTAAAACAGTGTTAGAATAAATTTCATGATTTTTGGATTAATAATTTAATTACTAAAATTCATGGAAGTTACATTTAATATTTAATTAAACTAATTAATTAACTTGCAAAATATAATCCCATTTAGCATTTAATATTTTTCCTAAGTAGCTTATATCTTGAAAAGATTATACAAAAATTTTCACTATTTTTGGACCTCTACAGAATTTTAAATGAAATAAACAAATACTAAAACTATTCACATTTTTTAAAACAAAAACTGCTGCTCGGGCCGGCTTCCTCCTCTCTTCCTTTGACTCGGCCCAACCAACGGCCTGCCCGCAACGCGCCCACGCTCGCTCGCGCGGCCCAGCAACCCGAGCTGGCCTAGCAACGCGGCCTGCCGCGCGCGCGCCTCCTCTCTCTCTCTCTCTGACACCTTGGCCCCGCCTGTCATCCCCTTCCTCCGCTCACTCGCTCTCTCCCGTGACCCGGCCATGCCTGCGCTGTGACCGGCCGGTGATCATGGCGTCAGTCGATCAATTAACTCAACCAAAACGATCTACACTACCCTATGACTCCACTACGCCCTTCTACAGCTAAGCTCGAGCTCCGGCGACCCCTCACCGACGACGATGGCGGACAACGGTCGACGGTGAGCCGCGAAAACGCGTCCCCAACGGAGTAGCGGCTAAATTAACGCGAGGAAACACATTCAGGGGCTCACAGCGGTTACGGTGGTGCTCTTGGTGACGACGGCGATGAGCTGGAGTGGCCTGGCCACGTGGGGGCGGTGGTGGCGGTGCTCCGACCGGAGTTGGGCACGGGAAGTGGTGGTGCGGTGGTTCGGGTGAGAAAACGGCTAAACCCGTTGGACCACGAGGTGCGCGAGGGCGAGGCGAACTTGCTGGTGCAATTTGCGTGGCTGGTGGCAGCTCAACGGCGGCAGCAGCGAGCGGCCGAGCTAAGCGGTGGCGGCGGTAAAAACAGAGGATAAAATGGCTCACGGTGAACTCGGTTATATATAGGGCGACGGTCACGATGAAGGTCACTGGAAGGCGCGCGTCATCACGCTGGCGGTCCTGGCGCGCTCGAGAAGCTCCCAGGCGCCACCCGGCGGCTCGCCGGCGCCCATGCCGTGCGGTGCCCGGCGGTGATTGGTCGCGGCACTGTAGCTCCCCCCCCCAACTTTTGAAATTTTGAACTGTTTTCTCAAATTACTCCCAAAATCATGTAGCAACTTGAAAAATTCCCAAGATATGAAATCTTAAGAATTTCAAGCTCTACAAGTTTTGTATTGAACATTTTTCCAAATTCGAACTGGATTTTGAAATTTGAGTTTAAATTCAAAAGGGGACACTTTTTGGAAGTTTGATAATTTAGAAATTACTTTGGATTTTATATTGAAACTTCAAAAACTCCAAACACCAAAGTTGTACATCTAGCCAAGACCTACAACTTTGCTACTCAAACCATTTTCAAATTTTGCCTCCATTTTGAAATTTGAGTTTGGGGATAAAAAGGGGTCAAATTTGAAATTTGCTTCTTTTCAAAATTGCTCCATATTTTACACTAAAACTTTGAAAACTCAAAACACCAAAGTTGTAGCCCTTGAAAAGTTCTACAAACTTGGTTTTAAACTTTTTCCCAAATTTTGCTTAGATTTTGAATTATTTGAAAAGGGGTAAAATAGGGTTTTGGATTTTAGGGTTTTCAGAGGAATTTTCAATTGAAAATTTGTTGCTACCTTAATTGGTGATTACTTAATGATCAAACCATCATCCAAGGGCATCATTTAGTCAATTATCACATAGTTGACCAAATGCCACTCTTGGTTGACCAATTTAGCTTTTGAAAATCTTTTAATATTTCCCCAAATTTGAATTCAAATTCGAATCAGAAAACTTGCGACAAGTTTTAGGATTCCAACTCAAACTCAAAATTGGAGCTTCATTTTATGGGTTGTACTTGAGTTCATACCCTACACTTGACACTAGTGTGTAACACAATCACACACCTCAAATTACGCAGGGCATGGACTAAGTATTTGCGGTTACATTCGAAATTAGGGTTTTCGGTTCGGACCACACCACTGAGAAGCACATCCAACCTAGAAATGTAAACTCATTTTAGTTAATGCATAACATGGTTAACCTAATCATGGATGCTTTGCGATGCAATATGATGACATGGCAGATTAATTAGCAACTATAACACCCGGGGTGTTACAATTACTGAGCTAAAGTCAGAGCCATATAACTCTCATGGTTGCACTGTATGTCCCAGCTTTTGCCCTATAGATAAGTCCTTACGGAAGGTTTAGGGCAACATGATCGACATCATTTGCACCATCACCCTATAGTTCCATTATTACCATCATGTTTATCCATTTGTTCCATTAATCATAGTATTGATCATGTTTGAATAGAGCACTAGCATTCTACCCATATGCAATAAAACCCATAGGCATCAAGGTATAAGTCATCAATGGCTAGGATGTCCTTATAGTCGAGCAATATTAGACACATGCATAATGAGTAGATTATATAATGAATAGGAATCAAGGTAGTCCCATGCTATACTTGCCTTGGTTAGCACACTCCTGCTGGTCCTGCTGGTCTTCGAAGTTTCGGGTTCCCAACGTACTCCTCACCGTCTGAACTCGACCAACACGGCAACATACACATTTCAGGAGCATTCATGCATAGCAAACAAATCTATAATTAGAACAGTTCACCAGCAGTATAAAAACAAGATAAAAAGTGTATGAAAATATTCTACATCTCGCTACGATCACATCAACGCGAAGTTCACGAAATTCGGAGCTATAACGCGAAAGTTATGAATTAAACAAGATTCCTATAGCGAATTAATTAACTTAACCTAATCAAGAATTTTAAATGTTGCAAACCTAACTAACAGTGGCATTAATGCGTAGGTTATGAAATTATGAACCTAACGCAAATTGAACAGGTCGAATCGGAGCTAAAACGACGATTTTATAAGCGTTTTACTGCAGTGGCAATTCTATAATTAATCTGAAAATGTATTTTTCATTTAAACTGAAGAAACTACGTTTTCAAAATGGAAGTGTGTATTCCGTGAGTACGCCAAGGACGGCGGGTTTTATTTCTAGAAAACCGAGGGTCTCTTTAGAAGAAAAACTCGTGAAGGGGTATCGGCCATCTTGGGCCGTTGATCAAGTGATGGACGGCCGAGAAAATATGGGAGGAAGAGAGAAGAGGCTACCGTCACCGGAACAGTGGCGGCCGCGGCGGCACAGCCATTGTTGGTGGTGAAGAGCTCGCCGATGCGGGGGAAACGGGGCCTATGGCCACAAAACCGACCACCGAGGTCACTGGGATGATGCGGGGACGATGGTGAGCTCACCCCGGGACAAAACGCGATTGAGGAGTGGCCCGCGCGGCGTGCGCGCCATGGCCGACGGTGAGGAGCTCACGGGCGCACGTGAATTCACCCCTAGAGACCAAAATGCATGACGGCAACAGCTCGGGGAGAGAGAGAGAGGGGCTCGGAGAAGCTCACCGCGGCGAAACCAAAGGCGGGAAGGGAGCGGGTGCGGCGGACCACGACGGGAGGCGGACGAGCTCTCTGGTGGGACGCTGCCGCGCGGTGGGTGCGACTCCACGAGTGGAAATGGAGTGGGGAGGGCAGCAAGGGGAGACGGTGGATTGTTCTGGCTCCCTTTTTGAAGGCTGGACACGGGGAGGACGCTCCCACGATGGAGCGTGGGCGCGGGTGGCGGTTGCCGTCGGTTGTGCTCGATTCGGAGGAAGGAGGGAGGCGACTGACGGGTGGGCCTTGCTCGTCAGTGAGTGAGAGAGAGGTTGAGGGCAACAAGAGTTGATGAGGCTGATCAGGCTGGCCCAGGAAGAGAATGAGGGGGAGGAAAAAGAAGGATGCCACCGCTTGGGCTGGGCCTCGGCCAGTTAAGGGAGGAAGGGGAAGGGGGGAGGAAGCTTGCGGGCTGGCTGGGAGCTGGGCCAACAGGCCGAAAGCGAGGAAAAGAGGAGGAGAAAAAAGATTTTGCTTTTCTTTTTCTAAATTGCTTTTTCCAAATCCAATCTCAAAAATGATTTTTAAGCCTTTTAGCAAAGAGATAAAAATCAGTCACCACAATAAATAAAATGCATCGGCATGAATGCATCAACATGTAACTAATCCTTATGATTTATTTTATTTTCACCAAATTTTATTATTCCCTAAATTTGAATGCACAAACAAATACATAATTAAATCAATTTTATCTATTTTGAAACAATGCAAAATTTAGGGTGTTAGACCCTTGCAGAGAAGAAATAATTAACGAGAGAAGCAGAAGGTCTAGAGAGTGAGAAGGAGTACAACATATGAGATAAAATGCTCATGAACAACCCAAGATACAAGAAAGAAAAGGACCATCGAAAGTCATCTACCCTTAATTATATGATGCCATTACGCTTCTATAATGAAGGTAACATCTTAAGGTAAGTGGTCATCATTTTCCTCTTGATCTTGGTATGCACATAAATGAAGATACGAACATGTTAGAGTTACAACTTTGATTGATTCAACCTGATTAATTCAACATGATTTACACTTTAAGTTTGTTCATAGCACCATTCTCTTGATCTCGGTCTTAACCAATTGAGCTAAAATATTGCATATCTTATCTTTGGAAGATGATAGTCATAATCATGTAAACATTGATATATTAAATAAGATGAACAATCCTTCCATAGATTAAAGTAACTCCACTCTTTTGTCTGAAATGCTTAAATGCTACATTTATACTTCTGATCTTCTCACCCATATTATAAAGGAACCATCTACACAATATCAATCGTATCATGCCTAAGGATAGAGAAGAATGAATAATTTTCTAGTTCTATTGGTGTTTTTCCACCAACAGAGCACATGCACCTGATCTCTACCTTGTCCTTATGAGCAGAACACACTTCAAGTGAAGTGTGGAGAGAAGAAGATCTCTATTTCTGAGGAGGGAAGAAGGTGGCACCACCATTGGAAGCACCACTAATGGAGGTACCACCACAAAATCCTTATCCTTAAGAGTGAACCATTGCAAGGAGGAGTCCTGTTCGGAGGACTAAAAACAATGAACCCTCACCAGGAGGTAAACTTGGTAGTTATCCATATTTACTTTTTTGCATTGCATTAATTATTTTCACTTTAGCCTATTTACTTTTCTACATTAGCATTGCATTAGAAAAGAAAATAAAAATCTTTATTACATTCATCATTACATCATAAAAATCTTAAGCCCCATGTGAGTAACCTATGGTAACCCTGAAGGAATATTCACTATGGTGGCATAAAAATAAAAATATCATGCATATATTTCCATTTGCATTATAAAAGAGAAAATCCCAAATAGACATGAAAGTCAACATCCTATCAAAAAGTTTTCAAACTATGAAATCAATCTTAAGTAATAGGAACAATCAATTTCTCAACAGCTGACCGCTAACCCCTTGTTATAATCAAAGCTTCGAGTTTTTGGTGTTCTTGTTGGAGTATATTTTGCAGGATGACATTTTGATCAAGAGTAAGTTCACTCAGTGGTAGTCACTACACTCAGCTTGAATAAGAAGGAATGCCACTGGCAAGCTCACTCTGAAGATTACTCATTTCCGACCACGACAACATCCAGCTTGGGGAGAAGCATCCCCCGTGTATCTAGCTAAGTATTTCTTTCTCTTTTTAGTTTACTATATTTGAGTTTGCTTCTATCAGTCAAAGGAAATAAAAAGATGAATAACAAATCAAAACCAAATAAAAGTTTATCTAGCTAGTTATATATATTAAGGTGTGATCTTAAACATTGAAAACAAAATGAAGAGTGTGTTTAGAATTTTTTTAAGAGTCATAAAATGAAGAATGCTTGCTCTGCTATAATTCCTTTTAAGTACCTAGTATTCAACCATGAATTCTCCTGAGTTTTGGATTGGGTTTGAAAGAAGAATTTGCTCTGAACTTAAAACTTGTGGGTAGCATATGCTTGAGCTAAGTCTAGGTAATTGGCGAATATGATATAAGAAAGTCTGTGCTGCTATTTATCTTGTTTCTAGCAACTAGAATTCTAGAGATTTATCTTTTGAAAACTTAAAATCTTACACGATGAGCTCCTAAATGACAAAGCTTGAATTCCTACCAAAGCCATATATGATATTTAGAATAGGAAACCTTCCACACTTATATGTGCTTGCTTTGCACTGAGTTTGGTCAAGCTTTGTTGATGCCTTATGAGAGGTTTGTCATGCTCTTAAAATCAAGATCGCGTACACACCACCCACATATGCACTATTCCTACACTGGGAGTAGGCGCAATCATTTTCCATTCCATCTAGATCTATCTAAAAATGTTTTACTCTTACACTGAGAGTAAACACCCAAAAATAATACTCTATAGGACAGCCCTAATAAATGCTTTATGTTCTTGTTGACATCTCTCAAAATTTTTGTTGCAGAAAGAGACATGGGGCTATGCAAAAGTTATTCATGAAAAGAGAAGAAAAAAAGAGTATTGGAAAAAAAATGGACAAGTGTCCAAGAGAATAAAACAATGGGTACTCTAATGCCCACCTAAAAAGAAAAAAATGTTGATGAATAAGATGGCCCATGTTTTCTTTGCAAAGTGTTCTTCCAATTTCAAAGGAGAGGTATATTTCTAGGAGCATAGTAGAATTAGGATTAGCCACCATATACACCTATAATATATCCATCATACTCCATACACATGCACATCTTGACTTGATTGTGTGACTTAACTCTCTTTGGATCCATTGTTTGACTTTACAGTACATGAAAAGGCATGCTTGCAACTATTATTATGTTTTCTCCACTTCTATGAGCTCCACATAAGCTTTAGTTGTAGGAAGAGAAAGGGATAACATTATTAATGCCTTGTTAAGGATTCACAAATACCACATATATTGAGATATCTAAGAGTGTCATACAATAGAAGCTCTGAGTTTTATTTTGAAAACATGCAAAACTCCAGAATAATGGTTGAGCAAAGAGCTAGAGACATAGCGCTTGACTTGATTATTCTATCTTTCAATTGCTCAAGACCCAAGTGAAGGCTAAGAAGCTCCATGGTTAAAGGTAATATGGATAAGTTTGAAAGTTAGATCAGAATCCAGACCAGAATTTTTGTTTGAACGCATGTGTACTTTTTAGGAGTTATTCCAAAATTTCCAAAAGCTTCAAGTTCTTTTTCCAAGTTTACTAAGTTTGACTTTGCTAAGGGACTAGCAAAGGGTAAGCTTGGGGGAGCTTGTTGAATATGGATAACGTCAACATCTTATAGTTAAATAAACATAATAAATGGTACAAATGAAAGAATACACATAGAACTAGGATTTGATTCTAACAAGTTCCACAAGTTTTGGTGCTCTCATTTGTCTTGTAGGATATGCAATTTTTCATAGAATAAAAGTATCACAAATGATGAATTGGAGCGCACCATTGCGAAGGGCACATGGATCGATGATGTGGAAGTTACTTAGCCTCAACTCCACCTTGGCCTATATAAGTATGCCCCCTACCCCCTCCAGGAGGCCATCTCTCATTCAAATCAAGGCACAACACTAGAGAATTAGGGCTAGACTCTCCAATGTAGTAGATTAGTTCTAGTTGAGAGTTAGGGAGAGTTGGGCTACGCTCAGGTTCTGGAGAATTCTTCGGAGGTCTGGTATATCTTTGTATCTTACCTTTGCAAGACTTATGCTTTAATATATTTATCTTCTCTATTTATTTTTATGTCTTCATATGTGTGGTTAGTATAGTTGTTATACTTTTGCATGGGATCTCTGCCCGTATTGAGTGCCCTAGTTATCACGTGTGACTAGAGTAGTAATCGCTGGTGTAGACATGGTGTCTAGACTATAGGTTACCTGAGATTGCGCCCAGTCCCATAGATAGTTGTGGTAGCCCCAGAGTTGACAGCTCTAACCAGGCCTTTGTAATCCACACCACGTTCAGATTGGTGTTTGTAGGGCTTTTTGGCAGCCTTCCCTAAACTACCCCTTTCTAGTCTTTTCGAGAGTTGAAAAGGTACTATTGCTCCAAAGTATTATTGTGTGATTGCTATATCTACCTATATTTCAGTTATCATAGAGCCAAAGTAATAGAGAAGTATTTAGGAACCTTGAACTCTCCCATTGTCCTCTCAATTTAGCTATGCTACTCTTTTATCATGGAATTCTCCTATGTGTGTGTCATTATGCATAACTCCTATCATTTATCATTTACCCCTACTTTAGTCTAGTTGGTATATTAAGTTAGTAGATGCATGGTGGTGAATTATTAGCTTCTTTAACCATTGTTTCCCTGTGGATAAATATGATACTCTAGAATACTCCCAAGTAAAAGCTATAACGGTATCCGTGTGCTTGCGAAATTTTCTGTGTGCGTTAACAATTACCAACACCTGCCTTGGTAATGTGGTACCTGTCAGTGACTGACTGCTTGAGGCATATCTTCCTAAACCATAAAGAAGCCACACCCATGACATGGTTGGATGATGAGCGCATGTTGGATGATGATAAGATTGCACACCTGGCTGATTGTAGTCAGTGGCAAAGGTTCGATGAGAAGCACAAAGAATTCAGCAATGACCCAAGGAATATATGGCTTGGCCCTTCAATGAGAGGATGTGTGACCATAGCACTTGGCCAGTGATCTTGACCATGTACAACATCCCAACGTGGTTGTGTCAGAAGAGAAAGTACCTTCTCCTCAGTATTCTTATTTATGGCCCTAAACATCCTGGCATTGATATAAACATATTCCTTAAGCCTTTGATGCAAGAAATGGAGAGGCTATGGAGGCATGGGGAGCCGATGTATGATGTGTTTTGAAAGGAGGACTTGATATGTAGATCAATAATATTTGTTACTACCAATGATTACCCCGCGCTATTTGCTTTATCTGGATAGATCAAAGGGTAGACGGGGGGTCAAAGTCCAGACTTGGTTTTCAGCGAATGTGAAGAAGCTAGTGTCGATGAAGGACTTGTCAATAAGACACTGCAAGGCTCATGATTGTCATGTGATGCTTATAGTGTTTCTATCTATTGCAATCTGGGCTATAAAGCTAGAGTTCTTGAAAATGGCCATCACCCGCATGTGCTACTTCTTTTCGAAGACTCACAAAAGAAGATTGGTAAGAAAGAGCTGAATGACCTACATGAATTTGTGGTGGAGACACAAAACCACTAGAGATCTCCTGCTTTGTCGGTGTTTAGAAACCACCGACTAGTAAAATTTGTGGATTGCACGTCTGGGCTCGGATGGTGTGCAAAGAGGATACGAAGATGTATACTAGTTCATGTGGAATGTCCCTACATCTAGTGACGAGCTGTTCGTGTTACTTGCACTTGAGTTTACAGTAGGGGTTACAAATGGCTGATAGAGGGATGGGCTCCCAAGTCTCTCGTGAAGGTGAAGTGGAGTTAAAGTGCCTCCTAGTGTTGGGATGTGCTTTTGAGTCATTGAAAAAAAGGATCCCCCAAAGGGGTGCCTAGCCTTCCCTTTTATAGACCAAGGGAAGGACCTGGGGTACAAGAGAGAGACAGAGAGATAAAGAGGTGGAGAGGAAGGGGGCCTAGAGGCCGCACCATATTTCCTCTCTTGTATGCGAGCCCTACGGGTATTGTAGATGATGATGGATACATATCCACATCGCGATGCTGATGGTAATGGAGACGGCTCCACGTCGTGGCCCTGTTTGTCGTTGGCGCCACGTGCGGGCATCGCTAGCCGGTCGTGGCATCCCGCTCCATTGTGCCTAGTGCTATTGATGACATGGCCCCCCTAGGCATGACCTATCATGGCTATGGGTCATGTCGAGGCGTGCCCATTCCCATTCGGTGTTAGGAGTTTGACCCCGGGCTCAAGCTTTTGCGTTTGTGGTGGTTGGAGGCAGTGTGAGCCCCCGCTTGGGCTTGCACCCCTATCCGAGGGTGACCATGCGCCCTCAGGGTCAGGCATGATGAAGCTCCACTTCTTGGGGTCAGGCGAGGTGAGGCCTATTCCCAAGGGCCAGGACGAGCGAAACCCGCGCCTTAGGGGTCGGGCGAGCCAAAACCTATCCTAGGGGTCGGATGAAACCACGGTTACACCCTTTAATCGTTCGTTCGATTTTGATCGTTGGGGAACATCAGTTCCCCTACTTCGGGTACCATAAAATTGGTACCCGATAGTAGCCCCCGAGATCGTTCAGGGGGCTTTTGGCGATTGCCCGAGGGTGCGCATGAGCGCACCCAGTGGGTGTAGCCCCCGAGCATGCCTGCAGAGGAGTGGGTTACTCCTTCATAGGCTTTTTCATATGTGAAGACTTCAGAGCGCCTATTGCGGCTCATAGGGTCTCCTTGGATAGGTTGTCATGGTTGATTTACCGTTCATGTGTGACCTCACATCGGGTCCCCTTGTGAGTCTAAGCCCTCGAGCACCCATGCGTAGCAGGGGTCTGGTCGAGGGGTCGGCTAGTCTTCCGATCGTTCTCCCTCAAGCATTTTCTTAGAAAACGAAGGTGATGAGGTCATGACCATGCTTGGGGAATTACATAGAGGCCAAGGAGATCAGCAAGGGCATCTAAATCAAGAAGGAGGCCCAAAACTTATCCAGTTCGAGTCACCAAGGTGGAGGCCCAAATCAAGTTCGAGTCCACCTCGGAATCCAGGACTAGTATGCCTTGAACTGGTCACCTAGGACGCGTACGGACTCCGTTTTCGATGATCCATATATGGATGGAAAGCTTATTTGATAAGGAAGCCAACCCAAGTGGTCCTACGTCAAAAGCTATTCGGGATCAACGGGAATCGTCGAAACAAGTCACCATCCAGAATCTATCAGGGCGTTGTGTCGCCGTCTTTTGGGCCGTTTGGGCCTTGTAACGTGTCAGTGCTCCCCAGGGACGTGAATAGGGGTCCTTGGACATCCCTTAGGCTATATAATCAGTAGCCACCACCTACTTTAGGGTTTGGGTTTTGCTTAGATTATTCTGTCAAGAAACAGTTTCGCCATTCTTCGATTTGTGAGACCCCAACTCGTGAGATTAATCATACATCTGCAATTTGGTTGCGATCTTTCTTGCTCTTGCTGGTGTTCTTCGTTGCCCAGGCAGGGATTAGCCTTCTTGGCGAGGTCAACCTGGTCCATGACTCGGTTGATAACCAGAGGAGCTGTGGTGCTAAGATTGCAGGGTTCGATCTTTCGATCTGAAGCCGGATCGGTGTGCCATTCTCCGCCACAACGATAGTTACCATCACCTGACGGAAGATCGGGACCCCCGTCTACCACTTAATGGAGACAGGGGTCCTGATCTTCTGTCAGGTGATGGTAACTATCGTTGTGGCAGAGAATGACACATCGATCTGGCTTCAGATCGAAAGATCGAACCCTGCAATCTTAGCACCACAGCTCCTCTGGTTATCAACCGAGTCACGGACAAGGTTAACCTTGCCAAGAAGGCTAATCCCTACCTGCGCAACAAAGAAAACAAGCAAGAACAAGAAAGATCGCAACCAAATTGCAGATGTATGATTAATCTCACGAGTTGGGGTCTCACAAACCGAAGAACAGCGAAACTGTTTCTTGACAGAATAATCTAAGCAAAGCCCAAACCCTAAAGTAGGTGGTGGCTACTGATTATATAGCCTAAGGGACGTCCAAGGACCCCTATTCGTGTCCCTGGGGAGCGCCGACACGTTACAAGGCCCAAACAGCCTAAAAGATGGCGACACAGCGCCCTGATAGATTCTGGACGGTAACTTGTATTGACGATTCCTATTGATTCCGAATAGCTTTTGACGTAGGACCACTTGGGTTGGCTTCCTTATCAAATAAGCTTTCCATCCATATATGGATCATCGAAAACGGAGTCCGTACGCGTCCTGGGTGACCAGTTCAAGGCATACTGGTCCTGCATTCCGAGGTGGACTCGAACTTGATTTGGGCCTCCACCTTGGTGACTCGAACCGGATAAGTTTTGGGCCTCCTTCTCGATTTGGATGCCCTTGCTGATCTCCTTGGCCTCCATGTAATTCTCCAAGCATGGTCATGACCTCATCAGAAGGGGTGGAGCCATACCATGTTTTTCCTCATTGGACGAACCACGGTGCTTGGCGAGCTGCTAAAGGTCAGTTTGAGTGGGCCCTAGTTCCTGTTCATAGGGATCCAGCATGGGTTAGCTGGTGTCTGACTCCATATTCCTAATGGCCGGTCCATATAGTTCTCAAGTCCATTTGACCGGTCCTAAGGGCTCGTCACCTTTCTTCAAGGAAAAACATGGAACGTGCACGATCAGGACCCAAATGTGGATTAGGATGCCCATGGCGCTCACGCGCCCGGGTACCAGCCACTAGCGGGCCCATCCTTTTCTACCCCTCGCTCTGAGAGGCACCCTAGAGTGGCTGTCAAACCCATCGGTGAGCCAGTCCTCGAACACCTAGGCCTTCAAGGGCCGTAGGAGCATTTTTAGCTCCGTGTCCCTCTTACCTGTAGCGCTTCATGGCCCATCAGGGCGGACGAACTGCCATCCAACGCGTCCTTTGAGGGAGAGGTCGGGTAATGCATGTACACGATTCTTGGAGGGGCATGGTGACGGGACGTGGCAGGCGTGTGAATCTAGGTGGGCAGTTCGCCTTCTCATTCTGCCCACACCCCTATAAATAGAGAGCCTTACCTCCCATCATCGGTATGCTCAATCGCAATCTCATTTTCTGCTCCCCTGCCGCTAGCGCCAGGATTTCTTACTCTCACCTTTCTGCCACCGCTCTGCTGCTAGCACTAGAGTCTCTTGCCATCCTTTCTTCATGGAGTCATGGCATCACTTCGACATCCTTCGTGCTCGCATGGAGGCCCTTGTCAAATGTGGGCTCCTCTGGGTGAGGATGAAGGTGAACGAGTGGATCATGCCTGGTGACAAGGAGGTGCCGATGCTGCCCGATGGCTAGGTCATCTCCTTCGTGCCATTCTATGAACGCGGGCTTGTGGTTCCCTCTCACGATTCTTTTAGGGGTTACTGCACTACTACGGCATCAAGCTACAGCACTTGAACCCCAATGGGGTTTAGCACATTGCCACCTTTGTCGCGTTGTACGAGGGGTATTTAGGGGTCAAGCCCCACTTCGAGTTGTGAAAATATTTCTTCGCCGTCTCCCTGTAGAAGAAGAGGGATAAGAGGGGGGAGGATAATGCTGGTGTCGATGGGGCGCATGAGTATTCACCTTTGAGGCCACCAGGCATCCAAGTACATGGCCACCACCTTGTCGAAGTCCACTAAGGGATGGCACAAATAGTGGTTCTACTTGAAGAACATCGCCGACGCCCCCTCCCGATCTTCTCCGGTCACTTGATTGCTGCAGTCATGGGGATAGGGCCCCGTCGACAAGGAGAAGAGGAGGCTGGGCAACCTCATCAAGGCCATCGTGCTTCTGAAGCGCCATGGCCTCCACGCTACCGGTGTCATCAGGGCATACCACGCGACGATGGTGCCACTAATGGTGCGTGTGCTCCCGCTACGCCAGATGACGCCCGTTGCATCGCTTAAGGGAATGGTGCTTTATCAGGAGCTACCCTACAACAGTGAGATTGAGTAGTGCATCCAGGAGGCGATGGAGGTGAACATTGTCACATTCGAGTTCCCAATTCTGGGACATCCCGTGATGCGCCCGGAGCCGGGTTTCATCGAAATGGTATGCTTCTTCCCTGTTTCCTTTCCTAGCTGACCCTCTTTTGCTTGTCTAGTTCTAAGTGCTAGGATGTGCAGCCTAGTTTCTTTGCCCGAGCCTCCAATGTGTCATTGCTAGAGGACGCGGTTATGAGGGTGGTGAATCATGCTGTGGTCGAAAAGACGAAGAAGAAGGATGACAAGAAAACAAAGAAGGCGAGGAGGGAGCGAGCGAGTGGACCAAGGGAAGCGGAACCAAGGGTCGGAGGAGGAAGAAGACAAGGAGGAGGAAGATGATGAGGAGGAGGAAGAGGAGGGGGATGACAGTGTCTAATAGGATGTGCTGCATGACAATGCCTCAGATCTGTCCTTGCTGCAGCTAGCGGATGAGGACATGGATTCGTCCTTACAGGCGTTGGGACCCTTCTCGTATCACATGGAGGACGATGGGCCCTCGGGACCAATGGAGGCTGGCCACTTCACCCCATCTGGGCCCTCCAGCAGAGAGAGGGCCTGAAGCAGTAGCGCGTCGACGAGGAGCAGCCGGGATCAAGGGGCCGGCCCTAAAGCATCATTGTTCGATGGTGCCAAGGAGGGTTAAAAATTCTTTGTTCCTCTTGTTTTAATGAATTTCGTCGATGGCTGAGCATTGCACCCTTTGCAGCATTGGTGGACGTGGGGTTCCCCTACAGCTCGTGTTGCAGAAGGTCCTTGCTCATCGGCTGACACGCCAAGAGCCGGCCGACACCACACCGGAGGCGAAGAGGGTTGGCGTCGAGGCATCCTCGTCTTCCGTGGTGGAGACAGCGCAACCGGAGCCACCACCCAAGCTAGCGACTATGTCTGTGACAGGACAGACAAAGATGGGCATGTCTGAGGCATCTGCGGAGGATGCGGTGATGGGTTGGGTGTCCGTGCCCATATCGCCCACCCCTGCTGCCACCGGACGTACCGTTTTAGAGGAGGCTTTGCCATAGGAGGGGTCAGCATTGTCTAGTGTCGGTGCAGGGCCATCCTAGGCTCTAGTTTGGGTGGGTGGCGAGCCGCATGCATGGGGGGCCCTAGATCTAGTGGGCCAAGAGGCAAAATCCTGAGTCAATGTTCTTCGTCCTTGATGATAGGGAGGAGGCGAAGGACTGGGGCACCATCTAGACGGGGGTCGAACTAGCGGTCTGCTCTCTGTTGATCGCGTTGGACTCACTGCATGATGTCATTGCCCCAGTCGGTCTGGTATGATTTGTTCATGCTCCTATGCTTTGTTCTTCCTTCATGTGCTTCTAACTCATGTCTCCTTTGTAGACCCTCATGGAGCGTAGCTGCGAGAAGTCCTTGTTCCTCCGTCGGGAGAGGGACGTCTAGGACCGTCTTGCTGAGGAAGCATGACTATGCAGGGAGCTGACCACGCAACTTGCCACCACTCATCGGAGGGTAGCCGAGCTTGCCCCAGCCGCTGAGGAGGTGGCCAATCTCTAAATTAGGGAGGCGGACGCTCGCTGGCATGCAGTTGAGGCAGAGGAAAAGGCCACGGCCCTAGTTGAAAAGGCACGCAAGGATGATGTGGAAGCTGAGTGGGTTTGGAAGGAGTGGGATGATCTGCTCCAAGCCATGGCTAGGCTCCACGTAGAGCGCGACTCGACCTGATAGGAACGTGATGATGCTCGTGGGTAGGTCAACGACCTCCTGGGCGAGGTTCAAAAGGAGAGGGGCCTGATGTTGAAGGCCAAGGGTGTCTCTGCTGGGTTTGCCATGAAGGTCGGTCGAGGCAAGGCAAGAATTCATACCCTAGAGACTGAGGTATCCCTGCATTGCGGGGGAATGGACAAACTTCTATCGGATGTCAAAGGTGAGCCTTCAGGCCCCATGTCATTCTTCTTCTTGGATCTGAGGTGCCTTTTTGACATGGTTGGCATAATGGCTTGGGCAAGTCTCAAAGATAAGCTCGCAGATGAGGTGGTGAAGAGCCGAGACCTGGGGGACTCCCTCCAGAAGGAGCACGACGAGCATGAAGCCTTGCGCACTACCGTTGGCCTGGTCTGCGATGACCTCTCACTAATCTTGGAGCAGGAGGGAAGCTCTCTTGTGGTCCGTACCACCTGGATCATGGACCGGGCATGTGAGATCATGAGGCTCACACTTCTCTTTGGCATCCATCAGTCGTTCACGATCACCCGTTCTCATTACGAGAACATTGACTTGGCGGCATTGAGCCAAGGCTACGTGCCCAGCTTCACCAATACCCAGCTGGACAAGATCAAGAAGACGATGGCCTCCCCGCATGAAATTTAGTGAATCAGATAGAGGACGAGGTTGTCCCTTAGTGAGCTAGGGTGTGGTGTCCCCAGAATTGTAATTCGAGCAAGTATTATGCTTTGAGTTTGACCGATGAACAAACTTTTAGCTTTTGTCATTTAAACACTTGTTCATTTTTATCATAAAAAGGTTTGATGTGATCTAATCCCTCCTGACATTAAGTTTAGAAAGTTCGAGGCACAGGCAACAAACTTTGATCGCACTAGTGAGCAAAGGTATGGTAGTCGCCGGGGCGTAAGCCTTTCGCAGTCTAACAAGCCCTACTCAGGGTTTGTTCCTATGACTCTTACCTCGGAGTCTTAGCGTAAGGAGGGGTCGGCTGCAAAAAAGTGCTCATGAATATTAGATACTCATAACAGCCCTCCCGAGCGAGGACCAACTCTGGGCTGTTGCTGGGGTCGATTGGTGCAGTCTGATTCGTCTCAACACTAATTATTCCACTCTCATATGTGATTTAAAAGTGTTTAGTTTCTCCTATATTGAAATAATGAATAGTTACTCTATCTATAATTTATCTATGTCTAGGTTGTAACTTAGCATTTCCTAATATTTAAGTTTGTTGGCTAAAATGTCTCATCCTAAAACTTGAAACTTGTGGGTTACAAAAGCATGATCCTTTTTTAAGTTGTTGCAAGTTATGATATGGTAAATAGAACATGCTATGACTTTATTCTAAGAGAAACTTGACATCTGGAGTTTTCATTTTAAAAATGCTACAATCAAAAGTTTCTCAATGATTATGAATTCCTACCACGACCACATGACATGATTCAAGTTCCAAAACCTTAGTCATATGCTACTTATATTCACATTGAGTTTTGTCAAAATGTTGTGACACCTATAGAGATTCTAGTCATGCACCCATGGTCAAGATTCACGTACACCCACAAATAAAATGCTAACTCCTACTTGCTTGCTTGTGGGTTTGTCGTCCGTCCTCATGGCGGATGCTCTAGTAGAAGGGACCTGATAGAGATAGATAACCCTTTGTAACACCCTAAAAATTTATTTGCAATTTAGTAAATGAACTTGAGTATTTATTCAATTATTTGTGCATTCTAACATAGGCTAAATAATAATTTTTGGTTAATTAAAAATTAACTATAAGGTTTAGAAACATGTGTGTTGCGCTCATGCTGATGCATTTTGTTTTTAGGTGAGTGTAGGAGTAGTAGCTAGAGGTTGAATTCAAATTTTCATTTGAATTTGACCTTGTTTTCAAACTCTAAAAAATAGAAAAGGTTTTCTATTTTTAAAAATCACTTTTCTTCCTATCTAGCCCAAGCGCTAAGTCTGGCCCATCTTTTCTTTTTCTTTTTCCTCAGCCGAACCCGGTCTTAGGCCTTGACCTGCCCCGTCAGCCCGCTTCGCCCTCCCCTGCCCCTGCACAGCTGTAGTGGCCTAGCCCGCGACTTGGCCCACTCAACCTCGTCTCTCCCTTATGCTCTCGCTTGGCCCTTCCTGCTAAGCTGGCCCGCTCCGCGCTCTCTCTCCCGACCCGCGTTTGGCCCAGCTCGCCATCGTAGCAAACCGGCCCGCTCTCCCCACCTGCTCTCTCTTCTCTTGGGCTCATGGAGCCCACCCGTCGGTGTCTTCTTCTTCTCCTTCCCCAAGCCAAAAACCTAGAGCCGCCATTCATCCATGCCTTCACTCCTCCCATCAATCGGCCGAGTGAAGGAGGCCATCAATCGGGCGCTTTCAACCCACTTTGATGTTTGGACTAATTGCTTGGTCGCTTAACCACCCCAACCCTCTATAAAGCCCATGCCAAGCTCTCCACCTCTGCTCTCTATTTGCCGCACCAAGCTCGTACCACTGTCACTCCAATTCACCGTTCTAGAGCCCTGATCGACGACGAGGTGGTGTCTAGAGGCTTCGTGGAGCCCCACCACGGCCGCCCACCCCTTCTTCTTCTCCAGTTGCTCATGTTTTCATGTTTAAGTAAACACCCATGGGGATCTTATCTTTCTAAATCACCGTCACTCGACGTCGGACCCCTCGGAGCAATCTCGCACGCCGCGATCACTCTCGTCGTGCCTGCGGTATAGCGCTGACCCTTCCCTTCCTCTTGGTTTTGTTCCTAGTGCACTAGAGAGTCGTATCAGCGAGCTCCAGTGGACACCGGCAATGGCGCCGCTGCGGGAGCTGCCACCCCGATGCGCTCCCCGCCGCTCTTTTTTACCCCATCGTGTTCACGGGCTCACACTTGTCACTCCGATGCCCTCGGCTCGGATCGGCGTGGCTGGGTTTGCCAGTTCCATGTGCACCACCGTGCACCGGTCACCGTTGGCCATGGCGCCACCGCATGGAGTTTCTTCTCCGGTGGTCCGCACGTCATGCTCGTCTGGCACCGTTGGCTCACGGATGGATGGTCGCGATTAGAACGTAACTCTTCGGGGTACATAACCGGTCCACGGTGATCGTGGACTCGGTCCGCACCCTCACCTATGCTAGTTCACTGCACAAGGGTGCACCGCGCCTATCAGCGGCCGCCGCATGGCGCTGACATCATCGGTGACGCCAGTGATGACGCAAGCCACAGCGCCAGCCCCACACGTTTTGCACAAAAGTCCCTGATGTTTTTCAAAATCAACCCACAGTACATCTCAGTTCAAATGCGCCCTATTTTCTTATGGTTTAACCCCTGACTTTTTGAATATTAGTACGCGCCATCCAGCGAGCGGGAAAAATTCAGATTTAATTATTTTAAATCCAAATTGGAGTTTGGTTTATTTACAGAAATGCCATTTGAACCTTGTTTTTAACATAACCTTCGCGTTTTAACTCCGATTAGAGTGATTCTTTCACTCATGTGTTCGTAGTAATGTGTAGAATAGATTTATAAGCTTTATATTCTCTGTTTTTACTGCATGGTGTACTGTTCTAATAGAAATCTATTTGTATGCATGTGATGAATGGCATGGATGTTTGATTGGTGATTTGGATGACGTTTAGAGAGTGATCAGTTCATGGTAGCTAAGGAGCAGGTTGCTGAGCAGCACTAGGAGGAGAACTTTGAGGAAGGCAAGTGTAACAAAGGATCCTTGTTTCCTATGCACTCTATGAATTAATACATATGCATGTGTCCAATTTTATCAACATTAAGGACTTTACCTAGATTACTATTGTACCACATAACCTTGTTACCTAGGGTTTAGTTTGCATTTAGATAGATGCTACCGTGCATAACCCACTATTTAAATAATCTTGACTAATGACTTATGCAATATGATAAAAGTGTGCTTTTTAGCAATCTACAAAGGGGGCTAGAGTACTGGGGTTTTATGAGTACTCTAGTGCCTCTCCATCAGGACTCAGTCAATGAACAGATCATCCAGGAGGTCCCGTACAACCACGAGTGCCACATGGCTCTGGCCTTAGTCATATAACTTGAACGTATCTTGCTTGGTAGTGGTTACCGAAAGACGCAAAAGGGGGTACCATGATGCTTATGGGCCCTGTCCGACAAGGTGTGTGCTAGACAAGGTCGAGGTGTGCCACCTTGATGGAGGGTGTCCATGACGCTTGGGTAACTGAAACCTAGCAGCCACTATCTTGTTAGGGTGTCTTGTGAAAGGTTAAGTATCGAGTCCCCACCATGTTTCCTTGGTAGAGGCGGTGTGGGCCTTGCAAACCTCGGCAGTTGGACTCACAGCTCAGGGGTAAAGATGTACAAACTCTGCAGAGTATAAAAACTATTATAACAGCCATGCTCACGGACAAGAGCGGCCTGGACCTTTCTTGATTAGTGGTTACTATGGTGGTTTGGGAAAGATTTAATGTTGACTAATCATTACTATAACTTGGGATTGTTTATTCACTAAAGTAGTGTTATAGGTTTAATAAAACTTGACCAACTAAAATTGCTTACCATAGTCAAACCTTGTCAAGCCTTTGAGCCTTCATAGATCCCTTTGTTACTCTTGCTAAGCATGGTGCGCTTACACTTGCTTTATACACAATGAAAATCCCAAATGGGTACCAGATGGTGATCCAAAGGTGGAGTTCCCTAAGACGTTCTAGGAGTACTAGGCGAGTGTACCCCCAGTCAACCGTCCCTGTGGAGTATGGAGACACGAAGTGAAGATTAAGAATAGTTTTTGCTATGCTTTGCAATAGATGTAAGCCTTGTTGTAACTATGTTTCGATATATAATAAAGCATTGTCCTTTGATAATATCCATTTCTATCGCTATATGTGTCGTGTAGACATCCTGGGCACACATATAGTTAGTGCTTGGTCTTCATTGAAAAACCGAGTGCTACACCCTTGCTAGCGTGCTAGAGTAGTAGTCGATAGCATAGATGTGGTGTCTAGGGTAGAGGCTACCTTTGTTTGCCTCGTGCCCTTCGGTTGAGGGGTAGGAGGCAGGTCATGATAGCCCTATCCATCCCTTGTAATCCCCCATGTTCGGGTATGACGTAGAGCCATAGGCTGGCTTCGCCTGGCAAACCAAGTGTTCACCAGTGCCCGAAGTAAGCAAGTAGAAGTAGAGTTTATCTATCCTTAGACCCTAAACCATAGGAATCCATTTCTACCCTCATCAACTATCCTTGTGTTGTCCTTGGATGAATTAGCTAGAAGAAATACCTCCATTACCTATGAAAATACGATACCCTGAATACTTCCGGGTAAAAGCTACAATGATAATTCTGTACACTTGCGGATTAACTTCTGTAAACGTTAAGAAATACCAATAGCGATCTCAATGGCTAGCTCATCAGGAAGCACCAGCAACATCAACGTGGGGAGCCACCTCACTATCATGATTGCTGGTGTCGACATTGCGTGATGCGGAGCATGAGGAGGCCAACCGAGGGCTCATGTGGTGACATGGATGGAGATACGACGTGTGCATGGATGGAGCTGTGGCTTGTGGATGGTGGTGAGACAGAGGGCTGGAGAGGTAGAGCGGCCCGATCGACTTATGTTGATTGAGGAGGAGGTGAGGAAGGCGGCTGAGCAGGGGTTATAGTAGGAGTTCTTAAATACCATCTGTGAACTAGCGTGGGAACTCACAATGATGATGACACGATTCAGATTACTGGGTGGGCAGGCGACTGGGTGGATTGAATGTACACTATTTCCAAACCCAGGAGTCAAACCGTGAAATGGGGGATGCCAACCGGCTGGAACAGGCTTCTAACATGACCACACGATGTTTATCATTACTAATATCTGAGTAGTGAATATTTTAAGTGGGTCGGACCTTCTGTCATGGCAGCAGCTAGCTAGAGATGACTACATAATTTCATAGGTTCTGATCATCTACACTCCCTTAGCTGTATTTGAAGCTGTCACTTCAGGAATCCAACTACCTTCCACTTCATGCATGCAACCACACAGACGGCGCAACTCCTGTTTGTAGCACAGCCGATTAGGCAAAAGTTCTACTCATAGCTGAGTACAAGAGTTACATGTCCAACCCATTCAAATTTACGTTGCTCGGACTATTAGGCGAGCATACTATTTCGAAGAAATAGGTAAACGTCATTTCATTGAATATACTAGAGGGACATGGTCAGGGGAAAAGTTGTGATCATTTGTTGTAGAGTACATATCCGTGGTATGGTAACTAGTTGCCATCTGTAAGCATGATTTTGGATCAGTTAGAATAAATGTCAATTGAGATCCTCAAACCAGCATGGAACACAATAATAATTTCATACAGATAGTACGGTTTGATATGAAGCACATTACCTTTATTTCACTCCAATCAAAGCAGTCACAGCGGTCAAGGGGCAGATTGGTTGCTATGACTCTTTATACTGCCCTACGAGTTGAAATACACAGCAGGTGAACTTTCTTGTGTTCGTAGTAAAAGTCAAAAGCTATAGCTCATCCGTTCTGTATTAGATCAAGGTGAGACTAGTGTGGCATGCGCGGCCTTCAGCTCATCGCGTAGCTTGTCGGTGTCCAGACTGGCCCCTGAGTACAATTTTTTGGTCTTGAGGTAACACTCCTTTAACTTAAAGTATTCTTCGTCATCTGACCATGCATCACCAGAAGACTATCCAAGGTCAGACGAGGTCGGCGATGGCATGCAGCAACGGATGGCTCTCTAGACAATGCAAGCCAAGTTCAAGCCCATGGGATAAGGGGGAGAGCGATCTGATTGAGAAGGCAAATGACTTATAGGACTGTCCAGTGTAGCAGGGGACAAAATCATCACTGTTGGCTGCCCCCACCGAGGGATGGTTCCTAAGGCTGCTTTTCGAGCACGACCACGGACGAAGAACCCAGCTCTAGTGCCAATGATCCTCGGGACGTCGTCACTCCCACGTCCACCTGTTGAGAAAGTAGGCAATTTCCAAATACTAGTTAAATTAAGCACCATGAACACTAATACTAGTGTGAGCTTTGCTTGCATACTCTAGTTAATTTATTGAAGAGAAACAACATGAACAGCAATACACAAAAAAATCACCTCGTCAGGAGGAATGGCAGCGAGTGTGAGACCCTGCCGACGAGAGGTCCATCTATCAATGGAGGATTGCCGATGCTAAAGGCCTCTAGGGACTCCCCTTGCCATGATCCAGCGTGTACTCTCCCATAACCTTCATCACCCATTGGTCAAGGTCATCTTCGTGGATGGTGACCCTTGACTTGATTGTAGGGTCCGTCGGGCCTCGAAACTCCCACTAGGGATGGTGCCTCATCTTCAAGGAGAGGACCCGCAGCTGATGAAGATATGGATCACCCTCGTCCCTGTTAGGCCCTAGCCCTTTAGGTCCTTGATCGCATCCAACAAGTAGGGCACACCCTTTTGTGTCCTCTAGGGGTGGTAGTTCCTCCCATGACTTTGGGAGGTCACCACGCAGCAGGTCAGGAGAATAAGATGGTAGCGGTGGGCACTCATTGGGGACGTATAGCCACATTTTGCCACCTCAAGTTAGTGGAAGTCTAGCGGTCAAGGCTCAGGTACTTGTCCTCCATTCTGGTTTGAAGTTGGATCAATGTGCCCCATCTCAGGAAGATGGACTCCCAGGCGCTAAGCAAACCACTCGAAATAAAGACCACCATAGTTCATAGTGGGCAAGGACTCCTAGGGACCCCTCACACCATATGATGAGGATGGAGAGGTGGAGGATCCCCTGTGGGGTCAAGTCATGGAGGCGGAGCCCGTAGTAGTATAGCAACCACCGGAGCAAGGGGTACGCTGGCACCCCGAACCCAAAAGAGTGGAAATGGGTGAAAGAGATGACCTCATGCTCCTCAGGCCTTGGCTCCACTTCAGTTCTCAATGGAACTCTCAACCTGATCGCGTCAGCGGCCTCCGAGATCACTACCTTCAGTCGTAGCTCATTGAATGCTTTGCGGTCGATGGATGACTTTGTCCATTGTGTGGTCATGGTCCTCATAGGAGGCATCGGTGGCACAAAGGGCGTAGTAGGGTGGAGGGCAAAAGCTTTGGGATGGAAGGAGGAGATCTGGGAATGTAATCTCGTGCCCCTGTGTCTTCTATAGTTTGGGGGCCTTGGAACCACCCCACGTCCCACGACCGCTGACTTGTTTGCGTGGGTGGGCGGTTCAGCTTCATGCCGTCACATTAATGTGACAAGCCACGAGGCAACGTCCCTACTAGAACTGCCTGCTAACGCCACCCACGCACGCGCTTGCGCAGGAATCCAGGAACCTACAAGATGAAAATGGACGCCGCATGTTGTTCATCAATACTATCCGAGTAGTCACGATTTCAAACTGCCGGACCTTCTATGATAAACCTTATTGCTCCACTAGTGTCCAGCTAGTGAAAATTTTAAAGGATCGTTCTATCTGTAGGGTGCAGAAATATTTCAACAGCTGTGCATATGTCCTTTGATGGTTGCAATCAGCCCAAATCTAAATTCAACTACTTCCTCCATCCCAAATCAATGAGTAAGGATTGTCAAATTTGACAAAATAAAAAAACTCAATGTAGTAGAATCAACCGAAGTATATGAAGTATGAAATAAATAAAGGAGGATAAATATAGTTCAACCAACATAAAAACTTCATTCCATTATATACAAAAGTACATTACATAGTATTTCTCTAATCTCTAATGTCTAAAATAACTCATCTTACCAAGGGGACTCATGTCAGACGGTTGACAAATTGCATTCAGTCGATCAACATGAGTGAAGATGACAGTTTCCTCCCACAAACACAGTAACATTACTAAGTCTTTTCATTTGCTCAAAATTCCTAAGATGAACAAAAATCCTGCCACTATCATAGTCTTTGACAACTGTAACAAAGCAATCTTTAGCAAGCATTTAACGAACTGTAGCTTCAACAACGATCCGCCAGGGCTGTTGATGAACATGAGGTCCGGAAGCAATAAGCACCCCTTGTACGCTACCTGGCGACACTCCTAGCTGCCAAAGCACAAGCTTGCTGGTGGAGTAAACATGGGTGTTGTGGTACGATGACATCTCTTTGTATACATATAGAACAAAAAAACATAAGGAAAAAATTATTAGAAAAAACCACATATGACACACTACACCTTGAACAAGTAAGAACCAGTACAAAGCAACAGAATATTGCCTACGCCATATCTTAGCCTTGATTGAGATCCTGACTAGAATAAAATAACAAAGAAACCAAAATTCACCTCAACAAGGATGATCACGGTTGTTCTATGGGCAATAGCTGCTAACGAAGTTGTAACACTGCCTCTTTTCCTTGGCTAGCAACTTGCAAGTGAAAAGTAAAAGAGACCAGAAAGGATATTTATACTCAACGCAGACGCTAACAAACATTAGAAGATGTGAGTCCTTGTAGCATTACTAATTACTAATAAAATAGATTCAGAATACAAGCAGTCAGAGTAATAGTCGAGGGGTTGGCGCGTTTTCTTGCTCTAATTACAAGAAAGTTCAGCGTGTTAAATACACAGAGTTACGGACTTCCTCATTATCAGAGTAGGAAAATGCATCAACCCCTCGACTACTACACTGGCGATTCAAGTAGTAACAGTGACGAGCAATGAGAACGTACTCGAGCAATGGCATGTACAGCACCGACTGCAACTCCAGTGAGGAGGAGGACGATCCGGGGTACTATGACTCATCCAGCGACAAGTCTGGTGAGTCGGTGAATCGCCAGAGCACTAGTGAGGAGGAGGATGCTTTTTTCTCTTTCTCTGGAAACTCAAATTCCCTTAGAATCCATGACTTTTTCTAGGTCAGAGAATCCAAGGGGATATCAATAACCCATTTAGTTATTTATGGAGAGTTTTCCATCCCTAGGCCTGCCTTCCCCTTGCTTCCAAATTATAGGTCTTAGTTCAAACAGCTGCAGATGCAGTCACACACACAAAAAAAATCGACAGATGCAGCGCAACAAGCTACAGCGAGTAGGTTTATTTTTTATTTTTTGGTAATTTTTAGGTGTCAAATTCAGGGATCTTTTAATTATTTACTATCATCTTCTTTTAGTTTTATGTTTATTTATAGGTGTAGAGATTATGAAAAAAACCAAAAAGGCAACAACTAACTCATCAGATATATAAATAGGTGCACAGGAGAAAAAATGAAAAGACGGATATTAGGTAAGTAACATTTTGTCAAAATCATTTCCTATTAAAACATAGAATAAATTCTGGTCTCTGCTGAGCAGACGAGGTGATCTGCCCACCTGAAAATTTGATTTCGCACCGCGTCGACCAGTCCTGCCAACACGCAGCGAAAATTAGATGTCTCTCTTTTGCCCTCCGCGCGGAAAATAGGTTTACCATGCCATCCATTTCAGACAAGGGCATTTGTGGTATTGTGCTGGCCACATAAATGTCCAAAGAGTTGTCGTCTCCACCTCCATCTCCATTGACTTGCCGCACCGTCTCTCCTCTAGCTCCAAATCCTAGTCCCATGGCCTCTCTCTCCACTCTCTAGCCGCCTCCGCTACCACCCCGCTCTAGACCCTAGGCGCCATCAGCACAGTAGCTTGACTCCCTCTACACTCTCTAGCCACACCCTCTCTCATACATTTTTGAACCCTAGCAGAAGGCAGATCCCCTTCGATTCATCGACAGCAGATCAGCTGACGGTGGAAGGACCTCCTTGATGACGGTACAAGCTAGATCTAGATACCCTACCTCGGCACCTGCCATGACCGACCAGATTTGAACCCTAGCTAGAGCCAGATCTGGTAACCCTTTGTCAATGCTAGCCACACTAGCTCCTCGACCACGATGACAAGACCGCATCTGAACACAGACATGGAGGAAGAGGTACCCAAATTCCTTTTATAATGTGTGCTCTACTGTAGTGGCTAAACCAAGGATCTATAGATAGCGATGGGGTTACATATTTCCTATAGTTGAGTGTAGCTGACATGTGCTTTATTGGGTTAATGACTTCCTTATAAGTTGTAGTTACTAGTTAGGTGCTTATTTGCATACTCTTGCTCTGTTGTGTTGACATTCCGTAGAAGCTTTAGTTAATAAATGCCTTTGTAATCTAAAAACATGGAAGAACTTGGAATACGTGTGGGCCCAAAACATGTGTCTCCAAAGGCAAAAAAGTCAAGCACAGAGGGTAGACATGGTGAAGATTTGGAATATATCCCTGAACCAAGGGAGTTAGTTGAGGGATTTGATGATATAGATAAAACAAATTCAGATTTAGAAGATGAGCAAGGACCCCTAGCAATTGAGGTGCTTGTTCTATCTTCTATTTAGTTCAGAGGGGGTGGTGTATAGGTAGCAATGCAATGCTTTATTGTTTGGATAGCAATGCAATTTGTTCATGCTTGCTGCTTAAGTTTGTATCTCCAATTTCAATGTCCGGGTCGAAGAAGCCATAGAGGAGGCTCTGCCAGCAGGACAAAAGGCAGCACTACCATGAGTCCTGGGTGAAGGCACTCCAAGCAAGTGAATTCAACACGACCAGGAGAGTTTGCTCATGGAGTTTGTACTCGGAGGGCTACCACTGGCAAAATGGTAGAGGTATCAGCAGTAGTCGAACATAATTCTCCATCACCACGGACACCAGAACCTAGGGATCAATTCAAAGTTCATGAATTGACTAGAGACATTTGTTGGGACATCACCCTACCTAGCACTGTGAGAGACTACCCATGGCTAGATGATGATAGCCATGCCAAATAGGATCCCTCTGAGCAAACTCCCATCTCCCCTCACATGTAGAACAATGAAAGTTGCCTAAGTTAGTATTACCTTATAGATGTCTATCAATCAATTCGCACTAGCTATTCAATATCCATGTTACTTTTCTAACAATCTGAATGTATGAACACTTTGTAGTTCCATTGCCGAGTAGAGTAAGGAAGTCGAGACCTTGAACTCATGGAATTTTGCTTGACAAAATGTGCAAATCACTGGGAGGATTGAGGATGCCCATGTCTGTTGCCGAGGGGAACAGAAGGCCACATGATCTAGTGCAAGCTGTCAAGTTTGCCTCAAAGATAGGTGTAGTAGTCAGGCATCAAGTTCTAATTTTGACACATTGAAAACATTACAAGAAGCCCTCCGGTGTCATCCATTACAAAAATTTTGTGGAGAGGCTAACTGTATGTATGGGTATCCCCTCTAGACATTCAACTCTGCTTTGAGCAACTTTAACGGATTTACTTTTCATTCCCACTACTACGTGCAGTCAAGGCTGGACATTAACAAGGCTCACCCACCAACACAAGAAGCTTGCTAGAATATATTGCAATCTAGGGTACGGCAGGCACGCTACAGGTTGAAGCAAACCTACTTCAATGATGTCCCTGCTGATCAAATCCCTATGACCTCTCCTGTCCCATCCATGAACGATACAGTGGTGTGAAGTTGTCGAGATTTGGTCTAGTGCTAAGAACAAGGTGTGTGTGAACCCATTGATTTGATGTCTAGTCTTGCTATGGTCTACTTGTTCTGTAGTCTAACACAAAAGAAGCTATAGGAAACATCTGAGATGAACAAGCAAAACCATGCAAAAATGAAGTACCACCCGTGTACAAGATCTCGCTCCTATGTTGTCCAGCTGCAAACATTTGAAAGTGATGGTTGTATTTTATTATTACTCTTGTCTTTATATAAATATAAACAGAAACTCATGTGTAATGTGAATAGAGGGAGAACAAGGGGAAGGCCAAAGAACACAATCAAGGACTTGATGAACAAAATGATGATCTAGGACTTGAACAACATGGTCGACTTGATGAAGATGTTAATGTTGTGGAAGTCTTCAAGGACTTCCATAGCAATACGAAAAAGGGCCTGAGCAATGCTGCAAGAGTAGCAGTTGTAAGTACCTTCGTTCGCTTTCCTTGAAATTTGTTGAAGCCATTGCCACAAAAGAAGGAAACATAGCAGGAGCCTAATGTGGCAACATCATTTAACTATGTAGTTGCAATTTTACACCAATCAATATGGTACCTGTACATTGTGCTTATGTAATCTCTACCGGTAGTAGGCTACAAAAAACTTATCCATTGTGCTTATGTAATCTTTATCAGCAGTAGGCTAAGAAAGTCCTATGCATTAGTTGTTATGAATTAATCTCTTGGGTTTTCAATTGAAGTCCTCTTCCACTATCTATAATCTAACATTTTACTGAATTTTGTAGGAAGCTACTATGCAAGCAGAACCTGTTGCTGATAGGTAGCAACCAATGACTAGTGCTGATGTTGTTTCCATGGTCCTTTACCTCTCCTAGGGCAAGCCCCCTCCTAGGCAAGTGGCAAAAACCTTTTTTTGAAGAATGCTAGTATCTCAACAAGCTCCACTAGAGCAGAGACATCAGCGGAGATAACGCTTCAAGAACAGCTTGCTGGTGAACAGGAAAGTTCCACTGCCCTCGTCAAACTAGTGGATGAACTAAAGAGGAAGACAGAAAAGTCTACAAGAAAGTTTGAGGAATTCAAGAAATGGCAATAGGAGGAGTACAATAGGCTCTATGAGCAAGTTATGCGCTTAAGTTCTCCTAGTAATTAACTCTCAATCTTCAACTCTTGCAGCTTGGTGCGGTAAACATTTGTGGTCTGTTATGTGGACTCATGTGAGGTTTGTTGTGGTGATACTCTGTTAGTGGCTTGCTGCTGACGTGTGAAATGTTAAGTATTTGATTGCCATGTTGAATAATTATGTAGTCAACCTGTGCAGTAGTAATGATCTTGAATTACTTTTTTAATGTAACTATTTGTGTAGTAGTAATGATCTTGAATTACTTTTCTGATGTAACTATTGTTTTGCATGTGGTAGAACCAGGACAAGCCACGTGATCAAATAAAATGCGACACGTGGACCATCTAGTGCATGACACGTGAATTGGCCAAGGCACGACACGTGGGCTATTAAAAATCTAACACGTGGAACAAAATTGTCAAGCCACATGGATGTATAAAAATATGACACGTGGACGAACAACAACGTGATGCATGGTCAAATAAGAAACAGACACGTGGACAAATAAAAATACGACACATGGTCCAATAAAGAAGTGACATGTGATCCAATGGCAACATGACACGTGTGCCAGTAGAAAACTGACATGTGGAACAACAGGGACCCGACACGTGGTTCAGTAAACCTGATACGTGCAAGAACCAGAGATGGCCACGTTGTGCAATAAGAAGGTGACACGTACATGAACCATTGCCAATGCAACATGCTATAGCATGTACACGTGGGCTATAGCATGTATATGTGGAAAGCATCTCCAACGGAAGCACCCACCAGCATGGCTGCCCCCTACCACACATGCCAAAATAATTATATGACGGTCTATTTTTCATCACAGATCAAGCCACTTCTATGACAATTTGCTGGATCCATCATGGAAGTTTAAGTATGACGCGACTTCTATGATGAACCATTTTTTGTCATAAAACTAAAATTATGATGAATTTGGCTCCTTGAGTGATGAAATTTGTTCGTCATAGAAGTGGATATTCCTAGTAGTGTATGGGTTGTACCTGTACTCAACAGGTCTTTGTTATTGTACACCCAGTAATCTTCGATTGGTCTTTGTTATTGTATGATTGTGGAATGTAACTAAAGTTATCCATGAATTTTTTTGTCATGTGGTGTCGTTTATACATAGTTTTTGCCAAAAAATGATTAATAACGGAATGGCTATGATGTGAGTAGTTTATGTAAATGGTTGTCTCATATGGTGTACTTGTGCGCTATTAGATCAAACTGCACTGGTTCTCATACTAAATAATGGTGATTTGATTTGAACAATCAGCATATCATACATTGTACATGTGTGAGGGTATTCGAATAATGGATTATACCCCATGGACTCTGACTTCCCATGTACGCATGCACGTGTCCCTTGGTTCGCAAGATATTGTGCCTCATTATGTACTGTTATAGATGAGGATGAAATGTGGTAGGAATCAAAAGTGCTAGGGAATCAAATGGTCTGTGTTGTCTTCTTGGCTCCATCGCCCGTGACTCGCATGGGTGGCCGCGGATGTCACGGACCTTGACTGTTCCCTTCCCGATCACGTCTAGAGGTGGGGTTATTAAAGCCAAGATAAGGGGAGCCTCTCTAGCAAACTCCAATCCTTCTTCCTCCCTTAGCATCAGAAAAACCAGAGGAAAACTTGAGTTGCACATAGTCTCATGTTGCCTTAGCCTCGCTCATCCTCCATCAACTCCAGTTCTACTGGGAGAAGGCCTTCAAGACCAGCTTCCGCCAACACCTACGCGAGGCTATATGTCTACTCGTCCTAGGTGTTAGTGGAAGTTTCATGAAGATAGGGAGGAATGCTGCCTGGCACGGTGTTCCACTCGAGCATGGCATCATGCCTCACCTACGTGCTCTGTGGTGGCTTCGTATGTGACGGCAAATCAACCACACCATGGCTGAGTGCCTCCATGCAAGTAAGCTCCATCTCCAACCTGTGGTTGGCCTCGGCATGTGGGGCAGTCCATGGGGTTCTAAAACATCATAAACCCATGCCCTGTGTGGCCCCATTTATCAATTCGATGACTTGGGCCTTGTTTGGATGTAGTCGAATTCGCATCAATTCATATATGTTGCGGTGGATTAGAGTGGAACTTGAACTAAATTCCACCCCAATCCACCCTAACAATGTGGATTAAGGTAAATCCGACAACATTCAAATAAGGCCTTGGTCGTTTGTCGACACTGGGTGATCATCTGTCCTATGGAGTCGAGTATGGGTAAACCCCATACTTGAATGGTCTTTGTTATTGTACATCTGGTAGTATTCGATAGGTCTTTGTTATTGTAAACCTGTCAAAAGTAATAGAGTTTATCAATAAAAAGTTCCTTTACCAACTTTGTTGTTGTATGTTCGACTCAGTTATGTTAGAAGACACTAGTTTCTGAAGTAACTAACGGTGATCAATTTAGGTAAATAGCCATATCAAATGGTGAACATGTGTGCTATTAGATCAAACAACACTAGTTCTCTTATTACTAAGTAACAGTAACATGTGCAAGCGAATCTAAACCACATTGTTTTCTCTACTTTGTCACTTTGTAGTAGTGATATATTAACCACCATGATCTCGTTCGCAACTCCGCTTGTTTTCCTTCCTTCCTAGAGCTCTCTCATTCCCACTGCAGATCTAAAATCATCAGGAACGTGCGGTTGTCTTCTCCAAACCTACTTCACTCTTAGCCACCGCCATGGTGAAGGGCGAGCCTTCTACAAAACACGCATGGGAGGGGATGACACTATGCCCATGGTGGAGGATGACAGTGTGCCCATGGTGACGGAGGATGACATCGTGCCCATGGTGAAGGAGGATTACATCATGCCCATGGTGAATCGAGATGAAGCTCTGGTGGATCCCTTTGGAGATAGAGACGATTGGGCCACTGGCATCATGAGTAAGGCTTTCTTGAAGATCAGGTGTGTGGTATAGAATACCGGTCTGGGCCCCCTCACCCTGCCTCAGGAGGAAAAGGTGAGTAGTTACATCTTCATTTTTCACCAACTCATTGATGTCCTGGAAGAACTGCCGACCTACCTGAACAAGAGTCATGTAGACAACACGGAGTACATCCTCACCTACTACTGGAGCCAAATAGATGGCTTCAACACTAGCATCGTGACGCAGGGAATCAGCACCATCAACAACACCGAGAAGCACCAGCGCAACCTGGTTTGTGCCGTTGCTGAGCAAGTGGCCAACCGCATCACCGCTGATGAGCAAGAGGGCCTTCTAGCTATAGAGGATGATGACAATAACGTTGACACCAATGATGAGGACGAGGATGGTGATACCGACGACGAGGAGTAGAGGTGATTTATTATTTGCTATTTGTTCAATGATTTGCATCAATTGTGAATCATGAGATAGAGTGAGACTGCTTAATTGTCGTGCTACTTTGTGGCACTGGTTTGTCGTACTACTTTGTGGCACCACTTTGTGTTCAATTATTTGCATGTATTGTCATACTATTTTGTGGCATTGGTTTCCACCTTAACTTTGTGCAGTTTAGGTACATGGGCGTATCATACGGTGTACATGTGTGCTATTAGGTCAAATGACACTAGTTCTCATGGTAAGTAATGGTGATTTGATTTGAACAATTATAGTTTCCTACGTTGTACACGTGCAAGGATATTTGAATATTCCCCGTGGACTCTGACTTCCCATGTATGCATGTATGCGTCCTTTGGTCTGCCAGGTATTGCGTGTCATTAAATCATGTTTTAGATGAGGATTAAATGTAGCAGGGAATCAAATGTGCCAGGAAATCTGAACTGCATCATTTTCTTTGCTCCATCGCATGTGACTCGCGTGGGTGGCCGCAGAAATCACTCACCTTGACTGTTGCCTTCCCATCTCGCGTCTTGAGGTGGGGCTATTTAAGCCAAGGTAAGAGGAGCCTCTCTAGCAAACTCCAATCCTTCGTCCTCCCATAGCATTAGAAAAACTAGATAAAACCTTGAGTTGCATGTAGTCTCATGTCGCCATGGCCTTCCTCCTCCTGCATCGACTCTAGCACCGTTGGGAGAAGGCCTTAAAGATCAGCTTCCGCCAACACCTACTTGTGGCTACATGTCCGCTTATCCTGGGTGTTAGTGGAAGTTTTGCAAAAATTGAGAGGAATGCAGGCATCGAACAGCCCTCCGCTAGGACTCCGGTTGTAGCATTATAGCCAGAGCACCGGTGATGGACCTTGGCGACTAGGATTTTTTGCAAAGGTGTGTTCCTCTCTTCTGATTGGTTTTCTACATGGGTTGGTCTCCTCGCGGGGCTCCTTCTAGGGGTGTTAGAGGAAGTTTTGACCGACCCTCTAGCCACACCGCCTGCCTCCAGCTTGCATGTGGGGCCTCCTCATAACTCCCCCAAGGTGGTTGTGCATGGATCCTAGGAATATTCCTTCGGCAACCAACCATTCCACTAGTATAAGTAGAGGGAGAGGCTGCCTCCCACTCACACACACCACACTTGAAGCCTCTCTCCCTCTCTACTCTTTGTAATTTTCCTTTGTAGTATTTGGAGCTAGGCTAGAGCTTTGTTGGAGAGCTTGGACATCTCTGAGTTGCTTGGTACGACAAATATCATCAGCTCCCTTATGGCATTGTCCTCAATCTATCGTTGTTGTGCTTATGATTCGGAGCTCAGTTCATATGCTATTAGGTTAGCACATGAGTCTCTATGCTTAATCGATTATGCAATATACATGTTTATGCTAGTCGATCTAAGCTATGGTGGTGGTTCGTCATCCATTCTTGTAATGGATGCTCTAGTAGAGGATTCCTAATGAAGACGGAAGTTCCTAGCTAAAGCTAGAGTAGTAATTGGTAGCGTAGACATGGTGTCTAACCTAATGGTTACCTTTGAATATGACTGTGCTCCACGGTAGAAGGGTAGGCAGTAGGTGATGATCGACAACCCTATTCGTCCCTTGTAATCCCCCATGTTTGGGTACAGTGTAGGAGTCTAAATTGCCTTCCGCACTTGGTGGCGGGCTAGTGCTTGATTGGTCTCCCCAAGTGCCTGGGTGCTTACAACTAAGTCCTAGTCATGTGTTTGTATGATTATCTGGTAATCTTTGCATAGCAACACTAGGATTCCTGTATGTCTACTCGATCCTGTTTAGGTTTTATTCTTTATTCTTTATTCTTTAGTTCATTCATGAGATTGGCTTGTATGTGTCACACTATCCCTATTTTTATGGTTTACCCCTACTATGAACTTTAGTATATTATACAGTATGTTATCTTTTTCATGTACCTAATAGAGACTTTTACTCCTTTGCCTTCCCTTGGAAAAATATAAATCACGATACCTTGAATACTCCCAGGTGAAATGCTACAACAGTATATCCATGTGCTTGCAGATTATTCTATAAATGTTAAGAAATACCAACACTTATCAAGCTCATCAAAATCATAAATAGCTTCACATGCATCAGTCTTAGAAGATCAATACTGCTCAACACGATGTTTCAACCACTCTAAGTTAGCATCCATTGATAATTTGATAGCTACATGATGATATTGAGTCAATTATCAATTGGCTCTAAAGAGGCAACTACAAAACCATCCTTAGTGACACTAATAAATTAAAATTAGCAAGATCATGTTGATAAGCAAGCAATACCATCATTGTAACACCCCAGGTGTTAAGCTTCCATTTTGCACTTGCATTGCATGAGCATAAGCATCATTCCTTCATTCATGAGCATGAGCATGTGAATTTCATTTTGAATGTTGCATAAGTGATGTTTCATATGTTACATAGGGATGTTTCACATGTGGCATTGGTAATGTTTCATAGGTGCATGAGTAATATTTCATTCATGCAACTCATGTTTCATTAGTAATGTTTCATATGTTGTACATGTCATATGTTATCACATGTGGTGCTTAATTATACATGTATGTGCTTTGCGGACATGAGTGGTTAATACAAGTGGACGTGTTTGGTCACCAAAACACCCTAGACACACTTAGGATGGAAAATGGAACAAGGTTTGTATTCATGACTTGGTCCAAAAATATTTCAATGTGTTAGTTTGTTTCAAAACACCCTTTTAAGGTGCTACTTTGACCTAACTTGACTAATAGCCTAGATTGTTTCCATGGCAGTGCACCCTTAATAAAAGTTGTAGTCCATCTTATGGAGAACAAACTTTGTTTAAGGGTCATGAGCTAATTCAGTGCCTAACATGGTCAAGTAGGTCTCACAAGTTTGACCAACATGCTATTTTGGAGTCCACAAATTTTTGCTTAGTCTAAAGTGCGTTTCAGTTTCAAAGTACACGACTTTGGAGCACTGTAGTTTAAAAACCGTTGGAGTAATTTTCTATGTTAATTAAATCAAGTTAAGTAAGTGCTTTTAAAATGGTCTTTATCTTAGAAAATGCATAACTTGAGCTAGTGCTTTTAAAATGGTCTTTATCTTAGAAAATGCATAACTTGAGCTAGAGATATGAGAAAAATATGATCCGAATTTTGTTGGTCATGTTTTAAAATGTTTTAGCTAGGAAAAATAATGAACCTATAGTAAGCATACTTGGAATAGAACTTTATTTAACTTGATTAAATGCTAATTTCTTGTGCAATTTATTGTAATCAATTGGCATGAAATTAATTACACAATGTTCTTGTGTTGTAGTGAAGCTAAGAAAAATAAGAAATCTATTGTTTGACACTTTTCACTAGGCCAAACTATTTATACTATTATAAACCTTGCTAGCTTGTCAATTTTATAGATGTTGTTGTACTTATCCAAATGGCATGAAATTTATATAGTAGACTATTATGAGCATGCATGTGCTGCTGTAATTTTTCTAGAATTTAGTGTGCAACGAAAATACATGTTCTTTATTTCACCTTATTATTTAAGGAAATTAATAAAGGTAATTAAATAATTGGTTTGGGATTGGCCATTATATTTTCTAGCATGTTGGTAAGGTGTATGAATTGTTAGTACTATTGGTTGTGACCAGAAGTGTTTGGTTATATGCAGTTAGATATCTATTGCTCTATAATTCGATTTGAATGACTGCATGTATAAATTCTGTTGCTATGGTGTTTTCATGATGAAGATGGAGTTTGCTGTGAATCTTGATAATAACAAAGTTGTAGATAACTTACTTATCTACCTTGTGCCAAATTTTCATATTTGTAGGCCTAATGGTTTGAGAGGTATAGCTGTGTTAAAGTTTACTGTCAGATTTGCATGCTCTCTGGATAGAATTAAAAGAGTGAATTGTTTGACCTTGATAATTGTTGAATCATCTAGAAATGATTATAAGAAAGTTGCAGACAAATTTCATAAGCTTTCTAGAAAGTCAAGTATCATGTTTGTTGGATGTGTAAAACTTTAGTTATAGCCAAAACAAGTAACTGCTATCTTGCAGTCTAGAAAATGATTAATCCAAGTTTGAAATGTGATTACTTTGTGTGATGCTTGTTATTTAGATGCTTAGACTAATTAAGATAAGTTGTTTGCTGCAGGTCTTGGGTCCCTTTCTAATGATGAACAACTATATCTTAGGTTGCTCGAACTTGGTGAGTGTATGTTTCTTGTACTAGAGAAGAGATATACACCTACTTAGTCAACTAGAGTTTAGTTACAAGAGAGGAGTTATGCACCTACTCGGTCAATGAATGTTAATCTTGTTATCATCATACCATTTGTTGTTAAGCCTGTCCATGTTTCTGCATTTCATCATATCTTGTCTACATTTCATCTCTTGTGCATTATTGTTATTTACTATGTGCATATGCATACAATAGGATCGCCTGAGGGAGTCACGCTTCTTGAGTTCGAGGCTGGGAATCAGGAGGAGCAGCAAGAAGCACCATAGCAAGAGACCCTAGGAGAGGAAGGGCAGGCCTTAGAAGACCACCCAGAGTGTCCCGATCATCAGCCGTTAGCTTTCCTGAAAGGCAAGCCCCGGAGCATTCTAAGCTTCCTATATTTTATAAATGGCATCTTGAATTCTTTGTGTTTGATGCATTAGGCTATAGGAGTTGGTTGGAACCACTTGATGCATATGTCTTTCCTTGTCCAAAAATATATCTTAAATCCTATGTAGGTCTAGGATCAAACATATTCTTAGTGATGCTTAGTCCGGTAGAAGTCAGGTGATTTCCTGTCACCTGCGAGATATAGGTGGATACGTGGTCATGGTTGGCTATATTTAGTATCATGGAAAATAACCATGTAATGATGAACAATTGGAGACCGCGCGGAATCTTATATGTTGGTGGTGTTATGACTATAGTGATTCCGTCTGTGTTGATTAAGGACTAGATCGTTGAAGGCCCTCTCGTCATGTTGAACACATGTCTCTCACTTAGCTGGCTGGATAAGTCGTTCCAATCGCGAAGCCGAGTAGCTCAACTCAGGCCAGGGACACGTTCAGTTAAAGTGCACACATTGCGGGGAGCCAGATGTGAGTCCAAGGGCAGGCCAGGCCTGAACATCCTGGCAGCTAGTCAGTCTCTGAGTGTACGGTGCTGGTCTTACTCGCGAATGGACCTGAGTTGTACCAAAGGTGACCTAAGGCGACTAATGATCAGGTCTGCCTAGGTTTGTGTTAGGAATAAATTCCCAACTGGTTGAAATCGATTCGAATCACTGTCTCTCCCGTATAGTGAGAACTTGACGGAGCTACTTTCCTCATAGTAACTGATGGAATGTGATGGTTATGATGGATATGAAAATGCTACGCCTGATATGGTTACTATTGTGATGACTTAATTGTCCACAACATGTTTGGTATAGGCTAGCTGCTAATGTAGATTGATTAGCTATAATTAACTTGATGAAACAATTATATAATGTGTATCTCAACTAGTGGCTTTTTATGCAAAGTGATGTCAAGCCAGCTCCACTGATAAAGCCTTGCATAATCCTTGATGTCACTTTATTTCTAGTTTATGACGGGTAAGTCTAGCTGAGTACATTCTCATACTCAGGGTTTATTTCCTCTTGTTGTAGATAATGTGATGTATCACGGCTACTGCAAGAACTGTATGACTCCTGCTATAGATGAGGAGTGAGACCATGGGCGTGGTCCTTCTTAGTTATCTTATCTATGATGTTTTTGTTGGAGATGACTAGAACCTAGCATGTATTTCACTTAGTGTGATGTTAGTTTGAAAACTATGTTGCTTCCACTATGATGAACTTGGTTTGTAATAACTATGTTGAACTCTGATGTACGTGAATTATTTGTGAACTAAATGTAACATGTGACTTGTATGTTGAATCTATACGATCTTGGCTTGTATATTGGTTGAATTCGAGATCCTTCATGATACTCGATGGACTACCAGGTTTATATGGACTCAAGTATGACGATTGACCACTTCAGTGGTTTGTAGTTGTGCTCTTATAAATTAGGCGGTTCTGTTATAGCTGGTATCGGAGCAAGGTTCAACATTAAACTTTTCATATGTGTAATTAAAACAAAGGTTTTTATTTTATAAAATCAATTTTTGACAACTTATATATATATATATATATATATATATATATATATATATATATATATATATATATATATATATATATATATATATATGTGTGTGTGTGTGTGTGTGTGTGTGTGTGTGTGTGTGTGTGTGTTTAAATCTAAATTTTAAATCTAGATTATGCCAGTAGTCATATCTTTTATGTCCAATTAAGGACTCTAGGTGGCTTAAAGTAAGACTAACTTGGGGGTTTAAATTATGCAATTTAAATCTTGCAACGTTGTACCTACGCCTAGGTAAGATGGTAAGTCGATGAGTGGCATGACCGCAAGATGTGAGTGTGCAGTCTGGGAGAGCTAGTTTGGTACTAAAGTGTACATATCTCCTATGTATACGGAAGTATTTAATTGTGGGTTAGCCTTGGTATGACTGTAGATGCATGTTTACATGTATGTATGGTGCGTATTTAATTTCAGGTATATATATATATATATATATATATATATATATATATATATATATATATATATATATATATATATATATATATATATATATATATATAGCTTACAATTCTGAATCTATATTTTATTCTTGTACATATATCATGTTGTGTTGGGCTAAAATGAATTTTCTGCAGGTACACTAACAGCGAAACATGCAGCCCGACTCGTGATATATTTGAGAGAATGTAGGTATGCCACCGTATATGTCGCTAGAACTTTAAATTTTTTCTAAGTTCATGAGGACATATAGAACGTGCATGCAACATGATCATACATACATGTCGGTGTTCTAAACCGCTGACTAGTAAATTTGTATCTGTACGTTTGGTCTAGATGGTGAGCCTGGAGGACACAAGGAATTATACTGGTTCGGACAGAATGTCCCTACGTCCAGTGTGATGTTGCTCATGTTACCGGCTCTATGTTTGCAGTAGGGATTGCAAACGGACGAGAGAGGGAGGATGTCCCAAGTCTTTGTGAATGAGGTGAGTCTAGTTCTATTGCTCTTAGAGAGTTCGAATGGCCTCCCAGAGCTTCTGCTTTCTATGGGGTGCCCTGCTTCTCCTTTTATAGATCAAGGGGAAGGCGTGGGTTACATGAGAGCGAAAGACACAGAGAGAGAAACAAGGAGGAAAAAATGGAGAGGGAAAAGGCCCTAGGGTTGTGCGGTCCTTCTTCTCCTATAGGCAGGTCCCACCGGTCCTGTAGACGATGATGGAGGCGACTTCACGTCACGGCCCTGTTCGTCACTAGTGCCATAGGCGGGCGTCATCAGGCGATCATGGTGATCCATTCCGTCCTAGTGTACGGCATGGTCAACAGGCTCCCTTGATGGGAGCCGTAAGAGGATTAGGTAGCATAGTGTTGGCAACATGCATGCCTAGGTATGGCCCGTCGTAGCCATGGGTCACGTTGAGGTGTGCCTGCTCCCCTCCTGATGTCAGGAGCATGGTCTTGGGCTCATGCTATCACACTCGTAGTGGTTGGAGATAGTGCGGGCCCCCCGCGGGGGCCTACACTCCTGTCCGTGGCCGGATGCGCTTTCCAGGATCGGGCGAAGCAGAGTCCCCCATCGGGGGGTCGGGCGGGACGGAGCCCACGTTCCCAGGGTCAGGCGATGCCGAGCCTACACCCCTAGGGTCGGGCGAGATAGAGCCCGCGTCCCCAGGGATCGGGCGATGATGAGCCCATGCCCCTAGAATTGTTGGTGTAGGTGGCTTGCAACCCTTGTAGATCTAGAGCAAAATTGCATTTCGCCATTTAGTGTACTAACCACTTGCTTTAGTGAATTTGTAGAGAATTTTTTATAGGCTATTCACCCCCTCTAGCCATTTAGGACCTTTCAATGGTCCTTTTATTTCTTGTATTTGTCCATGAGTTCATCAAAAGTGAAAGGATATCTCACCACCTTCCATGCATTCTTAACCTTGTTGGACTTCTAGGTACCAATTGCCAGACGATGGGGCTTAAAAGTGCGCACCACGTGCCCCCCAAAGCTGCTGCGTCTAGCCAAACTAGCCTGGCTAGTTCTAGGGGCCGGCCTTGCCGCTTCTGCTGGTGAACCATCCTGGCTGGTTTTATGAAAGCGGCCTAGCTGGTTTTGACAGGGCTGCCACCGCTTCATCATTGTTTGCTTGCTATTGAGGCCCCATTTTGTTGGCCCCTTGTGCAAAGAGGTGCCAACAGTGATCTTAAGTTTGTTCTTGTTGGCGTCATCTTTCTCAATAGCACTTTGATGGCCAACATTTCTCTTTTTTGTCCTTCCTTGGCTCACCATTCACCACATTCTTCCCAATGGTGGATTTAGCTTGCTCTAGCCAAACCAAGATGTCTGAGTTGTTGCACTCAAGCACATTCACCAAGAAGGGAGCCTTGCCAATCTGCATTTCACCGAGACTCAGTCGTCCCTCATAGAGAGCCGATTTGACCTGTCGACAAAAAACATGACAATCATTAGTGACATGAGAACCGGAATCATGCCATATACAATAAGCTCTTCTTTTCAACTCCTAGAGTGATGGTAAAGGGTGATATACTAGTTTCTAAGCAAATTCATCAAAAATACAATCACACTTAGCTAGGTCAAATGTAAACTTCATATCATCTTTCTTATTCTTTTGAATCCGCATAAGTGATGGACAAGTAAAATTTTTTGAAGAAGGAGGCCATGCAAACTCAGCAAGATAGCATTCATTAGAATCATCATTCAAACTATTCGTATAGTACACTATGGCATGCATATTAGGATGATGTTGTTTATGATGTTCTCTAGGTTCTTTGTTTGGGTTTTTAATGGCCAAAGCTCGTTGAAAACTTGGTTTATGCTAAAGAACTCAAAGCCTTCAAGCTTTTCTTTCAAATAAGAGTGCAAACCATTAAGAGCCAAGTCAGCTAAATCTTTTTTAGCAATAAAAACATTAAAGCATCGATTTTTAGTTTCGCTAAATATTTTAATGTAGTCAACAACAGATTCGTCACATTGTTGTTTAACCGATGTCAAGAGAGAAAGTTTAAGCTCATTAGTGCCAGAGAAGAAGTGTTCATGAAACTTCTTCTCTAAGTCATACCATGAGCTAATCGAACCAGGAGCCAAAGATGCAAAGCAAGAAAAAGCAATTCTAGTTAAAGGCAATGAAAATAAGCGAACTTTAATAGCATCAACCAAACTAGCTTCCCCCAATTGAGCTAATATTGACTTATATGCTCCCAAGTACTCATACTATCCTCCCCTAAATTTAAAAAATTAGGCAAATGAAAATTAGGAGGAGATGGAGCCCAATCAAAGTGAGAAGGATAGGGCTTTTGATAAACTAATGTATTGCCCTAATATCAACACTGAGATTTTCTTTAGTTTTCCTAGCCATTGAGGCTTCATGCTTGGCGAGAACTCTCTAACCTTTGGAAAGATCACTTTACCTTGGGGAGGATCGGCATGTCCAACTTGACTGACTTCTTGAACCGGCCTTCCGTGATTCTGTTTTGCTTGCCAACTATTCAATTGTTGATTAAAAATATAAGGAGGGACAAGACCAAACGGTTCACAAGTGCCCTCAGGTGGTACACCAAGCCCACAAGATACAGAAGTGTATGGAGCCTCAAACCTAGCCAATTCACTAATTGGTCATCATTGCCCGAATTGTGCACATCATAAGTTTGTGGGACACTTGTAGTGGGGTTAGTGTATGTAGGATGAATGACCATAGCATTAGTCCCTACAACGCCTATAGAAGGACCTACTTGCCCTTTAGGGTAGTTCATTGGCATGCCATAGGGAACATTTGTGGTCTTAGAAGCCGATGATACCACTACAGAGCTACTAGGAAAAACAAGCATAGGCTCAACATGTTTCTTGAGATTAGCATTACTTTGCATAGTATTAAACCTATTTATCCATTCTGCTTCCCTATCCTCCATGAGTTTTTCACTTGATCCAAAGTAACCACAGAAGATGAAGATGCTTCACTTACGGGTGGGGTTACCTTGGGTGTAGTAGTGGTTGGAGCCTCAAGAGTGTAGACATTGATAGGCTTGAAATGTGCTGCTATAGTACTAGACTATCATTCCATCAAACAACTCGCTAGAGTGGCCCCTAGGTTAGCGGCATTCTTCTCCTCCACCATATAGCGAATATGCTCTGGGAGTTGATCAATAGTAGTGGGATAGATGATGTTCTTCTCATTGGACGCATTAGTGAGATCACACGTCCCATTGTTGTCTTGATCTTCATGCATCTTGAACTCATATTGATCTTCAATCCCCAGCGAAGTCGCCAAAGAGTGTGTTCATGCCAATTAGGGTCACACACTAGCAAGGGCTAGCATGCCCAAGGTTACAAACAACCTATCACACACAACAAGTAACTCCAATGTCAACGAAACCGATCTAGATATCGATTAGACCAATTTAGAGCCCATCCTTCGCCACAAGAACTCGGGAACAACTCCTGAGAGGACCCATAGGGGAGATGCATGTCGGAGGTTCTCCTAGGGTCAACAAGGCCACCTAGAGCACCATTGGATCTCGCATAAGACACAACAAATAGCAAGAGATTGGAAAAGTTGGGTAAAAAGGTGTAATAGATGTAAAAACTCGATTGGATGTTAGATTCCTCAATTGGCCATGATCCTCTGATATATATAGAGGGGATGGTTTTATCCTAGTAAGAAACAAATCCATATCATAATTTCCAAGTTTTCCACGCCAAAATAGATTCAAAATCAATTTGAAAACCTATCGCTTCGGAATAGGATAATGAAACCGGCTTGTCTGGATCCCAAGCTAGCTAGGCCAGTTTTGTTAGGGCGAGCAGCTGGGCCTGGCCGAGCACAGCAGTAAAACTGTACTGGCCGGTTGGCAAACCGGCCTATTAGGTGCAAAGAAACTAGTCTGGCTGGTTTGGGAATTGGCCTGGCCGGTCCTGCAAGCTGTGTGCTTCTCCTTCTCTTCTTTCACCTTCCTGACTTCAAAAACATAATCCAATATACCTTTTACGATCGTTTATCACTAGGAACATTGTCACAAATTCTTTTCATGCTTTGGCCACTTTTGGTCATCAACAGCTTGTTGGGTTCCTTGTGGTATAATCTATCCACCTGGAAGTCTTCGACTTAATACGGGTACTCGTATTTTTCTAGACTTATTCGAGGATTTAATGGTGTTGTTTAGGCATTGTTGCTGCAGGGATCATCTCCTCATACTCCTTGATGACCTCTCCGTAGTCTTGGCCGTCAGTAGGAGAAGTCTCAGTATTGCCCACCTCTACATGTATCGAAAACGAATATATGATGAGGAGACGACAATGTCACAATGCGGTGAATGTATTTGGCTTGGGAAAAATTGTCAGTGTTGTGCCATGGCAGAGCTCAGCTCCAGTGGCCATGGCAAGGGTAAGTTTAGTTATACATTACCTTGGAAGATAAAGCTCAGGCTTGCACCTAGAAGCTGAAACAATGCTTAGTCTGGTGGTTCAAAGGAATTTGTGTGTTTGCAAGGTGAAGAAGGTTTCTAAAAGAACCGTGTGAGAATAAGGTTGCCCTTTATAAAGTGTGCCCTAGGCACAACAATGGTGGTTTCGGGGTCATCAAAGTGGAGTTTGTTTCATGACTAGGGTTGAGATGTCTCTGTAATTTGCTTGGCAGTGACACATGGGCAACTCTGCATGTAGTGGAGCATTGGCGTGAAGGCCGTGCGGCATAGGACGCCAGGCAGCTTGCCAAGCGTTGGCCAAAGCTTGTGGGACTACGCCATATGGCACGGAGTGCTCAAGGTGGGGTGAAAACCATGGGCATAGCGGTTTGACAGTCTAAATTGACTAAAACATGTCACTAATGGGTCAGTTGGAACCAGTTTTAACATGGTCAATCAGCGCCTGAACCCAGTTGAAACTAGTTGCAACTGGTTCAGTCTGGGCGGGTTTTGTTGTCTTCCAGTTGAGTTTAGGCTAGTTACAACTGGATGCAAGTGGTTGGGACTCAAACGTCGGTCAAGTTTAGTGGAGTCTGAATGAGAGTTTGAGACAGTTGCAATTGGTTGCAACCGAGGCCAAGGCTTGTTCAGGTCGAGGCTGATTCATTATAGTGCAGTTTGAACTAGTTGGAGTCAGTTAGAATCAGTAGCTACTTCTTTAGAAATTCAGGAAGGCTTGATTCAGATTGAGGCTAGTTCAAGACAATTTCAATTAGATGGAATTAGTTGGAATCAGTAGATACCTCTATGTAAATTCAGTAAAGCTTGGATTCAGTCGAAATGGGCTGATTCTATCAGAGTTGGAACTGGTTGCATAAGAAGTCCAGCATAGGTTGGGTTTCACCTGGTTAAAACTAGTTGCAATCAGGGGTTGCTTTATTCAGGGCTTAGGGAAAAAGGTTAAGGCAAGTAAATAAAAATTAATTTCAGTCAGTTCTGAGCCATTTGGTTACTGTCAATTATGTAATACTGATGAACAGAACTGAAACACAGTCAGAAATATATTTTCAAATTTATTCAGGATTAAGTTTCTGAATCCCTAATGCAGAGTTAGTTTCCTTGTATAATTTGGCATAACATTTTATATAAACCAGCACATGCAATAACACATAATGCCTAAAGATGCTTATAAGGATGATGCCTAAAAATGCATGTGCTCTTCCCAGCTTAACACCAGAGGTATTATAATTTATAGCTGCATCTCTTATGGAGCTTCTACGTGGACCAAGGGTTATGTTTTGGCAATCGATATCTTCTGCATTGCTTATGATTCATGTGGCCTGAACCGTTTGTAGATTAACAGAGTAGCACAGGCTAATATTAGATCTAGATCTTATGCTGTTAGTGTAAAACACACTAAAAACCGTAAGTGCACATTGTGCAAGTTAACTTATGGCTTTTCTATAGTTATCAAATTTGTGCCAAGATTTAGTTTCAAGTGACCCCCTCTTTGGTTCCAAAACTCACGTGTCCACCTTTCATCCCAACTCAGAAGCTGTTTTATGCGTTATGTGTTGCTGCGAATTTTGTTCGTAGCCCACCAAAACAAATGTCGTTCGATCAGACAGTAGAACCAAGCAGTTCAGATTTAATATATCTATCTACTATATATATAACGAGTACACTTATCCAGCGACCGTATAATGTTTCCACAAATGTAAACGTCACAATTTAGCGATTACTTTCGCCACTATAATCTCAAGTTCTCAACACTTGATTCCTCAATAAGCATGTTGAGGCATTTGTTTCAGGTGTCTGTTCCCAACTTCGATTCTGCCTCATTGTGTCGTTCGTGGCCCTGCCACACCATAACTTATTTTCTGTCATCGCCTCCAAACTCTGTCGAGTTCCCATTCCAGAAAACATTTCTTTCATCAGATGGACCATGATCCTCGCTCCCCAGAGTGTGGACATTAGCACCAAATGGTCTGGGCCGCCTTCGCAGCGTGTTTGCAGAGTCTGCATCAGTCACTTCATGGCCCCTATTGCCAACAAGAGGCCGTGGCTGACCAGATCCATGTCCTGTTTCAGTGATGTAGAGATAATTGCACTGATTAGAAATTACATTACAGAACTATAAAAAGCTTAAATGAAAATGCCAATACACTTCCGTCACTGACTAGAAATAAAATTTAAATAAGAAAACATACTAAGCTGCTGCAGGCCTTCATTTGACTGTAGCTCTGGATTTGATGAGTTCGTATTTCCCCTCAGGTAGGAGAGTGGATTCACATAAGACAGCATGGTTCTCAGGTAACCAAAGTATCCCCCCGCACCTGAATTGCCACCCACATCATAAGATGCTGATGACTGAGGCCTTGATACCTGACCAGGCTGCCGATGTGGAACAACAATCATTGCATGACGGTTTTGAATACCCAGCTCAGATAGTGTTGCTTCCATATCTGGACAAGATTTATTGACAATTTAACTAGATATTAAAAACTTCAGCATCCAGAAAAAAGATAAAAAAAATACAAGGGCAATGGTCATCATGCAAAACCAAAATACAGAAAAGAAAAAGAAAATTCATGGTACGTCAGTACGAGAAATGCAACTTCAGCATTCACACAACACTGTTTTTCAAATTATTGACTCATGGACTTCATGCCTTTCAATTTACCAAGCCAGCCAAAATTGATAGTTCTGGTACTCCTTTTATTTCTTCTAGGTTCAATTGCGGTGTAGTCTGGTCTTGAAAACTGTGCTAAAGGGCAAGGGGAAAAATAGATATATAGTTATATTAGAGAAATACTTGGGTTTTAGAAAGACACAAGGTGTTTGGATGCAACAAATTTTGTTTTAAAAACCATGATATTGCAAAAAAAAATGTAATCTTTTTGGAGCTTTAAAAACTCCCCTCAGGACCTCCTTTGTTGAAACAGTGGCATTGCATGCCTCTAGCTTCTAAACTGCAATTTAGTGATATGATGGCGTTTTAGAAAAGCGAGTCAAAGGTTGATAAACCTTCAAGAAAAGGCTTTAACGATGCTGCAATTTTAGGAGGCTGTGGCTCCCATAGAAACAAATGTGTTTTTGAGGGTGTATCTCCTCTCATGGAGGCCCATTGGTTTTTCAGGGAGGAGATGAACATGTGGTGCCTGCCTGGAGCTAAAAAGCTTCAGGAGTTGGGCACAATTGTCATGATTTAGCTTTAAATTGATTAGTCCTCCATTCTTTCTCTCTCTTTAATACAAAGATACGCAGCTCTCCTATGTGATCAAGAAAAAAAAATGGGATTTTAGAACTACAGCATCCAAATAAGCCCCAAATGTTCTGTGCTGATGCATCATATGTCTATCAGGTCAAAAACTTGAGAATGAAGAAGAAATACAAACAGATCTCAAGACAAATGATTTCTACCAAAAATAATGATTCAGTACCTTGTTCAGAGAAAACTCTTTTTGGATAAACCAGAGAAAGATCATATGAGCCAAGCTCATTGCCTTTGTTTTCATCCACGAAATTCTTCACTTTCCTCAAAACATCTTGTTTTGTTACTTTGATCTCCAGTCTATTTCCATTGGGCATTCGAATACTAAGCTGAATATCATCTGACTGCACAGAAATAAGAGGGGGGGCAGAAGTTGTTGCCTTGTCTTGTTCCACAAGTGACTGGGAAGAAACTCCTCTATTAGTGAGTGTACTAGGAGTATCCTCCAAGGGGACAGAAGTGTGACTTCCATCATCTTTGTTCTTTCTTTTCGTTGATGGTGTAATGTCTTCTCCTTTTGGATCTGCAGAACTGACCGTGTTTGACTTCCTTGAACCATCAACCAAATCACAATTAAATTCAGTATTTGTTGAACCTAACTTCTCAACAGTTCTATCACCCGAGTCTGATTTTGAACCTTCTTTTCCATTTATCTCAAGAGGTTCCTGGTGCAGATAAGCAGTGTTTTATCACCTTAACTTATGTACATCATGGGGTGAAACACCCCGGTAACAGAATACGGGTAAGAAAAACAACTTACATAAAAGGTGGTGCTACTAGGAACTTGAGACACCAGATCAGTTGAATGAGCAACTCCACTGGCACCAGAAACATCTGGTGATTGACTGGATGAATCAGAAGGATTTTCTAAAGTAGAAGAGCCCCCTTGAGCTACCAAAACAGTAGTAGCAGTATTCACAGATTCAGCATTTCTTGAAGCAAGCGATGCTGTCAACAAGGTCGCCGCTGTCTCCTACAAAAATTCACAGGTATATATCTTTAGAAGAGCACTACTGGTTGACTGGTAGTCAAATCACATGGTATCTTTTCAAATGCTCTAGTGACAGGCCAAATTCTTCAAAACTGAAATAAAAGGCCATATTATTTTCTTTCCTCAAAGATATGATCTTAGTATGAGAAAGTACTCTGTAGTAACATGCTAGCACGCATGATCATGGCTGAATAGTTACAGTTTCCACAACAGGAAACCGGAAACCCAAACTACATGACCATAAAGCAACAAAATTACAGCACAATTTACCACTTCGAGGTCAAACCAACTGCAGAACCGCCTACTGTATACAAAACCAGCACAGCCTGAATGGTTACAGTTGAGCAATGAAATACAAAAACTCAGTAAAATTTGTCACTTGGAGTGGCCTAAATTTAATAATAGAGAAATAGGCCTATTTGTGTAGGCTGTACAGGTGGAATTGGAGCCAGACCCTTCAATTACTGTGGAAATGCACTGTTGTCCCAAACAATTTAAAGGAATTTGGTCTAATTCCAGCCTTTGAACAAGCCCTCAATGAGTTCTTCTATACCATTATTAGATTATCTTAAACAAAGGTGTGTGTATCCGACAATGTCCATGCCCTAAACAATTATCAAAAGTGTGTTGTTAAGCCAATAAAACTACACACCCTCGATTTATGAAATAGACAAAGGACCAAATCAAACAGATTCAGAGAGCTGCTGAACTGAACAGTACACAACCTCACTAAAGGCAGGCACTAGCATGCATAGATCATCTCAAGTTGGTTCTCAAGCCTGCTGGTATCCATGATGCTCTATTCTCGACTATTTTTTTTCTCACTGAAATGAAACCATACTAAAATGAATTGTGGAACCTAAACCTCAACTATCAGATATAAGACTATCTAATTGAGTCATGATTTTATGTTAAAGATGATCCAAAAGGGCAAATTCCAAATATGTTGGGTAAAGGAAAACGGGTTAGTATGGTTCCATCAACAGAATCTGAAGGGTTCTCTGTAAAATTCCAGAGGAAAGAGAAAAATTTGAAAATACGGAAGGACGGAAGGCAGTAGAATTTACAAGGACCCATTCGCTACCAGCTGCCAACAGCAGGATGAACATAAAATGATGCAAGGACACAACCAACCCACCCCACCCCCACCCACCCACCCCCGGCACGCACTGAGAGCATGGGTAAGAAACAACTCGACCTGCAGGGGTAAGGTAGCACCCGGATATTGAATTAAGAAGATCTTCACATGTAGGTCGAGAAAACCCCCCGAACCCCTGCCCCACCTCTACACAACGGCACCGTAGCCCATTTGAGAACAACCAAGACCAGGGCCAAGCCTCAAACCTATGCTTTGGCATGGGACAGACGAGGGGAATTTTTTAACCCAACCTGCCAGGACTTGGGAAGTGCAACTCAAGCAACCTAACCAACTCAGCTACCCTTTCACAGGACCTGAGAGCATGGGTAAGGCAGCCCACAATTCCATTTCCCCCACCATACCTTGTTGGCGAGTCGGTACATCAGTGACATAAGGTGTGCGTGGGCAGCGTGGCCCCCATAAGCAGAAGATAGCTATAGCTAGAAATTGTTGAGATTGTCACTCCGAAACTGACAACCCTGTGTGCTGCTTAATCTCTACCCAGCACCTTGCAACTTCCACCTCTGATGCCTGTTACTCCCTCGACTATCCAATTATGTTCTCATTCTAGTAAGGTGGAATCTCTACCCCCTCTCCAAACAAATGGTTTGACGTTAATTGTCTCAATTAATTCTGTTAGCATTTATTGCGACGGGAGTATATACCATCAACCACACCTTTCATTTGATTTATGATTTAAGTATCGGATGTGTTATACATTAAAACCACACAGGATATGAGACAAGGAAAGAATTCATATATGACTCAACTATCAAGCACTAACTGAGCAACACCACGTGTTGGTGCAACATATACAGGCAGAAATGGATCCATCATCTGCATCATAAGCATTTCTGGAACAGGATAGTAGAATTAAAACATGGAACTTGTATTGTACATACCTGTAGATGAAGGGCAGCCCAAGCTTTCTCGATACTTTCTTTCAGATTTTCAGAGTTGATATATCCATCTGAGAAAATTACCATATTAGCACTTGGCCAAAATCATTACCTAATAAAGGACTGTCTTTTTGGCCTTAAGTTCTGTTATATTATAGTCATACCATGATTCCACAGCAAAACTCCATTCAGTCCAATCACTGATATACTTGGTACAGACTTCTGGGGATCTGATTGAAAGACTTAAGGATGAAGTCAAATATTAATCAGAACACACATGATGTTAGAATATCTGCAATAGATTGTCGCTAATTTAACTGTGGGACCTCTCCACTAGATAACTAGTTTGTCATTTAAGTACCATTCAGCAAAATAGTTGCATTTTGAGATGCTATTCAACACACTAACCAAATAAAGCTAATGCCTTAATTTCAATTCCCTACTCTGAACGCTTAGATTGGTCATTGGTAGCTTCTCCAGTTGCAACCTACTAAATTTCAAAAATTTGCAAAGAGAAAAGTGTGAAGATATTCAAATCTAGTAACCAACTCTCAGACAAGTTACAGCCATTCCTATATTGTTGGGCTTTTGGCAACAAACAGCCTCTTCCTCCCACAACTACCCATGTATCAAAATGGCTGAGAGATGGAAATTATATGATTGTCATTGCCGTGCAGGTACTGGCACCTATGTGCTATGTATTGGCACATTTGACACTGAGTGTAAACCCGAGTGGCAACTGACCTGATTTGGCCATGTGGCCATGGCATTAGGGTGGTTTGTGCTTAAGATAGGGGTGTGACATTGACTATGTAAGACATAATCTGCTGCTGATCTCTGATTGTTTTGCTGCACAGTAGAGTTGGCATTTGGTCAAGTCTCTGCTGTGCTGATTGCTGTAGCAGTAAGGCAATAGACCACACCTAGTACTAGTTAGTACATTAGTTGGTATTGGCATACCTCAGCCATACCAAGTAGTGGGCTGATATCAGCCATGTCCTAGAGGACATAGGAGTAGATGTACCTTGTACCTTGTATGGTACTTGTAGCTTGTATATATATCACCACAAGGCAATGAAACATTCAGTTCAGCTGAAGCAACATTCAGAGCAGCAAAGCTGCTGCTCGGCTGTGTGTGTGATGTGCTCACCCCTTCTTCTAGTTCTACCTCTAGCCAAAGTGTGCGTGTGTGTGTGTGTGTGTGTGTGTGTGTGTGTGTGTGTGCTGGTAAGCTAGCTGCTTACCTGTATAGGGCAGCAAGGGACCAACCAGTGGTATCAGAGCCGTACAGCTGCGTCGCCGGACTAACCACCGGCGATGGCGGGTGACCATGGCTCGGAGACGGGCGACAGTAGCGGAGCTGCTGGGGCTGCCCAGCCACGACAGGAGGTCGTTGTGCGCACGGTGCAGGAGGTCAGCGGCACTAGTTGGCCGACGCTGACTCGCACCAACTATGGCGAGTGGGCAGTGACCATGAAGGTCAAGCTCAGAGCCCGACGGCTCTGGAATGTCATTGACAAGGGCACCGACAACGAAGAAGACGACATGTCAGCGATGGAGGCTATCCTCGCTGCTGTGCCAGCGGAGTACATGGAGCTGTTAGGGGCGAAGAAGTCTGCTCAGGAGGCGTGGGAGGCCATCACGGCGATGCGAGTCGGCTCCGATCGCGCTCGCGCAAAGAAGGCGACAGCCCAGCTGCAAAAGCATGAGTATGCCAACCTCAAGTTCCGCGACGGTGAGTCGGTGGAGGACTTCTCCCTCCGCCTGCAGTCGCTCATCCGCAAGCTGGGGAGCCACGGCGTCACCATCAACGAAGAGGAAGCGGTCTCCAAGTATCTCCACTCCGTGCCGGTGAAGTACATCCAGATCGCCATCTCCATAGAGACGATGCTGGACCTGTCCACCCTCACCATTGAGGATGTGACCAATCGTCTGCGGGCGGTGGACGAGCGCATGGAGCAGGCCACGGCAACAACGGACAGTGGCAAGCTGCTGCTGACAAAGAAGTGGGCTGCCCAGATGAAGGAGAAGAAGTCCAGGGAAGCCTCCTCCAGCCGCGGCGGCAATGGCAAGCACCGCAGCAAGGCTTCTTCGGAGAAGAAGGTCAACCCCAACGCTTGCCGGCGCTGCGGAAGACAGGCCACTAGGCAAAGGAGTGCCCAAGCCGCAAGCAGGAGAAGGAGGCCGAGGCTCATCTGGCGCAGGCTGATGATGATGAGGCCACTCTCCTGATGGTGTCATTCTGTGCACTGCACAACGTCGAAGTAGAGGAGAAAGTAGAGGAGGTGGCGATGGCGGAGCAAGGGAAGGGGAAGGCTCTGAAGGCTATCGACCTCGACGAGCCGCGATCCCAAGTCGACCTCGGACGTGTGGGCGGCGAGAAGGAGCAGAGGTGGTACCTGGACTCCGGCGCCAGCAACCACATGATGGGCTCCAAGGCGGCTTTCTCCGAGCTCGACGGGAACGTGACCGGCACGGTGAAGTTTGGTGACGGCTCAAGGCTGGCGATCCGAGGGCGTGGCACCATCATCTTCAGGTGCTAGAACGACGAGCATCGCGCGCTGACGGATGTGTATTGCATCCAGTAGCTGCGTTCAAGCATCATCAGCATTGGGCAGCTAGATGAGCACGGGAGCGAGGTGCTAATTAAGGACGGCGTCCTCAGGATCAGGGACCGGGAGATGCGGGCTGCCTCACATCGAGCATGCAGGCGAACTGTGTGACAGCTGCCTAGCCGGGAAGCAGAAGAGGTTGCCGTTCCCGAAGACGGCGAAGTACCGCGCGGCAGAGGCCCTCGAGCTGGTCCATGGCGACCTCTGCGGGCTGATCACGCCGGCTACGCACAGCGGGCGCAAGTACTTCATCCTCTCGTGGATGATTGCAGCCAGTACATGTGGCTACAACTCCTGACAGGCAAGAGCGAGGCGGCAGAGTCTGGGAAGAGAGTCTGGGAAGAGGCTACGCGTGTTGAGGACGGACCACGGCGGCGAGTTCACGTCGGTGGAGTTCGCCGCCTACTGCGCGGATCAAGGAGTGGTGCGCCACCACACCGCGCCGTACTCACCGCAGTAGAATGGCGTGGTGGAGCGGCGGAACCAGACGGTGGTCGGCACGGTGAGGTCGATGATGAAGGCCAAGAAGATGCCGGCGGAGTTCTAGGGCGAGGCAATGACCATAGCAGTGTTCATCCTCAACCGAGCACCCACCAAGGCCCTAAAGGGCAAGACGCTGTTCGTGGCTTGACATGGATGCAAGCCAAGCGTGTCTTTCCTCAGAACGTTTGGCTGTGTCGGCCATGTGAAGAACACCAAGCCTCACCTCAGCAAAGCTGGAGGACAGGAGCACACCCATGGTGCTCCTGGGCTACTAGGAGGGCAGCAAGGCCTATCAGCTCTACGATCCCAAGGGAGGCAAGGTGGTGATCTCCAGGGATGTGGTATGGTGTTCGATGAGATGGCGGCTTCGGACTGGGAGGACGCAGGCTTGGGGGAAGCTGGTGGCGTCAGCGGCACGTTTGCCGTCGAGCACCTGGTGATCCAAGGAGGAGATGCTGGCGCTGGAGAGCAGGCTGCAGACGGGCCAGGTCCAACATCTAAGGCGGCCGAGGGGCCACCAAGTCCGGCCATAGCGGGCGCGGGAGAGCAATCTCCACTAGCAGCGGCACCTCGCCTCCACCGCAGTCCCCTGCTTTAGCAAGACAGGGGACGCCTCCGCTCGAATTCGCCTCTCCACCCACCGACATCGACGAGTACGTGGACGCCTTCCACGACGGCAAGGAGGTTTGTTTCCGCCGGGTGGATAACATCGTCAGCGACAGAGGAGCTCCTGGGCTGGCAAGTCGAATCCTCAACGACCCAGAGCTACTCCTTGTCATTGCGGAGGAGCCGCCCACATTCGCAGTGGCCGAACGTGACGCCAATTGGCGCCGGGCAATGCTGGAGGAGATGAAGGCAATCGAGAAGAATGGGACTTGGGAGCTAGTTGATCTGCCAGTGGGCTGCCGGCCGATTGGGCTCAAATGGGTCTACAAGGTGAAGCGGGACGAGCGGGGCGCCATCGTCAAGTACAAGGCTCGGCTCGTCGCCCGTGGCTTCGTTCAGCGTGAGGGAATCGACTTCGAGGTCTTTGCTCCAGTGGCACGCCATGGCAGCGACAAAGGATTGGCGCGTCCACCACCTCGACGTCAAGTCGGCGTTCCTCAACGGCAAGCTCGCGGAGACGGTCTTCATCAAGCAAGCTCCGGGCTTCGCCATCAAGGGCACTGAGCACAAGGTGCTCAAGCTGCGCAAGGCGCTCTACGAGCTTCGTCAGGCCCCGCGGGCATGGAACGCCAAGCTCGACGCCACCTTGGGCGCACTTGGGTTCACTCGCTATGCCACAGAGCACGCGCTCTACTCGTGGTGACGGGGAAAGAGGAGCTCGTCGTTGGCATGTACGTCGACGATTTGATTGTCACCGGAGCGCGAGCAAAGGACATCGACAGCTTCAAGCGCGAGATGGCCGCTCGTTTCAAGATGAGCGATCTCGGTGCACTCTCCTACTACCTTAGCATCGAGGTGAGGCAGGGGAAGAAGAGCATCGCCCTAGGCCAGCGCGCCTACGCAGAGAAGCTGCTGGAGCACGGCAGCATTGCAGAGTGCAAGTCGTGCGCGACTCCGATGGAAGAGCGGTTGAAGCTGTCCAAGCACAGCACGACGGTGAAGGTGGACGCGACGCGCTACAGGAGCATCATCAGCGGGCTGTGCTACCTAACGCACACTCGGCCGAACATCGCGTTCGCAGTCAGGTATGTCAGCCGATTCATGGAGGACCCGCACGAGGATCACTGGACGGCGATAAAGAGGCTGCGGCGCTACGTCAAGGGGACGCTCGATCAAGCGATCATCTTCCCCAAGCACGGCGGCAAGGGTGGGCTGCGCCTCACGGTCTTCAGTGAGGCACCCCACAAAACAGAGGAAGGTGAGCCTGAGCTCACTGTCTTCAGCGATGCAGACATGGCGGGCAACAACGATGGGCGACGGAGCACCTCCGGCGTGCTTGTCTTCCTTGGAGCGGCCCCCATTGCTTGGCAATTGCTGAAGCAAAAGATCGTGGCGCTGTCGACATGTGAGGCGGAGTATGTCGCAGCGGCCACGGCGGCGTGCTAGGTTATCTGGCTGTGCCGGCTGCTAAGCGAGCTGACCGGCGAGGAGGCTCACCCGCCAGCTCTGATGGTGGACAATCAGCCTGCCATCGCCCTTGTTAGTCGCTGGATTCGCACTCTTGGTAGCAGTAGAATCCTTACTCTCATCGAGAGAGGATGACACTAGGAGTTGGGGCAATTTTCTGGTTTATTTCTCACACAAACTCACACAATGTCATGCCAACCTGAGGGGTTGGGGTTACATACTTATAGGCTGCTAGCCAGCCAAGCATATGCCAAGATGCTAGTCTAAGATGCTAGTCTAGATGCTAACTGCTTAGTCTATGATGTTCTCCTAGATGCCAACTGCTGTCCTAAAAGTAGATGTTGTCCTAGATGCTAACTGCTGTCCTAACAACAGTCAAAAGATGCTGGACACAAAGATCATGTGTTGCGTACTGCAGCAGCCCCACAACCACCAGCCAACACAGAGACTTATCCATCACTCTCCCCCTAAGTCCTGTGTGGCTCCTTGTGAGGTATCTGAGCCATCCCGATCCTGGCGCGAAGTTCCTGGAACTTGACCCGTCCAAGAGACTTGTCAGGAAGTCGGCGAGCTGGTCTTGGGTGTTGATGTAGTTGGCCCGGACACTCTCTTCCTCCAGGCAGCTTCTGATGAAGTGGTACCTCACCTAGATGTGCTTGCTGCGCTCGTGGAAGATAGAATTCTTTGCCAAGGCCAAGGCGGACTTATTGTCCACCCTGAGCTCCACTGCCTATGCATCTCTGCCAAGGAGATCGCCAAGCAGCCGAGCCAGCCACAAAGCCTGAGTAGCAGCAGTAGTGGCTGTGATGTACTCTGCCTCGCAGCTGGACAGAGCCACCACCTGCTGCTTGACCGACTGCCAGCTGATCGGACACTTGCCGAGGAAGAACAGCGTCCCGTTGGTGCTCTTGCTCGTGTCGATGTCGCCGGTGTGGTCGTTGTCGCTGTACCCGATGAAATGCACCGCACCGGGGCACCTCGGGTAGTGCAAGCCGTAGTCGGAGGTGCCTGCGACGTAGCGGAGGATCCTCTTCACGGCCTGCTGGTGCTCCGCCGTCGGTCGCTGCATGAACCGGCTGACGTAGCCGACGGCGAACGCCAAGTCCGGTCGCGTGTGGACAAGGTAGCGAAGGCTGCCCACAATGCGTCGGTACTGCGTCGCGTCCACCTCCTCCGTACTCTCCCGACTCAGCCTCAGCCTCTCCTCCATAGGAGTGTGGGCTGGATTGCAGCCGGTGAGACCGCCTAGCTCCACAATGCGCTTGGCGTAGGCAGTCTGGCGAAGAGACGTGCCGGAACTGTCCTGGTGGACCTCGATCCCTAGGTAGGAGAGGGCCCAAGTCGCTCATCTGGAAAATTGCCCTCATCTTCTCCTTGAACGCCTCGATCTCCACCTCCTTGGTGCCGGTGATCACCAAGTCGTCGACGTAGACGCCTACCAGCAGGGCCTTTCCTCCGCTGCCCCGCCGGTAGATGGCCGCCTCGTGTGGGCTTTGCTCAAAGCCCATCCCCTTCAGCGTGGAATCCAGCTTGGCATTCCACGCCCTCGGTGCCTGCCGCAAGCCATAGAGGGCCTTGCACAGGCGAAGCACCTTGCCCTCCTTGCCGGGAATCGCAAATCCCGGCGGCTGATGCACGTAGACCTCCTCCTTCAAGTCGCCGTTAAGGAACGCCGACTTGACATCCATGTGATGGACACGCCAGCCCTCCTGGGCAGCTAGCGCAAGGAGTCGCACGGACTCCATCCTTGAGGAGTCGCACGGACTCCATCCGTGCAACGGGCGCGAAGGCGTCGTCAAAGTCGATTCCTTCTTGCTTGACGAAGCCGCGCGCCACCAGACGCGCCTTGTGCTTGATCACCCTCTCCGGTCTCGTCCTTCTTGAGCTTGAAGACCCACTTGAGAGAGATGGCGTGGTGGCCGGCTGGAAGATCGGCCAGCTCCCACGTCTTGTTCCGCTCGACGGCGTCCATCTCCATCTGCATCGCGGCACGCCATGCCGCATCCCTCTCCACCTCAGCGAAGGAACGAGGCTCGCCATCGTCCTGTGCGAGGTGCAGCTCCGCCTCAAAGTCGTGTTGCGCCAGTCCAGGGACCGGCTGCCCGCCGAGGAGGTTGTCCACGGTACGGTAGCGCAGAGGCTCGCCGCCGTGGTAGGCGTCGATGCGATCCTCGTCGTTGGACAGCGGAGTGGCGAACTCCACTATGCGCTGCTCGTCGTAGGCCGAAGTTGCCAATGCCGAGCCTGAAGAGGTAGGGTCCGGTGTAGGAGAGCGAGGCGTGGCCGGCGGTGCTTGGTGGTGGACTCGCCGGAGCCTGTGGACTTGCCGGAGCTGGTGGTGGCGGTGGTGAAGGACTCGCCGGAGGTGGTGGCGAACGAGGTGGTTGGGGTAGGCGAGCTCGGTGAGGACGAGCTGCTAGCTCCCCCCGCCTCCTTGAAGTGGACGTAATCGACGACGAAATCGCTGGTCGTCGGAGTCGAGCCGTCATCCACCATCTTGCCCCACGTCCAGCTTCGCCCCTCGTCGAACACGACGTCACGCGTGATGCGCACGCGTCGTGTCGCAGGGGTCGAGGACGCGGTAGGCCTTGGCGCCCTCCGCGTAGCCGATGAAGACCCCTGGCGTGCTCCGGTCGTCCCTCCGCGTTATGCCGATGAAGACCCCTGGCGTGCTCCGGGTCGTCGAGCTTGCCGACGTGGTTGAGCTCCTTGACGAAGGCCCAGGGCGAGCCGAAGACGCGAAGGTGGCTCACCCGCGAGGCTTGCGGCGCCCGTGCCAAGCCTCGTATGGCGTCTTGCCAATCGAGGGCTTTGGTGGGGGGAGCGGTTGAGCAAGGTGGACGACAAGTCATCACCGCCTCACCCCAGTAGGATCGCCGGGCATCCCTCTCTGCCTTGAGGAGGGCACGGGGCGGTGGCCACCACCATCTGGTTGCGGCGCTCGACGACGCCGTTCTGCTGCGGAGTGTACGGCGCGGAGAAGTGGCGGGTGGATCCCCTCATCGGCGCAATACGCCGCGAACTCGGGGCCGCCGTGAACTCACCACCGTTGTCCGTGCGTAGGACCCGAAGCAAGCGGCCGCCAGCCGCTGCGGCCTCCGCCAGCAGCTTGAAGACGCTTGATGGCGTCCGCCGCGGCTGCCTTGGCGGTCGAGCTGGACAGCCCACATAGTAGCGGGACAACGTCGTCGACGAGGAGGAAGTAGCGCCGGCCACCAGGTTAGCCGCCGCAGCTTGGTGAGGACGCAGGTGTCGCAGAACTGCTCCACGTGGTCGACGTGCGGCATGCCCCGCACCATCTCCTTGCTACCGAGCTGCCTCAGGGCCTCAAAGTTGAGGTGCCCAAAGCGCTCGTGCCACCTCCAAGCGTCGTCGTCGCGGCGGGCTGCAAGACAAAGAGGTTGCGCCACCTACGCGTGAAGGACATAGAGGCGGTTGCTCCTGTTGACCTTGACCAGGAGCCGGTGTCGATGATCCCAGATGCGCAGCACCCCGTGCTCGATCTCCACGCGCGATCCGTTCTCATCCAGCTGTCCCAAGCTGATGATGGAGTTCCTCAACGCGGGGATGTAGTAGACACCGGTGAGCAACCTGTGCTCGCCAGTCTTGGCGACGAATACAACAGAGCCGACGCCCTTGATCTCCACAGCGGAGGCGTCACCGAACTTGACGGTGCCTCGAACGCCTGAGTCGAGCTCGGAGAACTCCCGCCGCCCGGTCATGTGGTGGGTGGCGCCGGTGTCAAGGCACCACCCGTCGGTCTTGTCGTTGCCGGAGCTGTCATCGAGGAGGGCGTGTGCTTTTGGCTCGTCAAGATGGAGGAGAGCCGCTGCGGCCGGTGCCGCGGGAGGTAGTTCGATGCTCGCATGAGCAATGAACAGAGCCGGCTGCTCCTCCACTTGCGCGACGTGGGCCTGGCCGCGTCGTGGCTGTCGACAATCCTTGGCCCAATGACCAAGAGCAAGGTCGTCTCGTGTCGGCTTTTGCTTGCCAGCAGCGCCGCCCTGGGCGCCTCCACGGTCATCACCCTCGGCACGTCCTCGCGCCCCTGCCTAGGCGTCTTTGCGCAGCTTGCCACGCTTGCGGCCGCCTGTCGTTGAAGAAGGCTCCCCCTTCTTCCTGTACCTTGGTCGGCAGCCCACTGCTCCCGAGTGAGGAGGAGCTTCCCGCCAATGGTGACGGGTCCCGAGAGGCGCTGTGGCTCATCGTTGTCAACGACCTTGAGGCGGCCCTACGCCTCCTCGATCGTCATCGTGGAGAGGTCCAGCAAAGACTCGATTGAGCGAGCCATCTGCTTGTACTTCTCGGGGACGCAGCGGAAGAGCATCTCAACAGCTCTCTCCTCGCCGTAGGTGTCGTCGCCGAACTGCACCAACTTCTGCAACAGAGTGTAGAGACAGAGAGCAAAGTCATCAACGTCCTCACCTGACTTGAAGGCCAGGTTCTCCCACTCCTTGCGAAGTGCCTGCACTGTGGACTTGCGGGCGCGGTCGCTGCCGATGCGTGCTGCAGCGATGGCGTCCCAGGCCTCCTTGGCAGTCCGCTTGCTGGTAAGCGAAAACTGCATCTCGGGCGGAACTGCAGCAATGAGAGCATCCAACGCCCGTCGATCTTGGTCGTAGTCGACGTCGCCGTACCGGACTGCATCCCACATATGCCGCACCTGGAGTCTCGCCCTTATCACCGCAGCTCACTCAACGTAGTTGGTCTTGGTGAGGGTAGGCCACCCACCGCCGGGGCCGACGTCCCTGACGACAGCCTGGTACTCGTGGTGACCACGGTACCGAACCGGAGAGAGAGAGCCACGCTGCCTGTGAAGGTCGCGCTCTCCGTCGACCCGTCCGCCGCCGCCATGCGCGCTTCCTCCAAGAGCGCCACCGCCGTGCGCGCCTCCTTCAGGAGTGCCGCCGGCGTGTCTGCGCCTGTCTGGCCTGCCGCCGAGCTCGTGGGCGTGCGCGGCTGCCCACTGCGCCGCTCGCCCTCGCGATGCCTCCCTCTCCAGCAGCTCGAGGTCCGCGTCGGCGCTGTCATCAGCAGCGATGGAGCTACTGTTGCTGCCGCGTAGAACCTCGACCTCCGCTGCTGCTGCACGCGCTGCATCCGCCACTGCTACTGCTTCCACCTCCGCTCTAGCTGCTGCCAGCTCCGCTGCTGCCAGCCTCGATGCCCTTGCCGCTGCTGCAGCGGCGTCTGCTGCCGCTCGCTCGCACTTCTCTGCCGCGGCGAGGTCGGCCTCCTGCCGACGCCGCGTGCTCGAGGCGACCGAGCCCTGAGACTGTCCTGCGGACATGGCGCGCTATCGAGGGGGCTGCTGTGTGGAGAGCAGGGGCAGCCGGAGCTGCTGCTGCTACCGGTTGAGGCTGCTGCGAGGCCGGGGAAGGAGAAGAACAGGAGATGCTCAGGTTACAGGATAGTACGGCTCGGATACCACTTGTTAGTCGCTAGATTCGCACTCTTGGTAGCAGTAAAATCCTTACTCTCATCGAAAGAGGATGACACTAGGAGTTGGGACAATTTTCTGGTTTATTTCTCACACAAACTCACACAATGTCATGCCAACCTGAGGGGTTGGGGTTACATACTTATAGGCTGCTAGCCAGCCAAGCATATGCCAAGATGCTAGTCTAAGATGCTAATCTATATGCTAACTGCTTAGTCTAAGATGTTGTCCTAGATGCCAACGGCTGTCCTAAAAGCAGATGTTGTCCTAGATGCTAACTGTTGTCCTAACAACAGTCAAAAGATGCTGGACACAAAGATCATGTGCCGCGTACTGCAGCAACCCCACAACCACCAGCCAACACAGAGACTTATCCATCAGCCCTCACCAAGAACCCTATCCTCCACGACCGGAGCAAGCACATCAACATCAAGTTCCACTTCCTCCGGGACTGCGTCGATGGAGGGCAGATCGTCATCGAGTTCGTCGAGACCGGTAGACAGCTCACTAACATCCTCACCAAGTCACTCGGGCGCCTACGGTTCATGGAGCTGAGGAAGATGATTGGCATGGATGAGGTCAAGGCTTAAGGATATCAGCAAGATTAGGGGAAGAATTGTAAGACACAATCTGCTGCTGATCTCTGATTGTTTTGCTGCACAGAAGAGTTGGCATTTGGTCAAGTCTCTGCTGTGCTGATTGCTGTAGCAGTAAGGCAATAGACCACACCTAGTACTAGTTAGTACACTAGTTGGTATTGGCATACCTCAGCCATACCAAGTAGTGGGCTGATATCAGCCATGTCCTAGAGGACATAGGAGTAGATGTACCTTGGAGCTTGTATATATATCACAAGGCAATGAAAACATTCAGTTCAGCTGAAGCAACACTCAGAGCAGCAAAGCTGCTGCTCGGCTGTGTGTGTGCTGTGCTCACCCCTTCTTCTACCTCTAGCCAAAGTGTGTGTGTGTGTGTGTGTACTGGTAAGCTAGCTGCTTACCTGTGCTGGGCAGCAAGGGACCAACAGACTAAAGGTGCAGGCCCACCTCAGCAAGGCAGGTGCTATGCAGGATTGAGTGTAGCTCTGCATGGCAGAGCTTAGGTCTAAGCAAGCAGACAGAGGTGCAAAACAGGCAACATAGCAGTCAAGGCTCATGGCGCTTCCATGCTTGCTTAGGCAGTTAATACCTCTCTGGTAGTGGGATTAAACCTGGCAGACATGAGGCAGTGAATACTACCATTTAGACTGCTAGCGTGTGGCTATAATTAATTCTCCATTTTTACTTCCAAGGACTGCCAAACATTGGCTTGTAACAAATTATAACTATGGACATGTAAGGGCTGAAACTCAAAAGCAAATACTAGGATAAAATGCAAAATGTTTGTTGGTTTAGAAAAATACTAGTTTTTCTTTTAACCATTAGAAATAGAAACGCAAAGACATTGAACAGTTCAAATTTTTTTACGAAAAAAATCACATTCCAACTAATCAATATAATGCAAGGAGACAAATTTATAAAGTTAGATCAGTTTGCTAGCCTTCTGCTGCTGCTCCCAGTGAACTTTAAAGAACATCACTTATTCACTCATCACAATAACTAAACATCTTTCTCTTCTCTCATCGCAGTGTTAATATTATATCCTTATCCTTACAACATAAACATGCTAAACAATGCATAAGCACATTTCACCTTTAGAGAAAAAGGGTCACCAAAATTTATAGGTAAACCTTATCATAGAGTTGATAACCGAGTACCAAACAATGAAGTCATTATGTCAAACACAGCAAATCCAGAGCAAACATGAATGTTATTCATAAGAAACATATAAAAGGATACAGATAGCTGAAAACTGTGATGCATCAACATTGCCTTGCTTGAGATGCAATAAGATGCAACATCTACCGATCACTTCAACCACCTGACAGTATAAATAAACACAAATACATGGGCAATGTGTTAATGTTGATACTTAATAATACGAAAGAAATATTTCTTCAACTTCTAACAAAAGTTAAAGAGCAAACGTTTTCGTCAATCAGTGTTGACTGTTCCAAATTACTCGAAGCCTCATCTTCACCTGAAATGCAACAAAGATATATTGTTCAATTAATAGGCTCGGCTGATCACAATCCAATGAGTATAGTGTTGGATTTTCCGAAAGAGCACTTTGTTAACGAAGCAGGAGAAACAAACTTCGGCAACATGATAACTTGAGCTTATTTTCAGATAAAAAAAATAGACAGAGAGAAACACCCCAGGATCAAGCAGGCCAGCCTTAGAACTAATTGGCTTCAAATCCAGTAAATTCTCCACTGCCCATGAAAAATTAGCACCACTGAAACATGAAACATGACAGCATAACTTATTGCCTTTAACCTCATAAACCCTATGTTAGAGTATGGCAAGAGCCTATTGGGCCTAGGCTGGTAGTACAGTCCATTAGCGTTAGGGTTAATTAGAGATAAGGGTCACTTGCTTAGGAGTCAAGTTAACCTCTCTATATAAGGAGAGAAGATGTATCAATCAAATCAAGCAAGAGATTAGAAGGAAAAACCTTCTCTCTTGCTGTCATGTTCGGGCGCAAGTACACCAGGCGTCGCCGAGCCAGGGACGTGCGCCGCGCCCAGGAACGCGCCGAGCAGCAGGCTCAGGCGGAGCAGGGCCCAGCCCTGGCCACAAGTCACGATAGTGGCTGAGAAGGAAGGAATTGTTAGCTGATTAATAGCCTTCCATTATTTGTTATCTTTCTATTATTAGTTCCTAAATTAGAGGAGCTTGTTGCTCCAGTTGGTTGGGCCTGAGGCCATTTATCTCCTGTAACCGCACATTCAGAGGGCTAGGCAAAGATTATACCTATCTAATTCCTCCCTCTTCTCTTCAGCCGCCAGGGGGCATAACCCGGTGACGTTCATCGGCGTGGGGGCAAAACCCCGCCGGCTACCACGGATCAAGGCTACGAACTACGTAGCCGAGGTCCGCCCGTTCTTGGGCTTGACGCCCTTGACAACCTGGTATCAGCGTCGCGTCGATCCTCCCAATCCGCCGCCTCCAGCCCTTCTGCTTCCACCGCACCACCACCAGCCCCACCATCCTCCCCACAATCATCGGCTGCATCTTGTTCTGTGCATCCAGCCATGGGTGACGGCGAACCCAGCCTCGCCGACGTCGTCCAGATGTTGAAGACCCTCTCCGCCGATGTGGCGGGCCTCAAGGAGAAAGCTGCCCAGTCCTCCGCGGCGAGTAGCCACCAGGACGGCCAACACCATACCGATCGACCGCCCCGGTTCCAAAAATTGGATTTTCCCGATTTGACGGCAAGTCTGATCCGCTGCTGTTCATAAATCGGTGCGAGTCCTATTTCCGCCAGCAGCGCACCATGCCGGAGGAGCGCGTGGATGGCCTCCTACAATCTGGAGGACATTGCCCAGTTCTGGTTCATCCAGCTCCAAGAGGATGAAGGCACGCCGCCCTGGGGGCGTTTCAAGGAGCTTCTGCAGCTGCGGTTCGGGCCGCCCCTGCGTTCGGCGCCCCTCTTCGAACTCTCCGAGTGCCGCCGCACGGGGACCGTCGAAGAATACTCCAACAGGTTCCAAGCGCTTCTTCCTCGCGCCGGCCGTCTCGACGAAGACCAGCGGGTGCAGCTCTACACCGGCGGTCTGCTGCCCCCGCTTAGCCATCAAGTGCGCGTCCACGCACCGTCCTCACTCGCGGCGGCCATGAGCTTGGCGCGTCAGATGGAGTTGGTGGAGCTGGATCGCCTCAGCCAGGCGGCCCCCAGAGCAGCACCCCAGACGATCCTGCCAGCGCCCGCACCTCGCCCGGCGGCTTCCGCACCGGCCGTCCTGCCAGCGCCCGCACAGCAGGCGTTGCCCGCGCCCAGGGTGCCCTTGGCCCTCCCAGCACCACCGGCCAGGGAAGGGGGCCAACCAACCAAGCGCCTTACCACGGAGGAGCAGGCGGAACGGCGTCGTTTGGGCCTCTGCTACAACTGCAACGAGCCCTATTCACGCGGCCACAACCGGGTGTGTCGCCGCATATTCTACATCGACGGCGTCGAACTCGCTGAGGACGACGAGTCCGGGGAGGCGCCCGTCTTCTCCCTCCACGCGGTTGCCGGGGTGGCCGTCAGCAGCACCATCCAGCTTCGCGTACGTGTGGGGGCAGCAGACCTCACCGCGCTCGTCGACACGGGTTCCACGCACAGCTTCATCGGCGAGGCCGCGGCCCAGCGCGCGGGGCTGCCCGTCGAGACGCGCCCTCGCATGACGGCCACAGTGGCCAACGGGGAGCGCATCTCCTGCCCTGGTGTCCTCCGTCAAGCTCCGATCGTCATCGATGGCATGACCTTCACCGTCGACCTGTACCTCATGCCATTGGCGGGCTACGACGTCGTCCTCGGCACCAACTGGATGGCGCCGTTGGGTGACATCGTCTGGAACGTGGCGGCAGGCACCATGGTCTTACAGCACGAGGGGCAGACCGTGTGCTGGCGCGGCACTGCACCCCCGTCCCCTCCACGTCTGCATGCGGCCACACCAGTGACCGAGCCCCTTCTCGACGAGCTGCTGGACGCGTTTGAGGACATCTTCGCGGCGCCAACCGGCCTGCCACCGGCCCGGGGGCGCGCCCACCGCATCACTCTCAAGCCCGGCTCGGCCCCGGTGGCGGTCCGCCCATATCGCTACCCCGCCGCGCACAAGGACGAGCTGGAACGCCAGTGCGCGACCATGATGGAGCAGGGCATCGTGCGGCGAAGCGATTCAGCCTTCTCCTCTCCGGTGCTCCTAGTCAAGAAACCGGACGGCTCGTGGCGTTTCTGCGTCGACTACCGCGAGCTGAACGCCATCACGGTGAAGGATGCCTACCCCATCCCGGTCGTCGACGAGCTGCTGGATGAGCTCCATGGCGCGCAGTTCTTCACCAAGCTCGATCTACGGTCGGGGTACCACCAGGTGCAAATGTGGGCAGACGACGTCCACAAGACGGCTTTCCGCACCCATGACGGCCTCTACGAGTTCCTCGTCATGCCGTTTGGGCTGTGCAACGCCCCGGCCACGTTCCAGGCGCTCATGAACGACGTGCTTCGTCCTTTCCTTCGTCGCTTCGTGCTGGTGTTTTTTGATGATATTTTGATCTACAGCATGTCTTGGGCGGACCACCTCAGGCACCTTCGCATCGTCCTCACCGAGCTCCGTCGCCACTCCTTGTTCGTCAAGCGCTCCAAGTGTGCGTTCGGCGTTCCGTCGGTCGCCTACCTCGGCCACACGATCTCGGCGGCAGGCGTGGCCATGGACTCGGCCAAGGTGCAGGCCATCGTGGAGTGGCCGGTGCCCCGTTCCCCGCGGGCGGTCCGCGGATTCCTCGGCTTGGCGGGCTACTACCGCAAGTTCATCCACAACTACGGCTCCATCGCGGCACCCCTCACCGCCTTGCTCAAACGGGACGGCTTCGCTTGGGGTGATGAGGCGTCTGCAGCTTTCGACGAGCTCAAAGCCGCAGTCACCACCGCGCCGGTGTTGGGCATGCCAGACTTCGCCAAGCCATTCGTCGTCGAGTGCGACGCGTCATCCCATGGATTCGGGGCTGTTCTCATCCAAGACGGCCACCCGATCGCCTTCTACAGCCGGCCGGTGGCGCCGCGACACCGGGCGCTCGCCGCCTACGAGCGGGAGCTCATTGGGCTGGTCCAGGCAGTCCGCCATTGGCGACCTTACTTGTGGGGGCGCAGCTTCGTCGTCCGGACTGATCACTACAGCCTAAAGTACCTGCTGGACCAGCGCTTGTCCACCATTCCACAGCATCATTGGGTGGGCAAGTTGCTGGGCTTCGACTTCTCCGTGGAGTACAAGCCGGGAGCGGCTAACGCCGTCGCAGATGCGCTGTCCCGGCGGGATACTGAGGATGGGGAGCTCATGGCCATCTCCGAGCCGCGCTTCGACTTCGTCGACCGACTCCGTCAAGCACAGCTCCAGGACCCGGCTTTGGTGTCACTGCACACCGAGATCACTGCTGGGAGCCGGCCTGCGACCTGGACCATCGTCGACGGCATGGTGCTGTTTGGGGGGCGCCTCTACATCCCGACAACGTCGCCACTGCTCCAGGAGCTCCTCCGGGCGGTCCATGAGGACGGACACGAGGGCGTTCATCGTACCTTGCACCGCCTCCGCCGTGACTTCCACTTCCCTAATATGAAGGAGGTGCAGGCGCTGGTGCGGGCTTGCGCGGTCTGCCAGCGCTACAAGTCTGAGCATCTTCACCCGGCGGGCCTCTTGATGCCGCTTCCGGTGCCGCAGGGCATATGGACCGACGTCGCGCTTGACTTCGTGGAAGCCTTGCCGCGCGTCCGCGGGAAGTCAGTCATTCTCACCGTGGTGGATCGCCTGAGCAAGTATTGTCATTTCATCCCGTTGGCCCACCCCTACTCCGCCGAATCCGTCGCCCAAGCATTCTTCAGTGAAGTCGTCCGCCTCCACGGGGTACCGCAGTCCATGGTCTCCGACCGGGACACTGTCTTCACGTCTCTGTTTTGGCAGGAACTTATGAGGCTGATGGGTACCAAGCTCCACATGACGACGGCGTTCCATCCGCAGTCGGATGGGCAGTCCGAGTCGGCCAACCGCGTCATCATCATGTACCTGCGGTGTCTGACGGGCGATCGGCCGCGGCAGTGCCTCCGGTGGCTGCCGTGGGCGGAGTACTTGTTCAACACTGCCTACCAGTCGTCGCTGCGTGATACGCCGTTCCGCGTCGTTTACGAGCGTGATCCGCCGTCCATCCGCTCGTATGAGCCCGGCGACACCAGGGTTCCGGCAGTTGCCAAGACCATGGCGGAACGCGGGGAGTTCTTGGCTGATGTCCGTGCCCGCCTGGAGCAAGCTCAAGCCACTCAGAAGCTGTTCTACGACCGCCATCATCGTCAAGTCAGCTACCAAGTTGGTGACTGGGCGCTGCTTCGTCTTCGCCAGCGCTCGGCCTCCTCACTGCCCCAGGCCACCGGCGGCAAGCTCAAGGCCCGTTTCTGCGGTCCGTACCAGGTCATCGAGCTCATCAACGACGTCGCTGTGCGGCTTGCCCTACCAGCCGGCGCCCGCATTCACAACGTCTTTCACGTGGGGCTGTTGAAGAAGTTCCAAGGAGAGCCTCCAGCTGCAGCACCGCCTCTGCCTCCTCTCCGACATGGCGCCATCGACCACGAACCTGCGCGCGCGGTGCGCTATCGCATCGTCAGTGGTGTGCCCCAGGTCCTCGTCCAGTGGCAGGGTGCTTCAGCTGCCTCGGCGACGTGGGAAGACACGGCGGCGTTCCGCGCCAAGTACCCGGCGTTCCAGCTCGAGGACGAGCTGATTCTCGGCGGGGAGGGAGATGTCATGTTCGGGCGCAAGTACACCAGGCGTCGCCGAGCCAGGGACGTGCGCCGCGCCCAGGAACGCGCCGAGCAGCAGGCTCAGGCGGAGCAGGGCCCAGCCCTGGCCACAAGTCACGATAGTGGCTGAGAAGGAAGGAATTGTTAGCTGATTAATAGCCTTCCATTATTTGTTATCTTTCTATTATTAGTTCCTAAATTAGAGGAGCTTGTTGCTCCAGTTGGTTGGGCCTGAGGCCATTTATCTCCTGTAACCGCACATTCAGAGGGCTAGGCAAAGATTATACCTATCTAATTCCTCCCTCTTCTCTTCAGCCGCCAGGGGGCATAACCCGGCGACGTTCATCGGCGTGGGGGCAAAACCCCGCCGGCTACCACGGATCAAGGCTACGAACTACGTAGCCGAGGTCCGCCCGTTCTTGGGCTTGACGCCCTTGACACTTGCCGGCCGTGGGCGAAGCCCCGCGGCCGGCGTTCCCAGCGCCCCTCACAGCCCTAGCCGCTGCTCCTCTGCCTCTCTCTCATGTGAACAGTACCCGCGGGTACTGTAGCACGCCGCCGCTCCTCTCGACTCAATCCTCCCAATCCCAACCGCGTCCATAACAATCTGGTATCGGAGATGCCAGGTTTCGATGAGTCGCTGTGGGATCAGCTCGCCAAGGCGCTGGCCGACATCAACGCATGGGTGACCACCATAGAGAGCCGCCAGACGGCGTTTGCGCGCCAGGTGTCGGCGGCGGTGCGGCTGCAGGCGGCGGCGCGTGGCCTCCTGGCGCGCCGGCGAGTGTGGCGGCTATTCGATCTGCAGCTGATTCAGCCCCGCACCCCGTCGCAGTTCCTCCAAGCTGTGCTTCGCCGCGCAAAGGCAGATACCGCACAGCAGATCAAGCAGCGAAAGGACATCGCACCGCTGCCGATGCTTATTCACCAAGTGTCGGCTGTGGTGCGGCTGCAGGCTGCTGCGCGCGGTCTCCAAGCACGGCGGCGACTGCAGGAGATGCGCCAGAAGATGCGAGAGGCGGTCCTGGCGGCGGTGCGGTTACAGGCTGCAGCACGCGGACTCCTGGCGCGACGGCAGGCGCGGGAGATGCGTGGGTTGCAGCTGGTGCCTGAGCCCCGTACCCCTTCGCATCATCACCAGGCCAAGCTTCGCCGCATGGAGGGCCTCGATATCGTCTGGCGCGTCGTGGAGATCGGGCGTGCCGTTCCCACCACGGGTAGCGAACTTGGCATCGACAGTGGTGGCGGTTGGCGAGGCGGGCGTGCGGTCACCAGTAGGCGGACCTTGATTACTGTTGTCGTGCCCCGGCGTCGGAAACCGCCAGGGCGCCTCCGCTGGTCGTCGTTGGGGCAACTCACAGGCCACGGCGCATGTAGCTCGCGCTTGCCTCTTCTTTGTGCGACGGGGACTGGCGACCGCCTTGCGACGCGCTCCATCCAGTAGTGCTGCTGTGCCCCGGCACCGGCCGCCACGAGGGCGCCTCCGCTGGTCACAGTTGACGGCGCCATGCTCGGAAGGAGTTGCGGCTTGGGATGCGGTGCGGCTGGTGCCCAGTTCGTTGGTGCGGATGAGGCAAGTGTTGGCACGGGAGCTGGATTTGTGGTGGGCCACAGCAATATTGGGCCGTTTTCCCTTCCTGTCAGCCCACATGCAACCGATGACAATGGAGTTTCCCTGGGAGCCAGGAGGATTGCAACTGCATGTGTATGATTCGATAACTAATGCATGCCTGTACAAAAGCAGGTTGGGGCCAAAATTTTTGCCGCGTGAGCAGCTTGGCATGCAGGATGCGTCTGATGGCCAGCAGCCACGAGTTTGCTTGTGTCAGCCTCCTCTAGTTCAACATCAAGGCCGCAGCCCCATCTCTCTTGCGGGCAGGACTCTCTCTCTTCAAGCTGCTGGATGGGGGCCACCTTCGTATTCACATCGTGTCTTAAGAAAGAATAATAAAACGAGCCGAGATGTAAAAGGCTTGCTTTTAGGTGTTAGGTTTGTGTCGAGTCGAGTCATCGTTATAAGTTGGTTAGGTTGCAGCTCGAGGACGAGCTGCATGTCCAGGTGGGGTGTAGTGTTAGAGTATGGCAAGAGCCTATTGGGCCTGGGCTGGTAGTACAGTCCATTAGCGTTAGGGTTAATTAGAGATAAGGGTCGCTTGCTTAGGAGTCAAGTTAACCTCTCTATATAAGGAGAGAGGATGTATCAATATAATCAAGCAAGAGATTAGAAGGAAAAACCTTCTCTCTTGCCGGCCGTGGGCGAAGCCCCGCGGCCGGCGTTCCCAGCGCCCCTCACAGCCCTAGCCGCTGCTCCTCTGCCTCTCTCTCACGTGAACAGTACCCGCGGGTACTGTAGCGTCGCGGGTACTGTAGCACACCGCCGCTCCTCTCGACTCTCTCCTCTCAACCCTAGCAGCACATAACACCCTAACAATTGCAAGGAGTAAAGGAAAAAAATATCAAGATTATAGATGGCAATAAGTTTTGTTGTTTACTGATCACCTCTAAGTGCAAAGTACAATGGCAAGCTGAGCTAGCCTACTGAACAGACATGTTGGTTAAATTAAAAAACTTTCCACTCACATGATAAAGTAGTACCACTGAAACATGAACCATGACTAGGCCATGACAGCATAACATATTACCTTTTACCTCATAAACCCTAACTGCAAGTCAAAAAATAACATAAGATTATACATGGCAATAACTTTTGTTGTTTACACGTTGCCTCCAACTGCAAAGTACATGGGCGGATTTAAGGGTATTCCCCCGTATTCCTGGGAATACCCAACATTTTTGGTACACCTTTAAGTACATATGTGTATATACTTGTACATATATATGTATAATACCTTATTATGTGATATTTTCATAAGAATTGAGCCCAAAATAGAAAAACAAGCCTCTTTCGGCCTGGCTTCCGACGCCCTCGCTTCCCAGGCCGGCCCAATCGGCCCAACTAAACCCTTCCTGCTCACTTCCCCCTTTCCCCGAATCACGGTGACCCCATCTCGCTCTCGCGTCTCTCCGCTCCGAGTCCGCTCTCCGCTGTCGCGTCTTCCCAGTCCGCGGTCTCGCAGCATCCCGACGGGCGGAACCCTAGGCGGCTGGCGGTGCCTCGGCGGCCGGCAGCGAGCCTGCAGGCGGCGTCTGCCCAGTCCGCGGTCTCGCAGCATCCCGACGGGCGGAACCCTAGGCGGCTGGCGGCGCCGCGGCGGCCAGCGGCGAGCCTGCAGCCTGCAGCTTGCAGGCGACCTAGGCGAGGGCTGCGGCCGGCGTTCGGCACTCGGCAGCGGCAGCGCACAGCGCAGTGCGGGCAACGGGCGTGCGGCGCCGCGGCGGGCCACTGGCCAGCAGGGGAGCAGCCGAGCAGGCTGCGGCCGGCGCTGCAGGAGCAGGTCTGAGGTCTCTATTCTAATCTAATTTCTAGTATTCTTGATTTCTTGTTGTTAGAATTGAATTGAACCTTGGATTAATGATTTAATGTTTGCTGGTAGTGGTAGTAGCCATATACTGCATATAGGTTTAGTAGTTTACTGATTTGGGCATTTGGTGATTTGAGCCAATTAGCTGAACAATTTGTTACTCGACTATTTTTATGAATTTAGTTATTGCTAACATGTTGTTATAATTACATTCGAAACCTATGGTTGCGTTATTTTTTTTGGAATATGGAAGTGGGAATACCCAACTTTTATTTTCTGGCTCCGCCACTGGCAAAGTACAATGGCAAGTTGATCTAAGGCACTGAACAGACACATCAGTTCAATTAAAAATTGCATAGGTTAATATCCAACAGGCATGGGGAAAACTCACATAGCTTATAAAGGAAAACAATTAGAACAGAGAGGTATCAAAGAAATATAGCTAACCTAGTAATATGTATACTAGAAGAAAACAAGATCAGATTTTGATAAAAAGGACTGCACAACTTTCAATCAATTTATCCCAGCAAGAAAAAAAAGAAAGAAAAAGTTGGGAACCTATCTTCCTATTCGACTAGTGCAAGACTGACATGAACATTGTCATTCATAATTAGGATATCAAACTAGAGAATTGGCATAGATATTCTTCAAGAGGTGCAAAGTATAGCTGGGAAGTGAGGACAAATCACCGGATATGTAGACTACAAAGAGCTTCTTCTCCCTTCTTGATTGATTAATTGCATCGGGAATAGATCCTTTGTACATCAAGGAATTAATTGTTCTTGCCATCTGTACTTAGAAAAAGAGTGCCATACAAAAGGTGATTAAATTGAATCGCACACATATACAGACTACAGTTCAAAAGGGGAAGCAATGTAGCAAACTATATGCATTAGAACCAAAAACAATAAAGGAGATCTTCAGTTGGTTATTGATGAACAACATGCTCCCACCCTTTCCATTTACCAACTAGAATTGAAAACAAGATGGAATACATTGCCACAATATTGTATCATAAATCATTCATGGATAAGGCTGAGCATGACCAATAATATTGGCATCAAAATTCTCACAAGGAGCTAAAGCATAATTTTCTGAAAACCAAAGCTCCCACACTGTAGCGAATTCAATTCACTTATGTAGGAAGGATTATATTTTCCACATCAGAAAATCCAGAACCATGTCACAAAAGGGCCCACGCCAGTCATCAGTGTGACAATCCTTGACATCAGTTCTTACGAACTTCAATTTCAAGTTTACCAAATCCTTTGTTGATACGACTAGAGAAATGACAAAAGGTAACAAAAGCAAGGGCTGTGTAGAGAAGAAAACAGCAAAACCATCGGCGTTTTCTAAATTCTACTAATTAACAATCAAGCACTCCAGTGTAAAAAGTAAAAGGCCCCACCACCACAAGCTCTAGCACCAAGTTATTGCAAGATCATCAACCGAGTCACTACAATTGCAATATCCAACTAAAGATGTTGCTGACTACGTTGCGTACCCCCTGGGGGGTGGGGGGCAGTAAAGGGCATGTATTGATGCAGTGGCAGATCCAGGATCGGAACAAGGGGGACTAAATAAGCCGTATTTGGAACCACGGTGCGGCGGCCATGGCCTCCAACCCACGAACAAAAAACTCGAGCACTAGTTCAATTTCATACACTAATAGATATAATCAACTTTTATAGTTAATTATAAAAGGCCATAATAAGGCCATAATTGAAAAAAAAAACACAGCCATAATAGAAGGCTACAAATCTTAATAGCTACACACTAATAGATATAACAAACAACACAATTGATGATATCAACACAATTGACTATATCAATTGAAAGTGTTAATAAGTAATACATACAGGAGGTATTGTATGGGATGTCATCAGCACAAAAGGCAGATACATAGCAATTGATCTGTTGCCAATTTGCATCCACAAATTTTTTCAGCAAATTACTGAACACATGCTATCGATCTGATGAAAGTTGCCCCCTCTCCTAACTCTCTTCAGCAGTACTAAAAGAATTTATTCCCATAGTAGCTTCCTGAACAAATAAGCACTGATCTTACCGTGAGCTGTGATGCGCTGCAGTAGGCAGCAGGCAGCACGGGCCGCTGGCACCCGGCGCCGGGGGTGCGCCGGCACGGTCGCTCGTGGAGGGTGCGGGAGCGAGGGGGCTGCTGAAGACTTGCTCCCTGGGATTTTTGGGCTAGATCAGATCGGAATACAAGTAGCCAAATAGTAAGTTAGGGTTCGTGTGTCTACAGAAACGGAAGAGAAACGGTGCGATACCCACAGGGTGGTCGTCGCCGGCGAAGAACGCGACTAAGGCCTGGGAAGGTACATGAAGGCCTGGGCACCTGGCGTAGGGCGCCGGCGTCAGCGGTCGCCCAGTTGCCGCACTAGAGGGAGAACACGGGATGAAAAGGCTGAGCCGCTTAGATGTGGCGACAGGTAGGGACTGCAATCTGTAGTGGCAAGGTGATGTCCGAGTTTTTTCTTTCTTTCTTTCTAATCTAATAGTTTTTCAGCATTTTTTTTCCTTGTAAGTAGATGTATAAAAATCTTTCCTGTGGTTCAGCTGTCCGAAAATATTCAGGTCTTGTTTAGTTGCCAAAATTTTTGATAAAATGCAACTGTAGCATTTTCGTTGTTATTTGGCAATTAGTGTCCAATCATGGTCTAATTAGGCTTAAAAGATTCGTCTCGTCCATTTCGTCTAAACTATGTAATTAGTTTTATTTTTTATCTATATTTAATGCTTCATGCATGCGTCCAAAGATTCGATGTGACGGGGAATCTACTGTTCTTTTGCAAAATTTTCTGGATCTAAACTGGACCTCAGTGTAATTCTTAAAAAATAATTAATATTTTAAGTTTAGACGTGTGAATTAAAAAATTGTTTATGTTTATATGTAATTTTTTAGAAAACTATTTTCTATTATATTAGCTTTTCTGATAATCACCAAAAATGTTGTTTATTTACGTGAGCACAAAATCAAGATAGAAACCAATTGATTTCCTGAAAACTTGAAATAACTAGGATCCAAAGCTTCTTGATACCTATGGAAAAATATCATCATCAAAGGTTATTTTTATCACTATCTCATTTATTCTTCCTCCCTTATTTCCATTTCTTAATTGTGCATAATCTGCCCTTATTTTTATTATTATCTCATTTATTCTATTCTAGCTTGCTAGGTTAGTGATAGGGTTTGAACCTAGGGTACAAAACTCTTTTACAGTAGAGATAGCAACATTTAGCAAAAATTAGTTTCACATTTAGATAGTGTCAGTGTTTTGTAAACTGGATCAGTAAATTTATATGATTGCCGCGCTGTTTTAGGAAGACAATGGTAGCATCCAAAAGACACGAGGATTTATACTGATTCAGGCCGAAGCCCTACGTCTAGTCTCAGAGATGATCAGGTGCGTGTTCCTCGCTTGAATGCTCTGAAGTTCTTACAATAGGGGGTGCAAGAATGGTGGGAGATGAAGGAGGGCTGGAGCTAAGAGATAAATTGTCTCAAGAGAAGCTTTAGGAGTCCGGTGGTGTGAAGAATGAATGAATGAATGAATGAATGAATGAATGAATGAATGAATCCAAGTCTCTTGGGATGGTGCCCTGACTGTCCTTATATAGAGTTCGGGGCCAGTGCATATACAAAGAAGAAGGTTCTCTCGACAGATGGGTCGTGAGCCTAAGAGAGAAGCCTAGCTAACTTGTCTTGCAAGCTACGCCATCTTGTAGTGCACGTCTGGGCATGGTTGTCGACATGGTCTTATGTCCACGTCGCGATAAGGTGTGGCGTGGTGCCACTGTGCCGGCCATGGCAACACTGTAGGCATGGAGTGGTTCGCCAGCCGTCTTATGCAATGTGGTCTCCGCTGTGATCTTCGTCATCGCCTCTTGATTTCTTAGGGGCATCGTACATGAGTTGGTAATCGCCCCTAGGTCGTCTGGTCGTCTTGTGGAGTTGGTGGCCACGATCCCGAGCTCTGGGGTCATGGCTCCCGCTGACCTAGATGGCCTCCAAGTCAAGGTCTCTGTCGTGCATCTCATCCCGTAGTAGGTAGAATCATACATGCGTCTTCTTGGACTGTATTTGGATGGTGGGTCGCCGTACTAGCAGTCACTGTCGTGCGGCGTTGTCTTTTTATACTACGTGGCACCGGGATGGCGTCTGACTGAATTGAGGTGACCGTTGTCCCCTCGGTCCTTGCGGGGTCAGTGCGGTGTGCTCACTCCTGTCAGAGCAGGTACGTTTGGCTGGGTCCGACCTCTCCTCGTTCCTCTCAGGAGTCAGGACGGTGGAGACATCGCGAGTTCCTTGTGCGTCGTGTGGCTAAGTCTGATGAAGGGGTCGTGACTAACTTTGACCTTAGCATTTGGCCTGGCTTTCATGGATCAGCTAGGCCTCGGTCGTTCAGCCCTTGCTAGCTGATGTATCGTGGGCAGCTCGACCTTAAACGTCCTATGTTTGGTGTTGGTAATTAGTGACAATGCCTAAGTACTAATCTTATGCCTAAGTTGTATGTAGCATATGAGGATTAGTACATTCCAAGGTTGGTGGCAAGATGGACATGGTGATCATGATGACCACACTTGGATTTGGACGCAACCCTATGTGATCAAGGCAAAGGTATATGCTTAAGGGTTGTGTTTTAGTAACCAAGATACCTAGTGGGTGTGGTTACATTATAGGATAGATAGCCGTACTATAAAAAGGGGAATGACGCGGCTATTGAACTCCTAAGTGCCTCTAGGTGTGCATTTCATAATCATATGCATTTGGATAGAACTAATAACGCCTCAAAAAATGATTATGAAAATGCTAACACACTCACACTTGATGAGATTAATTGGTGGTGTTAGCACATTTGCAAAGGCAGTGGAATTTGAGCGTTAGAGAGGGTTTGGGGTCCTCTCTCCCTCCCGTCGAGCTTGCGAGGCGAGATTCAGGCGTTTTTGAGGAGTTGAAACGACTATTTTCCACTACACCGGAAGTCGGAAAAGAAACGGAGGCGAATGGAGGTCACAGAGGTGACCGGACGCGGTCTCTGTTTGACCGAACGCATCCGGTCAGTGTTTAGCGTCTGCGCGTGTTTCAGTTTGTTGATCGGACGCGCAGCGCGTCCGGTCATAGTTGATCGGACGCGTCCGGTCGTTCAGGGAGCTTACTGGACTCCAACCGGACGCTAGCACTGTGGCGTCCGGTCAGTTCTACAGCGTGTCCGGTCACTGTTTCGTTGAGCGCTGCTCTGGCTTGACTAGCGTGTCCGGTCTGTTACGGGACCAGCGCATCCGGTCGAGCACAGCGCGTCCGGTCTGCGCGTCAAGCGCGTCCGGTCGGTGCTTCGTGACTCAGCCGTTGTGCGACCGGCGCGTCCGATCAGTTTGACCAGCGCGTCCGGTCAGCGCGACTTCGGCTGTTTCAAGTTTCAAACGACTATATTCGAAGGGGTACGTCTATAAATACTCGTTGGCCGGCTCAAGGCTCTATCTCTTAAACATTTGACATACTTGTGAGCACTTTGAGCTAAGCAACTCCCCTCCCACTCATCTCTCTTGCTTTCTTTGCATATTCGAAGTGAGATTGAGTGATTCAAGTGCATTTGCATTGTCAGATTGCATCTAGTTGGCACTTGGTGGTTGATTTGCTGCGGGATTCTTGTTTCTCTTGGTGGTTGCCGCCACCTAGACGGCTTGGAGCAGCTTGGAGGCGTTGGCAAGAGTTGGTGATTGTTCTTGGCCACCTCCGATGATTGTGAGGGGTTTATGCCTACCTTGGCGAAGCGCCAAAGGCAACGTTAGTGAATTGCTCGTGTCATTGCAACCTTTTGTCATTTGGTAGGTTCTTGTGGCGCCTTTTGAGAGGCTCGGTGTGAGACCAATTAGCCACCGAACCACGTGGTGAAGAGGGACACAACGGGGACTAGCGTGCCGGCAAGCACGTGAACCTCAGGATAAATCTTCGTGTCATCACTTTCATATTGTGATTGATTGATCCCGGTGTTCGGTTATCTTGGTATTAATTGTTGATCATATTGGTTGGCTCAATACTTCGCCCCTCGGTGAAACTCTCTCAACTCAACTCCGCATTACTTTCTTAGTTATCTTTGCTAGCTAGTTAGCTTTGCTTTAGTAGCTCCTTTGTATAACTTGCTAGTTGTAGTTGTAGTTACCTTCTCGGTTTGACTTGTGCGGTTGAGTGCAATTACTAGAATTATGAATTGGTTAGGTGGCTTGCAAACACTATGTAGGCTAAACAAAACTCGCATCTCGCTATTTGTTATATTGATAAACTTGTTTAGCGTGTCTTTGTAGAAAATTTTAAAAGGCTATTCACCCCCCTCTAGCCATCAAGACCTTTTAGACCTGCTAACTAATTAATGTCTTGAGACATCCGGGGATCATAACCCTGACAGTAGCCCCCGAGCATTTTTGTGATCACGAAGTGATTGTGAAAGCGCTGAGATGCACGTTTGTTGAGTGTGGGTTTGTTGTCGTGGCCTGTCCAAGCTTCGTTGCTCAACCCCTTGCGGGCTTGGTGCGTTCAATGCGGTAGGTGGCCTTATATTCCGCCCCATTAGGACGCCCTGACGATGTGGTACATAACTGTTGAGCTCTGCTATGTCAGTGTGCTGCGTATCGGGGTTCATGAACCAAGCGGGGCCGAGTGGTCTCATCAACGCGCTACCGGTCCTGCCTTTGGGAAGATCTTGATTTCCCCGACATCACGCGGGCATCTAACATTGGTTATGACCTCCTGTGGTTCGCCACGCGGCGCAAGGATCTCAGGCTGTTTAGTCCACCCTTGGCCTATAAGTAATGGCTTTTCTACCGTTCGAGGCACTCATGACTTTGAGTTCTTTTCGGCCCTCTAAGTGGTTAGATGTTGAGAGAGTGATGAAATGAGAGAGGAAAGTCTAAGGAGAACCGTGCGGTTCCCGTTACACATCCCATTAGGGGTCGCCTGTGGTGGGCGGAGCCAGTGTCATCTGTTCCAGTAGCTGGTGCTAGAAGGGGTCTTGCGAGCGGGGGAGGATTGAGGCGGTGTTCAGGGCAACTATAGGCCCTCATGGTTCTAGCTCTTCCCCGAACTTGTAGGTTTCGGGTTGCTGAAACACGAGCACTAAGGGCTACAACCAACTGCTCCTAGAGCCTGCAGGTTGCTCCTAGGAGCTGCCTGTGGTTTGAGAGAGGCATTGCCATCCCTTGGTGTCTCCATCATGCTTTTTCGAAGCATGGTGGTGGTGATGGCCTGCGGGCTTGATCCTGCCCCGTCCTTTGTTCCCCGCGCCTTTGTGCCCAGAGGCTATCATGCTACAAGAAGGGACGCGGGATGATTTCTCATCTCCTCCCTTCCGCACTTGTGGTTGGTGCCTCTAGGGACCCTGACGCCGTCGCCTAGGTGGTAGTGTTGTGGTTTAATACTTTCCCAAGCGGTTCGGCCGCTCTTGTACCTTCAGGGATTTAAATGAAAAGAACTCTCTTTTCTGTATGTTTGGGTTTCCTTTGTGCCTGTCGCGAGCCCCCGGGCCATAGGGTTAGGGTCATGGCTTTGTCTTGATGCGAGAAGACATTTTCTTGACCTCTTTTTGCGTGTTTATGAGGTTTTCTGCGATCGTGCATTGGCTCGTAGGTCTTGGACCTTCTTGTGTCTTCCACGTGACCAAGCCATGATCATGCTTTAGGCCCCGCATCGCTTCGTATGGAAGACACTACATTACCTGGGCTATCTACTTCGTCGATCTCTCCCATAGAGGTCGTGGACCTCTAACGGTTTGTGAGCCTCCGAAGCTAGCCTTAGATCATTAGACCTAGAGATACCGAGAGGAGTTTTGGTCGTGGCCAGGCCTCAACTCTTTTATGGAGTCATGGGACCCAACTCTTATTTTTTCCTGGCGTCCCTGCTAACCCTAAGAGGTCATGATGCCCTGTTATAGGCGGGTTTGGTTTCGCCCCATGCGAGGAGAGGCACGTCCACCGTAACCACGCGGTCGGAGCGGTGCGCCTCATTGGGGCCGATAGGTAATCCGAGCGAGACTCGATATCCTCCCTAATCGACATGGAGTTTGGTTGTGCCTCATCGAGAGACGTCCCATAAATCGTCGACCGTCAAACCCATTGGTCCCCGACTGCCTCTACAGTGGTCATAGGACAAGATGCCTCCCCTAGAGGGGGTCAACCTAGACGACTTCGAAGCGGACGACTCGGACATAGAGTGAGATGGTTGCATGGCTCCACACCACCAACTAGAGTTGAGAGGCCAACTCGCCCTGCCCCTATCCCTTTGTGGCCTCGAGCCCTTCTAAGGATAGGCCTAAGAGTGGCTTTCCTAAGCACGATGAGGGGCTGCGGTTGCGATGGGTCACTCTGCACATGATCCTGGGGGCAATTGGCCTTCCCGGTCACGTCGTGGCATAAATGGCGCCCACTAGCAAGTAGTCATGCACCGCGGAACATGGGCATGTAAATTTAAATGATATGGAAAAAGTGGGGACTCGTAGAGCTTACTTGGTTTGTGCCGCTACGTGGGCAACCGTTGCTCCGCCTTCCCTCATATCGCTTCACCTACTCTGCGGGGTTTTCCAAGCGGTTAGTAAATGTGAGTGAACGCGCGTGCACCTTAAGTGTCCTCAGAGTCTATAAATACGCTTAGAGTGGTACAGCGGGAGAGGCATTCACTTTGAGTCACCTTCTCCACCACTTCCCTATTCTTGCTCTCGTGCACTCGGAGTCCTTTCCTCGCCGACCGGGATGGATTGCGGCAAGCGGCCACGGGAGGAGTCGCTAGAGGATGGCGGGTCATCGTCGCGTGTCACACCCGGTTTTCCAAAGAATACCTAGTGTTAACTATATGTGTGCCCAAGATGTCCACACGACACATATAGCGACAAATATGGAGAATATCAAGAACAATGCTTTATTATATATCAAAACATAGTTACATCATGACTTACATCTATTACAAAACATAGCGGAAACTATTCTATATCTTCTCTTCAGGACTCCATACTCCACAGGGACGGTTGACTGGGGGAGCACTCACCTAGTACTCTTGTAACATCTCAAGGAACTCCTCCTTTGAATCACCATATGGTACCCATCCAGGATTTTTGTTGATTATAAACAAGTGTGAGCGCACCATACTCAGCAAGTATAACATGAGGGGATGCAAGGCTCAAAAGGCTAGACACAGTTGAACTGCGGTAAGCACTTTTAGTTGGTCATATTTTATTTATTAAACCTATGTTGCTAGGTTATGCTTAAGCTCCCAAGGTGAAAGTATAATTAACATCAAGATTAATCGTCACCCAAACCATCCATAGAACCATCTATCTCGAAAAGTATCTAGGTCACTCGTGTCCATGAGCATGACTGATATATCAATTTTAAGACACTTTTGCAGAGGTTGTATATCTTTACCCACTAGTCGTGATTCCCATTTGTCTGGGGTCGCGACTCCCCAAAACACTACCAAGGTGTGCAGGCAGGGATCACTACAAAGCTTTTCACCAGTCATTCTAATAAGTAGCAGCCGCTAAGGTTTCAGTCTCCCAAGTGTCATGGACACCTTCCTCCAAGAGTGGCACTATAGATCCTAGTCCAACACTCACCTTGGTAGGACAAGGCCCATAAGTAGCATGGAACCCCATCTTGCCCTTTCGGTAAGCTATTGACAAACTAGAATAGATCAAGATACTGAGCTAAGACCAGAACCATGTAGTTCTCGTGGCTGTACTGTAAGTTTTGGGTTGTCGCTTTAAGATATAGTCCTTATAGAGGGCAGACTAGAGCACCTAAAAAGGCCCAATGCTCTGGCCCCCTGATACCCATGTTGCTAAAAAGCATCATTTTAACATTGATTCCATAATCCATTAATCAAGATTAACATCATAATTGTTGGTATTTGCAAACTAAGCCAGTCTACCCATATGTAGAAACCCATAGGTAACAAGGATACAAGATATCAAAGATTCTAGGTAAAGTCCTTAGGGGTCTATCATATTAGACACATGCACATGAAGAGGTGATTAAATGGTTATTAGGTAACAAGGGAACTCATGTTACACTTGCCTCAAATAGTGCTCAAACTTGTCCAACTTTCCTTCTAGATCATCCTTGTACAACTTCTTCTAATGATCGCAACAACCATCACAAGCATCATAGACAAACCTAGAAGCAGTACATCAATCATTATATATAAACAAGATATAAAGTTTTTAAACACGTAGGCTTGTAACTATGATCGTTGAGCACAAAAACAACTAAAATAGGATGGTTGAAAAGATATGCAAGATCAATGTAGAGGCTAGGAAGTTTTGAGAAATGATAGGAATGGAATAAACATGATGGATATGGGCTAACTTAGAAGATTTATGGAGCATAAGGATCTATAGATGAATTTTTTGATGACTATGGATTTGTGTAGAGGACACATGGAACATATTTTGATAAGTGGCTGCACTGAGGTGAATGCTAGATCAAAGGAAAACACGATTATGATGATTTGTGCACTGGTTGAGCAAACCCAATGGCGGATAGCGGTGGTTAGCAACGGCTATGACCATGAAAAGGTAGGGCCACACTGAACCTATGGACTTGAAACTTGGTAGGATGATGTGCAACTAATAAACACACATTTTGTAGGAGGGCTCAACAATTCATGCAGTGGTTTAGCGAGGAACGTGGCGAATCGTCAAAGCATCCAGGATATGCACGTCGGCGGACAACGGGAATTATGATCACTGGTAGCATGGTCATAGCAGCACCAAACAGATATCCATTTTGTGGGCTTGTTATGGACTATATGGAGTATGTTATGGCAAAAGGACATGATGGTTTGACCATTGGTTAGTGGGTAACGTGAACACAAAACAGGTTGCATGGCTGATTTCTAGACAGCATGGGTAGCATACACTACGACCTCAGTATCTTGGCCATTGTGGTACCCATGGCCAAAACAAACTTATAGATACATGAGAAAGGATATGGTGGACATGTTGAATGAAGGGTTTGATTATTTGGATAGTGGATTAGCGGGGAATGCCAAAGCTATGCAGAGTAGTGCAGCAGTCAGGGTAGCCGAGCAGTGAACGCGGAGACGGCATCTGAACCCCTATGGCCAAGATATTTTACAGAGGCGTGCGCAAGGATATGAAACACATTGTGGTTGAAGGACATGGTCACTAGAGCAATGAAACAATGAGGACATGCATGCCAACCAGCAGTTGCGCGGCTGCGAGGTAGCAGGGGCAGCAAGCACAAAACTGATGATATCTCTTTTGTCTTCGATTCTTTGGCCATGAAATTTTGTAGAGATGTGTGCAAGTTTATGATACACATGTAGTTCAAGGGAAATCACAAATGGAGGTGCGAACTACTAGGAACATGCATGCCATTTGGCAACAGCACTGCTGCTCGCGATGGACAGTGGCACATTAACAAGGAAAACATTGTTGGCATCGAATCAAAGTTGTACAATGGTGCATGAATTATAGCAGGAACATGTAAGCAAGATGGGGAGATGGGAGAGTTCCTCACATTGAGGTTCATGGGGATAGCAGCGATCTCATAGGTGCTCGACGATGACCAAGGTCAGCATAGCGATTGACGATCATTGGGGTGCGAGGATTCGTTGTGGAGATAAGCTGTCATACACGAGGAGATGAGAGATGGAGAGCAGAGAGCACCCTACAGAAATATATGGAGAGAGGATGACCTTGCTACAAGTGAGGGTAAGCAGCAGTGTTAACATGACTGCTGGGATCGACGCTAGCAGCACGTCCACAGAGATGGCAGCGATGATTCGACCTTGGAGATGATCTGCACCAAACTAGGGATCAAGGAGATGGATGAGAGGGTCATGGGCAGCAAGATCAGAGATGGGAGAGGAAGGGGTTACCTCACCGCGCACTATACAAAAACGGTGGCGACAATTGCTACCTCCAAATAATGGCTCCGGTGCTCAGGATTAGGCTTGCAACTACAGAATGAATTCGTCACAGCGAGTGCTCTCTGTTTTGGTGGAGAGGAAAGGGAGGGAGGAAGAGGAAGAGGAGGGACATCCATGGAGAAGAGAGGAGATGAGGAGGTGTCCAGCTGCTGGTTGTGCATGAGGGAGAGAGGGAAAGGAAAAGATATGGCTGCTATTTTCTGCATGGATGCATGCAATTGAAGAGAGAACAAAACCGATGTAGTAAAGGGGTGCTATCAAGAGAGAAATAAAGAGAGGTATTACCATGGGAATTAAAGGTGGAAGAATTGGATGTTGCTTCTGTTTTGCATGAGAGGAAAGGAAGCAAGCGTGGGGGCAGCTAGGGAGGATGGATGGTTGCATGCCATTAGAAGTAAGGGAAAACAAATGAAGGAGTAAAGTGGGTCTAGGAAGTTATGAGATGAAGGAATAGTCACATTAGTTTTTGCATGATGAGAAGGAGGAGGCATATGATAGTAGAAGGAGATGACTATCTATGCTCTTCATCACTTGAGTAACTGCAGAAAATAAAAAGGGGAAGATTAAGGAGGGGTGATTAAGGGGTGATGGGTCCAGGGAATTTAGGGGAGAGCATTAGTTGGAGCTATTATTTTGCATGAGGGGAGAGATGAGGGGCACCATCAGGAAGGAGAGGGGTGACACACCTTCATGAAAAAGAGAGGAAAGGGGTCGGCCAGAAAGGAGAAGAGTGCTTGGAGAGAGTTGGAGGGGCTGATTTGGGCTTAGCCCAAGATGTCGAGAAGATTTGGATTTCTTTGATGGGTTTGATTGGATCTGAAGTGAAAAGAACATAAGAGTGCCGGGCTTTGACCCATAAGCAAAAAGAGAGAAGGCGCACAGTTCTCATGATGGACTATGTGAAAGCAGGCTCCAACCTAACTTGAGATTCATTTTGTATGAATGGTTGGGAGAAGAGAAAAGATTGGCCCAAAGAATTTGAGAGCTCGAGAAAGAAAAGAAAGGAGAAAAAGAGAGAATGGGTCATGCTAGATTTTTGTAGGATGCCGGCAAAAGACCTGATTAGAGTTTTAGATATTGATTTGGTATTTGGGGAGATGAAGTTGGGATCAAATCCTAGGCGTATTTGAAAACATTTAAATTCATTTTTCAAACATGAGCTCTATGCAAAGGCATGAATGCAACAAACCATTAAATTGAGTTACAAAAATTTTAGAAACTCATATTTTCCACTATCTAGAATGTCAACAACTTAAGTAAAGTTGGAACATTTTATAAAATAGTAAAACATTTTGTTTTTGTTTTAGTGTTTTCTAAGTCACATCCCTGAAGGGTCGAGATGACGGACTAGAAGGGGGGTGAATAGTCCTCCTAAACAATTCTAGAGCACCTCACAAATATCCTAATTATGTAACTAAGGTGCTTTCCTTAGCAAGAACTCTCCTAAACAATTCTAGAGCAAGGTCACACAAACCTATGCACTAGTACTTTAGCAATGCCGGGGAGCTCCTACATAATTCTAGTAAGCAAAAGCACAAAGCCACCTATGCTCACTAGCAATGCTCAATAGCAAGGCAACTAATGCCAAACTGGAGAGCGCAAATTACTTAGCTACATAAACTAAGCAATATGACTAACAAGGTTACACAAACCAAATTAGCCATGCAACGGGAGCTACTTCTATGCTACACAAGCAAGAAGGTAACTAGAAAACTACATAAGCAAACTAGTTACAAGAGCAACTACATAAGCACAAGTATATGAATGTAAATACAAGCTTGTGAATCGAAAGCAAACCACCGAGAAGATGTACACAATGTTGACACAATAGTTTTTCACCGAGGTTCACTTTGTTGCCACCAAGCTAGTCCCCGTTGTGGTGATACACCCACTTGATGGATCATGAGCTAATTGACTATAAATAGTCAAACCCTCAGTGGGTGCCGTACATCCACTCTCAAGATGGGGATCCTCCAAGCCACGAGCTTTACTAGAGTTGCTCTTCGCGATCCCCGCGGGGTGAGCACAATCCCCCTCACAAATCCTTCTCCGGAGCCACGCACAATCTCCACGCATGCTTCAATGGAGTCGCAAGCCACCAAGCTGTAACACCCCTGGGTGTTAAGCATGCATTATCATTCAAAGCATAAGCATTCAACATCATTGCATGATTAACATTATTTGAATTGTAGCTCTTTCAAATTTAATTTGATATAAGTGTTAAAAAGTTGGTGAACTTTTGAGAAGTAGCAATTTTAAATAATCTAGAATAAATCAACTTGATTATTGGAGCAAAATTTTGAATTCAAGTCTTCCTCAAATTCTGTTTTAAAAATATTCTAAGTAAATGAGTTTTTGATTTTAAATTAGCTTTAAATCTTAAATTCAAAATCTATTGAGAATTTTGAAAAGTGCTCTATATGAAAGTTGTAGAGAATAAAATTTTGAACAACTTTTATTTTGGGCCAAATTTCTGAAAACCTCTTTTTCATCTCCAAATTCAATTTTGAAACAAAGAATTAAATCTGAAAATATTTTTGTAAAAGAAAAATCGGATTTCGTTTTACTGGGCCGCAGCCTCACATCCCGGCCCATGGCCGAAGCCGGCCTGGCCCGCGCCCGCGTCGTCTCCCTCCCGCCCGCGTGCGCGCCCGCGCGTGGCGTCGTGGCGCCGCGGCAGCGCTCGGTCGCCGCGTGGCCGCACGCCGTCGGAGCCGCGCGACACGCGCCCTGTGGCCCCCGCAGCGTCCGCGCCCGCTTACCCCCTCCGCGCGCTCGTCCTCCTCGGTTGCTCCCTCCATTCTCCCCCTCGCCCGCTCGCAGCAGCAGCAGCAGAGCTCCGCCATGCCATCGCCGGCTCCCGAACTCCGCAACCGCCTAGCCGCCGCTCCGGCTCACCACCTCCGTCTCCGTCTTCGCCCTCGCTGCGCCTTGTCGTTGCGCATCCGGTGCTCGCCACAGCCCGCCAGGATTCGGCCTCCATCCGCGGTAATGGCTCGCCGGAGTTCCGGCCGAGCTCACCGGAGCGACCCGCTCCGTGGGCCACACACCTCCACGCCACTTCTCGCCCACTTCTCGAGCGCACGAGCACCGCACTTGCACCACGAGTCTCACTGACCTCACCGCGCGGCTCCTCTCGGTCGGAGTTGGCCGGCCGACGGCATCCCGTGCCACCGAGCCGCCATGCACGCCGGCGAGCTCGATGCCGAGCTCGTCTGGCCACCCACTAGGCACCACTGGGTTCGCATCGATGAGAGGAGCACGATGGTGCCCTCCCCGTCGTCGGAGGACTCGCCGGCGGCGAGATCCCGGCGGTCCACACCGCCTCTGGTCGACTGCGGCTGACGGGTGGGCCCGTCTGACCCATGGGTCCCGCCTGTCTGTCTCAGCGTCTTGGTTTCAGGTGTAACAGCGGGGTGCACGTAGCGTTTAAAGCCGGTTTTGATTTTCGGTTTTAAAGAAATTGATTTCCAGAAAATCTGAAAAAGGCTTCTAAAAATTGTATCTCAAGATTTATAGCTCCAAAAATCATGAAACAAATTGTGAAATGTTCCTTTTGAATAGATCTACAGTTTAAAAATATCTCATGTGATTTTTGTGACACTCTACTGTGCATTTTTATTTAATTGTTATATATGCTGTTATCTTAGAAAAAGTGTAGTAAATAAAATAATAAAGGGAAAAATATGATTCTTGTTACATTAGTCTTTATTAGTGATGTACTTTCTAGGAAAAATGCCAGTGAAGCATGTTCTGTGGAAAAATGTTGAAGTGTAGTTCAAATGCTTTTAATTACTAATATCTGTTATTTTTATTATAGAGAAAAATTTGTATACAACATACATCTGATAATTTTTGTAGTATGTTGGTTTACTGTTAGTAACATAGAAAAAATGTGAAATCTGTTGTTTGACACTTTTTCTAGTATAAAATAAATTCATGCTCATAATTAGGCTATAGCTTGTTTATTTTGTACAGGCAGTTTTACTTGTGCAATTCTCATGAAAATTTAGTGGTAGGTTAGTTAGGGTAAGAGTAGTCTACTGTAATTTTTGTAGATTTTTATCTACACCAGAGATAGGTGTTGTTGTGTAACCCTAGCCAAATAGGGAATAAAAGATTATTCTTTATGAGAAATTGAGAGAAATAAAATATGTTTGGTGTATCTTTGAAGCATCATGATGCCTTGCTGATGTTATGGATGAGTTAGGTTGGTAAGCTTTGGTAGCTTAGGTTCACTTGTATGTGTAGATGGTAGGCTAACTAATAGAAGAATAAGGTGTATGTTTTAGGTTACATGTTCTTGGATGACGTTGACTACCTTGTAGAAGAAATAATTATATTCAAACTGCTCATTCCATGTGCTCATCTGCATCTCATGTCATCAAAGCACTCCACCGCATTTCGATGCATTCTTCGCATGTTTCCTTATGCACTTGCATCATACAGGATCGCAGGAGGAGTTGCAGGCAGCAGTTCCGGAGGAGCAGGCTTGGACGGATCAGCAGGAACCCCAGGCACAGGAGGTGCCCGAGGAGGAAGAGTCAGGCGAGGAACTGCCAGAGTGCGTCGATCACCACCCTAGTTCGTTCGAAAGAGGCAAGCCCCGGAGCATTTTAAGTCTCCTAAATTTATAAAAAGTTATTTCTTATTGCATGAGTTATAGTTATATATTGTTGCACTAAGTTATAGGAGTTGAGTGAAACCGTTGTTGCATTATTACCTTGGCCACCAGATTATCTTTTACCCTGTTAGGTCAGGATCGAGTAAATTGCTTAGCCATGCGGAGACCGGTAGAAGTCGGGTGATTTCCTGTCACCTGCGAGTTATAGGTGGTTACCAGGTTATGGTTAGCTGTATTTGTGATCATGAAAAGTAACCAAGTGTTGATGGATAAACGGAGACCGGGTGGAGTCTTATAGGGTTTTGGACTATAGTGATTCCGTCTGTGTTAGTTAAGGACCGATCGTTGCTCGTCCCTCTTGTCATGTTGAACGCATGCCCCACATTTAGCTGGCCGAATAAAGTACCTTTCGACCGCGAAGCTAGTGACACTTTTTGAGCCGGGATAAACTCGGGTTGGCAGACTGGAGTGGAAGGGGGGTAACGGGGACGCGAAGAGTGAGCCCAAGGTGCGTCCTGGCAGTCGGGCGGTCCCTGGGTAGTGCGATCCATGATTGTTATCCCGCGGCTTCTCGGAAAGTGTCATTGGTGATCTACGCGACCCTGACGGGGGAAGCATGGTTTGTGTGAGGAATAAATCTCCAGCTGGATAGGAATTCGATTCGAATCGCCATCGCTCCCGGTTAGTGAGCACTTGACTCGAGCTATGGCATCGTAGTAACAATGATAAAACACTGATGGTTAAGTGAATAATGTTGGAAATGCTAAACCTGAGATGGTAACCTTTGATGTTAATGGTTAATCCAGTGATTGCTTTAGCATAGGTGCTTACCTAGATTGAATAGGTTATAATAAATATGATGAAAAAGGGCTTAAATTAGTTTACTCATAACAACTTGTGCTTTTCGCAAAGGAGTCAAGCCAATCCACTATGTAAAGCCTTGCATGCTCCTTGGTGTCATGTTATTTCTGGTTTTTGACGGGTAAGTCTAGCTGAGTACATTCTCGTACTCAGGGCGTTGTTCCCATTGTTGTTGCAGATGGTCAGATGTACTACGGGTACTGCTCCAACTGTCTGTATCCGGCGATGGGTGACAACTAGGACCTTGGGCAAGGGTCTTTCTGTTAGTCTTATCTACTGCTTTTGTGGACCATGACTATCGACTGGCACTGTAACTGAACTAAGTGTGTGTGCGTAAAATTATTTGCTTCCGCTACTTTATGTTGAACTATGTTGTAATAACTTTTATTTCAGAACTCCGATGTATCTTACCTTTATGATCAGATTTATGTATCGTGCGAATTGTGGCTGCTAAATCAGTACGATCTTGGTTGTATGTTAGTGGTTTTGAAATCCTTCGTGATTTCACGGAATCTCGGGTTATACGGGCTTAAGTTTGTTAAATTAACCGCCTCGGTGGAAGATTTTCTTACTTAATTTCGTATAATTACGTTGATCCATTACAGCTGGCATCGGAGCATGGTTTAGCATGCTACTGTTCACATGAGTATTTAAAAATAAAACTATGTTTTCAAATAAGCTTTTGAACTTAAAAGTGTGCCAGTGGTCATATCCTTTATGCCCGATAAGGACTCTAGGTGGCTTAATTAAGTACTAACTTGGGGGTTTGCATCATATTTTAAATTTCGTCGCTCATACGGCGTGCTATGGTATGAGTGCCATTCACTTGAGTGGTAATGTATGGATCCTTTACCTCTACGCCTTGGTAAGTGAGAGTTGTGAGTGCATGGTCGGATACACTGCCGATCTAGGGGAGTGCTTATGTGATACCAAAATACTTACGTGCCCTGCGCATGTTCGTATGAGGGTATCTAAATTGTGGGGAATTCCGTCATGCAGTGACGATGCCGTCAATAGGACGACGATTCGGGTAGTTGTTACCGTTATACTCGTATCTGGGGATGCGTGTAGAGCGAGTAACTTACTTTACTGCCTTCTGCATGTTTTCATACTGTGAGGTTTGGGCTGAAGTGGTTTCCTTTCTGCAGGTACATAACAACGCTTTCGAGTAGTACGTGTTAGTTACGTTACAAGAGATCGTTGTATGGCACCGTTTATTCCGTTAGTAGTCATTAGTTTTCTAAGTTTGTGAGGACGTACTGAACATGCATGCATCATGTGTGCATTTCATTCATGGCACTGTTCCTCCCCTTATAAGTTGATTATCTCATTTCGATAAAAATGCCAACTTAAAAATCTGTTCTCACCACGGCAATAAAAATTTTTGCTACAGATGGCACGTACCAAGCAGACCGCTCGCAAGTCCACCGACAGAGCTCCCCATCATCAGCTTGCTCCGCGCACTCGCCAGCGTCACACTTTTCTTGGAGAGTTTGGGATGCCTACACTCTTGTGGAGAGTGCTCAGCTATGTAGGCTATCATGATGGGATGGAGCCCCGCTACTTTTGGTCAAATGAGAGGTTGGGTGAAGGACTTTTGGTGACTGTGGAAGCAGTAGTTCGTCCCCGAGGTGATGGTTCTGAGTGGACCGGTTGGCGTTTTGAGTCAACTGGCAGGACCCCTGAAGAAGCCGCTGAGAGGGCAGCCTTTGGAATCCTAAGAGATATCATGGATCGCTTTCCTCAGGAGTTGGCAACAACTATAGTGGGAGTCTTTTCGAGGGGCAACCCCTCCACTGACTCGTGGCAGCAAGCAAGGGGCAGATCTCTGGAGATTAGCGCAGCAGAGGCACAGAACAGTGACAACCCCGCTATGAGTGCTATGTTCGCAGTGATGAGGGCCTTCGATGGAGTGGAAGGTAGTCTGAGACGTGTTTCTAGTGCTCTTGGTCAGGCTCGCGATGACCGCCGTCAGCTTCAGAGAGATCACGACGCCGAGATTGAGAGGCTCACTACTGAGATGGCTCAGTTGACTCGTCAGAGAGATCAGGCCACTCAGAGGACTGTGATTTTTGAGGGAGATGTACGTGCCCTGAGAGAGCAGCTTGGGCAACTGACCACCACCCACAGGAATGCTGAGAACATGTTGGCTCATGTGCTCCATCAGAGGAATGAAGCCTGGTCCGCAGAGAATGTGTTGAGAGCTAGACAGTTTGAGCTCGAACAGCGGCTGGCTGATGCCGAAGAGTACAACGATAACTTGCATGAAGAGGTCCATCGGCTGAACAATCAGCTTAACCCTTATGACCTTCCTGGCGCAGCAGAGATGGATTTGGATGCAGACGAAGATCCTGAAGAGCCCGTGGCGCCAGCTGAGGAGCACGACGACGCTGCAGTTGGCGACAACGCCAACGTCTCGGACCTAGATAGCGATCACGATGAGTAGGCTAGTAGTTGTTGCACTAGCTACTAGGTTCCGTTTGCATGATCTTTTGCTTGTTGGCACTTTGGACATGTAATAATGAGTAGAAAGACTGAAGCTTGATGTAAGGTTGGAAAGCTTGGATGTGTTTGTGGCGGTGTCCGAACGTCAAAAGTCCAGTGTATGTATGCTGGCAACTTGGTTGTAATGGACGCGATGTGTGTGCTTTAAGTAATATAATTAGTGATGTTGTGTTAATTGGAATGACTTATTGTGCCCCTGTTTTATTGTATGAATTTATTCTCTCCAGTGAATTCAGTTCGGCATGATTTTTCATTCGGTCGCAATTCCTACAACATCATCTAATAATTATTGTTGCTGAAACAGGCAGATGCCGAACACTCGTCGTACCGTGTATGGTACCGCTGAGGCTGGTGGCAGTGCAACTGCTAATGATGACCGAGATCCACCACCGCCTCCTCCACCTTACACTGCGGAACAGTTTTTCGCCCAATTCCTGGGAAGCCAACGAAACATGGAGAGCATGCAACAGAATATGGAAGCGGCGCTGCGCAGTATCGCAGATAATACCCGCCGGGGGATAAACCCGGTAGGTCACGAAGCAAATCCGTACAGCAGTTTCAAGGACTTCATGGATACTCGTCCACCGATCTTCAAGGAAGCCGCAGAACCTTTAGATGCAGAAGAGTGGATTAATACGATGGAAGATAAGTTTCGTGTCTTAAGAATGACTGAAGTGTTAAAGACTGAGTACGCAGCTCATCAGCTTCAAGGTCCGGTAGGAATGTGGTGGAAGCATCACCGCACCACTTTTCCTCCCCATGCCCATATCTCTTGGAGGGAGTTCACTGAAGCCTTCCGTGGAACATACATTCCACCTGGTCTGACCGAGATGAAGCTTGGGGAATTCCTGGCATTAAATCAAGGCACGAAGACTGTGACTCAATACCTGCATGCCTTTAATAACCTGAGCCGTTATGCTCCGGACATGGTGGATACTGATGCCAAGAAGATCGCTAGTTTCAAGAGAGGCCTGAGTCCCAAGATGATGAAACATGTGGGTACAAACATGAGGACTAGTTTCAATGACTTCGTTAGTGACTGTTTGAAGCAAGAGAAGAACAACCATGTGTATGCTGCTTCCAAGATCCGTAAGAGGGCTTTCGAGTCGGGTTCGTCTCAGTCCCGGACCCCAGTAGCCAATCGCCCAGCTTATCGATCGCCTGCCCCAGGTGCAAGGTTTAGGCCACCGCAAAGGAAGAATCAGAATGCTCAGCCACCCCAGAGGAACCAGAAGCCGTTCAAGATGGCATTGCCTCCAGCAAAGGCAGGACAAGGTAGTTCATCTGGAACTGTGGCTCAGGTGAAGGGACCGTGCTTCAACTGCAACCAACCTGGACACTTTGCAAAGTATTGTCCCTACCCTAAGAAACAGCAAACGCAGTATCAAGCTCGTGTGCACCACACCACTGTGGATGACATCCCTGAGGGAGAACCGGTGACAGCTGGTATGTTTTCTATCAACAATCATCCTGCAGTAGTTTTGTTTGATTCCGGATCATCTCATTCCTTTGTAAGTCAAGCATTCGTTAAGAGACATGAGCAAAAGATAGTTGAATTGGAATGTGCATATAAAATCAGTTCAGCTGGGGCTGATCTGTTGACTAATCAGATTGTTCAGGGAGTAACCCTAAACATATCGAACCGGCAATATAAGCTTAACCTGATAGTCATGCCAGGGTTAGTTTTGGATGTGATCATGGGAATGAACTGGATGAATCAAATGGGAGTTGTAATTGATGTTGGAGGAAGGAGTATCTCTCTTAAGGAACCCAGTGGGGAAGGCACTTTTCGGGTGGTCCTACCTCGGAGGGTAGACCTAGCTAGCACATCTTGTGTGATACAAACTACTCTGCTAGTCCAGATTCCAGTGGTCTGTGAGTTTCCAGATGTGTTTCCAGAGGAGTTACCTGGACTTCCACCAGACCGAGAGGTTGAGTTTGCCATTGAGTTAATTCCAGGAACAGCACCGATTTCAAGAAGGCCTTATCGGATGCCTCCCAATGAGTTGGCAGAATTGAAAAAGCAACTTCAGGATTTGCTAAGGAAAGGGTTGATTCGTCCCAGCTCGTCCGAATGGGGATGCCCCGCTCTATTTGTGAAAAAGAAGAAGGATAACTCCTTACGCATGTGCGTGGATTATCGGCCACTGAATGCAGTGACAATTAAAAACAAGTATCCTCTTCCTCGGATTGATATCTTGTTTGACCAATTGTCCAAAGCCAAAGTGTTCTCTAAAATAGATCTGAGATCAGGGTACCATTAGATAAAAATTAGGCCGCAAGATGTGCCTAAGACTGCGTTCTCTACCAGATATGGTTTGTACGAGTATCTTGTCATGTCCTTCGGGTTGACAAATGCTCCTGCATACTTTATGTACCTGATGAATTCGGTTTTCATGCCCGAGTTGGACAAGTTTGTGATAGTGTTCATTGATGACATACTGATATACTCAGAAAATGAAGAAGAACATGCGGAACACCTCAGGATAGTCTTGACTAGACTCAGAGAACATCGACTGTATGCTAAGTTCAGCAAGTGTGAGTTCTGGCTTAGGACAGTTCCTTTTCTCGGCCACGTGTTGACTGAAAATGGCATTTCTGTCGACCCCAGTAAGGTACAAGAGGTTATGAACTGGAAGTCACCAATTTCAGTTAACGAAGTCCGCAGTTTCCTTGGTTTAGCCGGTTACTACCGTCGCTTCATACCAGATTTCTCGAGGATTGCCAAACCAATGACAAGCCTGTTACAGAAGGATCATAAGTTTGTATGGACAGAGGAGTGCGAAGCAGCCTTCTGTACCTTGCGGAAGTTGTTGACCACTGCTCCTGTTCTGGCCCAACCAGATATAGAAAAGCCGTTTGATGTTTTCTGTGACGCATCCAAGAATGGGTTAGGATGTGTACTAATGCAAAATGGAAAAGTCGTTGCTTACGCCTCACGGCAATTGAGGAAGCATGAAGTTAACTACCCTACACATGATTTAGAGCTTGCAGCAGTGGTGCATGCTCTAAAGATTTGGAGGCACTACCTGTTGGGTAATGTGTGTAATATCTTCACAGATCATAAGAGTCTCAAATACATCTTTACCCAATCTGAGTTGAACATGCGACAGAGGAGATGGTTAGAGTTGATAAAGGACTATAATCTGAACGTGCACTATCATCCTGGAAAGGCTAATGTAGTAGCAGATGCACTGAGCAGAAAATCCCATGCTATTGATGTGCAACCGTTGTTTGAAAAAGGGTTCAATCTGTTACATCCTGCTATGTTGCATAATATTCAGATCAGTTGTACTCTGGAGAGCCAGATCATTGATGGTCAGAAAACAGATAAGGGAATCTTTCATATTAAAGAAAGGATGAAGAGAGAACCCACCAAACACTTTCGATTGGATGACCAAGGAGTGTTATGGTTCAAGGATCGCCTGGTAGTACCTAAGGATAGAGAGCTTAAGAACAAGTTGATGGATGAGGCCCATCGTTCTAAGTTATCTATTCACCCCGGAAGTAGTAAAATGTACCAAGATTTGAGACCCTGTTATTGGTGGACTAAGATGAAAAAGGAAATTGCAGCATACGTTGCTCGTTGCGACATGTGTTGTAGAGTTAAAGCTCTTCACATGAGACCTGCAGGACTTCTGCAACCTTTGTTGGTACCCGATTGGAAGTGGGATGATATAAGTATGGACTTTATCACTGGTCTCCCCACCACACAAAAGGGGCATGATTCTATTTGGGTAATAGTAGATCGTCTCACCAAGACAGCTCACTTTCTGCCCGTTAAGACGACATTCCGACCACCTCAATATGCAGAGAAGTACATTGCCGAGATTGTCCGATTGCACGGGATACCAAAAACGATTGTGTCCGATCGTGGTTCGCAGTTTACCTCTCACTTTTGGGAACATCTGCATCAAGGTTTGGGTACTAGTTTGATTCGTAGCACGGCTTACCACCCACAGACTGATGGACAAACAGAAAGAGTTAATGCGGTACTAGAAGATATGCTTAGAGCTTGTGTACTATCATCCAGAGGCTCATGGGAATCCTGGTTACCGTTGGCAGAATTCGCTTACAACAACAGTTACCAAGAGAGTATCAAGATGGCACCTTTTGAAGCCTTGTATGGCAGGAAGTGCAGGACACCGTTAAATTGGGTAGAGCCTGGAGAAAGAAGGTTTTATGGAATTGATTTTGTCGATGAGGCAGAGAAAAAGGTCCGTGTTATCCAACAAAACATGCAAGCTGCCCAGTCTCGTCAGAAGAGTTATGCAGACAAGAGAAGAAGAACATTGGAGTTCCAAGTAGGTGACTATGTCTATTTGAAGGTTACCCCAATGAAGAAGAAACGGTTCGGAATCAAGAAGAAACTGTCTGCAAGATATATAGGACCATACCAGATCGTAGAGAAAAAGGGTCCCGTGGCGTACAAGTTGCAGTTACCAGAAGAGATGAGTTCGATATTTCCCGTTTTTCACGTATCCCAACTGAAGAAGTGTCTGCGTGTTCCAGAGGAGAGGATAGAACCTCAGGGTATTCGGATCAAGGCAGACTTGGAGTATCGCGAGCAACCGGTTCGAGTCCTGGATACTAAGGACCAAGTCACTCGAAATAAAGTGGTCACAACCTACAAGATTCAATGGAGCCACCATGATGAGAGCGATGCTTCTTGGGAAACGAGAGAATATCTTCAAGCCGCGTATAAAGCTTTTTACGATAAGTGGTTCGTGACTCAAAATCTCGGGACGAGATTCTTATAAGGGGGGAGGGCTGTAACACCCCTGGGTGTTAAGCATGCATTATCATTCAAAGCATAAGCATTCAACATCATTGCATGATTAACATTATTTGAATTGTAGCTCTTTCAAATTTAATTTGATATAAGTGTTAAAAAGTTGGTGAACTTTTGAGAAGTAGCAATTTTAAATAATCTAGAATAAATCAACTTGATTATTGGAGCAAAATTTTGAATTCAAGTCTTCCTCAAATTCTGTTTTAAAAATATTCTAAGTAAATGAGTTTTTGATTTTAAATTAGCTTTAAATCTCAAATTCAAAATCTATTGAGAATTTTGAAAAGTGCTCTATATGAAAGTTGTAGAGAATAAAATTTTGAACAACTTTTATTTTGGGCCAAATTTCTGAAAACCTCTTTTTCATCTCCAAATTCAATTTTGAAACAAAGAATTAAATCTGAAAATATTTTTGTAAAAGAAAAATCGGATTTCGTTTTACTGGGCCGCAGCCTCACATCCCGGCCCATGGCCGAAGCTGGCCTGGCCCGCGCCCGCGTCGTCTCCCTCCCGCCCGCGCGCGCGCCCGCGCGTGGCGTCGTGGCGCCGCGGCAGCGCTCGGTCGCCGCGTGGCCGCACGCCGTCGGAGCCGCGCGACACGCGCCCTGTGGCCCCCGCAGCGTCCGTGCCCGCTTACCCCCTCCGCGCGCTCGTCCTCCTCGGTTGCTCCCTCCATTCTCCCCCTCGCCCGCTCGCAGCAGCAGCAGCAGAGCTCCGCCTTGCCATCGCCGGCTCCCGAACTCCGCAACCGCCTAGCCGCCGCTCCGGCTCACCGCCTCCGTCTCCGTCTTCGCCCTCGCTGCGCCTTGTCGTTGCGCATCCGGTGCTCGCCACAGCCCGCCAGGATTCGGCCTCCATCCGCGGTAATGGCTCACCGGAGTTCCGGCCGAGCTCACCGGAGCGACCCGCTCCGTGGGCCGCACACCTCCACGCCACTTCTCGCCCACTTCTTGAGCGCACGAGCACCACACTTGCACCACGAGTCTCACTGACCTCACCGCGCGGCTCCTCTCGGTCGGAGTTGGCCGGCCGACGGCATCCCGTGCCACCGAGCCGCCATGCACGCCGGCGAGCTCGATGCCGAGCTCGTCTGGCCACCCACTAGGCACCACTGGGTTCGCATCGATGAGAGGAGCACGATGGTGCCCTCCCCGTCGTCGGAGGACTCGCCGGCGGCGAGATCCCGGCGGTCCACACCGCCTCTGGTCGACTGCGGCTGACGGGTGGGCCCGTCTGACCCATGGGTCCCGCCTGTCTGTCTCAGCGTCTCGGTTTCGGGTGTAACAGCGGGGTGCACGTAGCGTTTAAAGCCGGTTTTGATTTTCGGTTTTAAAGAAATTGATTTCCAGAAAATCTGAAAAAGGCTTCTAAAAATTGTATCTCAAGATTTATAGCTCCAAAAATCATGAAACAAATTGTGAAATGTTCCTTTTGAATAGATCTACAGTTTAAAAATATCTCATGTGATTTTTGTGACTCTCTACTGTGCATTTTTATTTAATTGTTATATATGCTGTTATCTTAGAAAAAGTGTAGTAAATAAAATAATAAAGGGAAAAATATGATTCTTGTTACATTAGTCTTTATTAGTGATGTACTTTCTAGGAAAAATGCCAGTGAAGCATGTTCTGTGGAAAAATGTTGAAGTGTAGTTCAAATGCTTTTAATTACTAATATCTGTTATTTTTATTATAGAGAAAAATTTGTATACAACATACATCTGATAATTTTTGTAGTATGTTGGTTTACTGTTAGTAACATAGGAAAAATGTGAAATCTGTTGTTTGACACTTTTTCTAGTATAAAATAAATTCATGCTCACAATTAGGCTATAGCTTGTTTATTTTGTACAGGCAGTTTTACTTGTGCAATTCTCATGAAAATTTAGTGGTAGGTTAGTTAGGGTAAGAGTAGTCTACTGTAATTTTTGTAGATTTTTATCTACACCAGAGATAGGTGTTGTTGTGTAACCCTAGCCAAATAGGGAATAAAAGATTATTCTTTATGAGAAATTGAGAGAAATAAAATATGTTTGGTGTATCTTTGAAGCATCATGATGCCTTGCTGATGTTATGGATGAGTTAGGTTGGTAAGCTTTGGTAGCTTAGGTTCACTTGTATGTGTAGATGGTAGGCTAACTAATAGAAGAATAAGGTGTATGTTTTAGGTTACATGTTCTTGGATGACGTTGACTACCTTGTAGAAGAAATAATTATATTCAAACTGCTCATTCCATGTGCTCATCTGCATCTCATGTCATCAAAGCACTCCACCGCATTTCGATGCATTCTTCGCATGTTTCCTTATGCACTTGCATCATACAGGATCGCAGGAGGAGTTGCAGGCAGCAGTTCCGGAGGAGCAGGCTTGGACGGATCAGCAGGAACCCCAGGCACAGGAGGTGCCCGAGGAGGAAGAGTCAGGCGAGGAACTGCCAGAGTGCGTCGATCACCACCCTAGTTCGTTCGAAAGAGGCAAGCCCCGGAGCATTTTAAGTCTCCTAAATTTATAAAAAGTTATTTCTTATTGCATGAGTTATAGTTATATATTGTTGCACTAAGTTATAGGAGTTGAGTGAAACCGTTGTTGCATTATTACCTTGGCCACCAGATTATCTTTTACCCTGTTAGGTCAGGATCGAGTAAATTGCTTAGCCATGCGGAGACCGGTAGAAGTCGGGTGATTTCCTGTCACCTGCGAGTTATAGGTGGTTACCAGGTTATGGTTAGCTGTATTTGTGATCATGAAAAGTAACCAAGTATTGATGGATAAACGGAGACCGGGCGGAGTCTTATAGGGTTTTGGACTATAGTGATTCCGTCTGTGTCAGTTAAGGACCGATCGTTGCTCGTCCCTCTTGTCATGTTGAATGCATGCCCCACATTTAGCTGGCCGAATAAAGTACCTTTCGACCGCGAAGCTAGTGACACTTTTTGAGCCGGGATAAACTCGGGTTGGCAGACTGGAGTGGAAGGGGGGTAACGGGGACGCGAAGAGTGAGCCCAAGGTGCGTCCTGGCAGTCGGGCGGTCCCTGGGTAGTGCGATCCATGATTGTTATCCCGCGGCTTCTCGGAAAGTGTCATTGGTGATCTACGCGACCCTGACGGGGGAAGCATGGTTTGTGTGAGGAATAAATCTCCAGCTGGATAGGAATTCGATTCGAATCGCCGTCGCTCCCGGTTAGTGAGCACTTGACTCGAGCTATGGCATCGTAGTAACAATGATAAAACACTGATGGTTAAGTGAATAATGTTGGAAATGCTAAACCTGAGATGGTAACCTTTGATGTTAATGGTTAATCCAGTGATTGCTTTAGCATAGGTGCTTACCTAGATTGAATAGGTTATAATAAATATGATGAAAAAGGGCTTAAATTAGTTTACTCATAACAACTTATGCTTTTCGCAAAGGAGTCAAGCCAATCCACTATGTAAAGCCTTGCATGCTCCTTGGTGTCATGTTATTTCTGGTTTTTGACGGGTAAGTCTAGCTGAGTACATTCTCGTACTCAGGGCGTTGTTCCCATTGTTGTTGCAGATGGTCAGATGTACTACGGGTACTGCTCCAACTGTCTGTATCCGGCGATGGGTGACAACTAGGACCTTGGGCAAGGGTCTTTCTGTTAGTCTTATCTACTGCTTTTGTGGACCATGACTATCGACTGGCACTGTAACTGAACTAAGTGTGTGTGCGTAAAATTATTTGCTTCCGCTACTTTATGTTGAACTATGTTGTAATAACTTTTATTTCAGAACTCCGATGTATCTTACCTTTATGATCAGATTTATGTATCGTGCGAATTGTGGCTGCTAAATCAGTACGATCTTGGTTGTATGTCAGTGGTTTTGAAATCCTTCGTGATTTCACGGAATCTCGGGTTATACGGGCTTAAGTTTGTTAAATTAACCGCCTCGGTGGAAGATTTTCTTACTTAATTTCGTATAATTACGTTGATCCGTTACACAAGCCGTCTAGGAGGTGGCAACCTCCAAGAGTAAAAAGCACCACCGGCTTGCAACTTGATCACCTAGTGCCACTCGATGCAATTCTCACGATGCAACGCACTAGAATCGCTCTCTCACTCGATCGGATGATCACTATCAAGCTCAAGTGAGTTAGAGGACTCCCAAGCACACCAACACAAGCCACCAAGGCCTAAGGGTGCTCAGCTACCGGCCATAGCCGGTCACAATATCTATTTATAACTCCACAATGAAATAGAGCTGTTAGTCCCCTTACTGGGCAAGTTTCGGGTCGACCGGATGCGCCGGTCGAACGGACCGGACGCGCAGGTCACTAGCATGCTCCAATGGCTAGTTTTCGCGCGTATAAACTTGTATTGACGGGACGCGTAGGTCACTAATGGGACCGGACACGCAGGTCACAGCGAAACAGCGAACAGAGAGGTTCCAGCAAGCTCCCGACACGACTGGACGCGTCTGGTCATCACTGACCGGACTCGCTACAGCGTCCAGTCACTTTTGCATGCAAAAAACACTGACCGAACGCGCTGACCGGGCGCGCAGGTGTTGACCGGACGCGTCCGGTCACGAGTCCGGTCACATACCACTCTTTGGTAAAATATTAATAACTCCTAGCTCCGAACTCCGATTTCGATGATCTTGGACATTTTGGAAAGCTTACTTAGAGGGCTACACAACCCACTAAAGCACTTGATCCAATTCATAATGGATCAAAGCAGTATTTCACTCCAAGAGCTATCCTAGTGTCTGGAGAACACCGAAAAACCTTTCTCCCTTCACCAAGTTGATCAAAATCAACTCCAACACCTTCTCCTTTGCAAATGTGCCAACACCAACAAGTGTACACCACCTTGTGCACGTGTGTTAGCATTTTCATAAATATTTTCTCCAAAGGGGTTAGGTACTCAACTTGTCTCGCCACTCGATCCTAGCACGTATGCAAAGTTAGATCGCTGAAGTGGCACTAGATGACCAATATACAAACAAGTTTGCCCCTCTTAATAGTATGGCCATCTATCCTAAACCCAGTCATCAACTTCTCTACACACCTGTGACTGGTGAAATGGAAATGCTCTAGGTTATACCTTTGCCTTGCGCATTCCACTCCATCTCCTCCGACGTTGATGCAACACATGCACCAACCATATCACAAATGATATGATCCACTTCATATCATCATATGACCTTGGTCCATCGATCTTGACCTCACTTACTCTTCACCATTGTATTGGTCCATTGGTGCCAAGTCTTGCTCAAGCTTCACCGCCTTACGGTCCATCGCTCCAAAGCCTCCGACTTACCCTTCACACTTGCAACCGGTCCGTCGAGCCAAGCCTCATCTTGATCTTTGCTACCTTAGTCATATGACTCCATGTCATGTCTCATATGCAATGAGCTCCTTCATGACACCATTACCTGTGGACTAATCCCTGTGTATCTCACATTAAACACAATTAGTCCACCTAAGGTTGTCACTCAATTACCAAAACCAAACAAGGACCTTTCAATCTTCCCCTTTTTGGTAATTGATGACAACTCTACAAAGATATGGAAATTAAGTTCTTTTGAACTTTATGTCACTTATCCAACATTTTAAGCTATATGTTAGGATTTAGATAAGCACCATAAAATCCGACTTGGTAGTGATAACTCCCCCTACATATGTGCTCAAATGGTTTGGTTTCAAGCTTGCACATATGCATAAATATGAAATTTGTGGGAGGGTTAGCACTACTAAGTGATGCTAAGGTGTATAGAATAAACCTTTGTAGTTCGATACCATTTGAAAATCACAAGTTTGCCATCATCCTTAGCATCAAAAATACTAGAAACCCCGTGAGATCAACATTATAAGCAAGGTTCTAGTACCACGTGTACAAAAACAAGTCTAGCTATCATCCTATGCATGCTAGTTATCATATCATCATTCAAGTTCTATAACTAGCATACAACACACAAGCATACATATTAAATATAAAACTTATGCAATGCAAGCAAGCACATGAATATGCACATATCAAATGCAATCAATCAATGTTTATGAGCTTGCTCCCCCTACTTGTGTGCTTCTTTTGTCCAAGAATTTTGATCCTTCTCATTTCTTCAATGTTTCTCCCTCTTTGTCCATGTCCATCTTTTATCTTCTATCTCTTCCCCATACTTTTTTATCTTCTATCTCTCCCCTATACTCATATCTTTGTATAATCTCTCCTCCTTTATCATCAATTTCCATAAAAGGTGTTCTTCTCAATTGATACAAAGGCTTGCATTGGGGTAGATGGTTGAGACTTGAATATTGCATTTTTATGGACATCACCACACATGTTGGAATGACATTACTTGAATGTTGCTCTTGAGATACCACTTAGGATCTTTGACCTTGATACCATTAGGTGGGGCTCCTCCCCCTATGTCATAGCATGGGTCATTCACTTGATAATCTTGAGCTCTTGTGTGTGAGGGAACTTTCTTCATTTGATGATCACTTAAAGTTGAGGATCACTTGTGGAACCATCGTCTTGTATAAATGATATCATGTGTAGAAATACCACGAATAAGGATGTGATACCAATTTGAAGAATCCTCTATCATGGAACCACTTGTAGGATTTGTCAATATGATCTTTTCTTGAACATTTGCTATCTTTATGAGTACCACTTGTAGGATATTACATGTAGATCATGATCTAGACACCACTTGTAAATACCAATTGAAGAAATACTTTGAGTCTAGATACCATTTGAAACACCCTAGATATCTATTTGCATTGTTGTCTTGTGCTTGTACCCATATCATTGTCATGAGCTTCTAGTATGACTTGAACTAAGTTGATTTGCCTAAGATTCTAAGTCCGGTTTGATCCAATGATAAGCTTCTTCACTCATCATACTAAGGGTTATCTTGCCAATATTGTACTTGTCACTTATTAGCAATCCAAACTAGATCAAGTATTTGAGTTCACTAGCTCATGAACAAATTCATACACATACCACTAGATTATTTAAACAATTCAAGCAATAGTGGTAGGCTATGAATTTAAACATTTCATTTGTTATGCATGATCCTAGTAAGCATGTACTATATGCACTGATCGCATACTAGTAAGGGATGAAATGATCATGCACATTGCAATGATACCTTTGTTATGTTGGAGTAGAGGATAGTCACATAGATTCTAATTCATTACTCCAATAGCAATGTGAAGTCCAATTTATAAGCTTGGTGAAGACCAATCATTATAGAGAAATCCATTCTTCACCCATATGAAATGAGAACCACTAATAATCAAGTGCATTATCTCTTGTTGTGATTGGCTTGCTTTTTCTCTTTGATCAATGTTTGCATGAGAGAAGTACTTATGATACCAATTTTATAATCATGACTAGCTCTCTTTTGGGTGTTGCTTGCTTTACTTGATCAACCCTATTGATTGCTTCAATTAAGCATCTCAAATGTCTTTTGAATTCATCACTTCCATGTTAGCCTTCCAAGCCGGTGCTTAGTTTACCCACCCATGGGCGGCAATCCCCCTCAGCAGGGAGAAGTGACCTCTCTCCAAAGAACCATCCTTGACACTTACTTGAATTGCCTTTGATTGATTGATTAATTGATCTATGGACTTAACTTGATGAGTAACCTTTAATTATTCTTTAAGTCCTTTTCTTTCTACTTCTTTAAGTCCTTTTCTTTCTACCAAATGATCTCCAATCATTACTAGAACTTGAACCTCATCTTCATCTTGAGTTTGATCTTCATTTTCAAATTTGAGTACCAAATTTGTACACTAAGTACATTCCACAATCAATGCCCTTGTACTCATTTCTTGTCATGCTTCTAGATCAATTCAAAACTAAACTTAGGTATCTCAAATACTTATAAATATGTTTCCAACTTGAGGACCTTTCACTTAAAGTGACTCTAGATCAATCCAATAATTGTCACTTTTCTGGTAGATTCTGTACCCTTCAAAGAATAATTCATATCTCCCAATGTATAAGTCTAAATGCCACGAAATTTGGTGGATATGTGAATTACTAAGTCATCTAGCAAATGTAAAAATTTGAGCTTCATTTGACTTCTAGATTGCTACCAGATTTCAAATCTTCCACCACTGCTATATGCTAAAAACTGCTGCACTATAGCTGACAAGATATGCTCTAAAACCATAGCATTTCTCATCCAATTATCATAAAATTTATACAGCATCTCATATCATAAGTCTAGAGCATGCATACCAAATTTCAAGCCAATCCAATATGATTTATTCACTCAAACTTAGACTTCATCTCAGCTAGCTCAGATTTTCAATAATGGACAGATTTCAATACATTGAGCTATACTTCACCAAATTGAATCAAACTTGAAACTAACTTGTTTGAACACTTTCATAAGACATCCATTCAATCCACTTACTAAATATCATCTTATGAATTTATCGAACACAAATCAATCCAAATTTGATTGCTAGGCATTTAATTCATTCAATCATCTCATAGCAAGCAACATTGCATATATATATATATTTCAATCAACTCATATGCACCCAAATAAAATGATCAACTAGATATATACCTTGGTTATCACATGATCATCCTCTTAGCAAGCTCCAACTCAAATATTTGCAAGCCATCAAATATATCCAATAAATCACCACAATCTTGAATGTTGCACTTGTATGTTGTAGCATTTGGACTCCACTTATTTTGACTTGGCATTGGGATAGAATATGCACTAAGCTTTAAAACTTGATTCAATATATGATGACCAATATGAATACAAATGAATCAAGCCTCCAATGTTGATGGTACCTACAAACAATCATCCACTTTTTGATGGTACCCAAATAAGTTTGGGTCCTCTCAAGTTAGGATTAACATACTTAGGCAAAGCCTTAGTATGGGTAGCGGGATGTTTTGCAATTCTAACCAATGAGGTACCATTGCCATCCTTTCTAAGCATGTTAGTATCATTAATTGAACTAGGCTTAAAATTATTACCTAGGGGACATGAATGAGCCATGTGTCCCCTTTCCCGACATGAATAGCATCTTCTCTTTGGTTGAACCTTTTTTTCATTGCTCATGTGATGCTATTCATTGCCTTGCCTCTCATGAGTTGCTTGAGACTTCTTCTCAAGCTTGGTAGGACACCCCGAGGCAAAGTGTCCCATATCTTCACACTTGAAGCACTTGATGTGAGCCAAATCTCTCTTCTTATCTTGAATCTTGCTCATCATCTTGGTATCTTGGATTTACATTGGATGCCTTCCTCTTCCACCTCTTCTTGTTTTCTTCTTCTTCTTCATCAAGGCACCATCATCATCCTTATGGTTGATCTTGACTTGAGATTGGGGTGTGGTTTCTTGCTCAACTTGTGGCTTTGGTTGAGGCTCTTTTTGTTGCTTCACTAGTTTCTTGGTTGGGCACATTGAGGTGAGATGACCCCAAGTGCGACACTTGAAGCACTTGACATGCTTGAGCCTCTCTTCTTATTTCTTCAACTTGAGCTTTTTTTCATTAGGGCAACCATTTGCAAGATGTCCCATTTCATGACATTTAAAGCACATAAAATGAGAGAGCTTCTCTTGTTCTTGCTTCTTCATCTTTCTTTCATATATTCTCTTCCCCCATCTTTTGCCTTTGATATTGCTCTTGTTGAAGCCAATGCCGCTCATGTCACCGTAGCTTCTTTTGTTGTTCAACATGTGCTCAAAGGTGACTTTTGAGTTATAGCACCTCTCTAACTTGTTACTCAAATTCTTCACTTCCTTTTTAAGCTCATTGTTCTCCTTCAAAAGGTTAGTCTCACAAGACATAGAAGTAGAACAAGTATCTATGTGTGAAGAACATGGCATATCTAGCAAATCATCACAAGAGGTGGATACATGCTTTTCCCCTACATCACTAGAGTTAGTCACATGTTGCAATTGATCACTAGACTCATGTGATGAGCTCTCATTATTTTTAATTTTCTTGGAAAGCGTTTTAATGATAGAAGCATGTTTTTCTAATAATTCCTCATGAGATGCAAAAAGTTTCTCATGAGTCAACATTAGCTTCTCATGTGAAGATTTAAGAACATCAAGTAAGTGCTTATGTTATTCACATGAGTTCTTTAGAAATGAGTTTTTATTTTCCAATTCCATTGTTTTAGCTTTCTCATTTTCTAAAGACATGGTCATGCTAGCAAGTTTACTAACAAGCTCATCATATGAATCAACATGATCAATCACATTATCATTCAATACCTTTGTGTCACCTAGTGACATGAAGCAATGTGATGTAGTGGATGGGCTTGTAGTAGCATCATTATCAAGGCCCGAGCATGAACTTTCATCACCATCAAGTGTGCCTAGGGTAGAAATGTCACTTGCAACACTTGATGCATCATCACCATCCTTATCAAGTGAACTTGTGGTAAATCGATCATTATCATCACTTGACCATGAGGTGGAGCAATCCTCCACAACCACCATGTTGTGGTCATGCTCAACATCCTCACGTGCCTCCTCCTTAGGCTCATCATCCTCATCATAATCATCGGAGACCATCCCATATTTCTCATTGAGATAACTCCAAATCTCATGGACGGTTTTTATGTTCATGATCTCTCCGAAGACACTATCATCAAAAGATCTAAAAATGATATCAATAGCTTGGGTGTCGAGATATAGGCATTTCTCTTGTGCTTGAGTTAGATTCTCTTCATCCAACACTTGAGAAAAGCCTACATCTACCATCCATCACAATTGAGGAGAAATAAACTTAAAATTGCAAGTCATCCAATTTCTCTATCGTGCAAAGTGTGTGCCATTAAAAATGTGTGGACACTCAACATCGAGCCCATATTCCGCCATCCTCTCGGGTTGGTGAAGACCATAAAAGAGAGACCGGCTCCAATACCAATTGAAGGGTCGAGATGGCGGACTAGAGGGGGGGTGAGTAGTCCTTTCTAAAATTAATCACATCGGCAAACCGAAATAAATACAGAATTAAAACTATCGGTCTAGCCAAGACTACACCCCTCTATCTAAGTTCACAAGCACCTCATAAATATCCTAATTATGTAACTAAGGTGCTTTCCTTAGCAAGAGCTCTTCTAAATAATTCTAGAGCAAGGTCACACAAACCTATGCACTAGTACTTTAGCAATGCCGGGGAGCTCCTACACAATTCTAGTAAGCAAAAACACAAAGCCACCTAACTAGCAATGCTCAATAGCAAGGCAACTAATGCCAAACTGGAGAGCGCAAATTACTTAGCTACACAAACTAAGCAATATGACTAACAAGGTTACACAAACCAAATTAGCCATGCAACAGGAGCTACTTCTATGCTACACAAGCAATAAGGTAACTAGCAAACTACACAAGCAAACTAGTTACAAGAGCAACTACACAAGCACAAGTATATGAATGTAAATACAAGCTTATGAATCGAAAGCAAACCACCGAGAAGATGTACACAATGTTGACATAGCAGTTTTTCACCGAGGTTCACTTGGTTGCCACCAAGCTAGTCCCTATTGTGGCGATACACCCACTTGATGGATCATGAGCTAATTGACTATCAAGAGTCAAACCCTCAGCGGGTGCCACATATCCACTCTCAAGATGGGGATCCTCCAAGCCACGAGCTTTACTAGAGTTGCTCTTCGTGATCCCCACGGGGTGAGCACAATCCCCCTCACAAATCCTTCTCCGGAGCCACGCACAATCTCCACGCGTGCTTCAACGGAGTCGCAAGCCACCAAGTCATCTAGGAGGTGGCAACCTCCAAGAGTAACAAGCACCACCGGCTTGCAACTCGATCACCTAGTGCCGCTCGATGCAATCCTCATGATGCAACGTACTAGAATCACTCTCTCACTCGATGGGATGATCACTATCAAGCTCAAGTGAGTTAGAGGGCTCCCAAGCACACCAACACAAGCCACCAAGGCCTAAGGGTGCTCAGCTGCCGACCATGGCCAGCCACAACATCTATTTATAACTCCACAATGAAATAGAGCCGTCAGTCCCCTTACTGGACAAGTTTCGGGTCGACCGGACACACCGGTTGAACGGACCGGACGTGCAGGTCACTAGCGTGCTCCAACGGCTAGTTTTCGCGCGTATAAACTTGTGTTGACTGGACGCGCAGGTCAGTAACGGGATCAGACACGCAGGTCGCAGCGAAACAGCGAACAGAGAGGTTCCAGTAAGCTCCCGACACGTTCGGACGCGTCCGGTCATCACTGACCGGACTCACTGCAGCGTCCGGTCGCTTTCGCACGCGAAAAACACTGACCGGACGCGTAGGTGCTGACCGGACGTGTCCGGTCACGAGTCCGGTCACAGACCACTCTTCGGTAAAATGTCGATAACTCTTAGCTCCGAACTCCGATTTCGATGATCTTGGACATTTTGGAAAGCTTACTCAGAGGGCTACACAACCCACTAAAGCACTTGATCCAATTCTATCACACCTGATTTTCTAATGAACAAAACCAGGCTAATCATATGTGTGCCCAGGAAGTCCACACATATGTCAGAATGAAAAAGTATTAGAAACAATGTTATTATATAACATATACATAGCTATTTTAACACTTACATCAGAGTATCGCGGAACGGTGACTAAACTTCAGGCTCCATTCTTCTCAGGGACGGCTGACTGGTGGTTCTGTATGCCAAACACTTCTGAAAGACTTCTGGAAACTCCACTACCTCTGAATCCTTCTTCTGAATAGCACCTTACTACACACTAGAGTGTGGGGGAAATAGCAAGAGTGAGTCCATGTCGAACTCAACAAGTATAACACAGGGTTCATGAGGCTCAAAAAGGCTAGACACTGTTTGACTGCGTTTAGCTTTTAATCATCATATAATTAGCAATTGAGTAGCATCAAGATGAACCAATTCCCATTAATGGACCAATGATCCATTGTAATAAGGATAATGAATAGCATTAACATGAGCATAATAATAACAACAATAATTAAGCATGATATAACAATGGTGATCAGCTATCTGTAGATGTTCCAAGGCCACCCGTATCCGTGGGCACGGCTAGTATACCAGTTTTTAACTCTGCGCAGAGGTGTACACTTTCACTGTGAGTCACGACTTCCAAATGCGTGGGTTTGCAAGGCCCAAAACATCGGAAACCATATAAAGCCATTCAAAAGTTTGTCTAACAAGTTAGGGCCATTAGATTCACTCGGCGGGCAGATGTAGGAACCCCTTTTCAAATGGCACAATTCCTTCGCGGCTATACTCATAGACTAGAGGCTGTCCTACACCCAACGTGTCAAGCCTTTCTTATGCCAATTAAAGTAACCACTAACAAGCTAGAAAATGTCTCTTAAACAACTAAAGCCAGAGCCATATAGCCCTCACAGCTGTAGTGTATGTCTCGGATGATCACGTACAAATAAGTCCTTATGGAGAGAAACTAGAGCAACAATATAACCCCTTGCTCTAGCCCCCTTTCTACAGTAGTAAAATCATCTTAATGGTTGGTTGCTTAATCCATTAATCAAATTACAAGATCATTATTCGTAATTAAGCACTAGCACTAGCTACCCAAATGCACAACCCATAGGTTGACAAGGAATCAAGGTATCAATCACTAAGTTATAATCTCTAAGGTTGTCAAGGAGGACATATGTATATGTATGATAATTTTAGTGAATAGGATAACAAGGATGGTGCCATGTTATACTTGCCTTAAAGTGAGATCCTTCTTCTAATCCAAAGTTTCAGCTGAAATTCTTCTTGATCAACGCGTAAAGCACACCGACTAGACATGATCATAGAACACCATGCAAGCATCCATGCAATCATACACAAAGCAAGCAGTAGGACTAAATTTAGAACAATACACCAAACAATTAAAGAGATTTGAAATCTAACCTACGTGTTGCTACGAACACATAAACATGAAAAACACGTTAATCGGAGCTACGGTGAAAGAGAAATAATTACCGAAAGATTTACTTTATAAGAGTGAAGACTATATGCTTGGTTTATTTTGTTTACAAAACCATGTGAAATATATTAATTTAGTCAATTTACATTGTAGTTGAAAAGTCAATTAAAGCTACTAGTCATATTTTATTTACAAACATGTCTCATAATATTTCTTATTTAAACATTGACTTTACAAAAAGGAAGGAAAAACATGTGATGACATTTATATATATTCGAATTGTATTTTGGCTGCAAAAGAGAAAGGTATATATGGAATCATCAACAAGACATCACTAACAACGTAACCAACAAGGATATGCTAGAATTGTTTATTTCTGTTAGAAAAGAAAAGAATGCATATATGACATGAGAATGATGGAGTGCTGTCATCATCGAGGATAGCTAGCCTACTCAACATGCATTGGAAAGGATAATTTTCAGCAAGCTGATATCACCGAGGACATTAGCAACATGCTTGCATGTCCGTAAATTTAATTCTGTCAAAAAGAGTATGACTCCCTCATGAATAAAATGTAATGATCTTCGGTTTCTTGATAACAGATAGATTGACTTGGAGACTCTGAACTGTCTACGAGTTGTTACACAGTTATCAATCAAATTAGATCTAAACTATGAAATTCCAGAGATTTTGATAAAGAAAACATTAATACTATTACATAGTTCATGTCGTTATAAATCCATTGCAATTTGAACGAACTAATTCGGAGCTAAAACAAATAAGTTATGAATTAAACGAGATTTTCTTTAATAAAATAATATATTAAATATAACCTCGAATCTTAAAGGTGAAAAACTGAACCAACAGTAGCACTAACATGTAGATTATGAAATTACAAATCTTACGCAATTTGATTGGGTCAAATTGGAGTTAAAACGTAGAAACAGTGGAGATCGATTGCTAATTATGGGTCACGTATTTCTATCGTATTCATACATTTGTTTTTCTAAAAGAAATCGGCCATAAAGCATATGTGACATGGTGATGATGTCATCAAGCTAATTGGAACAGGGCCCAAGAGCACCCACGGTGCACGGGCAGTGGCGCCATGTATAGCGGCGAGCACCTCGCCGGGCAACTGGAGAAAAGGCCTAGGGCCTCGGTTCGACACGGGAAGGACACAAGGAGACAGAGGAGGATGCTGCGAGCTCACCTAGGGTCTTTGCGCAGGCTGAGAAAGCTCGACGGCTTCGTGAAGCTCGGTGAAGCGGACGCCGCAAGGAGAAGTCTGACGACTGGCTCCAAACAGCGGCACGGCAGCGGACGACGCACACGGCCATGGCGCTCCGGTCCTTTCTCGGCAAGATCCAACCAAAGCGGCGGCGTGAGCTAGCTAGGGCAGATGCGATGGGATGCTACATAATGCAAAATAATGACGATGCTGGCCGGAGACTTGGCTATTTATGGGCTGATGAAGGGGTCTCGGCCAAGGATTTCAGATCCACAAGATCAAAGAGAGAAAGGTTGGCATGTATTTATATGCGCTAGGTTAAAGCCAAGTCGGAATAGGATTAGATTTTATTATTTTCGGAATTAATGAATTTCATGACTAGAAATAATTCTAGAAAATCTAGAATTACTATTTAAGCCACATAAATACTCTGAAAGATTCTAAAAATTCAGAGAAAATTTCCAGAGATATTTTGGAATTGGAGGAACCCAAAGAAAGTATTTGGAGCTCACTGTAAGATAATTTTGGAGCTTCTAAAAATTAGGTTATGCTTGTAGAAAAATAGGAAGAAGTTCCGACAAAAACTGAAAAAAATTCACGAGAAGTTTGTAGAGATTGATTAACGGACAGTGAATTGAAAGGAGTGATACGGAGTAGAAGAAGATGATCTAGGAATTCTCCGTATGAAAAGATTAAGATCGAGAAAGTAGAGATTTAGTTACAGAAAAAGGCAGAGACAAGCCAGAAAAAGATAAACGACTTACTAAATGCGTTTTGAAAATTTTACTCGCTCATAACACCAAGTTAAGCAACAAGCAAATATCACATCATGAAAAGCCTATCAAATTAATATGGAAAAGTTTTAAACCACAGTTTTCTACATTTAAATTAGCAGCAACTTAATTTATCGGATAAGTTTTATTCAAATATTAAAATCATTTATTTTATTTAGTGTTTTTCATGCACAACTCAAAATAGGAAATTTTGGGTGTGACAATTCTACCCCACTTAACAGGAATCTCGTCCCGAGATTTGGAGAGACTAGGGAGAAAGATAAAGTTGATCTGCAAATCTTCACGCTTCTCTGATCAACTCTTATCCAATAATGATGCCACAAGCTTAAAACCAACTTTGTAAAGGTGTCCTTTAGACCCTTACGATTCTTGTAGATGGTTCTAACAGATTACCACTCTGAGAAAGGATACCTGCGCTCGATAGTGACTTTGCAATCATATAGATAGCTGGTGCTTCCGATGATGAAATAGAACGTATAAATCCTCCATCTTGTATCATCTTTTAGTTTGGCAACTCCCATTAAGAAAAGATCAACTAGAGAACACCAAAGGATAGCTTGCATTTGTTTCCGAGTGATAACTACCATCATGTCCTTCTACCATCTCAAAGAGACTCATGGGCATATGCAAGAACAAGTGCACTTTCTCGCGAGCAGAAAAATAGCAGTATAGAAATACAGTTATAACTCGAGTTCTACGAATCCAATGATGTTGTAGCTTATACCGTTGGAAAGCTTATCAAATTTACTACAACTTACTTATAGAACACTTCTCCAGATTCTGCAGTTAAGGTAGCCAAAAACTATGCACCACAGAAACTATTTTAGATTGTTGACAGCACAGATACGTCGTCTTATGATTTTCATAACTCCCAAACCATAATATCTATCAAGGTGGTTCTTATGGTCAGAGAAAGATATTGAAGTCTACTATTATCCAGAATTTATCTATGATTTTTAGGCATCCAAAAATAGAGATATAAGCTACGGAAGACAGTCTGTTCTAAAAAGACAGGATAAGGTAGGAATGAGATTCAGAGAGACTAGAGAGATAGATAACACTAATCTTCAAGTCTTCATTCTTTCCTGATAGACTCTTATAATCCCAATAAATGTCACACTTATAGCCTTAAGAGCTTTCTACATTCAACTCTCTTGAGCTCTTCTTCATAGCAACTCCACTAGAGAATACCTATCATGTAGAAAACTCCCTTCACTTAAAACTTACTAAACATACTTGATATGGGGGTGATATCATCTAAGTTTTCATGAAACTAACTATAAACTTCCAACATCTCCTTCCTATGTCATCCATGCTAACTTGTATAGAGTATGTTGAATTGAATGTTGAACTCCCAACTGATGATAGCTTGAAGTGAAGACTAGTCCTGACGAATACCCGAGCTTCTTGTAGACGATCCAACAAAGCACTGATCCCAAGCAAACAACACTAGCACATGAGTAGACTTCCAATCACAGAGATAACCACTTCTTCCAAGTGAAGCACTAGGACATATGAAACCTTCATCTTGCAACACTCACAACTTTGCTACCCCCTTAAGAAAAAGAAACTAGGGGACACCAAAGTAACTTGCATCTCCTTTTATACTAGATAACCATAATCATCTCTAATGTAAGATTCCAAGGCAAATCAATGAGATTCAAAGATATCCAATGATATATTCACTTATACAAGATAAGGAAGTAATGCAGAAAATTTTTAGGCGAATTCCAATTTTAGCAGTGCAGTAAATCTGGCATAACTCGAGCTTCAAAGATCCAAATGAAGTGATCTTTACATGGGTAGAAATCTTATGAAATTATCTACAACTTTTATTAATAACACTTTTCCAGGTTCTATCACTAAATTAATCAAAAATAGAGCTTAGCCAAAACTGTTCCAGAATTCCAGACTGTGTAGTAACCTCAACTTAGAACAGGTATATCTCTTAGCTCAAAATAGATAAAAAGGTAAGTCTAGTGGGTTTGGAAAGATACAGAAGTCTAGTTATTTCCAGTAAAATTTCATAAATTTCTCATGTCCATATCTTGAGATATAATAGAAACATTGCAGACTGCTATAGAAATCAGCATGCAGAGTATTACGTAAAACCTACCCCACTTAACATGGATCGAGCTACTTCTCAAGACTTATTGTAACACCTCAGGTGTTTAGCTCCATAATTGCATTGCATTTGCATGAGCATAAGCATGCATCATTTCATGTTATTTTATGTGGTTGCAACTAATGTTGTTGTTTTTAGAATTTTGTTTGGCTCACATCATGTGACGCTAGGTAGTTGGTGTAACAAAAGGGGAGAGTAGCTAATTATATCTCACAAAACCTTAGTTATACTTAGGGTCACTAATGGAGCAAGGTTTATGTTGACCAAAATCACCAAAATGCCCTCCAAGGTGTAGTTGACCACCATTTAGCCCTAGGATGCTCTAGTTTGACCAATTAAAAAGTCAGCTTAGAGACCTTGCATGGAGGAGCACCCTTAAGCAAAGTTGTAGGGAATTTTATGGGGAACAAAAATCTCAATATGACCATCTCATGAAACTGGCCAGAACATGCTCAAAAATGGCCCACAAGTCAGCTAGAGGGGCTATCTCAACACTTAGAAATTTTTCTAAGTCTCCAAGTGTCCCTCCAGTTTTACTGTGACCTACTTTGGAAGCTTGTAGTTTGCAAACCAGACCAAACCAGCTCCAACTCATGTTGACACTTTTGTAGTACTCACTTAGCTCTACAACATTGTCAACATCACCATCACCTAGTTCTAAATGGTTTAGGAGATATGGTGTCTAGAAAAACGGGTTTCAGTCGGCTTAATGACTGAAACTACGTTTCAGTTTTGAAGTGCACCACTTTGGAGCTCTGTGGTTTCAAATCCAGGCCGAACCAGTCCCAGTCCCAATTGGCAATTTTGTAGCTCTCATGTAGCTCTATATAATTGCTGTAATCACCTTCGACTAAATCAAGCTGGTTTAGGAGATTTTCTTCGACGCATTCGTGCTGTCAGTCGAACGATGACGGCCTCCATTCAGTCAACCGCGTCGCCCTTCAGTCGGACAGCCGACCCACGTCGTGGCGCTCGGGCAGAGCCCGGTGGCCGCGTGGCGTGCGCGTCCTGCCATCGCCTCCACGTCGCAAGCTCACGCGCGGGAGTGAAGTGGGAGTCGACACCTCAATCCCCATCACTCACGCCGCTCCCTCCTCCATTCCATCACCCTCTGGTCCGACGAGCAGCACCACCCCGACCTCGCCGCGGCCGGGCGAGCTTACCACCGCACCGCAACCCACCAAATCCCGTTCACTACTCCGCCAACATCCCCTCCACCTCCTTCACCTGTTGCTTGACCGGAATGTGCAGAGGTGAGGGCGAATTTCGGTTTCCGCCACCGCGAGTCCTCGCCGGCGTGCTGTCCGCGCAGCGGCTCACCATGGCCAGCTCCCTACGGTCTCCCTCCAGTCTCCCCGCTACGTGTTCTGGGTTCCGGGGTGGGTAGAGCAGCCTAGGTGATGACGCTACCGGATGGGATGGCCGGTACACGTCGGAACACCATCGTGCGCTGCCGCGCCATGGCCGCCGGTGTGGTGCTCACGCGGCCAGCGGCACTCGATCCACCTCTGTCCTCTTCCTTGGCATGGAGAGGTCCGCCATGTCCTCAGGAAGCCGTAGCACACCTCACTTAGGTCCCTGGCCCCCGGAGCTCACCGGACCGCCACCGGGTGCCACCTCCGAGCCGCGGTCACCATGGCCGTCATAGCTAGGGTGGGATAGGGTCAGCCAATCTAGGTTTGGTCGATGCGGGAAGTCACGGGGAAGCCGTTGGTGCTCTTCCCGTCGCTGGAGGCGCCGTCGTCGGCGAGCTTGAGCTCGCCGGAGTCGCGGCCGTCTCCCCCCTCCGCTCTTCTCTCTCTGGCCTACGGGCCCGCGCTGTCAGCGCCACGCGCGCGTGGGCGGGAGTCCGGGACGGGCCGCGCGCGTCGTGGGCCGCGTCTGTTCCCGGGCCGGCCCAGCAACAGTAGCGAGTTAGGGTTCAGTTTTGTTTTCTTTTTCATATTTGTCACAGAGTTTTGTTGTTGTTTGGAAAATGTAGATCTAGGGTTTTACTTGCCCAAAAATTATGAGATAAATTTTGTTAGGATCTACATGATGTGTAGTATTTTAGAAAAATATAAAGCTGATATGTAATGTTTAGTCTCTGGGAGAATTAAATAGATCTTTCAAATGTGTTTTGAAATGAAGGCAAATTTGTTAAAGGTATAACTTGAGCTGTAGTATTCCAAAAATTATGAAATTTGGTGGATAGACTAATTATACTTGCTCTAGCTTTGGTAAAAATTTGGGCAGTAGTGCTTAAGTACTTTTCAAGTTATAATGCTATCTTGTTATTTTAGGAAATACTTAAATGAATTTTAGTAATTCTTCTACATGTGCAATGTTCTTATAACTTTTTGGAGAATGTCTTGGTACCCTAAAGTGTCCAAGAAAATTATGAAATCTGTTGTTTGATACTTTTTAATATGATTTGTTAATTATACAAAAATCAACCTTTTGGGCTTGTAAATTTTGTTTAGGGAGTTTCTGTAAATAATTTTAGTTTAAATTTTTACAGTGGTCTCTTTTTGGTTCATAGAGTCTTCTGTAATTTTTGTAGAATTTTAGGAATAGTTTACATATATGTTTAAAATTCAACTTAATTACTTAAGTAAATTAAGAAATGGGTATAAATAAATATTTTAGGTAGGCAAACCTTACTTTCTGGTGTTTTTGTGATCTATGTGAACTTGTGGTAACATTAGTTTGGCCTTAAGGGATGTTTGCCACATAAATAAATATTTAATCTTTGCAATTCTAGGTTTTCTGGACAGCTGGTAGTATTTCTAGATTTGACCCTTAATAAAAGTATTTGCTAGAAAACTTGTGAATACCAAAGTGATAGTAAACTGGTTAAACTAGCTTGTGTCAAAATTTGATGGTATTTGGCCTAGTAGTCTAAGAGTTATAGCTGTTTAAAGTGGCTATCCAGAAATGGCTGCTCTCTGTTTGGAGAGGACAGATTCTGGAACTTTGGAATTTCGACTAGGTAAACTTTGGAATTAAGTGTTTAGGTCTGAAAATGTTTTGTAGTGCACTTCTTAAGCTTTCCAGATTGTCTTAGATCATATCTTTTGGAGTTAGGAATCTTCAGTTATGTTAGCATCTTTGAGCTGCTGTCCAGAAGGTCTTACTGGGTATTTTGGTGTTGGATGTGGTAACCTAAGTAATGCTACTCTTGTAATTGTTAGGTGCTAGGGCCTTAACCGAAGAAGAACAGCTATATCTTAGGTTGGGTAGATTAGGTAAGTACTTCTCTACCAGAGAAGAGTTTTGCACGTATTGATGAAGTGACTTGAATGGAGTACTTTCATTGCTGAAATGCATTTCATTCCGAGCATGTTGCACCCATTATGCATCCATAATATTTATTGTGCACTCATGCAATAGGTGTTCCGGAGGGGGTAACGCTCCTCGAATTCGAGCAAGTGATTCCGGAGGAAGTCCAGGAGCAGCCGGGAGAATCCGACGAAGCAGCCATCGAAGGGCACGCCATTGACGACCTACCCGAGTGTCCTGACCACCGGCCCTCGACCTTTCTAAAAGGCAAGCCCCGGTGCATGCTGACCCAATCATTTGAAATATAATTCTTGAGTACTTTTACTTGTTTACTGCATTAAGTTGTAGGAGTTGTATGGAAACACTTGTTGCATTACACCTGTCCTTGTCCAGATATCATACTTACACCCTAAATTAGGTTTAGGCCGTGTTAATGCTTAGCCCTGCTTAGTTCGGTAGAAGTCGGGTGATTTCTGGTCATCCGCGAGATCTAGGAATGGGTCACGAGTGGCTGTGATCGCTATCGTGAATGGAACCACGCCTAAAAATGAATTTGAGACCGGGCGAGAGTTCGATAGTGCAGCCGCAAGACACTTCACGTCTTGGGTGTGGAGCTATGCCCGTCTGAGTCGTTTAAGGACCGATTCGCTGTACGTCCTTGAGTCATGTTGAATGCAGTCTAACACTTAGTTGGCCGGATAAGTCGTTTCGACCGCGAATCCGAGTAATACAGTTCAGGCCGGGAATCGAATGGTAGGTTGCTTCTTGGAGGAGAGAAAGGATGTGCTTGGGGACATTGGCGTGAGACCAAGGGAGGGTTAGAGTCCCTATCACCTGGCAGAGTGTCGCCCTTGGGAATGCGATATCAGTCGGACCCGCGGCTCCTGAACTGTACCAAAGGTGACCTGAGCAGCCCTCGCCAGACGTGACTCGGTGAGTGTTAGAAATACCCCTCCAGCTGGATAGGAATTCGATTCGAATCGCCGTCGCTCCCGGTTAGTGAGCACTTGACTTGAGCAGCGGCAACGTAGATCTCATTAAATGAACAGGTGGTTAAGGGAATGATACAATGTTGCCGCAATTTATACCTGCTATGGATATAATAATATTATTGTTTGATTATTACTCAAGTGAATGTTTAGTACAGGTGCTAAGATAGATGACAGGTTAATGCTAAAAATAAATGCTAGTACAGGTTAAAAGAATTTAAATTACTTATGCTTTTCCGCAAAAGGTAATGTCAGCCAGCTCCACTTATGAAAGCCTTGCATGATCCTTGGTGTCTCTTATTTTCCGTTTCGACGGGTAAGTCTAGCTGAGTACATTCCCGTACTCAGGGTTTATTCCCGCCTGTTGCAGATGACATGCTTTATCAGGGCTTCTACAAGACCTGCCTCCACCCTGCGGGTGACGAGGACTAGATCACTCGGGCGTGATCGTCTGTTATGTACTTTCCTGAATGCTTTTGTGGGATGATGATCATTAAGACTGGCAGTAGTATGTGAACTAATGCGTGTGTTATGCTTCCGCTACTTTAGAAACTTGGTTTGTAATAATTACGACTCCGTGTGTGTAAACTTATTTCGGAACTACTTGTGAAATGTAACGTATGATGTTGTATGTTGAATGATGCGATCTTGGTTGTAAGCAAGTTGGTTTGAAATCCTTCGTGGTTTCGATTGACTACCGGGATTATATGGGCTCAAGTTCGAAAATTTGAGCGCTTCGGTGCTTGTTTTTTTGTACTTGTGCTCTTATAATTTGGTCAGTTCTGTTACACTTATACCTTCCGAGCCACATTTGAAACACGAGAACAAGGCAACACACAAACAACACATCAAGCAAAACAAGCACACATCACATCATCGATACTACACGTACTTCTTCAACAATGGTGGTCATCCTAAGGGAAAAGTATGGATGATGAAAGGCCATCAAATCTTTGAACAAGGTAAGATCAGAAAACTTTTAGTAAAAACCACATAAAACAAAATCCAAGGAAGTAAGAAATAATAGCTCAAAGGAAGCTATCAAGGAAGGGATACAACAGGACAAGGAAGAAAAAATAGTCAAACTCAATGAGTCAAAGGATGACAAAATAGTTTTATAGTAAAAATAAGTTTAAGAATACGTCCAGTGCCACTAGGCATACGTCCTATAGTCAACACCGCTCTGATACCACTCTGTCACACCCGGTTTTCTACTGAACAAAACCAGACTAATCATATGTGTGCCCAGGAAGTCCACACATATGTCAGAATAAAAAAGTATCAGAAACAATGTTATTATATAACGTATACATAGCTATTTTAACACTTACATCAGAGTATCGCGGAACGGTGACTAAACTTCAGGCTCTATTCTTCTCAGGGACGGCTGACTGGTGGTTCCGTATGCCAAACACTTCTGAAAGACTTCTGGAAACTCCACTACATCTGAATCCTTCTTCTGAATAGCACCTTACTACACACTGGAGTGTGGGGGAAATAGCAAGAGTGAGTCCATGTCGAACTCAACAAGTATAACACAGGGTTCATGAGGCTCAAAAAGGCTAGACACTGTTTGACTGCGTTTAGCTTTTAATCATCATATAATTAGCAATTGAGTAGCATCAAGATGAACCAATTCCCATTAATGAACCAATGATCCATTGTAATAAGGATAATGAATAGCATTAACATGAGCATAATAATAACAACAGTAATTAAGCATGATATAACAATGGTGATCAGCTATCTGTAGATGTTCCAAGGCTGCCCGTATCCGTGGGCACGGCTAGTATACCAGTTTTTAACTCTGCGCAGAGGTGTACACTTTCACTGTGAGTCACGACTTCCAAATGCGTGGGTTTGCAAGGCCCAAAACATCGGAAACCATATAAAGCCATTCAAAAGTTCGTCTAACAAGTTTGGGCCATTAGATTCACTCGGCGGGCAGATGTAGGAACCCCTTTTCAAATGGCACAATTCCTTCGCGGCTATACTCATAGACTAGAGGCTGTCCTACACCCAACGTGTCAAGCCTTTCTTATGCCAATTAAGGTAACCACTAACAAGCTAGAAAATTTCTCTTAAACAACTAAAGCCAGAGCCATATAGCCCTCACAGCTATAGTGTATGTCCCGGATGATCACGTACAAATAAGTCCTTATGGAGAGAAACTAGAGCAACAATATAACCCCTTGCTCTAGCCCCCTTTCAACAGTAGTAAAATCATCTTAATGGTTGGTTGCTTAATCCATTAATCAAATTACAAGATCATTGTTCATAATTAAGCACTAGCAATAGCTACCCAAATGCACAACCCATAGGTTGAAAAGGAATCAAGGTATCAATCACTAAGTTATAATCTCTAAGGTTGTCAAGGAAGACACATGCATATGTATGATAATTTTAGTGAATAGAATAACAAGGATGGTCCCATGTTATACTTGCCTTAAAGTGAGATCCTTCTTCTAATCCAAAGCTTCAGCTGAAATTCTTCTTGATCAACACGTAAAACACACCGACTAGACATGATCATAGAACACCACACAAGCATCCATGTAATCATACACAAAGCAAGCAGTAGGACTAAATTTAGAACAATACACCAAACAATTAAAGAGATTTGAAATCTAACCTATGTGTTGATACGAACACATAAACACGAAAAACACGCTAATCGGAGCTACGGTGAAAGAGAAATAATTACCAAAAGATTTACTTTATAAGAGTGAAGGCTATATGCTTAGTTTATTTTGTTTACAAAACCATGTAAAATATATTAATTTAGTCAATTTATATTGTAATTGAAAAGTCGATTAAAGCTACTAGTCATATTTTATTTACAAACATGTCTCATAATATTTCTTATTTAAACATTGACTTTACAAAAAGGAAGGAAAAACATGTGATGACATTTATATATATTCGAATTGTATTTTGGCTGCAAAAGAGAAAGGTATATATGGAATCATCAACAAGACATCACTAACAACGTAACCAACAAGGATATGCTAGAATTGTTTATTTCTGTTAGAAAAGAAAATAATGCATATATGACATGAGAATGTTGGAGTGCTGTCATCAACGAGGATAGCTAGCCTACTCAACATGCATTGGAAAGGATAATTTTCAGCAAGCTGATATCGCCGAGGACATTATTAACATGCTTGCATGTCCGTAAATTTAATTCTATCAAAAAGAGTACGACTCCCTCATGAATAAAATGTAATGATCATCGGTTTCTTGATAACAGATAGATTAACTTGGAGACTCTGAACTGTCTACGGGTTGTTGCACAGTTATCAATCAAATTAGATCTAAACTATGAAATTCCAGAGATTTTGATAAAGAAAACATTAATACTATTACGTAGTTCATGTCGTTATAAATCCATTGCAATTTGAACGAACTAATTCGGAGTTAAAACAAATAAGTTATGAATTAAACGAAATTTTCTTTAATAAAATAATAGATTAAATATAACCTCGAATCTTAAAGGTGAAAAACTGAACCAACAGTAGCACTAACATGTAGATTATGAAATTACAAATCTTACGCAATTTGATTGGGTCAAATTAGAGTTAAAACATAGAAACAGTGGAGATCGATTGCTAATTATGGGTCACGTATATCTATCGTATTCATACATTTGTTTTTCTAAAAGAAATCGGCCATAAAGCATATGTGACATGGTGATGATGTCATCGGGCTAATTGGAACAGGGGCCAAGAGCACACACGGTGCACGGCCAGTGGCGCCATGTATAGCGGCGAGCACCTCGCCGGGCAACTGGAGAAAAGGCCTAGGGCCTCGGTTCGACACGGTAAGGACACAAGGAGATAGAGGAGGATGCTGCGAGCTCACCTAGGGTCTTTGCGCAGGCTGAGAAAGCTCGACGGCTTCGTAAAGCTCGGTGAAGCGGACGCCGCAAGGAGAAGTCTGACGACTGGCTCCAAACAGCGGCACGACAGCGGACGACGCACACGGCCATGGCGCTCCGGTCCTTTCTCGGAAAGATCCAACCAAAGTGGCGGCGTGAGCTAGCTAGGGCAGATGCGATGGGATGCTACATAATGCAAAATAATGACGATGCTGGCCGAAGACTTGCCTATTTATGGGATGATGAAGGGGTCTCGGCCAAGGATTTCAGATCCACAAGATCAAAGAGAGAAAGATTGGCATGTATTTATATGCGCTAGGTTAAAGCCAAGTTGGAATAGGATTAGATTTTATTATTTTCGGAATTAATGAATTTCATGACTAGAAACAATTCTAGAAAATCTAGAATTACTATTTGAGCCTCATAAATACTCTGAAAGATTCTAAAAATTCAGGGAAAATTTACAGAGATATTTCGGAACTGGAGGAACCCAAAGAAAGTATTTGGAGCTCACTGTAAGATAATTTTGGAGCTTCTAAAAATTAGGTTATGCTTGTAGAAAAATAGGAAGAAGTTCCGACAAAAGCAGAAAAAAAATTCACGAGAAGTTTGTAGAGATCGATTAACGGACGATGAATTGAAAGGAGTGATACGGAGTAGAAGAAGATGATCTAGGAATTCTCCGTATGAAAAGATTAGGATCGAGAAAGTAGAGATTTAGTTACAGAAAAAGGCAGAGACAAGCCAAAAAAAGATAAACGACTTACTAAACGCGTTTTGAAAATTTTACTCGCTCATAACACCAAGTTAAGCAACAAGCAAACAACACATCATGAAAAGCCTATCAAATTAATATGGAAAAGTTTTAAACTACAGTTTTCTACATTTAAATTAGCAGCAACTTAATTTATCGGATAAGTTTTATTTAAATATTAAAATCATTTATTTTATTTAGTGTTTTTCATGCACAACTCAAAATAGGAAATTTTGGGTGTGACAAATTCACAATGGATCAAAGCTGTATTCCACTCCAAGAGCCATCCTAGTGTCTGGAGAACACCAAAAAACCTTTCTCCCTTCACCAAGTTGATCAAAAATCAACTTCAACACCTTCTCCTTTGCAAATGTGTCAACACCAATAAGTGTACACCACCTTGTGCACGTGTGTTAGTATTTCACAATTATTTTCTTCTAAGGGGTTAGGCACTCAACTTGCCTCACCACTCGATCCTAGCACGTATGCAAAGTTAGATCGCTCAAGTGGCACTAGATGACCAATATACAAATAAGTTTGCCCCTCTTAATAGTACGACCATTTATCCTAAACCCGGTCATCAACTTCTCTACACACCTATGACCGGTGAAATGGAAATGCCCTAGGTTATACCTTTGCCTTGCGCATTCCACTCCATCTCCTCCGACATTGATTCAACACATGCACCAACCATATCACAGATGATATGATCCACTTCATATCATCATGTGACCTTGGTCCATCGTTCTTGACCTCACTTGCTCTTCACCGTTGCATCAGTCCATCAGTGCCAAGTCTTGCTCAAGCTTCACCGCCTCATGGTCCATCGCTCCAAAGCCTCCGACTTGCCCTTCACACTTGCAACCAGTCCGTCGAGCCAAGCCTCATCTTGATCTTTGCCACCTTGGTCACATGACTCCATGTCATGTCTCATATGCAATGAGCTCCTTCATGACACCATTACCTATGGACTAATCTCTATGTATCTCATATTAAACACAATTAGTCCACCTAAGGTTGTCACTCAATTACCATAACCAAACAAGGACCTTTCAATCCCAAAATATGATTTTTGGGGTATGACATCGCATCTTCGTGCCTGTCTGCGCGATCAAGGGTAAGTATTCAAATGGTATTTCAGTTCAGGGTTTGACCTTTATTGACCGTTTGCATTCCTAGGGCTGCCTCCCATGCCGCGTCTAGAGGGGCCGCCGGCACCGCCCGTGCCATGACCCTGCCCACAGGGGGGTCAAGCTCGTAGTCCTCATTGTCGTCTTCTTGGGATGATCGGCGCAAGTTCTGCGAGCTCATCCACGGGGCGGATGAAGCCTGCTAGCGCTACTCCGATGCCACCCGTGAGGTGAGCCGGCTGGAGCGCTGTCTTGATGTTGTTCGGGTGGCCCTGGAGACCTCGGAGAGGGAGACCGCTACCTAGGCCCGCATTGTGGGTACGGATGCTTCATTGTCTTGTTGTCCTATTTGTCATTCATTGCCTCTGATCTTCTTGCCATCTTGTTGCCAGCATTAGAGGAGCAGCTGGCGACATCCTTTCATGAGACGGAGGAGGCCTACCTTCGAGAAGTTCTCTTGATGGAGGACCATGAGCGCACGGTGGTGGCCGAAGTCCGATAGGGAGCCGGTGTCACCCTCGCCGCCCTACAGCTCTACACCGGCCAGGACTTCCGTCAGGTGGTGCTCGGGTTCTCGGGCCATGTCGAGCTAGCAGAGTGGGTGAAGCTAGTCGGCGACTTTGCCGTTGCTGTAGCTGCCGTTGTGACCGCCATAGATGTGGGGGACATCCTCTACAGCGGTGACTTAGTGAAAGGTCCTAATGGCTAGAGGTGGGTCAATACCCTATTAAAAAAATTCTACAACAACACTAAGACAAGTGATTAGTAAATAAGCTGACGAAGCGAGTTTTGCACTAACACTACACTTGTGTTGCAAGCTACCTACCCAATTCTAATTTCTATGATATCTAGTATATTACACAAGGGCTATGTCACTAAATTACACCTAGGTGAACAAATCTAGCTAGTGAACTACAACTATAGAGCTACACAAGCGACAAACACTACACAAGGTAAATACAAAGTAATGTGGGAGAAAGGTAGAAGTGATATGCCACCGTGGCAGGTGATCAATCAATGAATACCAATGAATACCAAGGAGACAATCAAGACACAATGATTTTTCCTCCGAGGTTCACTTGCTTGCCGGTAAGCTAGTCCATATTGTGGTGATTCACTCACTTAGAGGTTCACACGCTAATAGGCATCACACGCCTAACCCGCAACCGGGTGTCGCACAACCAACACAAGATGAGGATCCACAATTGTTGGTATTTATTAAGTGCAAATAGAATATGAAAGATTTCACAAGCGCACATAATATACCATTGTAGTATTTTATCAGGAGTATTCTAGGTATCGTTATTTATATTTTACCATAGGAAAACAATGGAGTAAAGACTTAATGGATAGCAATGGAAAGACTACTAACCAACATACTAGCACAACTAGAGCAAGGGGTAAAAGTAATGATAGGAGTTATGCAATAAGACACACTGGGGATAGGTCATCAAGGATAAGCTAGTTAACTTGGGAGGTCAACAGGTGAGATAGATTCCTATGATACTCTTATCACATGGTTAAAGTAAACCCAACTGTGTTAAGAATTATCTTACGCTTGTGCACTTCAGGACGCCACTAGATAGGAAAGAGTACCACAAGGGATACCTCTACTGACGTGACTATGGTCCTACAATTTAAGAACCTGCTCGATTCGATATGGATGGGGCTGTCACCTCCCATGACTACCATACAACCAGGGAACAGGGTATATTCACAAGCAGAGCATCGTGTAAGCACCACGCTTATAGAAGCATAGCTACCTAGCCTAATCGACAAACTAGAAGGCTAAGCGCTCTATGAACTAGCACACAAAAGCATTGATAAACTCAACTAGCAAGATATATTCAAAGTAAGCATAGCCATTTAAATAAGAGAATAAGTATAAGTCTTACAAAATGTTGAAGTGAAGATACAAGGCTTTACCAAGCCTCCAAGACTAGATCCGGAACCTTGAGCAAGAGCCCAACTCAACCCTCTCTCTCTAGCTACTACATTGGAGAGTCTAGACCTAATCCTCCTAGTGTATGAAGGAGAGGTTATCCTTTCAAGGGACACCTTTCAATCAATTGAATGAATTGATCAATGAATAATGAATGAAACCCTAGGGTTTAGAGCTGTTTATATAGCCCCCTAAGAGGAACCTCGGTTGTTGGATCAAACCGACATAGATGAATGATTATTATTGATCCTCAAAGACGGTGGAACACGATCCACGAGCCGGAGCCTGATTAGCTGCCAGGCCAGGGCGGCCGCCCTAAGGTCGAGGACGGGCACCCTACTTCCAAGGCGGTTCACCCTCCCGTTTGTTCTAGAGCCTTCTCGAGTCTTCTAGGTTCCAAAAAAGTGTGCTTAGCCCCTTTATCTCTATGTAAACCTGACATGTGGGCCTTCCTTGGCTCTTTTCAGCTAACACCCTGCATAAACAGACATTCACCAAAACTCATGGAATTCTATTAGTGTACCCCCTATATCTATGTGGTATTTATGTTTAGGTCCTTTTTCATGTTTCGTTGATAGTTAAAAATGAGAGTTATCTACCATCAACAACAATCAACGCGCAATCCACAATAGTTGCCTTTGGCGCTCTGTCAGGGAAGACACAAGAACCCCTCACAATCATAATGATTAGAGCCAGAGACAATCACCTTTCTCCACTTGACGATCCACCAATCATCAGGCCGTCTAGGTGTCGGCAAACACCAAGAGTAACAAGAACTCCACTAGCCCAAATTGCCCAACTAGTGCCACAAAATGCTAGACCAGTAAGCAATGCATTAGAGGCTCTCCAATCTCACTCAAGATGATCAAATCAAGTGTGCAAGTGGTGTGCTCAGCTCCCAAAGGGTGTATGCAGCTGTTAGAAGTGCCAAGAGAGTGGCCAAGGCTAGCCACTAGCTTTATTTATAAGCCCACAAGCAAATAGAGTTATTACCCCTTTGGAGCAACTTTCTGCGAGAGCACTGGACATGGCGGTGCGGTCACCGAACATGGGTGGCAGTGCCTCCAATGGTCGACCAATGGTTAGTTGGTCACCAGACAGGCGGCTGTGGCACCGGATAGGGGATGGCAACACCTAGGGCCGCGCCCCCGTTTTTCCTCCTCTATAGAAAAATGGGTGGTGCATCACCATGGGGTGGCGGTGACTGCACCGGCGCCCGTCCAGGTTTCCCTACTCTCTGTTGAAAAGGGGTGGTGCCACCGGACAGGGTGGCGGTGCCCTCAGTGGTGCACCATCACACCAGAGGCGATGCACATAGCCACGTGCGGTGCCAGCCTCCACAAGCTTGCTCTCGGTTGAGTCCAGGTGAGCACCACCCTAGGGGTGGCAGTGCCACTGGACAAGGGATGGCAGTGTCTCCCAGAGCAACACCAAACAACCCTCTCTTGGCCTCCTCAGCCGGTCATGCCACAGGGGTGGCGGTGCACCAAACAGGGCATGGTGGTGCCCCCGTGACAGCAGCCCAAGCCTAGCAACGCCTCCTTTTCTTCACCTTTTTTACCACCTTTGCAAATGTGCTAACACTCCAAGTGTCTCACCAGCCCATGCAAGTGTGTTAGAATTTTGATAATCATTTTTCAAAGGTTAATCACTTTCTCATCGATTGTGCACTAGGCCTAAAATGCAATGCAAGTTTTTCAACACTAGTGGTACTAGATGATCGAGTTGTCCGATAAGAGCTCCCCTCTTAATAGTACGACCATCTATCCTAAATGTGATCACACTCTCTATAGTGTCTCGATCACCAAAAACAAATGGCCCTATGGATATCACCTTTTCCTTGTGCCCATTTTGTTTTTCTCTTTCTTCTTTTCTAAAGTCCGGAGCTTGATCATCGTCACATGTCCACACCACCACCAAGGACTTCATTTCATGTGGCCATCTCCATCCATGAGTGTTGCCTAGCTCCTTCACTTGGATTGGACCATCCTATCTAGTCACACACTTAGATACAAGGATTAGTCCAAATAGGTTTCATCAATTAGCCAAACCAAACTAGGGCTTTCAATCTCCCCCGTTTGGTAATTGATGACAACCTCCACAAAGATATGAAATAAATTCAAATTTGAATTCATGTTGCTTGCCCAAGCATTTTTACCATGTGTAAAGGATTTGGACAAGTTTCGTGAACTCCCATTGGTAGCATTAGCTCCCCCTATATATGTGCTACGAGTTTGGATTGAAAGCTTGCACATATGCATAGATTTGAGTTGTGGGAGAGTAATGTCTACCAAATGATGCTAAGGTATAAGAGATGGACCTTTGAAGTGTGATACCAATCGGAGTGCACCAATAATACCATCCTTAGCACCATTGTTAGTTAGATACCACTTGGAATTGCTTGCAAAACATAAACACTAGATACCTCATGAGATCAATATTATATGCAAGGTTCTAGTACCACTTGTGAAAGCAAAACAAGGCATATCTAACTAACAACTATGTATGCTAGTTTTTCATTTCATCATTCAAGCCTACAACTAGCATACACCACACACGCACGGATATTGAATTGTAAAACTTGTGCCATGCAAGGAAACATATGAAATGCGCATTCAAATGCATCAACCAAGTTTATGAGCTTTCTCCCCCTACTTGTGTGCTCAAAATTTTAATTGATCCCCTTCATTTGTTAAATCTCTCCCCCTATATCAAAGTTCTCCCCCCTTTTTATTCAACCTTATCTTTGTGAAATTTCTCCCCCTTTGTCATCAATGGCCACAAATGTTCAATTTTAGATAGGTTAAGATTATCAATGCAATCAATTGGGTGAGGATCATTTTCCCAAATTTGGTTCAATCTAGAATACTTGTCAAATATATTTAACTCAGTTTGATCCAAGGATAAGCTTCTTCACACCTCATTTCAAGGGTTATCTTGTACCATGTTGAGTTAAACACTTATAGCTCATTTTCTAGATCAAACACTAGGTTCACAATCCCACAAACATGTCATATGCTACCACTAGATCAAGTTAAGCATAGAAGCAATAGTGGTACCATATAAGCATCAAATTCATTTGATTTTCATGAATGAGCCTATTAAAAGTGAGGAATGACTAGATGCACTAAACATGTCCTTAGCAAAGGATGTATGCCATGCCAATCAACTTTTACCTTGGTTGCTTGAAGGAGAGGCATGTCATATAAGTGGGGGGGGGGTGCATCAACACATATTTGAGAAATCCAATATATTCAATTCATTCCTTAGCTTGCAAAACCTCTTCACATCAAGTGGCTTGGTGAATATGTCGGCAAGTTGATCTTCAGTGCCCACACAATCAATGCAAATGTCCCCTTTTTGTTGATGATCTCTTATCAAATGGTGGCCGACATCAACATGCTTTGTTCTTGCATGTTGAATCGGATTATTGGTGAGCTTGATAGCACTCTCATTGTCACATAGCAATGACACTTTCTTGAACTTGATTCCAAAGTCATTCAATGTGGCCTTCATCCAAAGTATTTGTGCACAACAACTACCGGTGGATATGTATTCGTCTTCGGCGATTGATAATACAACACTATTTTGCTTCTTTGATGACCATGAAACAAGTGATCTTCCCAACAATTGACATGTGCCTGAGGTGCTCTTCCTTTTAACCTTGCATCCCGCATAGTTGGAGTCCGAATATCCAACAAGTTTAAACTTTGCTCCTTTGGGATACCACAATCCAACATTTTGTGTATGCTTCAAGTACCTCAATATCCTCTTTGTAGCCTTCGAATGACTTTCTCTTGGTGAGGCTTTAAATCTTGCACACATGCACACACTAAACATCACATCCAGCCTTGATATGGTCACATAGAGTAGGCTTCCAATTATAGACCGATACAACTTTTGATCCACCATGTTGCCACTTGTATCACTATCCAAGTTTCCATTTATTCCCATTGGTGTACTAATGGATTTGCTCTCACTCATGCCAAATTTCTTGAGCATGTCTTTGATGTACTTGCCTTGACTCACAAACGTACCATTCTTCAATTGCTTAATTTGAAAACCATGTAAGTAACTCAACTCTCCAATCATGGACATCTCAAACTCATTAGCCATCATCTTTCCAAACTTTTCACAAAAGTCTTGATTGGTTGATCAAAATATGATGTCATCGACATAGATTTGCAACACAAACAAGTCCTTGCCAATCTTTTTGTTGAAAATAGTGGTGTCAACCTTGCCCATCATGAACCCTTTAGAGAGGAGAAAGTCCCTTGACCTCTCGTACCATGCTCTAGGTGCTTGCTTTAAGCCATACAATGCCTTCTTCAACTTATACACATGGTCAGGCTTCTTGTCATCTTCAAAACCAAGAGGTTGCTCAATGTTGGTAACTTTGTCACTTATTTTAAGTAGCCACCTAAAGTATGCTAGATCTCTTAGCATTAGTTTTACTAAGTTGTCATCCTTAGTGATGATATCAGAGATGCTTATAGATGATGTCTAGTACTACTACTAGAGAAATACTAAGTAGTTCTTTATTATTTTATGTGACTAGAAAGAATATATATGAATGAAAAGGATCTACAAGCGCACAAATAATATACCATTGTAGCACTTCACTCGAGAGTATTCCAGGTATTGTTATTTATATTTTTACCATAAGGTCTGGCGAGGACATGTATTGATAACTTATACTATTGATAGAGAAGTAAACTATAACCAATGTTTTACTCATAATAGGGGCAAGTCAAGAGATAAATGGATATGATAAGTAATGATCAATGATAATTAATCACTCAAAGTACTCCTTTCTATGGCATTAGCATGGTTAAGTAGAATACTAGAGGAATAATTTTTTAAGTCATTCTTAATTACAAGTCATAGCATACGATGATTAGTGCAATTACAACTAGAAGTCATGGCTAGATCAACTTCATATCTACACATAAGGGATATTACTAAGAAAGATTAAGAATAGAGCTTGTATTCCTTCGTAACTAGATCCTACTTGTATACCTATATTTGAGGAGTGGACTACAAAGGACTCAATGAGAGTGTCACATCCGTGATCTACTACATGACCTAGAATATAGGGTGTATCCGTAAGTAAACAATGTATAAGCACCATACTTACACAATGTCGACCACTCACCCCATGTACTTTGGAGCGAGTGCTATACGAACTTATGCATGAACATGATGATAATCTAGCTATACTAAGCATATAATCAAAGTAGACGATGAACATGATAACTAAGAACATGAACAATGTGAATAATATTGTCATAACAATTGTAGCAAACATATAAAAGTAGTGAGAGATACAAAAGAGAGGGGCAAGATCAGGAATCCAAGAGAAACATGCTTGCTTCCCTCTAGACCTAGCCTAACTAGCTATGCCTTAGAATATGGTGGAGCTTTGAGGATGATTAGGGTTTCTGTCTTCTCAAAATGACTTATGCCCTAGGGGGATGGTAGGGGTTGGTATATATAGGCTGGAGCATTAATCCTGAGCCCTCGGATCAAACCGACTTGAATAAACGGCGTAGATGCAATCCTTAAGGCAGTGGAGAATCGACATAGCAATGGGGGGCTGACAGGTGGACCCCAGGGGCTGGCCAGCCTAGGCCCCCTAGCGGCGCCTCGCCCTCCACTTCGGTGTGGTGTCCTCTCAAGTCTTCTAGAACCTTCTGGGATTGTTTTCGCTTTGGATAAGCGCGACTAATTCTGACATCTAGGTGCACCTTGACGGTTTTCTAGATAAACCCTATTAAAAATACAGATTCACCAAAACTCATGGAATTTGTTAGTTTAAACCCCTAGATCTTTATTGGTGATCATATTTATGCATGTTGACATTTCTTAGCATCGCTACTAAGAACAGAGATTTAAATCTATCCTTGGCAACGGCGCCAGAAATGCTTGTTGGTATTAATTAACTTATCACTTGTTTTAGTAGCCACCTATTAATTACCTACACCTCTAGCATTACTTGAACTAGGTTGTCATTCCTAGTGATGATGCCAGAAATGTTTGTTGGTACTACCTAACATTAGTACTAGAATAATACTAAGCAAATGTTTATCATTTTTATATGACTAGAAAGATATAGAATATGAATTAAAAGGATTCTGCAAGTGCACAGATAATTATACCATTGTAGCACTTCACCTGAGAGTATTCTAGGTATCATATTTATATTTTACCATATGATAGGTATAGCTTTGGACATGTATTGATAACTTATACATTGATAGAGAAATAAACCATAACCAATCACTCTACTCATAATAGGGGTAAGTCATGAGATAAGATATATATGATAAGCATTGATCAAGTTCATAATAATGATAAATAGATCTCTCAGAGCACTCCTATCTATAGCATTAGCATGGTCAGGTTAGAATATTAGAGGAATAACTCCTAAGTAATTCTTAATTACAAGTCAAAGCATACGTTGATTAGTGTAACTACACTTAGTAGTCACTGCTAAGATCATCATTGAATCTACACATAAGGGGCATTACATCAGGAAGTTTGAGAATAGAGCTTTCCCTTCCTTTGCAACTGGGACCTACTTCTATGACCTATGTTCGGGGAGTGGACTACAAAGGACTCAACGATAGTGTCACACCCGCTATCTACCATATGACCCAGAATATAGAGTGTATTTGCAAGTAAATAGCATATAAGCACCATGCTTACATGATCTCTACCACCCACCCTTGGATCCTTAATAAGGTGAATGCTATATGAACTTATGCATAAACACAATGATAAACTAACTATACTAAGTATATAATCAAAGTAGATGATGAACATTGCAACCAAGAACATAGATAAGATGAATACTATAATGTCTTGACAATTGTAACAAAGCATATAAAAATAATGGAGATACAACGAGAGAGGGGTACAAGAACTATACCGAACCAAGCTCTTGACAATGTCAGAAATCCAAGCGAAGAACTGCTTGCCTTCCTCTAGACCTAGCCTAACTAGCTAATGCCCTAGAAACTAGAGGAGCTCTGAGGAGATTAGGGTTTCTGGTTCTAGATAACTTGATCTCAAATGACTTGATGCCTCAGGGGGGCTGAGGTCTGTTTATATAGCCTAGGGGGTGCAACATGAGCCCTTGGATCAAATTGACTTGAAGGATGGTGTAGATGCAATCCTAGGAGGCAGTGGAGGAACATTATAGAAGATGCTAATGAGAGGGGCCCACAGGGGGCCAGGCGGCACCATGGCGGGGCCGATCAGCCCCACCTGACAGCCTCTTGAAGTCTGCCTTGGGGGGTTGCCTCCTGGAGTCCTCTAGAGTGTTCTAGAGTAGTTTTCATTGTGGTTAAGTTTAGTTCTTTTTTCATGTTTGGATCCCTCTTCCTAGTTTTCTAGAATAACCCTGCTGAAAATACAGATTTTCCAAAACTCATGGAAATTATCAGTTTAAACCCCTAAGTTTCTATTGGTGATCCATTTCAAGCATTTATTCAAGTTATGTTGATGATTTATGATGAACAACAACTACTATCAACAAGCTCCCCAAAGTTTAACCTTTGCTAGTCCCTTAGCAAAAATAAACCCAGCAAACTTAGATCAGGAGTTGCTTCAATGCTTTTATGCCTCAAAGTACACATGTGTTCAAACAATAATTCTTCTATGGATTAGAATAAACTGATCTGACTTTCAAACTTACCTATATTACCTTTAACCATGGAGCTTCTTAGCCTTCACTTAGGTCTTGAGCAATTGAAAGGCAGATCAATTAAGTCAAGCACTATATCTCAAGTTCTTTGCTCAACCATTATTCCAGAGTTTTTATAAGTTTTCAAAATAAAATTCAGAGCTTCTATTGTATGACACTCTCAGATCTCTTAATATATGAAGTATTTGTGGAGCCTCACCAAGGCAATGATGATGTTATGCCTTTCTCTTCCTACAACTAAGGCTTATAGTGGAGTTCAAAGGTAGGGAGAAAATATGAAAGAGTATACTCGTAGCACATATGTTGTAAAGTCAAACAATGGATCCAAAGATAGTTAAGTCATACAATCAAATCAAGATGTTTATGTGTGTTGGGTATTTTAAACGCAAACAGAAAAATCCGTAAGCGCACGGATACTGATGTAGCTTTCACTCGGGAGTATTCCAAGGTAGTGATTTTCCACGGGGAATGCGAAGTGCACTAGTTGAGGTTTAGATCGCTCAGGGATAACTATATGTTTTTGTGGGGAGAGAGAGGAATTTTTCTAAGAGTTCTATGGAGTGATCTAGGAATCAGGGTTTACTTTAGGATTACTTATTTTGGGACATCAGAACACTAACCACAGAAAGGGATGAGAAGGGGGCTAGCAAGCTCTAACTACGGTCCTACAAACACCAATCCGAACATGGTGTAATATGTCAGCCGTTAGGGTTGTCACTACCCTAGGGCTACCACAACAATCCGCTGGTCTGGGTGCAATTCCAGGTAATCACAAGACTAAGCGCCATGCCTAATCTATTAATTACTACTCTAGCATTACAAAGACTAGAGCACTTGATGTAAGCAGGAATCCAATAAATAACTTAAAAGTAAATACGGAAATTAAGTAAAGAACTCAAGAATTATAAATTGAAGAACCTAGAGATTGCTCAAAGACGAACTGGTTGCTGCAAATGTACAATGTTGAGGAATATCCGATAGATCCAGCTCCTCCTCGGCTCTTTCCTCTTCTCTCTCCCTCTTCTCTAGTTTATAACTCAATGAACTAGAACTAGAACTAGAAGATGAACTAGAAGAACTAGAACTAGAAAATCTAGAGGGACCTCTACTTCTTCTACTTGGATGGAGGGATGAAACCCTAGCTTTTGCTCTAGGTGTAGCTAAAGAGAAGGAGATGGCCTAAGGGAGGGGTCTGCCCCTACTTATATAGCCTGGTGGGATGAACCGTAGCCCTTGGATCAAACCGACTTGAAACAACGGCATAGATTGGACCTCAAAGGCGATGGAAGGCTGTGAGACGAAGCGTGCTGACAGGTGGGCCCAGAGTAGGCCGGTCGGCCTTACATGTGGGGCTGGCTGGCCTATCTTAATGCTAGGTGGGGCCACTCTTTTGGTGGGCCGATAGATCTCTTTGTTAGCTTTCCAAAGAGTCCTGGATCACTAAAAACAGAGTCCGGATGAAGGAGATATGCCCAATTTACTCCGGACTGCTCTAGAAGCCCATTTGCAATCTTCCGGAAGGCGTAACTTTATCGTCTGGACTCCGATTTGGGTGAACCAAAACTCTATTTCATGTGTCTCGATGAGCTCTTCGCAATGGTTTACTCCAATTTATCACTTGAGATACTTCTATTTAGTGATTCTGGTCCTTTTCCAGTTTAACCCCTGTAAAACATAGATTCACCAAAACTCGTGGAACTCGTTAGTTTCAACCCCTACAACTATGCTTTGGTAGTTCATTTCATGCTATTTCATGCAATAGTTGATGGTTAAAAATGAGCATTAGTGACCGTCAACAATGTGTATGGATGTATGGGGGATATATATATGGTGGCTAACCTAATTCTAGTTTGCTCCTTGAAAACATATCTCTCTTTTTGAAACTTGGATATAACTTTGTAAGAAAACATGGACTATCTTATTCATTTTTTTCAAGCGGGCAAAGAAGTACCCATTGTTTTAGATATCTTGGACACTTGTCCATTTTTTCAATTCTTTTCTTCTTCTCTTCTTTTTTATGAATAACTTTTACATAGCCACATGGCTCTTCTCTGCAATAAAACTTTTTAGAGATAACAATAAGAACTTAGAGCATTTATTTGGGGTAAATCCTATAGGGTAAATTTTTGGTGTTCACTTCTAGTGTAGGAATAAAACATTTTTGAGTGGATCTAGATGGAATGGCATGTTGTTGCGCCTACCCCTAGTGTAGGATTAGTGCATATGTGGATGGTGTGTACGTGATCTTGATTTTAAGAGTGGGAAACCTCTCATAAGGCATCAACAAAGCTTGACTAAACTCAATGCAAAGTAAGAAACATATATGAGTGAAAGATTTTCCTAGTCTAAGTATCATATATGGCTCTGGTAGGAATTCAAGCTTTGTCATACGGGAGCTCATCATGAATTTTTATGTTTTTTTTCCAAAAGATAAATCTTTGGAATTTTAGTATAACACTAGGAACAAGATAAACAGTAACTCAGACTTTCTCATATCATATCCATCAATTATCTAGACATAGATCAAGCATATGTTATGCATGAGTTTTAGGTTCAGGTAAATTCTTATATCAAATCAGTTGTATCCAAAACTCAGAAGAATTCAAGGCTGAAAACTAGGTACTTAAAAGGAATTACGATAGAGCAACTATTCATCATTTCTATTGCAAGAGTTTATCTCAGACTCTATTATTTATTCAACTTTTAAAATAGAAAACTAGACACATTTACTTTTTATTTTGCTTTCAAAGTTTTAAGATCACACCAATATATATAACTATCTTAAGATAAATTTTTATTTCATTTTAGGTTGTTATGCATCTTTTTATTTCTTTAACAAAAATATAACACACTCAAAAATAGTAAAACTAAAAGGAAAAAAAAACTTATCTAGATACATGGGGAATGCTCCTCCCCCAAGCTGGATATTGATGTGGTCGGTTGTTGAAGTGATCCTCAGAGTGGGTTTGTCGGTGGATGTCCTTCTCATCTATGAGTAGAATGAGATGTCTACAACCGAGTGAACTTACTCTTGATCATATGTACCATCTTGCAAAATACTCCAACAAGAATACCAAAAACTCGAGACTCGGATTAAGATAAAGGGTTAGTGGTCAGCCATTCAAGGATTTGCTTCTTGTGAGTTTAGACATATTTTCTAGTGGCAGAATTTTAGCAGGATGTCTATTTAGTAACTTTTTGGATTTTCTATTTTTAATGCAGAAAGAAAATTTGTATGCATGGTTTATTTATTTTTTATTTTTATGTCACCATAGTGAATACTCCCACGAGCTTTTACACACCGCTGATTACTCACATGGGGCTTAGGATTTATATGATGCAATAATGGAAAGCAGTAGAACTTTTTATTTTCTTTTCTAATATGCAACAATGGTGACCTGTAGTAAAGTAACTTTTTATTTTTCTCTTTTCTCTAATGCAGTGCAAATGCAGAAAAGTAAATATGCTAAAGTGAAAATAATTAATGCAATGCTAGAAAGTAAACATGGACAACTACCGATATTACCTCACGGCAAGGGTTTGGATTTTGAAGTCCTCCGGATAGGACTAGGTAGGAGAGAGTACTTACTTTTTAGGTACATCATCTGATCTCAGAGACTCAGATGACTACTCTTCTTGTGATGGTGATGAGGTTACCTTCTCTTTCAATACCTGTTTAGTCTGTGGGCTTGACTTTGGCGGAGTAGCTTCTTCTTTGGTGGGTGCTTTAGGCTCTTCATCATCCCATTTGTTCCATCGGGGTTGAAACTGGTCCTTCCCACTTCTACTTCATAGTCCCCCATCCATTCTTAGGGAGTTGATTCTCTTGTCGGCGGAATGATCGACGTCTCCTCCTAGAGCGGGTCTTCTTCGGCTGCTCATAAGTAGTATAACTATTAAAGTAACAACACACTTTCTCTCTAGGGAGCTGCAAGTGGATTCATCCAGATCCGACATAGATGACTGCATTGGTAGTGTTGAGGAACGGTCTTCCAGGATGATGGGTGAATCATCTTCTTCTTCTATGTCTAGCATCATGAAGTCAGTGGGAGCGTAGTGATCTTAATCTTGACCATTGTGTCCTTTGCTATGCCCTTCGGGAATTGAATTGATTGATCCACCATCTGTAGTTGCATATATGTCAGGTACAAAGGTTTGTTGCCAAATAAATATTCATATGTTACCTTAAACATAATGTTGACACCCAATCCAATGTCACAGAAGGTCTTATGGAAGATCTTCTAACCAATGGTACACTTGATTGTAGGTACGCTAGGGTCATCCTTCTTAGCAAGGAATGGTGGAGCAAGAAGGTGGTCGTACTTTGATTAGATTGTGTTGATCATGTTGACAGTCTCCTCAGGTGACTGGCTAGTCTTATTCTTCCTCCTTCTTCTGTTCTTCTTCTTCTTGGCCACTTCTATTGTCTCTTTGGGCAGGTATGCCTTCTGTGGATGAGCAGGAGAATATAGTATACGGTCCTTGAACGAGAACTTCTCCTTCTTATCCTTGATGGTGAAACAAATCTTAGCGGTGTTTGCGTAGATGATGGCCTTCGCGGTGCTCAGGAATGGTGGGCCCAAAATAATGGGTGCTCTCTCATCTCCTCCTGTTTCTAGAATCACAAAGTCTATAGGAACATATGATTGTCCCACTTGAATGATGACATCTTTTAGAATTCCTTTGGGGTAGTAGAGTGGCTGATTTGCAAGTTACAAACACATATTTGTGTACTACAATGGATCTCCTAGAGTCTTATCATAGATTATCTTAGGCATGATGTTGACACTTACTTCGAAGTCATAGATGGCTTCCTGAAAGATGTGATGTCCAATGGAGATGGGAATGATAGGTTTCCCTGGATCCTTTCTTGTCGGGAAGGGTGTAGTCAATCCACCTTCCCTCTGATGATTGAGTGTAGTAGAAAGCTATATTATAAGTATTGACAAGATATTTGGGAGAGATTGTACCAAAAAATTTGAGCATTTATTTGGGGGCTGTCCTATAGGTTAAATTTTTGGGTGTTCTCTCCTTGTGTAGGAGAAAAATATTTTAAGGTAGATCTGAGTGGAAAATGGAGAATGATTGCGCCAACTCCTATTGTAGGAATAGTGCATATGTGGGTGGCATGTACGTGATCTTGAGTTTAAAAGCATGACAAGCCTCTCATATGGTACATAACAAAGCTCGACTAAACTCAATGTAAAACAAGCAGCATATATGAGTAAATGTTTTCTTCATCTAAAATGTATATTATATCTGGCTTTGGTAGAAATTTAAGCTTTGTCATACAAGAGCTCATGTCACACCCCAAAATTTCTAATTTTGGGTTGTGCATAGGAACCACTAAATAAAATAAATAATTTTAATATTTGAATAAAACTTATCCGATAAATTAAGTTGCTGCTAATTTAAATATATAAAATAGTAGTTTTAAACTTTTTCATATTAATTTGATACTGTGGTGTTTGTGTGATGCTTGTCTTCGGTGTTGGTGAGTGCTATTATTTTCAAAATACCATAGGACGACGTTTACTTCTCATCGGAAAACTTTTTGGTATTTTCTAGATTTAAAATTTCAATTTCCGTGAGCTTAATCTTTTTCCTTGATCTCTTCATCAATCTTTTCATGAGCTCCAAATACTTTATTTGGGTTCATCTCATTCTAACATATCTCTGAGAATTTTCCCTGAATTTTCGGAGCCTTCGAGGTATTTTTCGTGGCTTAAAATTCAATTCTGGACTTTTCTAGAATTATTTTATCCATGAAATTAATTAATTCTGAAAATAATAAAATATCTCAGATTTCCTCATGCCCAAAGGCCCATGTCTTTATTTACTAATGGGCTTTAATAATTAATTTGGCCTATTAGTAAAGGTGGATGGTGCAACGTCAATTAGCACCATAACGCTAGTTGACATAGAGGTGGAGAGTTTTCCTCCCTATATATACATACCTATCCCTTGGGCAAAGCACACCAAAACTACCATAAGAGGAGCCCTAGTTTGGGAAATCTCTAATGTAGTAAATTATATTTTTTCCTCCTTCTCTTGCCACCCTGTTTTAGATTTCGTCGAAGTTCTGCATCTACAGCTTGCGTTCCGGCGAACTTCCGACGAAGGTTCGGCGAGATTTTCAGGCCACCTCGGACATCTCCAGCGAATTCCGCTTCCACTCTGAGGTTCGTCTCGTCGTCCTCTTCAACGGCACTTCTTTCGTTTTGCAAATCCGTGTCCGTTTGATTGATTCCCTAACCTCCGCTTCTCTTTTCTGGCGAGGTGCACCATGGCGGCCTTCACTCCAATCGGAGATCAAGTATTCGTTCTCCTCTCGCACAGCCGATGGCCTTGAACATCTGCAACACAGTGGCCGTCTTCTACATTAACAGAAGACGAGAAGAGCAGAAGGTAGAAGGAGAACAGAGAAGTCACGTAGGCATCCGCCTTGCCCTATTGCGTTCGTTCGGCAACATCGAAAATGCGGCATGGAAACAATTTCTTTGGCTATGTGGAACACGTGTTAATTGGAAAAGAACATGAAAGGATTGCAAGCCTCAATCCAGTAACGATATGTACTCATTTTTTTCTTTTTCAATTCGAGATTTTTACCTGTATAAGAAATTAAACGACGGATGAGTTATGCGCTCCTTTGGCGCCCGCACGTACGGCCTGTGGTGCTCGCGTGCCAGTGGCAGTGCTCGATCGGCAGCGGAGCCCGCATGCCAAGTCGGCTGTGGATCCCCGTGCTGCTGTGGTCGCTGCTGAGTGGCCAAGCCCTGCCCTTCCCTCCATGTGAGCTGCAGCAGCGGACTCCAGTAGCCATGGAGGCTACGACGTTGTACAACTTAAGGTAGAAGATGCTCTTATTTACAAGTCTGTCATCCATCGTTTAATTTCTGCCATTTAATCGTTTTAGCTCCGTTTCGAGTAGTTCTAGTCGCGTTAGTTTCGTCACATCGAGCTTTACGCGATAGCACCAAAGTTTTTATGTCACGTGTTTTTTATATATCATTAAATATTATATTAATAAATATGTTTGTACTAGCTTTATAATTAAAAGCAATTTAGACTATATACCCACGGTTCCATAAATAAATATTAATTTAATTCATGTTAACATGTGTGTTTATGATTATAATTTAGCTAGTATCAATGTTTATCATGTCACTTGATTATGAATTTATTGATTTAAAATACAATTTGATTAATATTAATTTAATAGTTTTTAATTAAAAGTGACATAGGTTTATAATTTTGTTTTTGTTGCTTTTGATCGTGGCGATATAAGTGACATGTTAGCAACGCTGTTTTTCATGTCCCGCGTTTATGAATATAAATAATTTGATTAATGTTTAGTTAGCGAGTGCTCTCTTTAATTAATTAAAAAGCAATTTAGGTTTAACTCAATTAATATTCACATTAATACGTTTTTATTTATAATTTATTTAGTTAAACATGAAACATATATATACTTAATCTGATTAGTGGTTATCTAATGTCTTTTAATTTATTAGAAGCAACTTATGTTTATAACTCTGGTCTTTCATAAATAAATGTTAACATGACTAATATCAACATAAATGCCTTTTAACAATAACTTGCTTAGGCTAACCTCGTAACATGTAATGATCCGATTAACTGATCTCACATGTTTTATATTTCAAAACTATAAATCTTTAAATTTCATTAATGATATATAATTGTTCATAAATAAAATATGATTTAAGTTTAACTCTAGCATTTATAAATTGATATAATTTGGTTAGTTCAACTTTAGAATAATTCTCTAAAATGTCTATCACCTTAATTCATGAACCAAAATAGATCAAGTGTATAGTTGGTCTTCTTTAGTAATGTTGTCAATCTCGATATATGTGTCCTCGATAACAGTAACTCCATTCTTAGTCGTTCTTGCGCTCTGGTGATCGTAGCAACGTACCGTATTGTTTAGTATGTTCTCTTTCAAAGTATCTCCTTTGTATGATGTTTGTTCTTAGTTATGTTTGTTGTCTGTTCTGCTTGGTTGCTACGAGTAGAGGAAGCATGATTAATTAGCGCTGAAGACTAGGAGCTGAGGACTGGCAGTTGAAGCAAAAGTGGAGACTGAAAGATAGCAATTGAAGACTTCTGAGTAGCTAACTCTGGGAAAAGGCAAGTATAGCATGGGATTATCCTTGTTTTCCTATTCACATTAAGCAAATAATATCATTATGCATATATTCCTTGTTAAGGATGACTTAGAGTTGATCTTATTCCTTGATACCTATTATATTGCATAGATTAGTATTGCTAGTGCTCAACATGAACTATAATCATGTAATTTGACTAATGAAATATGCAATAAATATTAAAAGATGATATTATTACTGTTAAAGGGTACTAGAGCATGGGGTTATTTGGTGCTCTTGTTACTCTTCATAAGGACTTATCTGTAAGCGAAAATCCGGGATTTACAGTACAACTGTGAGGGCTAAAATGGCTCTGGCTTTAGTCATATAGAAGGACCTTTTCTAGCTTGTTAGAGGTTACCCTTGTGGCGCAAATGGGGTAGAGCAGACTGTGGATCCCTTCGTGGTGAATCACATAGACTGACTTTGGAAACCTAGCGGCCCTAACTTATTAGATGAACCTTTGAAAGACTTCATAGTGAATCCTGCCGACCTTCCTTGGTAGTGGGTCAAGAGGCTAATCACCTCGGGTGAAAGGGTAAATCATGACTCACAGTGAAAGTGTACAACCTCTACAGAGTGTAAAACTATTATAACAGCCGTGCTCACGGTCACGAATGACCTTGGACCCTTATGGAATAGTTGATCATTAATAATGAATATGTTTTTGCTATTCGTTAATCATTTCACATGGATTATATGTTTATTGTTACATTGAGACACTTTGATATTATTGATATACTGAAATAATGCTAATTAAAAGCTACATGCTGATAAACCTATGTTATGCCTTTGAGCCTCATGAAACCCATGTTATATTTGTTGAGTTCGACATGGACTCACTCTTGCTATTTCCACCACACCTCAGTGTGTAGTGAGGTGCTGCTCAGAAAAAGGATAAAGAGGTAGTGGAGTTTCTAGAAGTTGTTCAGAAGTGTTTGGCATACGGAGCCACCAGTCAGCCGTCCCTGAGAAGAATGGAGCCCGAGCAGAAGCTTAGCCACCGTTCCGTGATACTCTGATGTAAGTGTTAATATAGCTATGTATACATTATATAATAACATTGTTTCTGATATTTTTTTTATTCTAACATATGTGTGGACTTCCTGGGCACACATATGACGAGCCTGGTTTTGTTCTTTGTAAAACTGGGTGTGACAGAGTGGTATTAGAGCGGTGTTGACTGTAGGACGTATGCCAAATAGCTCTGGACATATTCTAAAACTCATTTTACTATAAAACTATTTTGTCATCCCTTGACTTATTGATTTTGACTATTTCCTCTTCCTTGTCTCGTTGTATCCTCTCCTTGATAGCTTCCTTTGAGCTATTATTTCTTACTTCCTTGGATTTTGTTTTATATTGTTTTACTAAAAGTTTTCTGATCTTACCTTGTTTAAAAGTTTGATGCCCTTTCATCATCTCCAATGTGCCATTAGGATGACCACCATTGTTGAAGAAGCACGTGTAGTATCGATGATTTGGTGTGTGCTTGTTTTGCTTGATGTGTTGCTTATGTGTTGTCCTTGTTCTCGTGTTTTGAAAGTGTCTCGGAAGGTATAAGTCTTGAGGAGTAGCTCGATCTATGTTAAGTGGGGTAGTGTCATTTTCTATCCTACTTACCTTTCAATCGATCCTAAATCTTGCCATTTTTCTCTTACACTATCCTTGCCTACCCTTGGTTGTCATGTTGCCTTCTTTATCTCATCTTAATGGAGGATCAACACATGAAGGACTCATTAATATTAGTAAGCCTTAAAGAAAGTGTTGCCTTCAATGACATCGCTAGGTGGAACAAAATCTTTGTTAAGTGGGGTAGCGTCTGTCACCATCATCAATCTCAAGTCACGAGATAAGAAGATCCAAAGACCAATCGCTATCATAATATCATCTTTTGCTAGTCCTTGCCCCTTAACTAGTCTCACCTTCTTGCCATCAATCTTTACTTTTTCTTATCAACATTTGACAACTTTTGACCCTTGTCCTTACATCTTATAAATCTTGATTCAAGGACCTACAAAGACTTGAAGATCAATTTATCCTTCTCACTGGTCTCTCTGAATGGTAAAACGGAAGACTAGTCTTTACCTTTCTTCAACCAATGCTAGTCTGTCACTTTTTCGTGATGTCTCATAAATCTTGAATCTAGGAGTTTTGAGCACCTTAAGATATATCTTTATCTCTTATGTTATCTCTTGCCAATCTTCACCCTTATTTTTACACCTTATAAAAGTGAATACTCGATGATCAACCTTGATCTATCTTTTCAACCTCCTTTGATCTTTCTTTTCACCTATGCTGACCTTCAATCCTTTGCCCATCGGTCATTAGCTCGAATCAATCTTAACGATCAATCCAATGTTCTCTTGTCAACCATTGATAATCCTTGACGCTTATATCCGAACTTGTCAAAAAGTCTCTAAATAATCTTATTGGTCTGCTTTATCTTTCTCCCTAGTCTTTTCGAATCTCGGGACGAGATTCCTGTTAAGTGGGGTAGAATTGTCACACCCCAAAATTTCTAATTTTGGGTTGTGCATAGGAAACACTAAATAAAATAAATAATTTTAATATTTGAATAAAACTTATCCGATAAATTAAGTTGCTGCTAATTTAAATATAGAAAATTGTGGTTTTAAACTTTTTCATATTAATTTGATAATGTGGTGTTTGTGTGATGCTTGTCTTCGGTGTTGGTAAGTGCTATTATTTTTAAAATACCATACAACGACATTTACTTCTCATCAGAAAACTTTTTGATATTTTCTGGATTTAAAATTTCAATTTCTGTGAGCTTAATCTTTTTCCTTGATCTCTTCATCAATCTTTTTATGAGCTCCAAATACTTTATTTGGGTTCGTCTCATTCTAAAATATCTCTGAGAATTTTCCCTGAATTTTCGGAGCCTTCGGGGTATTTTTTGTGGCTTAAAATTCAATTCTGGACTTTTTTAGAATTATTTTATCCATGAAATTAATTAATTTCGAAAATAATAAAATATCTCAGATTTCCTCATGCCCAAAGGCCTATGTCTTTATTTACTAATGGGCTTTAATAATTAATTAGGCCTATTAGTAAAGGTGGATGATGCAACGTCAATTAGCACCATATCGCTAGTTGACATGGAGGTGGAGAGTTTTTCTCCCTATATATACGTACCTATCCCTTGGGCAAAGCACACCAAAACTACCGTAAGAGGAACCCTAGTTTGGGAAATCTCTGATGTAGTAAATTATATTTTTTCCTCCTTCTCTTGCCACCCTGTTTCAGATTTCGTCGAAGTTCTGCAACTATAGCTTGCGTTCCGGCGAACTTCCGACGAAGGTTCGGCGAGATTTTCAGGCCACCTCGGACATCTCCAGCGAATTCCGCTTCCACTCCGAGGTTCGTCTCGTCGTCCTCTTCAATGGCACTTCTTTTGTTTTGCAAATCCGTGTCCGTTTGATCGATTCCCTAACCTCCGCTTCTCTTTTCCGGCGAGGTGCACCATGGCGGCCTTCACTCCAATCGGAGATCAAGTATTCGTTCTCCTCTCGCACAGCCGATGGCCTTGAACATCTGCAACACAGTGGCCGTCTTCTACATTAATAGAAGACGAGAAGAGCAGAAGGTAGAAGGAGAACAGAGAAGTCACGTAGGCATCCGCCTTGCCCTATTGCGTTCGTTCGGCAACATCGAAAATGTGGCATGGAAACAATTTCTTTGGCTATGTGGAACACGTGTTAATTGGAAAAGAACATGAAAGGATTGCAAGCCTCAATCCAGTAACGGTATGTACTCATTTTTTTCTTTTCCAATTCGAGATTCTTACTTGTATAAGAAATTGAACGACGGATGAGTTATGCGCTCCTTTGGCGCCTACACGTACGGCCTGCGGTGCTCGCGTGCCGGTGGCAGTGCTCGATCGGCAGCGGAGCCCGCATGCCTAGTCGGCTGTGGATCCCCGTGCTGCCATGGTCGCTGCTGAGTGGCCAAGCCCTGCCCTTCCCTCCATGTGAGCTGTAGCAGCGGACTCCAGTAGCCATGGAGGCTACGACGTTGTACAACTTAAGGTAGAAGATGCTCTTATTTACAAGTCTGTCATCTATCGTTTAATTTCTGCCATTTAATCGTTTTAGCTCTGTTTCGAGTAGTTCTAGTCGCGTTAGTTTCGTCACATCGAGCTTTACGCGATAGAACCAAAGTTTTTATGTCACGTGTTTTTTTATATATCGTTAAATATTATATTAATAAATATGTTTGTACTAGCTTTATAATTAAAAGCAATTTAGACTATATACCCATGGTTCCATAAATAAATATTAATTTAATTCATGTTAACATGTGTGTTTATGATTATAATTTAGCTAGTATCAATGTTTATCACGTCACTTGATTATGAATTTATTGATTTAAAATACAATTTGATTAATATTAATTTAATAGTTTTTAATTAAAAGTGACATAGGTTCATAATTTCGTTTTTGTTGCTTTTGACCGTGGCGATATAAGTGACATGTTAGCAATGCTGTTTTCGTGTCCCGTGTTTATGAATATAAATAATTTGATTAATGTTTAGTTAGCGAGTGCTCTCTTTAATTAATTAAAAAACAATTTAGGTTTAACTCGATTAATATTCACATTAATACGTTTTTATTTATAATTTGTTTAGTTAAACATGAAACATATATATACTTAATCTGATTAGTGGTTATCTAATGTCTTTTAATTTATTAGAAGCAACTTATGTTTATAACTCTGGTCTTTCATGAATAAATGTTAACAAGACTAATATCAACATAAATGCCTTTTAACAATGACATGCTTAGGCTAACCTCGTAACATATAATGATCCAATTAACTGATCTCACATGTTTTATATTTCAAAACTATAAATCTTTAAATTTCATTAATGATATATAATTGTTCATAAATAAAATATGATTTAAGTTTAACTCTAGCATTTATAACTTGATATAATTTGGTTAGTTCAACTTTAGAATAATTCTCTAAAATGTTTATCACCTTAATTCATTAACCAAAATACATCAAGTGTATAGTCGGTCTTCTTTAGTAATGTTGTCAATCTCGATATATGTGTTCTCGATAACAGTAACTCCATTCTTAGTCGTTCTTGCGCTCTGGTGATCGTAGCAACGTACCGTATTGTTTATTACGTTCTCTTTCAAAGTATCTCCTTTGTATGATGTTTGTTCTTAGTTGTGTTTGTTGTCTGTTCTGCTTGGTTGCTACGAGTAGAGGAAGCATGATTAATTAGCGCTGAAGAATAGGAGCTGAGGACTGACAGTTGAAGCAAAAGTGGAGACTGAAAGATAGCAATTGAAGACTTATGAGTAGCTAACTCTAGAAAAAAAAGCTAGTATAGCATGGGATTATCCTTGTTGTCCTATTCACATTAAGCAAATAATATCATTATGCATATATTCCTTGTTAAGGATGACTTAGAGTTGATCTTATTCCTTGATACCTATTATATTGCATAGATTAGTATTGCTAGTGCTCAACATGAACTATGATCATGTAATTTGACTAATGGAATATGCAATAAATATTAAAAGATGATATTATTACTGTTAAAGGGTACTAGAGCATGGGGTTATTTGGTGCTCTCGTTACTCTCCATAAGGACTTATCTGTAAGCGAAAATCTAGGATTTACAGTACAACTATGAGGGCTAAAATGGCTCTAGCTTTAGTCATATAGAAGAAACTTTTCTAGCTTGTTAGAGGTTACCCTTGTGGCGCAAATGGGGTAGAGCAGACTGTGGATCCCTTCGTGGTGAATCACACAGACTGACTTTGAAAACCTAGCGGCCCTAACTTGTTAGACGAACCTTTGAAAGACTTCATAGTGAACCCTGCCGACCTTCCTTGGTAGTGGGTCAAGAGGCTGATCACCTCGGGCGAAATGGTAAATCACGACTCATAGTGAAAGTGTACAACCTCTGCAGAGTGTAAAACTGTTATAACAGCCGTGCTCACGGTCATGAGTGGCCTTGGACCCTTATGGAATAGTTGATCATTAATGTAACACCCAAAAATCTTAAAAGTTTGAATTAGAAGAAATTTAGAGTTAAAAGAAAATTTGATATGAGTTTAAATGATTTAGATAATATTTAAGGGGATAAAATTTAAAATAATAGGTGGAATATTTGATGAAGCATTCATGCTGTTGCATTTGTTCTATAATGTGGTGTGGTTTTGGTTTTATTTGTTATACATTTGAAAATTTAGTTTAAATGGCTTTGGAAATAAATGTAAATGAGAAAAAGAAAAAAAAGGAAATCTTACCTGCGGCCCGGTGGCCTGGAGGCCCGCCCGCGCCGAACCGAGCCGGCCTGCTCTTCCCCTTTCCATTTTGGGCCGCTGAGCCGAGCAGTCGCTTTTCCCCGTTTCCTCTCGTGCCCGCGTGGGCCGGCCCAGGAGCCGCAGCGGCCACGCGCCTCTCTTCCTTGTGACGCTGACGGTCGGGACCCGCTGTCAGTCGTGCCTTCTTCCCCTTGCCGTGGCCGAGCCAGAGTCCGACGTCGACTCCAACCGAATTAATCGGGAAACTCGGGATTTCCTAATCGAATACGGCATATGAGGTCTATAAATGTGTAGTCTCTTGCTGTCTCTCCTCGTTTTCCATCTAAAACCTGAGTTGAATCACGTGAAACCGAGTATAGGAGATTCGAAACCCTAAGGGTGGCTGTTGCTCGTCGTCGGGGCTTGCGGGTTGATTTGAGTCCTTTTTTCTCTTTGGTGAGCTCGCCATCTTCTTCTCTTCCTTCCCCTGCTTTTCTTTTGAGCTGTGGTGCTTGGAGTTGGGTGTTTTCGAAGCTTTTGCAAGCCGGTAATGGCGCCGCCGCCATCCCGAGCCGCGGTTCACCCTCGGTTGGTTATAGAATTCCTAAGCCACATAGATGTGTTTGCAATAAGCTCCTCTTTCGTTTGGTACCGACCACGGGTCGATTGATGGTCAAAATCGCGAAAACTTCCGTCTCCGGCGAGGCTCCGGCCATGGTGCCGCCGTGTGTCGGATTTTTTCGGTGACAGCGCCGCCGAGCCTCCCTGGAGAAGTTGTCTGCCGTCCGTTCTCAGATCGACGGGTAGGAATAGAAGATACCCCTTCGCGGGGTAAATTTCTTAAAGAGTCCCTGGACTTTTCTATAATAGAACCCGCCATCCGTAGCATCGTTTAGGAAGTACGTTACTTGGTTTTGAAGACGTAATTCTTCTCGGTAATTTGAAAATATGTTTTCTATTATTTACAGTTTTGCCACTAAACTTGATTTGATCATAAAATTTTCGTTTTAACTCCGATTTGACCCGTTCAAGTTGCGTTAGATTCGTATTTATGAGCTCTACATGTTAGTGTTATTATACAGTAGGTTTGGAAAAAAATTAATTTCGAGTTTATATTAAAGTAATTATTTATCTATAGGAAATCTTAGAAAATTCATAACTTTTACGTTTTAAATCCGAATTTCGTGATCTTTACGTCTGTGTGATCGTAGGAATGTGTAGAAGAGTTTTACAAACTTTTCATATTGTTTTGTTACTGTAGGTGTACTGTTCTAATTATGTTTCTTTGTTTGCTTCGTGTATGGTTGCTCGGATGATTGTGTGATGATGTTTGGTGATCGAGTATAGACGGTGAGCAGTTTTTGAACGATCCGGAGTATTATTTTGAGCCAGATCAGCAGGGTCACCAGGAAAGCTTTGATCAAGGCAAGTATAACATGGGACCATCCTTGTTGTCCTATTCCCTGAAATTATCATATATATGCATGTGTCTTCCTTGACAACCATAGAGATTATAACTTAGTTATTGATATCTTGTTTTCCTTGTCACCTATGGGGTGTGCATTTGGGTAGCTATTGCTAGTGCTTAATTATGAACACTGATCTTATAATTTGATTAATGAATTAAGTAATCAACCATTAAGATGATTTTATTACTGTTGAAAAGGGGGCTAGAGCAAGGGGTTATATTATTGCTCTGGTTTCTCTCCATAAGGACTTATCTGTACGTGATCATCCGGGACATACAGTACAGCTGTGGGGGCTATATGGCTCTGGCTTTAGTTGTTTAAAGGACCTTTTCTAGCTTGTTAGTGGTTACCTTAAATGGCGTAAGAACGGCTTGCCACGTTGGGTGTAGGACAACCTCTAGTCTTATGAGTATAGCCGTGATGGAAGTGTGCCATTTGAAAAGGGGGGTTCCTACATCTGCCTGCCGATTGAATCTAATGGCCCTAACTTGTTAGACGAACCTTTAAGTGGCTTTATATGATTTCCGTTGTTTTGGTGAGTCACGAACCCATGCATTTGGAAGTTATGACTCACAGTGAAAGTGTACACCTCTGCGCAGATTTAAAAACTGGTATACTAGCCATGCCCACGGATACGGGCGACCTTGGAACATCTACGGATAGATGATCGTTATTGTTATATCATGCTTAATTACTATTGCTATTATTATACTCATGTTAATGCTATTCATTATCCTTATTACAAGTGATCATTGATTCATTAATGGGAAGTGGAATATCTTGACGCTACTCAACTGCTAAATATATGATAACTAAAAGCTAAACGCAGTTAAACAGTGTCTAGCCTTTTGTGCCTCATGAACCCTATGTTGTATTTGCGGAGTTCGACATGAACTCACTCTTGCTATTTCCACCATAACAGATGAAGAATATGATGATGATTACCGAAATGAGTACTAGTCTTGATGTCAACCAGTCAACCATGTCCCTATGTTCGGAGTTCCGCTGAAGATCTACTATTAGATACTACAATTTATCGTATAAGACTATGTGATAAATATTTATTCGCTATGTAATAAGCACTGTGATGATACTATGTAATTTGTCTACTTATGTGTGCGACCGATTCCTGGGGCACACATGAGTCTTTTATGCATCCTATTTTTGTCCTTAAAAATGGGTGTGACAGATTGGTATCAGAGCCGTGTTGACTTTAGGACGCAAGCCTAGTTAGAATGGTCGTCATTAGTGTCTATGCTTCACCTATTTCATGCTTAATTCTTTCACCTTGATAATTGCTAAATTATTATGCTTCTTCTATCTTAATCTATTGTGAAAATATATTGATTCTATCTAATCTATGTCAAAAATTCTCGTAGATGCCTCCTCATCCTCGTATGTCCATTGCTCAGTATGTTGGTCGCTTCAAACCTCAGGAACCCCATATTGATGGTGACCAAGAGATATCGGATGCCGAATCAAGAGTGGGAGATATCATAAAGGAGAATTCAGTCATGGGATGGACCACGAAGCATCACATCATGGTTCCTAAAGCTGATGTTTTCTTCCATGATATGCTTACCAGAACTTTGGATAATTATTACTATGATTGGGAAGCTACGTTGGAGTATCACTGCAAGGAGTATAGTCATCCATTGATGGGTTCTTTCTGGGAGACTGAGTTATGTGTCAAGACAATGGATCCTACCACTAAGGAGCCTAAGGTGGAGTCAAAGTTCATCACCCGAGTAAGTCGGGCAACTGTAGAAACAAGTATGGAAGATGTCGCCTACAATGCGTTTGTCTACTACCATGGTCTTCGCTCGGACAAGACGTTGCAGGGTGCACTCCGGCATTTTCCTTGCCTTTTACATGACAAGGGTGTTTGGACCGTGCCGCTCGCTGATGATTCATCCTTAACATTACAAGCCACAGTGGGACTAGTTCGTGAGTTGGCTCTTCATGAGGCGGATTTGAAGGATGAGCTGCTAAAGGAAAAGAAACATAAAGAGCAAGCTTATAAGGAGATCGACGAATTAAGGACTGCACTAGGGCTTCCCAAGAATTATGAGAAGCTCAATTAAAATTAGGAATTCCCTATGTAATAGGAACGATATTAGTTGTGAGTTAAATTGAGTTTGGTATGGTCGAGTATTATTATGTGGGGTGAACAATTGTGTGCTTGATGGATTGTTATTATGACAATGTGTGATTTGGATCTTTGTAATGAGTGCTGGAACTTCGTGGACATGTCTACAAGTTCCATAGTTAAGAATAATTAGTTCGAAGATGATTAGTTTGTTGGAATTCGGGGTAAACTTGGTTCTGTCCTTTGCTGATTTCTGGACTAGTCTGGAATGATTCGGGAATAACTAAAAATATGTTCATGCGAAATTTTTGAAATTTTACTGGGAATAATTAGACTTCTGTAACTTTTCAACCCCGCAAGAATCATCTTTTTATCTATTATGGGCTAAGAGATATACCTGTTCCAAGTTAGGGTCACTGCGCAGACTGGAATTCTGAAACAGTTTCGGTTAAGGTCAGTTTTTGATTAATCTATTGACAGAATCTAGAAAAGTGATGTTAATGAAAGTTGTAGATAATTTCATAAGTTTTCCAACCATGTAAGGATCACCTTAATTGGAATTTTGTAACTCGAGATATGGCAGATTTACTGAGTTGCTGAAATTGAAATTCGCCTAGAGAATTCAGATTTACTTATCTAGGGTATACATCATTTGGGATAATACTGAGCTTCGTTTTTGGTGCTTTGAAAACAGATGGCAGCCAGAGGTCATGGCAAAGGTCGTGGAGGTGCTAACCCACCCATTACTATAGAGGAACTCATGAATACATAAAATCAGATGATGCAGATGTTTATGCAGCACCTGCAGAACAATCCCCCTGTAGGACCGCCACTTGTTCATCTGAGACAAGTGAGGTGAATTTTTGAAAGGACGTCCTCCAGTGTTCTCTCATGCTGCTGATCCATTGGAGGCGGATGATTGGGTGCGAGCGGTAGAGAAATAGTTGAACATCGCTCAATGTAATGATCTGGAAAAAGTGTTATATGCATCTGGTCAGTTACAGGGAACAGCTCAGACTTGGTGGGAGTCTTATCAAGTTGCACGTCCCGACAATGCTCCTCCTGTCACTTGGAATGATTTTGTTAGAGATTTTAGAGCTTGTCATATTCTAGAAGGTGTTATTGAGCTGAAGCAGGAAGAATTCAGAAATCTCAGGATGGGATAGATGAGTGTCAGTGAGTATCATGACAAATTCACGCAATTGGCTCGTTATGCTCCCAATGAAGTGAGGAAAGATGCAGATAAGTAGTGTCTTTTCCTCAAGGGAATTTATTATGATCTTCGTTTGTAGTTAAAAGGTAATAATTATGCCAGTTTCTAGGAGCTTGTGAATAAGGCTATTGTGCTGGATAATGAACGTCGAGAGATGGATAGAAAAAGGAAGATAAAAGGACAAGGTGTTGGGAATAGTAATTGTTAACGTTCAAATTCTTAGCATGGGTTTCATTCAAAATTCCAGGGACCAGTCAGTCAGTGGAACCGCAATTCAAATCAACAGTGGTCTCAGAATAGGCAGAATAATCAATTCCAACAACGACCCCAGTATCAGCAGAACAGACAGTTTCAATAGCAGAGTGGTCAGCAAACTCCATGCTAGGGTAATTCCAACTCTACTCCAATGAAGACCAGTGCACCTAGTACTCCTAATTTGTGTTATCGCTGTGGAGAACCTAGACATTATGCTAATCATTGTCCCAAGAAGTAGAATCAACAGACACCGCAGGGACAGAGGTCATCCAATACTGGAAAGGTGAATCATGTGTCTACTGAAACAGCACAGACGGAGCCTAAAGTAATGCTTGGTACGTTCAATGTTCATTCTACTCCTACAACCATTCTTTTTGATTCTGGAGCTTCGCATACCTTTATTTCAAACATTTTTGTTAATGTCACACCCATTTTTAAGGACAAAAATAGGATGTATAAAAGACTCATGTGCGCCCCAGGAATCAGTCGCACACATAAGTTGACAAATTACATAGTATCATCACAGTGCTTATTACATAACGAATAAGTATTTAAGACATAGTCTTGAACAATAAGTAATAATAACTAATAGTAATTCTTCAGCGGAAACTCCACACAGGGACACGGTTGACTGGTTGACACCAAGACTAGTACTCATTCCGATAATCTTCCTCTATATCTTCATCTGTTATGGTGGAAATAGCAAGGGTGAGTCCATGTCGAGCTCCACAAATATAACACAGGGTTCATGAGGCTCAAAAAGGCTAGACACTGTTTAACTGCATTTAGCTTTTAATCATATATTAGCAATTGAGTAGCATCAAGATAAACCACTTCCCATTAAAGAACCAATGATCAATTGTAATAATGATAACGAATAGCATTAACATGAGCATAATAATAATCAACAATAATTAAACATGATATAGCAATGGTGATCATCTATCTGTAAATGTTCCAAGGCCGCTCGTATCCGTGAGCACGGCTAGTATACCAGTTTTTAACTCTGCGCAGAGGTGTACACTTTCACTGTAAGTCATGATTTCCAAATGAGTGGGGAGATCAAGCCCAAACACCCGAGAACCATATAAAGCCACTCAAAAGTTCGTCTAACAAGTTAGGGCCATTAGATTCACTCGGCAGGCAGATGTAGAACCCCCCTTCCCTGTGGCACAACAACCGCAGCCTATACACACTAGGCCAGGGGCTCGCACTACACCCAAAGTGGCAAGCCATTCTTACGCCATTTAAGGTAACCACTAACAAGCTAGAAAAGGTCTCTTGAACAACTAAAGCCAGAGCCATATAGCCCTCACAGCTGTACTGTATGTCCCGGATGGTCATGTACAGATAAGTCCTTATGGAGAGAAACCAGAGCAACAATATAACCCCTTGCTCTAGCCCCCTTTTCAACAGTAATAAAATCATCTTAATGGTTGATTGCATAATCCATTAGTCAAATTACAAGATCATTGTTCATAATTAAGCACTAGCAATAGCTACCCAAATGCATACCCAAGGTTGACAAGGAATCAAGATATCAAAAGCTAAGTTATAATCTCTATGGTTGTCAAGGAAGACACATGCATATGTATGATAATTTCAGAGAATAGGACAACAAGGATGGTCCCATGTTATACTTGCCTTGATCAAAGCTCTCCAAGTGATACTGCTGACTTGGCTCAAAGTAATACTCCGAATCGTCCAAATACTGCTCACCTTCTATATTCGATCATCAATCAACACATACATGCATCCAATCAAACATACACGAAGCAAACAAAGAGATATAATTAGAACAGTACACCAACAGTAACAAAACAGTAATAAAAGCTTATAAAACTCTTCTACACGTTTCTACGATCACACAGACGCAAAGATCACCAAATTCGGAGTTAAAACGTGAAAGTTATGAATTTTCTAAGATTTCCTATAAATAAATAAATACTTAATTATAAACTCGAAAAATAAATTATCAAAACTAACTGTACAACTACACTAACATGTAGAGCTCGCAAATACGAACCTAACGCAATTTGAACGGATCAAATCGGAGTTAAAACGAAGATTTTATGACCAAAACAATTCTAATGGCAAAACTGTAAATACCTGAAAACGTATTTTTGACTTAACCGGAAGAGAATACGCTTTCAAAACACGAAAACGCATTTTCAAAAATACGCTATGGACCGCGGGTTGATATCTAAAGAGCTGAGGGTCTCTTTAACAAATTTACCCGCGAAGGGGTAAGTTCTAATCTGGGCCCTTGATTTCAAATCGGACGGCTCACGTTCATCATCAACTCCACAGTAGAAAATCCGATCTCCTTCTCCAGGTCCGGCCAGCGGCCTCCATGGCCGGCCACCCGAGCTCGCCGGAAAACTCCGGATTCGCCGTTCCCGACCACCAAACATCCCCCAACCGACACCAACCGAACGAGAAGCTTCCCCCGAACCTATCTACATAGCTTAGGAAAGCTACAACAGCTCGAAATCGGGATGCGGCTTGGATAGGGCGGCGGCGCCATTACCGGCCACGGGGAAACTCCAAACCTCACGGTAAAATGCACAAGAATTCAAAAGAAACACATGGGAAGGGAGAGGAGGAGCTAACGAACTCACCTAAGCGAAGAAGAAAGGCACCAGACTAACCGCAACCGACGGCGACGTTCAACCGAAACCCGCCTAGGTTTTCCAACTCGCCAACTCGATTTCACGTGGATGAACTCGTGTTTTAGATGAAAAACGGAAATAGGAAACATGCGGCTACCAATTTTATAGCTTCACCTCGTCGATTTCGGGTAGGATACAAAGATACGCGATTTGATTCGGTTGAGGCATAGCTCGTGTCCGTCCCGGTTACGACCGGAGGAAGAGGACGCGGCTGCCACCTGGGGCCCACCCGTCAGCGACTGAAGAAAGGGAGAGGCGCGCGGCTGGCTCGGCTGGCTTGGCTGCTGGGCTCGGCTGCTGGGCCGGGACGCGACGGCGCTGGACGGCCCACGCGGGCAGGCGCGGGAGAGCAGGCCGTCCGACGGCCTTCGGGCCAAGAAGGTAAGTTGTTTTTTTTCTTTTGTTTCTTTTCAAACCTTTTCAAATAGAGTTTCAAATTCAAATCAAAATAAAATAAACCCACACCACAAAATAAAATAAATGCAGCAGCATGAATGCATCACCAAAATAGTTTTTAAAATTTTAATTTGCCCTAATTGTTATCTAATTTCTTCAAAATTCATTATCTCTAAAATTTGGGTGTTACAAATTCTACCCCCCTTAAAAGAATCTCGTCCTCGAGATTGAACTGCTTACTCAAATCTGGCAAAACCAAAACAGGCGCTGTAGTCAACTTCTTCTTCAATTCCTCAAAACTAGCTTGACATTTATCTGACCACACAAACTTGGCATTCTTCTCTAATAGAGATGTCATAGGTTTAGCAAGTTTAGAAAACCCTTCAATGAATCGTCTGTAATATCCAGCTAATCCCAAGAAACTACGAATCTCGCTAACATCAATAGGTGGTTTCCAATTTAATACATCCTTTACTTTACATGGATCCACTGATATCCCTCCATTAGAAACAATATGACCAAGGAAAGAAACTTCCTTCAACCAAAACTCACATTTACTTCGCTTCGCATACAGTTTATGCTCTCTAAGTTTCTGCAATACCAACCTCAAATGTTCAGCATGCTCTACTTCTATCTTGGAAAATACCAGTATATCATCAATAAATACCACCATAAACTTATCCAAATATTCCATGAACACCTTATTCATCATGTACATAAAGTATGCAGGTGCATTGGTCAATCCAAATGACATAACAGTATACTCATACAATCCATACCTTGTAGTAAAAGCTGTCTTTGGAATATCAGAAACACGAATCTTCAACTGATGATAACCAGAACGTAAATCAATCTTAGAGAACACACAAGCACCTCTCAACTGATCAAACAAGTCATCAATCCTGGGCAAAGGATACTTATTCTTGATAGTTACCTCATTTAGTGATCTATAATCAACACACATCCTCTGACCGCCATCTTTCTTATCAACAAAAATAACTGGTGCTCCCCAAGGTGATGAACTAGGTCGAATAAAACCTTTATCTTGTAATTCTTTAATTTGTTTCTTAAGTTCTTCTAATTCATCTACTCCCATCCTATATGGTCGTTTGGCTATAGGTGCAGTTCCAGGAAGTAATTCTATAAGAAATTCAATGTCTCGGTCAGGTGGCATACCTGGCAATTCATCAGGGAAGACATCCGGAAATTCCTCAATCACTGAATTCTCCTTATTAGTATCTTCAAGCTGATTCACCACAGCGGTTGGTTGCTTCTGCACTGCTACATCCACATTGATTTTATCTCCATTAGGTGCAGTCACAACTACTACTTTCTGCTGACACTGAATCTCTGCCTGATTTGACTTCATCCAGTCCATACCCAATATCACATCAATACCAGATGTCCTCAACACTATAGGAGTTATCTTAAACTCTACCCCCCTTAATACCATACTAATTGGAAGACAACGATTACTGGTTTGCATGGTACCTCCAGGTGAATTTACTAAGAGAGGTTCTTTCATAGCTAGCATGGGTATACTATGCATTTTAACAAAAATGTTGGATATGAATGTATGAGATGCTCCAGAGTCAAAAAGAACAGTTGCAGGAGTGGAATGTACATTGAACGTACCAATCATAACTTCTGGTGCATCATGAACTGTATCAGAAGACACGTGATTCACCCTTCCAGTACCAGATTGCCTCTAGTTGCTCTTCTGGCTCTGAGGAGTCTGCTGGTTCTGCTTCTCAGGACAATGATAAGACATATGCCCCTCTTTACCACAGACAAAGCATCTAGTAGGCGTGCTGGGAGCACTATTCTTCATGGGGGTAACATTAGAATTTCCAGTGCGAGGAGTCTGTTGCCCAGTCTGCTGATACTGTTGACGTTGTGGATATGATGAACGCTGTTGTGACTGATTACTTTGCCAATTCTGGGACCACCTCTGATTCGGATTGCGATTCCATTGACTAACCGGTCCCTGAAACTTCTAATGAAAACCATGCTGAGAATTAGTGCGCTGACGGTTGTTGCTTCCTGAGCCTTGTACCTTCATTTTCCTCTTCCTGTCCATCTCTCTGCGCTCATTATCAAGCACAATAGCTTTATTTACCAGCTCTTGAAAACTAGCATAGTTGTTCCCCTTCAACTGCAAGCGAAGATCATAATAAATTCCCTTCAAGAAAAGACGTTGTTTGTCTGCATCTTCCCTCACTTCATTAGGAGCATAGCGAGCCAACTGGGTAAATCTATCATGATATTCACTAACGCTCATCTGTCCCATCCTAAGGTTTCTGAATTCTTCCTGCTTCAGCTCAATTATACCTTCAGGAATATGACGAGCTCGAAAATCTCTAACAAACTCATTCCAAGTGATAGGAGGAGCATTGTCAGGGCGTGCAGCTTGATACGACTCCCACCAAGTCTGAGCTGTCCCCTGTAACTGACCAGATGCATATAACACCTTCTCCATATCATGGCATTGGGCTATATTCAACTGTTTCTCCACTGCCCTCACCCAATCATCTGCCTCTAAAGGATCAGCAGCATGAGAAAACACTGGAGGGCGTCCCTTTAAAAATTCCCCACGCTTATCCCTCACTTGCACAGGCGGTGGTACTCCTGCAGCGGGATTGTTCTGCATGTGCTGCATAAACATCTGCATCATCTGGTTCTGAGTTTGCATGAGTTCCTCCATAGTAATGGGTAGGTTAGCACCTCCACGACCTCTGCCACGACCTCTGCCTGACATCTGTTTCCAAAAACACAGAAATTGAAATTCAGTACAATCCGAAATGATGTATTCAATAGATAAGCAAAATCTGATTTTTCTGGGCGATCTCCAATTTCAGCAACTCAGTAAAACTGTCATATCTCGAGCTACAGACGTCCAATTCAGATGATCTTTACATGGTTGGAAAGCTTACAAAATTATCTACAACTTTTATTCACAACACTTCTTCTGATTCTGTCAATAAATTGGCCAAAAACTGAACTTAACCGAAACTGTTTCAAAATTCCAGACTGTGCAGTAACTCCAACTTGAAACAGGTATATCTCTTAGCTCATAATAGATATTAAGGTGATTCTTGCGGGGTTGGAAAGATATAAAAGTCTAATTATTCCCAGTAAAATTTCTTGAATTTCTCATGAACGGATTTTAAGTTATTTCTAAAACATCCCAGACTGATCCAAAAATCAGCAAAGGACAGAACTAAGTTAACCTCATATTCAACTAATATATTTTGATCAAACTTAATATTCTTAACCATGGAACTTGTAGGCATGTCTACAAAACTCCAGCACACATTACAAAGATCCAAATCACACATTATCATAATAACAATCCATCAATCACATAATTGTTCACACCACAAACTGACTCTCAAAACAAACCAAACTTAAAATTAACTCGCAACTACTATTGTTCCTATTACATAGGGATTTTTCCTATTTCCTAATTAAGCTTATCATAAATCTTGGGATGACCTAACTCCGCCCTTAATTGATCAATCTCCTTATAAGCTTGCTCCTTAAGTTCTTTTTCCTTTAGCAACTCATCCTTCAAATCCACCTCATGGAGAGCCAATTCTCGAGCTAATCCCACCGTAGCTTGTAAAGTCAAGGAGGAATCATCTGTAGGCGGCACGGTCCAAATACCCTTGTCATGTAAGAAATAAGGAAAATGCCGGAGTGCACCCTTTAACGTCTTGTCCGAGCGTAGACCATGGTAGTAAACAAATGCATTGAAAGCGACATCCTCCATGCTTGTCTCCACAGTTGCCCCGCTCACTCTGGTAATGAACTTTGACTCCACCTTAGGCTCCTTAGTGGTAGGATCCCTTTTCTTAACCCATAACTCCGTTTCCCAATAGGAATCCATCCATGGATGACTATACTCTGCACTGCGATACTCCAACGTAGCTTCCCAGTCGTAGTAGTAGTTGTCCAATGTTCTTGTCAACATGTCATGGAAGAAAGCATCAGCTTTAGGAACCATGATATGAAACTTCGTAGTCCACCCCATAACTACATCCTCCATTGGTGTATCACCAACTCTTGATTCAGCATCAGATAGCTCTTGATCACCATCTTCATACGGCTCCTGAGGTTTGAAACGGGCAACGTACTGTGCAGCTGACAGACGGGGATGAGGAGGCATCTATAAGATTTAGACATAGATTAGATAGAATCAATGTATTTTCGCAATAGAATAAAGTAGAGGAAGCATAAAACTTTAGTAATTAACAAGGTGAAAAGAGGAAGCATGAATTAAGTGAAGTATGGATGCTATTAATGACCATTCTAACTAGGCTTGCGTCCTACAGTCAACACGGCTCTGATACCAATCTGTCACACCCATTTTTAAGGACAAAAATAGGATGTATAAAAGACTCATGTGCGCCCCAGGAATCAGTCGCACACATAAGTTGACAAATTACATAGTATCATCACAGTGCTTATTACATAACGAATAAGTATTTAAGACATAGTCTTGAACAATAAGTAATAATAACTAATAGTAATTCTTCAGCGGAAACTCCACACAGGGACACGGTTGACTGGTTGACACCAAGACTAGTACTCATTCCGATAATCTTCCTCTATATCTTCATCTGTTATGGTGGAAATAGCAAGGGTGAGTCCATGTCGAACTCCACAAATATAACACAGGGTTCATGAGGCTCAAAAAGGCTAGACACTGTTTAACTGCATTTAGCTTTTAATCATATATTAGCAATTGAGTAGCATCAAGATAAACCACTTCCCATTAAAGAACCAATGATCAATTGTAATAATGATAACGAATAGCATTAACATGAGCATAATAATAATCAACAATAATTAAACATGATATAGCAATGGTGATCATCTATCTGTAAATGTTCCAAGGCCGCTCGTATCCGTGAGCACGGCTAGTATACCAGTTTTTAACTCTGCGCAGAGGTGTACACTTTCACTGTAAGTCATGATTTCCAAATGAGTGGGGAGATCAAGCCCAAACACCCGAGAACCATATAAAGCCACTCAAAAGTTCGTCTAACAAGTTAGGGCCATTAGATTCACTCGGCAGGCAGATGTAGAACCCCCCTTCCCTGTGGCACAACAACCGCAGCCTATACACACTAGGCCAGGGGCTCGCACTACACCCAAAGTGGCAAGCCATTCTTACGCCATTTAAGGTAACCACTAACAAGCTAGAAAAGGTCTCTTGAACAACTAAAGCCAGAGCCATATAGCCCTCACAGCTGTACTGTATGTCCCGGATGGTCATGTACAGATAAGTCCTTATGGAGAGAAACCAGAGCAACAATATAACCCCTTGCTCTAGCCCCCTTTTCAACAGTAATAAAATCATCTTAATGGTTGATTGCATAATCCATTAGTCAAATTACAAGATCATTGTTCATAATTAAGCACTAGCAATAGCTACCCAAATGCATACCCAAGGTTGACAAGGAATCAAGATATCAAAAGCTAAGTTATAATCTCTATGGTTGTCAAGGAAGACACATGCATATGTATGATAATTTCAGTGAATAGGACAACAAGGATGGTCCCATGTTATACTTGCCTTGATCAAAGCTCTCCAAGTGATACTGCTGACTTGGCTCAAAGTAATACTCCGAATCGTCCAAATACTGCTCACCTTCTATATCCGATCATCAATCAACACATACATGCATCCAATCAAACATACACGAAGCAAACAAAGAGATATAATTAGAACAGTACACCAACAGTAACAAAACAGTAATAAAAGCTTATAAAACTCTTCTACACGTTTCTACGATCACACAGACGCAAAGATCACCAAATTCGGAGTTAAAACGTGAAAGTTATGAATTTTCTAAGATTTCCTATAAATAAATAAATACTTAATTATAAACTCGAAAAATAAATTATCAAAACTAACTGTACAACTACACTAACATGTAGAGCTCACAAATACGAACCTAACGCAATTTGAACGGATCAAATCGGAGTTAAAACGAAGATTTTATGACCAAAACAATTCTAATGGCAAAACTGTAAATACCTGAAAACGTATTTTTGACTTAACCGGAAGAGAATACGCTTTCAAAACACGAAAACGCATTTTCAAAAATACGCTATGGACCGCGGGTTGATATCTAAAGAGCTGAGGGTCTCTTTAACAAATTTACCCGCGAAGGGGTAAGTTCTAATCTGGGCCCTTGATTTCAAATCGGACGGCTCACGTTCATCATCAACTCCACAGTAGAAAATCCGATCTCCTTCTCCAGGTCCGGCCGGCGGCCTCCATGGCCGGCCACCCGAGCTCGCCGGAAAACTCCGGATTCGCCGTTCCCGACCACCAAACATCCCCCAACCGACACCAACCGAACGAGAAGCTTCCCCCGAACCTATCTACATAGCTTAGGAAAGCTACAACAGCTCAAAATCGGGATGCGGCTTGGATAGGGCGGCGGCGCCATTACCGGCCACGGGGAAACTCCAAACCTCACGGTAAAATGCACAAGAATTCAAAAGAAACACATGGGAAGGGAGAGGAGGAGCTAACGAACTCACCTAAGCGAAGAAGAAAGGCACCAGACTAACCGCAACCGACGGCGACGTTCAACCGAAACCCGCCTAGGTTTTCCAACTCGCCAACTCGATTTCACGTGGATGAACTCGTGTTTTAGATGAAAAACGGAAATAGGAAACATGCGGCTACCAATTTTATAGCTTCACCTCGTCGATTTCGGGTAGGATACAAAGATACGCGATTTGATTCGGTTGAGGCATAGCTCGTGTCCGTCCCGGTTACGACCGGAGGAAGAGGACGCGGCTGCCACCTGGGGCCCACCCGTCAGCGACTGAAGAAAGGGAGAGGCGCGCGGCTGGCTCGGCTGGCTTGGCTGCTGGGCTCGGCTGCTGGGCCGGGACGCGACGGCGCTGGACGGCCCACGCGGGCAGGCGTGGGAGAGCAGGCCGTCCGACGGCCTTCGGGCCAAGAAGGTAAGTTGTTTTTTTTTCTTTTGTTTCTTTTCAAACCTTTTCAAATAGAGTTTCAAATTCAAATCAAAATAAAATAAACCCACACCACAAAATAAAATAAATGCAGCAGCATGAATGCATCACCAAAATAGTTTTTAAAATTTTAATTTGCCCTAATTGTTATCTAATTTCTTCAAAATTCATTATCTCTAAAATTTGGGTGTTACAGTTAAGATGCATAGTGTACCCATGCTTGCCATGAAAGAACCTCTCTTAGTAAATTCACCTGGGGGTACCATGCAAACCACTAATAGATGTCTTCCAATTAGTATGGTTTTAAGGGGGGTAGAGTTTAAGATAACTCCCATAGTGTTGAGGACATCTAGTATTGATGTGATTTTGGGAATGGATTGGATGAAACAAAATCAGGCAGTGATTCAGTGTCAGCAGAAGGTAGTAGTTGTGAATGCACCTAATGGAGAGAAGATCAGTGTGGATGTAACAGTGCAGAAGCAACTAACAGCGGTAGTGAATTAGATTGCTGATGATGCTAGTAAAGAGGATCCAGTTATCAATGATTTTCCAGATGTTTTTCCCGATGATTTGCCAGGTATGCCACCTAACCGAGACATTGAATTTCTTATTGAATTATTACCTGGAACTGCACCCATAGCTAAACAACCATATAGAATGGGAGTAGATGAATTAGAAGAACTTAAGAAACAAATTAGGGAATTACAAGATAAAGGTTTTATCCATCCTAGTTCGTCACCTTGGGGTGCGCCTGTTATATTTGTTGATAAGAAAGATGGTAGTCAGAGAATGTGTGTGGATTATCGGTCGCTTAATGAAGTAACCATCAAGAACAAGTATCCTTTGCCCAGGATTGATGATTTGTTTGACCAGTTGAGAGGTGCTTGTGTGTTCTCTAAGATTGATTTGTGATCTGGTTATCATCAGTTGAAGATTTGTGCCTCTGATATTCCAAAGATAGCTTTTACTACGAGATATGGTTTGTACGAGTATACAGTTATGTCATTTGGTTTGACCAATGCACCTGCCTACTTTATGTATATGATGAATAAGGTGTTTATGGAGTATCTTGATAAGTTTGTGGTGGTATTTATTGATGATATATTGGTATTCTCCAAGACGGAGAGAGAGCATGCTGAACATCTAAGGTTGGTATTGCAGAAACTCAGAGAGCATAAGTTGTATGCTAAGCGAAGTAAGTGTGAGTTTTGGTTGAAGGAAGTCTCTTTTCTTAGTCATATTGTTTCTAATGGTGGAATATCAGTAGACCCAGGCAAAGTAAAAGGATGTTTTGAATTGGAAGCCACCTACTGATGTGGGGGAGATTCGTAGTTTCTTGGGTTTAGCTGGATATTACAGACGATTCATTGAAGGGTTTTCTAAACTTGCTAAACCTATGACATCTCTGTTAGAGAAGAATGCTAAGTTTGTATGGTCTGATCAATGTCAAGCTAGTTTTGAAGAATTGAAGGAGAGATTGACTACTGCACCTGTCTTGGTATTGCCAGATTTAAGTAAGAAGTTTTCTATTTATTGCGATGCTTCTCGTCAAGGATTAGGATGTGTTCTTATGCAAGAAGGTAGAGTTGTTGCCTATGCATCTAGGCAGTTGAGAAAGCATGAACTGAATTATCCTACTCATGATTTGGAGTTAGCAGCTGTAGTTCATGCTTTGAAAATTTGGAGACATTATTTGATTGGACATAAGAGTGATATATACACTGATCATAAGAGTTTGAAGTATATTTTCACACAGACTGATCTAAACTTGAGGCAACATAGATGGTTGGAGTTGATTAAGGACTATGATCTAGAGATACACTATCATCCTGGTAAGGCTAATGTAGTAGCTGATGCTCTTAGCAGGAAGAGTTATGTTAATGAGATGCAAATGTTATCCATGACAAGTGAGTTGTGTGCTGAATTTGCATATTTGAATTTGGGAATTGTTGCTAATACAATGGAATTAGTGATAGAACCTACATTAGAGCAAGAAATATACAAGGGTCAGTTGAAGGATGAGAAATTAAAGAAGATAGCAGAGGATATAGTGATTGGTAAGTCACCAGGGTTCCGAATGGATGATAATGGGTTTTTGTGGTTTGGAAAGAGGTTGTGTGTACCTGAGGATCAGTCTATTAGGCAGGGAATCCTTTGTGAAGCACATGAGTCAGCTTATTCTATTCATCCTGGAAGTACTAAGATGTATTTAGATCTAAAACAGAAGTACTGGTGGGTTGGACTGAAGCGAGATGTAGCTGAGTATGTGGCAGTGTGTGATACTTGTCAGAGAGTGAAAGCTGAGCATCAGAGACCAGCTGGATTACTGCAACCAATGAAGATTCCTGAATGGAAGTGGAAGGAAGTTGGTATGGACTTTATAGTGGGGTTATCTCGTACTCAGAGAGGTTATGATTCTATTTGGGTGATTGTAGATCGGTTGACTAAAGTTGCTCATTTTATACCGGTTAAAACTAAGTATACTGGAGAACAACTAGCTATATTATATATGGAGAAGATTGTATGTTTACATGGAGTTCCAAAGAAGATTGTCTCTGATCGAGGTTCACAGTTTACGTCACATTTTTGGAAGGCTGTACATGAATCTTTAGGTACAAAGTTGAATTTTAGTATGGCATATCATCCACAGATAGATGGGCAGACTAAAAGGACCAATCAGATACTAGAAGATATGTTGAGAGCTTGTGCATTGCAATATGGAACTAGTTGGGATAAGAGTTTGCCTTATGTAGAATTTTCTTACAACAACAGTTATCAACAGAGTCTTAAGATGGCACCGTTTGAAGCTTTATATGGACGTAAGTGTAGAACTCCATTGTTTTGGGATCAGACGGGTGAGTCTCAGGTATTTGGTACAGATGTTCTTAGAAACGCAGAGGATCAATTGCGAGTGATTCGTGAAAATTTGAGAGTTGCACAATCTCGTCAGAAGAGTTATGCTGACAACCGGAGAAGGGATTTAGTGTTTGAGGTAGGCGATTATGTTTATTTGAAGGTGTCACCAATGAGAAGTGTGAGGAGATTTAACATGAAGGGCAAGTTAGCACCAAGGTATGTTGGACCATTTAAAGTTATTGATAGACGTGGTGAGGTTGCTTATCAATTAGAGTTGCCTGAAAATTTGTCTGGAGTACATGATGTGTTTCATGTTTCTCAACTCAAGAAGTGTTTACGTGTGCCTGAGGAGCAAATACCTTTGGATGAATTGACTGTTAAGGAGGATCTTACATATGAAGAGTTTCCGAATAAGATTTTAGAGACTGCTGAAAGAGTTACTCGAAGTCGAGTTATTAAGATGTGCAAAGTCCAGTGGAGTCGGTATTTAGAGGCAAAGGCAACCTGGGAAAGAGAGGATGAATTGAGGAAATCATATCCGCAGTTATTTGAGTAAGCAGTCCAATCTCGAGGACGAGATTCTTTTAAGGGGGGTAGAATTTGTAACACCCAAAAATCTTAAAAGTTTGAATTAGAAGAAATTTAGAGTTAAAAGAAAATTTGATACGAGTTTAAATGATTTAGATAATATTTAAGGGGATAAAATTTAAAATAATAGGTGGAATATTTGATGAAGCATTCATGCTGTTGCATTTGTTTTATAATGTGGTGTGGTTTTGGTTTTATTTGTTATAGATTTGAAAATTTAGTTTAAATGGCTTTGGAAATAAATGTAAATGAGAAAAAAAGAGGAAATCTTACCTGCGGCCCGGTGGCCTGGAGGCCCGCCCGAGCCGAACCGAGCCAGCCTGCTCTTCCCCTTTCCGTTTTGGGCCGCTGAGCCGAGCAGTCGCTTTTCCCCGTTTCCTCTCGCGCCTGCGTGGGCCGGCCCAGGAGCCGCAGCGGCCACGCGCCTCTCTTCCTTGTGACGCTGACGGTCAGGACCCGCTGTCAGTCGCGCCTTCTTCCCCTTGCTGTGGCCGAGCCGGAGTCCGACGTTGACTCCAACCGAATTAATCGGGAAACTCGGGATTTCCTAATCGAATACGGCATATGAGGTCTATAAATGTGTAGTCTCTTGTCATCTCTCCTCGTTTTGCATCTAAAACCTGAGTTGAATCACGTGAAACCGAGCGTAGGAGATTCGAAACCCTAAGGGTGGCTGTTGCTCGTCGTCGGGGCTTGCGGGTTGATTTGAGTCCTTCTTTTTCTCTTTGGTGAGCTCGCCATCTTCTTCTCTTCCTTCCCCTGCTTTTCTTTTGAGCTGTGGTGCTTGGAGTTGGGTGTTTTCAAAGCTTTTGCAAGTCGGTAATGGCACCGCCGCCATCCCGAGCCGCGCTTCACCCTCGGTTGGTTATAGAATTCCTAAGCCGCATAGATGTGTTTGCAATAAGCTCCTCTTTCGTTTGGTACCGACAACGGGTCGATTTATGGTCAAAATTGCGAAAACTTCCATCTCCGGCGAGGCTCCGGCCATGGCGCCACCGTGTGTCGGATTTTTCCGGTGACAGCGCCGCCGAGCCTCCCTGGAGAAGCTGTCTGCCGTCCGTTCTCAGATCGACGGGTAGGAATAGAAGATACCCCTTCGCGGGGTAAATTTCTTAAAGAGTCCCTAGACTTTTCTATAGTAGAACCTACCATCCTTAGAGTCGTTTAGGAAGTACGTTACTTGGTTTTGAAGACGTAATTCTTCTCGGTAATTTTAAAATACGTTTTCTATTATTTACAGTTTTGCCACTAAACTTGATTTGATCATAAAATTTTCGTTTTAACTCCAATTTGACCCGTTCAAGTTGTGTTAGATTCATATTTACGAGCTCTACATGTTAGTGTCATTATACAGTAGGTTTGAAAAAAATTAATTTTCGAGTTTATATTAAAGTAATTATTTATCTATAGGAAATCTTAGAAAATTCATAACTTTTATGTTTTAAATCCGAATTTCGTGATCTTTATGTCTGTGTGATCGTAGAAACGTGTAGAAGAGTTTTACAAACTTTTCATACTGTTTTGTTACTGTTGGTGTACTGTTCTAATTATGTTTCTTTATTTGCTTCGTGTATGGTTGCTCGGATGATTGTGTGATGATGTTTGGTGATCGAGTATAGACGGTGAGCAGTTTTTGAACGATCCGGAGTATTATTTTGAGTCAGATCAGCAGGGTCACCAGGAAAGCTTTGATCAAGGCAAGTATAACATGGGACCATCCTTGTTGTCCTATTCCCTGAAATTATCATATATATATGCATGTGTCTTCCTTGACAACCATAGAGATTATAACTTAGTTATTGATATCTTGTTTTCCTTGTCACCTATGGGGTGTGCATTTGGGTAGCTATTGCTAGTGCTTAATTATGAACAATGATCTTGTAATTTGATTAATGAATTAAGTAATCAACCATTAAGATGATTTTATTACTGTTGAAAAGGGGGCTAGAGCAAGGGGTTATATTGTTGCTCTGGTTTCTCTCCATAAGGACTTATATGTACGTGATCATCCGAGACATATAGTACAGCTGTGGGGGCTATATGGCTCTGGCTTTAGTTGTTTAAAGGACCTTTTCTAGCTTGTTAGTGGTTACCTTAAATGGCGTAAAAACGGCTTGCCACGTTGGGTGTAGGACAACCTCTAGTCTTATGAGTATAGCCGTGATGGAAGTGTGCCATTTGAAAAGGGGGTTCCTACATCTGCCTGTCGAGTGAATCTAATGGCCCTAACTTGTTAGACGAACCTTTAAGTGGCTTTATATGATTTCCGGTGTTTTGGGGAGTCGCGAACCCATGCATTTGGAAGTTATGACTCACAGTGAAAGTGTACACCTCTGCGCAGAGTTAAAAACTAGTATACTAGCCGTGCCCACGGATACGGGTGGCCTTGGAACATCTACAGATAGATGATCATTATTGTTATATCATGCTTAATTACTATTGCTATTATTATACTCATGTTAATGCTATTCATTATCCTTATTACAAGTGATCATTGATTCATTAATGGGAAGTGGAATATCTTGACGCTACTCAACTGCTAAATATATGATAACTAAAAGCTAAACGCAGTTAAACAGTGTCTAGCCTTTTGTGCCTCATGAACCCTATGTTGTATTTGCGGAGTTCGACATGAACTCACTCTTGCTATTTCCACCATAACAAATGAAGAATATGATGATGATTACCGAAATGAGTACTAGTCTTGATGTCAACCAGTCAACCATGTCCCTGTATTCGGAGTTCCGCTGAAGATCTACTATTAGATACTACAATTTATCGTATAAGACTATGTGTTAAATATTTATTTGCTATGTAATAAGCACTGTGATGATACTATGTAATTTGTCTACATATGTGTGCGACCGATTCTTGGGGCGCACATGAGTCTTTTATGCATCCTATTTTTGTCCTTAAAAATGGGTGTGACAATTAATAATGAATATGTTTTTGCTATTCGTTAATCATTTCACATAGATCATATGTTTATTGTTACATTGAGACACTTTGATATTATTGATATACTGAAATAATGCTAATTAAAAGCTACATGTTGATAAACCTATGTTATGCCTTTGAACCTCATGAACCCCATGTTATATTTGTTGAGTTCAACATGGACTCACTCTTGCTATTTCCACCACACCTCAGTGTGTAGTGAGGTGCTGCTCAGAAAAAGGATAAAGAGGTAGTGGAGTTTCCAGAAGTTGTTCAGAAGTGTTTGGCATACGGAGCCACCAATCAGCCATCCCTAAGAAGAATGTAGCCCGAGCAGAAGCTTAGACACTGTTCCGCGATACTCTGATGTAAGTGTTAATATAGCTATGTATACGTTATATAATAACATTGTTTCTGATATTTTTTTTTATTCTGACATATGTGTGGACTTCCTGGGCACACATATGATGAGCCTGGTTTTGTTCTTTGTAAAACCGGGTGTGATAGCTCATCATGATTTTAAATTTTCAAAAGATAAATTTGCAGAACTTAGTATTGCTAGGAACAAGATAAATAGCAGCTCAGACTTTCTCATATCATATCCCTCAATCACCTAGACTTAGATCAAGCATATGCTACCCACAAGTTTTATGTTCAAAGTGAATTCTTATATCAAAGTAGTAATATCCAAAACTCAGGAGAATTTAAGGTTGAAAACTAGGCACTTGAAAGGAATTACGGCAGAGCAACTATTCATCATCTCCAATGCAAAATTTTAATCTTCATCTTTTTATTTGACTCCTAACTAGATAGAAATATAAACTTTAATTATCTATGATCACACCTTAATATAATTAAGACTTACTAAGATAAGCAATTTTATTTGGTTTTAGTTGTTATGTATCTTTTTATTTTTTTTAACTAATAAACTTGAAAAGTAATAATACTGTAGATACTTAGCTAGATAAGTGGGGAATGCTCCTCCCCCAAGCTAGATGTTGCTATGGTCCATTATTGAATGAACTTTAGAGCGAGTTTGCCAGCAGCAACTAGTTAGCACTGAGCAGACTCTTTCTTTATTCATAGTATTGTCCTGCAAAATTTATATTCTAACAAGAACACTAAAAACTCGAAGCTTGGATTATACAAGGGGTTAGCGGTCAACTAAACGAGCAATTGATTTTTCTTATGAGTTTATTTAACTTGATATACTTTAGCAGGAATTATTCTATCTTCTTCTCTCTTTTTTAGGATTTTTATTTTACGATGCAATTAAGTAATAGCAAATGACATGCATGCATATTTATTTTTATGCCACCATAGTAAATATTCCTATGGAGAATTACCACAAGTTTATTCACATGGGGCTTTAGTATTTTTAACAATGCGTAAGTAAGAGCAATAATGATTTTTTTTCTATGCGTAATAAAGTAAATATATTTTTGTTTTCTTAATGTACAACAATGATAGAGTATATATATATTTTAATACGATGATGGCAAGTATGCAATAAAGTCTTTTTATTTATTTTTTAATAATGCAAGATGTATGAAATGAATTTAACTAACAAATGTATTTAGATAACTACCATTATTACCTCATAGCAAGGGTGCAGTATTTAAAGTCTAATGATAGGACTAGGAAGGAGAGAGTACTTATCGGTTGCATCATCTGATCCTGATGACGGTTCAAATGCCTGCTCTTCTTATGGTCTTGTGAACGTTACCTTCTTCTCCTTCCACATCTTGACTTGGTTCTTCATAAATTCGGCTTCTTCTTTTAGAGCTAGCTCTTGGCTCTCTGCTTCTTTCTCCCACTCATTCCAGCGAGGTTCTTTGACTGGCTCATCTTCAGTCTTTTTAGCTTCTCCTTGTAGTTTGAGGACTACGTCATTAGATCTCGTAACTCTAGGAAATCTAGCCCATCCATCCTTGAATGAACGGTGACAGGATTGGCACCTTCTCCTTGATTGGGACTTCTTCAGCTGTTCGTGGTTAGTATAACTATTAAATTGATAGCATACCTTTGGAAGTCAGAAATAGATTTGTTCAGATCCAATGTAGATGACTACGTTGGTGGTGTTGAGGAAAGGTCTCCCCATGATGATCGGTGTGTCTTCATCTCTCAGCATGTCGAGGACCAGGAAGTCGGCAGGAACGTAGTATTCTTGAATTTTTACCAGGACATCCTTTGCTATGCCTTTAGGCCATCCCAACGACTAGTCCACCATCTGCAGCTGCATATAGGTCAGGTACAATGGTTAGTTACCAAATAAATATTCATATGTTACCTTTGACATTATGTTAGAACTTGATCCAATGTCATAGAAGGTGTTGCAGAGGATCATTTGGTTGATTGTGCATTCAATTATTGGTACTCAGGGATCATCCTTCTTGACTAGAAATGGCGGTGCGAGCAAATGGTCGCTTTCTGCGTTGACTGCATTGGTCATCTTGATAGTTTCTTCTGGCACTTGGCTAAGCTTGTTCCTTCTCCGGTTTCTATTGTTCTTTTTCTTGGATGCTGGTGTTGTTCGCTCTTTAGGTAGGTACGACATCTGTGGGTGTGCAGGGGAGTGCATGATGTGTTCCTTGAATGAGAACTTCTCTTTCTTGTCTTTTATGGAAAAGACAATCTTGGCATGCTCTGCATAGATGATAGCTTTGGTTGTATATAGGAACTATCATGGAACCATCCAAATTATAAGAGCACAAGTATAAAAACAATCACCGAAGTGATCAAATTCTCACACTTGAGCCCATATAACTCTGGTAGTCCAATGAAATCACGAGGGATTTCAAACCAACTAACATATAAGCCAAGATCATAGTGATTCAACATAATAAGCCACATGTTACATCCATTTCACAAGTAGTTCAATATACAGCGGGGTTCAACATAGTTATTACAACTTAAGTTGAAAAGTAGCGGAAGCAAAGTAATTTGAAACTAACATTACTCTTATTTTAAATATATGCCAGTACCAAGGTCGACTTCCAACAAAAGCATTAGAGACAAGATAACTCAGAAGGATCATGCCCATGATCACACTCTGCCTCTATGGCAAGAGCCATCCAACTCTTGCAGTCGCCATGATACATCACAACCTGCAACAAGTGGGAATAAAACCCTGAGTACAAGAATGTACTCAGCTAGACTTACCCGTCAAAAACCAAAAATAAAGTGACACCAAGGAGGATGCAAGGCTGATATAAAGTGGGGCTAGCTTGACAACATTTTGCATAAAAGCTTAGTACAGATAAGTAATCAGTGAATGCTTAAGCATCACGTTAATCATCATGAACCTGTCATCTAGATTAGCACCTGTACTATAGCAACCACTTTATTAGGAGCAAACAATATTAACCATAGCAGGTATAAGTTGAGGCAACATTTAAATCATCATCCAATTAACCATTTGTTCAATTAATTAAATCTATATTGCCGCTGCTCGAGTCAAGTGCTCACTAACCAGGAGCGACGGCGATTCAAATGGAATTTCTATCCAGCTGGAGGGGTATTTCTAACACAAATCACACAGACCCCACGTCAGGGTCACACAAGTCACCCTTGGTATAGTTCAGGAATCGCGGGTTTGACTGATGCCGCATCCCCAAGGGCAACACTCTATCAGGTGATAGGGACTTTAACCCCCCTTAGTATTATGCCAATGTCCCCAAGCACATCCTTACTTCCTCCAGAATGCGCACTTGACCCCCTGATTCCTGGCCTGAACTGTATTACTCGGCTTTGCGGTCGGAATGACTTATCTGGCCAGCTAAGTGTTAGACTACGTTCAACATGACTGAAGGATGTACAACGAATCGGTCCTTAAACGACTTAGACGGGAATAGATCCACACCTAAGACCTCCATGCCTTGTTGTTTCACTATCGTCATCTCGTCCAGTCTCATTTCATTTTATTAACACATGGTTCCTTTTTATGATAGAAAATATAGCCAACCATGTCATATATAAGTATCCCTAAAGCTCGCAGGTGACAGGAAATCATCCGACTTCTACCTCTTAAAGCAGGGCTAAGCAATTACTCGAACCTGAACCTAAATAGGATTCAAGGTATACTTTCTGGACAAGGATAGGATATATATGCAGCAAGTGTTTTCATCCAACACCTATCACTTAATGCAACAATACATATAACACATATACTCAATTGCATTTTTAGAAATTAGGAGGCTTATAATGCCTAGGGCTTGCCTAGGATCCGACACTAGTCAGTGTTTGTTAGATGACCCATGCTTGGCGAGCATCCCCCATTCTAGCACTTGTCTGATCCTTCCATCTCTGAGATAGGTCCACCAACACCATCTTTGGGTTAGCTCCACATCACATCCTTCACGTGGTGCATCTAGCGTACCTAGATGAGATGCAAGATGCAAGTGTATGAATATGAAGAATGGTAACACAAGATACATCACATAGGGGTATTTAGGACAAGCACAAGATTAAGCAAGACATAGGCATTCATAGTCACTCAACTAGATAGCACACCACCCATTAAAGAGATATATCATGCATATCAAGTAAAGACACAAGCTTCACAGAGTCTCAGGTGTATTAACTTAACATTATTAAAAGCATGAGCCACACTTACCAACACATGAAGTAAACACATAAAACTAGAATCTGTCACATTCATGACTGCAAACACTAGCTACAAGATTTAGCTATAACTGGAGTTACACAAATCCAAATGTTTTGTAAGAAGACATTATGGAAAGCTTATGAAATTCTCTACATTTCATTTATAACCATCACATCATGATTCACAAGTTAAATAAGTTGAAATCACAAAGTTCCAGAATCTGTTCGTGACAAACAGAGAGCAGTCATCTCTGATCTCCAACTTGAAACATGCATAACTCATAAACTACTTGGCCAAATGCCACCAAATTTTAACACAAGCTATATATATGAATTATATACAACTTTGCTATAGACAAGATGCTCAGAAAACATCATTAACCTGAGGTAATTTACATTGCCTCCAGAACTGTCCAGAAACTAAAAATTGCAAGAAATAATTATTAACTTATGTTGCAAACATATAATTGGACAAAACCAACTTTACCAACATGTCACACATGACTAATGAACACCAGGAAACATAGTGTCCATTACTAAATAAATTCTTTTAATACATTTGTTAATTTATTTAGATAATTAGGTGGAATTATGAACACATATCAAAAGTGCATAATAAATTCTACCAAACTTACAGTGGACTACATATACTCCTAACAGTCTACTTTCCAAATTTCATGCCATTTGAGTAAGCATAGCACCCTCTATGAAAAAGATAAATTGCTATTACAAGAATTCATGTGAGAGCAAGATGAATCAATAACTCACTCATACTACAACCAAAATTCATGAAATTTTTACCACACATCAAACATCAGATGAGTAGCATTCCACAAAAACTTTACTTCATTTGGAGCCCTACAACTGCAGTTATAAAAATGACAAATAGAACTAGCATTGAAAACCTAGAAGCATAGATCTATTTTTAGAACTAAAACATGCCATATTATAGATCCATTGCATATATAATTTCACAAGGATTCCAAAAAGTTCTTATTTGCTATTTTACAAATTTCCTATGATTTACTATGAATTTCAAAGATCAGCAAAAACTAAAACAAACAGGTCCCTAGGAGCACTATTCACATGAGTCTTGGCTTCACATAAAACCCCTTGCCCTTCCTCGAATTTTGACTCGAGGTTCCTGATGCGATTTCACAGAGGAGGCCACGCTGTAGCTCGTCGATGTTGGCCGGAGAAGGCTCGCCGGTGGCAGGGAAGATGCGGGGAAGCATCCCCATCACTAGGCACACCCACTGGTGCCCGTGGCTTGGCTAGTGGTGGTCAGTGGCCTACTGGCCACGGGAGCAACCGACGCGGCGGCGACCGAGACGGTGGAGGCACGACTCTAGTGGTCCGCACTGACAACGAAGAGGTGTGGAAGCACTAGGAGGCCCGCGCGGACCAAAAGATGGCTTTAGATCGACCATCAATGGCCCATGGCCTCCTAGCCACATGCACAGGCAGCGGCGACCATGGACACCACGGTGGTCGTCGTGGCGCCGGTGTTCTAGCGGTGGCGGGAACATGGGAAGGGGAGCGCTAGGTGCGTCGCAAGTTGGAGAAGGTGATGCCATGCTCGGTTGGGACAAAGGGAGAGCACAGCAGCATCGTCGTGAGCTTGCACCTGGCCAGCAATGGCGGCGGCCATGGTGTGCACATGAGTGTTGGTATTTTTAACGCACACAGATAAATCCGCAAGCGCACGAATACTGTTGTAGCTTTAGCCCGGAGGATTTTAAATATCGTATCCACAGGGAAACGTGTGTGGATTGCCAAACAATTAGTTTATCCAAGAGTAGCAATCAAGGTTTAAGATATGATGGGTAGATAGGATTCCTATGGTAATGATCCTATGCATGGCAAGGTTATGATTCAAATGTCCTTCTAATGTTTACTTCGGGACGCCGCTAGACGGGAAAGCACCACTAAGGATAACTCTACCGACGCGACTATGGTCCTTCTAATTTAAGAACATACTCAATTCGGTGTGGACGGGGATGTCACCTCCCTAAACCACCACACAACTAGAGAATAGGGCCCAAACACAGGTAACCGACAGCCTAAGCACCACGCTTATGCTGACAATTACTACTCTAATTTAGAGATTTAACAAAAACTAGAGCAATGATAAGAACTGTGAACCAATGAACAAAAGAGTAAGATAAATACTTGAATAAAGATCAATTACTAGAAGTATCCCGGATGTAGACTCAGAGAAGCCTGAATCTATCGAAGTACAAGCTGAAGAGGGAGCACCGACAGGCATTCACCAAAACTCATGGAATTCTATTAGTAAACCCCCTATATCTATGTGGTAATTATGTTTTAGATCTTTTTCCATGCTTCATTGACGATTAAAATTGATACTTGTCTATCGTCAACAAACTCCCCCAAGCTTACCCTTTGCTCATCCCTGAGCAAAGATAAACTCAGTGACAGATCAGAAATTGCTATAATGCTTTCACGCCTCAAAAGTACACATGCGTTCAAACAAGAATTTTCCTCCGGATTAGACTATTTTGACTTTCAAACTTACCCATATTACCTTTCACCATGGGGCTTGTAGTCGTCACTTGGGTCTTGAGTAGTTGAAAGATAGAACGGTTAAGTCAAGCGCCTTGTTTCAAGCTCTTTGATCAACTATTATTTCGGAATTTTGCAAGATTTTCAAATAAAACTCAGAGATTCCTTTGTATGACCCTCTCAAGTCCCTCATTTGTGGTATTTATGGATCCTTACCAAGGCATTAATGGTGTATGCTTTCTCTCTCTCATCCTACAATTAATAGGCTTATGTGGAGCTCATAGGTGGGGAGACAGCTAATACATACTTGCAAGCATCTATTGCACAGTCAAACCATGGATCTAGTGCAATGAGTCTAGCCATACAGTCAAATCAAGATGTGCATGTGTGTGGTCCTATGTATATGGTTTGAGTGGATATACGGTGATAGTGGCAAATGATGATGATGATAGATGTACGTAGAAATGAAGGGGTAAAGGGATGATAATGGTGAATACCTAATTTTACTTTTTCTCCTTTGAAGAAATACACACCTTTCTTGATCTTTAAAGAATTTTGGGAAGAACTTGGGCTGCTTAAAATCTCTCTATGTTGGGACATTCGTCCTCTTTCTTTTATTTTTCTTTTTCCTCTCTCTTTTCTTCTTTCTTTTTTTTCAAAGCACCCAAGCCTCTTTTTGGATATATGGATTGAGGTAGTAGTAAAAGGGATACTTGGAGCTTTATTGCGTAACAAAAGGGGCTTGCAATGGATGAAGGAAAATTTTTGATGCTCACTTCTAGTGTAGGAGTAGAATAATTTTGGGATGTGTCTAAAATGGAAAGTATGTGGATACGTACTTCTAGGGTAGAAGCAGCATATATGGGTGGAGTGTGTGTGATCTTGATTTTAACCGCATGATCAATCCCTAAGGGTCGACACAACTTGACCACACTCGATGCTTACAAGCAGTAAATATGAGTGGAAGTTTTCCTAGTCTAACAAGCATGCATATATGGCTGTGGTAGGAATTCAAGCTCTCGTCATACAGGAACTCATCATGCAACATTTTTTTGTTTTCAAAAGATAAAATCTCCAGAACTCTAGTATCTCTAGAAACAAGATAAACATCAGCTCAAACCTTCCCATATCATATCCGCCAACTACCTAGACTTAGATCAAGCATTTGCTACCCACAAGTTTCAGGTTCAGAGCAAATCTTAGATCAAAACAGTTGTGTCCAAAACATGAGAGAGTTCGAGGTTGAAAACTAGGTACTTGAAAGGAATTATGACAAAGCAACTATTCATCATTTCTATGCAAGAGATTACTTAGATAGTCCTCTTTTATTAACAACTCTTTTAAGAACAAAAACAAGTAAACTAGACACACTCTTTTTTATTTTGCTTTAGTTATTTTAGACCATTATTATTACTAATTAAGAAATCTTGTAAGGAATAAAGTAAATCTGAGCGAAGAAAATACTTAGCTGGATACATGAGGGTGCTCTCCCCTAAGCTAGATGTTGACATAGTTGTTTGATCTTACAGTGTAGCAGACTGGTAGTGAAGATGTACTTCCTCTAGTGGAGCATCGATTGATGATGATTGTTGAGACAGTGCTCCACTAGTGGATAGAACATCCACTTACTTGTCGGCTCTTCTTAATAACTCCTGCACAACTCAAATAGACAACAAAACTCATGGAATAGATTAAGGGTTAGGAAATTAAGCATTAATTGTCTAGAGTGTTGCCCATGATTTCTATGCAGAATTTAGCAAGGTATCCTTTTCTTTCTTTTAGTAATTTCAAATTCTATATAATTAATTATGTCTAATTATTCTTCTAGTAATTGTGCATCAAGGAAAACTTTTAGACGTTGGCCATTTACCTTGAAAAGCTTACATTCATCGTTTTGATGCGTGACTGCTCCATATGATGCTACTTCAATTACCTTGAACGGTCCTTCCATTTACTTCGTAGTTTTCATGTCCGAACAACTTCACTCTAGAGTTGAATAGTAACACCTTGTCACCTGGTTTGAATTCCTTCTTCTTCAATCTTTTGTCATGCCACCTCTTTGTCCTCTCTTTGTAGATATTTGCATTATGATATGCCTTTTCTCACATTCCTCAAGCTCAGAGAGTTGCATCTTTCTTTTCTCCCCATCTTCTTCAAAATCCATGTTCCATCTCTTTATAGCCCTGTGTGCCTTGAATTCTAGCTCGATAGGTAAGTGGCATGTCTTCCCATAGACCAGCTGGTATGGTGACATTCCAAGAGGTGTTTTGTAGGCTGTTCTGTAAGCCCATAGTGCTCCATGAAGCTTGTCCTTCCAGCCTGTCCCCATCTTATTGCTAATCTTTTGCAGAATGTTCTTGATTTGCTTGTTTGATGTTTCTGCTTGCCCACTTGTTTGAGTATGGTATGGTGTCACAACATTGTGATAGACCCCATGATTGTATAAGAAGCGTTGAAACTTCCTATCAATGAAGTGAGAACCTCCATCACTAATCACCATGTGTGGAACTCCAAAGCGTGGAAAGATGGTTTTTGCAAAAATCCTCTTGGCGTGATTGGAATCTGTAGCTTGACATGGTAGAGCTTCAACCCACTTTGAAACATAGTCAACCGCCACTAAGATGTATTCACACTGCTTGGACTTTGGAAATGGTCCCATGTAGTCGATTCCCCAGACATCAAAGAGTTCTATCTAGAGATTGTTGGTGAGTGGCATGGCATCTCATGTATTTATGTTCTCATGCCTCTGACATGCTCCACATCTCTGGATGAAATCTTTTGTGTCTTCATACATGGTTGGCCAGAAAAATCCACATTACCAGTTTTTTGCATGAGTGCGGAATGCCCCATAGTGTCCTCCATATGGTGATGAATGGCATCTTTCAATGATCTTGATTCCTTCTTCCGTTGGTACACACCTTCTGAGTAGACCATCAGAGCAAACTCGAAAGAGGTATGGTTCATCCCATATGTGGAGACGACTTTCTTGAATGAGTTTACGTTTGTTCTCTCCTAGTGGTACATAACCTGCAACCATAAAATTAACAATATCTATGTACCAGGGGTTTACACTTGCGACCTTGTAGAGCATGTCATCTCGTAGGTAGTCGTTGATGGGCAATTCCTGTGGATTTTCAAACTGCATCCTGGACAAGTGATCGGCTATAGAATTTTCTACTCCTTTTTTTATCTTTTATTTCTAAATCAAATTCTTAGAGTAACAAAATCCATCTTAGAAGTCATGGTTTAGCATATTTCTTAGTGAGTAGGTATTTCAAAGCACCATGATCAGTATGAACAATCACCTTAGCTCCTACTAAGTAAGATCTAAACTTGTCAACAACAAAAACAATAGCCAGGAGCTCTTTTTCAGTTGTTGCATAATTAAGTTGAGGTCCTGACAGAGTTTTACTAGCATAAGCAATTGCATGATGCTTTCTATCCTTTGTTTGACCCAAAACTGCCTCCACAGCATAATCACTAGCATCACACATGATTTCAAAAGGTAGCGACCAATCAGGGGGTTGAATGATTGGTGCAGAGATGAGTGCTTTCTTAAGAATATGAAAAGCATCTAACACTTATCATCAAACTCAAAGGGAGCATCCTTGGCTAGCAAATTTGTGATGGGTCTAGCAATGTGAGAAAAGTCTTTTATAAAATGTCTATAGAACCCCGCATGACCAAGAAAACTTCGTACCCCTTTGATGTTTGTGGGAGGAGGCAAATTCTCTATCACTTCTATCTTTGCACTATCTACCTCAATCCCACGTTCGGACACCAAGTGTCCAAGCACTATGCCCTCTCTAACCATGAAATGACATTTTTCCCAATTAAGGACTAAGTACTTTTCCACACATCTTTGCAAAACCTTGTCTAAGTTTTCTAAGCAATCATCAAAAGTTTTTCCATAAATAGAAAAGTCATCCATAAAAACTTCCATGATTTTCTCTATCATATCAGAAAATATAGACATCATGCACCTTTGGAACGAGGCTGGAGCATTGCACAGACCAAAAGACATCCTACGATAGGCATAAGTTCCATAGGGACAAGTGAAAGTGGTTTTGCTTTGGTCATCAGGATGGATCGGGATTTGATTGTAACCAGAATACCCATCAAGGAAACAAAAGAAAGAGTGCTTTGCAAGCCGTTCTAGCATCTCATCAATGAAGGGTAACAGGAAGTGATCTTTCTTTGTTGCCTTGTTAAGTTTTCAGTAATTGATGCACATCCGCCATCCAGTGACGGTTCATTGTGGGATCAATTCATTTCTCTCATTTTTTACCATAGTCATACCCCCTTTCTTGGGTACAACTTGCACCGGGCTCACCCACTCACTATGTGGTACAGGATATATTATCCTAGCATGCAAGAGTTTCAAAACCTCTTTTTTTAACATCCCTCATTGCATTGTTGAACCTATGTTGGGGCTCCCTAGATGGTGTATAAGCTAGGTCCATAGGAATGCGATGAGTGCAAAGGGCAGGACTAATTCCCTTGAGGTCTTGGAGTGAGTAGTCAAAAGCAGAATGATGCTTTTCTAAAATAGTAAGGAGTCAGATGGTCTCATATTTAGAAAGTTTATCACTAATTATCACAGGAGACTCCTTGTCATCATTTAGAAAAGCGTATTTCAATCTTGAAGGAATGGGTTTTAGCTCAATGGGGGATTTTGGAGGTTCCTGAGTTTCATCCAAAGGTAAATGATTTCACGGTTGTTCTATTTCTTCGATGAAATCTTTGGCGACTTCTTCGAGATCTTTGTCGAATGATTCTAGGAAAGACATTGCCATTATCTCCTCCATTGGTTCTTGCTCGGGACCTATCTTGGTGTGGAGTGATTGGGTGATAGGAATGGAAAGGATTAGGCTTTTCCCGAGATGTATATTTACACTCCCCTTTCTTCCTTCATGGATAAGTCTCTCTAGTAGATGTCCAATCAAAAGGTCAAATTACCAAGTATTGAAAATATAGAAACTAAGGTACACCTTGGTTTCATCTACTTTGATAGGAATGAAGCGGAAGATTCCTTCACTAGGAAGGATTTGGCCTGAGAGACTTTTTAGAAGCTTGGTTGTTGGAGTTAATTTCATGTCTTCAAAAAGTGTATGTGCAAAATACTTAGACATGATATTTACTCCTACAACTAGATTGTAAGTAGCATCGAAGGAGGTTTGATGAATCTGACAACTAATAGAGGTAGAAGGAGAATCTAGACGAATGACTTCATGCGAAAGCTCGGATTCTCTCAACCAATCATTACTTATGATTGTTGTCAACTTCTTCACATTTTCTTTAAGGAACTTATCTTCAATTGGATCAGAAAGATAATGGTTAGGTGCAAACGGTGCCAAAGACTTCCTAATTGTAGAATAATTCGAGGTATTTCCAAAATTAGAGAAAAGATACTCCTCGAACTTAAACATGTCTTTCAAAAGTGGAATTTCTTCCTCCTTCGTGGTTCAAGAACTTGGAGGATAGTTGAGGCTTCAAGTGGAGTAGCTAAAGGTTCAAGCTCAACTATCATAGGTTCTTCCTTAGGAGCTTTCTCAACTACGTCTTCTGGGGGATCATCGGGAATGCTAGTGTAAGGAGTGTTTTCAAGGATTTTTGTAAGGATTTCTCTCCCTTCACTAGTAGAGAGATGCAAGAAAGAGCCTCTAGAGGATGTATCAAGAAGTTGTGTGGTTTCTCCACTGAGACCCACATAAAAGTGTTGCAAGAGCATTTGGTCTTGAATGGAAAGGTCAAGGCCAGAATTGAGTAGGTCATTAAAATGTGCCCAAGCCATACCAAGAGATTCTTTTTCTTCTTGCTTAAAAGTTAGAACCTTTGTTCGAAGTTTAACCACAGAGAGAATGGGAAAGAAATGTAAGCAAAAGCTAGAGCGTAAAGTTCCCCAATCTCCTTGTACACTCCCTACGGTTCGAGAATACCAGTGTCTAGCTTTTCCCGTTAAAGAGAATGAAAAGAGCTTCCACCTTAATGTTTCATCTGACATGCCTTCAATTTGCAAGCATGCACAAATTAGCTCAAATTCCCGTAGGTGTGTGTATGGGTTTTCATCATCTTCTCCTGAGAATGAATGGTCCTGGACCATATTTATTAAGCATGGATCCAACTCAGAGCCAGGTGTGAGGATAGGTTTGAAAGATTCTGGTGGCTCTAGTTGGGCACCCGTGGGAGCAGCATATTGATTGATAGGAGTGATGTTATCCATGCTTGAAAAGGAAAGATACAAGGACAAATTTAGTTTGATGAATCACAGCAACCGTTTCCCTGGCAATGGCGCCAGAAAGCTTGTTGGTATTTTTAACGTACACAGATAAATCTGCAAGCGCATGGATACCGTTGTAGCTTTCACCCGGAGGGTTTTAAATATCGTATCCACAAGGAAACATGTGTGGATCACCAAACAACTAGTTTATCCAAGGGTAGCAATCAAGGTTTAAGATATGATGGGTAGAGAGGATTCCTATGGTAATGATCCTATGCAAGGCAAGGTTATAATTCAAATGTCCTTCTAATGTTCACTTTGGGATGCCGCTAGATGGGAAAACACCACTAAGGATAACTCTACCGATGCGACTATGGTCCTACTAATTTAAGACCTACTCAATTCGGTGTGGACGGGGCTGTCACCTCCCGTAACTACCACACAACCAGAGAACATGGTGCAAACACAAGTAACCGATAGCCTAAGCACCACGCTTATGCTAACAATTACCACTCTAATTCAGAGTGCTAACAAGAACTAGAGTAATCATAAGAACTGTGAATCAATGAACAAAAGAGTAAGATAAATACTTGAATAAAGATCAATTACCAGAAGTATCCTGGATGTAGACTCAGAGAAGCCTGAATCTATCGAAGTACAAGCTAAAGAGGGAGCACCGACATGCTGGCACCACCTCCTACTCTTCCCTCGCTCTTTATCTCTCTATTTTGCTAAGACTAAATCCTAATGAGGACTAATCTTCCCTTGATGGCTAGCTATGGAGAGGAGATCCATTCGAGGGACCCCTCTCAACTGATCCCAACTGGAGAAAATGAATTAGGGTTTTAAGGGATGCCTCCTCCAGGGGTCAGGGGCCTTGCTTATATAGCCCTCTGGGAAGCACCACAGCCGTCGGATCAAACCGACCTTGATCTACGATTATTATTCATCCTCAAAGGCGGTAGAGGGGTGATCCACGAGACAGAGCTTGATTGGCTAAGAGGGCTGGGCGGCTGCCCAGGGGCTTGGGCACCCACCTGGCTTCCAAGCCAATTTTGCCTCCCGTTTGGTCTAGAGCCTTCTCATACCTTCCAGATTACAGAAAAGTTATTTGTGGCCCTTTTGTCTCTATGTAAACCTGATATGTGTGCCTTCCTTGGTTCTTTTCAGTAGACACCATGCAGAATTAGGCATTCACCAAAACTCATGGAATTCTATTAGTAGACCCCCTATATCTATGTGGTAATTATGTTTTAGGTCATTTTCCATGCTTCGTTGACGGTTAAAATTGACACTTATCTACCGTCAACAGCGAGCAGCAGCCAGCAAAGCGAGGAAGAGAGCCGAGAGAGCGTAGGGAATAGTGAGAGAGAGACCTCGGGCGCTGCACATCAACACAGGCGAAGGCAAGGATGTGGACATGCGGAGGGGCATGCGGCAGCAGCTCACTGCCATGGCAGGGCGAACTCTAGTGCATGGAGGGCACGTTGGCATATGGTCAGGCACCTAGCGGGCATTATAGTGACCATGTTGGGAGGCCGATTTGGGCTGGCTCGGGTCTGAACTGGGCCATGGGCCTTTAATGAAGTTTGTTGAGCACGGCCTGCTCTACAATTCCTATTTAAGGTGCCAAGTCATTAGAGTTCTCCATTAGTGGCTAATTAAGCTCCAAAGTGGCTATGTTAGTATATTGAGAGCGATTAACAAACTCCAAAAATTGACGGCCAAATTGAAGTCAAATTGATGCAATATTTTTGCATGCTCATCTCCACAATGTATGCTCCAACTTTTATCTTTGTACCAACTTGAGTTGCTTAACAAAAACATGAGAATGCAAGACACCAACGTCGAGGTCATTTAAGTGAAAAAGTATACTCTTGCTGTTTTAGTAACTAATTTTGGAGATCCAAATATACTCCAAATGGGGTGACAATTGATTCATTGTTTCCACCATGAAAAGTACTTAAACTCATAGTAAGGAATTAAATTGAGATACCACATAAATTTAGAAGATACAATTTCATGAACATGTCAACTTTCTGCTGTCAATCAAGGACTTAGAATAATTTCTGCTTCTTCAAAAACAGCAGCTGCATTGAATCTTGGGAGCTCTATTTGACTAGGTTAGAGGCCAAACTAGCTGTTGACCATTAAACAAAGTTTGTTCTACACAAGATAAACTACAACTTTTGTTTAAAGTCAAACCTCATAACTGGTACAGAAGTCAAACTTTCACTTTGGTCAAAGCAGCAACTTAATAAAGCCTAAACTAGGATTTTAGGCCAATTGGGGCATTTTTCTTGGCATTTGCTCAATATGAACCCTTTAAGACTTTTGTTGTAGAGTTCATCTAAAGTCATTTGGGCAAAGTTGCAAGGTTTGTTTGATGATCTATAATTCCATTCACTTAATGGTGTAATTCCAATAGGAATAGAACCTATCATTTCATGTGACTTTTTGATTCCAAACTTCATGAAACTTTTCTAGGGATCACTATAGATAGAAAGTGATGTGAGACACATGAAAGAAATGACATCAACACTCACTTGAATTACCAAGCATGAGCATCAAACATACACACATTGAAACATAAATTGACAAGGTGTGTTGCGTATGTTTTAAGGAGATATCGATGTTGCAAGCACATTCCATATATACACGTTTCACATGTTGCACTAGCATGTTTCATATGTTTCAATAATATGTTCCATATATTTCACTAGTGCATTACATGTGTTTCATGCTCACATATGAACGGATGATGCCTAAACTCATGCAATGCAAGTGCCAAGATGCAAGCCTAACACCTGGGGTGTTACAAGAACGGTCGTCCCAAAATGATTGGTGCTCTTTCATCTCCTCCTGTCTCCACTACCATAAAATCCACTGGGACATATGATTGCCTCACATGAATAATAGCTTCTTCTAGTACTCCCTCAGGGTAGCAGATGGACTGATCTGCAAGCTGTAAACATATGTTTATGTACAACAAAGGATTACCTAATATCTTTTCATAAATTACCTTGGGTATGATGTTGACACTTGTGTCAAAGTCGCAGATAGCTTCTGGAAAGACATGGCATCCTATAGAGATAGGAATGACAGGTCTCCCTAGATCACCTTTCTTGTCGAGAAGTGAATAGTCAATCCACTTCACTTCTACCGGTTAAGTGTAGTAGTTGGCTTGATAGTTTGGCCTTTATTGTTGATTCCATTGATTCTGCTGAGGACGATAGTTGTTGTTGTTATTGATGTAGTTCACATCCTCTTGAAATTCTGGGCAGTTGACTCCTGAGTGCGCAACATCTCCACATTCTTCACAAGTCATGTGAGAATCACTGATGTGCATGACTTCCTTCTTCATCGTGTCTCTAGCTTGAAGCTTTTTCATGATGAGGTCTAGCTTCACAAACACCATGTCGGCTTCCTTGAGCTGATGCATACCTCCTCCTCTCTTGCGAGGTTGAACACATTCTTAATTCCAGCTCTAATTTGAGGCCATCTTCTCAATGAGAACTATTGCATATGTGAGGTTTAGTGATAAAAATGCACCTCCAGCTGTAGCATCAACTGATTCACGGGTACTAGTGAATAGCCCATGGTTGAAGGTCTGCATAAGCAACCACTTCTCCATCCCATGATGAGGACATTTTGATATGTAATCTTGGAAACTCTCCCATGCCTCAGCGATAGATTCATCATGTTATTGCTGAAAACTTGTGATTTTCCCACGCAGAGCATTGGTCTTGCCTGTAGGAAAGAACTTGGCTAGGAAAGCAGTCGAGCAACGGTCCCATGTAGTGTCCCTCACTATGGGTGGTTCTACCATGCTGTCCCTATCCTTGTGAGATGGCGGCAACAAAGCCATCTCTCACCCTCATGTCTTCAGCTCTAGGAGTTTTGGCGTTGGATAGAGTTTTATGGGGTGCTTCTCTCCACCATGTTCGTGATGGAAGGGAGCGTCCCATAAGCCCCTATTCAGCGCCATAGCTCCTAGAGCTCAGGTCACTACTATCGTGCCTAGGGTTGACTGGCCTCATGGCGCTGGCTGCTCTTGTGTCGTGATAGATTAGAGAAGGGTTCGCTTAAGAAGTGCCACGGTGCTCGACTAGGGTGATTTAAATTTCCCAGGCTTTGACCCGAGATTATCTCTTATTTTCATATTTTATGAGCTTTGCGCCAAATTTTTAGATGTGTCTCCCTTGACTAGAGGTTGTCGTCTCTTTAGTGCCATCAAGGTTGTGGCTCTCGTGGGATGCATTGCTATCCATTAAGAATCGATAATTAGGGCGTTGGCGCCCACCTCTTTGTTCCCTGATGCTCTTTATGACCCAAGGGGTCATGGTGCCTTGTATAGGTAGGTTCTTAGTTTCACCCCATGTGGGGAGAGGCATGTCCACCATAGTCACGTGGCCAGAGCGGTGCGCCTTGTCGGGGTCGATGGGTAATTCGAGCGGGACCCGATATTCTCCCCAATCGACATGGAGTTTAGCTATGCCTCATGTGAGTGTCCCGTAAATCATTGGTCGTCAATCCCATCGGTCCCCAACCGCCTCCACAGCGGCCAGAGGGCGAGATGCTTCCCCCAATAGGGTGTAAACCCGTGAGACTTTGAAGCGGACGACTCGAACACAGGGAGGGATGGTCGTGTGGCTCTTTACCAACAATTAGAGCCACAGGGGCCCATCTCCTTCCTGCCCCTATCCCTTTTGTGGCCTCGAGCCCTTTTAAGGACCGGCCTAGGAGTGGATTTCCTAATTATGACGTTGGGTCATGGTTATGACCCAGCTGCCCAGCACACGGGCTTAGGGCTCTTAGGACTCTTTCACCAGGGTCATGACCTCCTAGCGCTCAGTTGACGTGTGATTGTGCATGCACTGTGTGGTCACGACTGGTGGTCATTCTACATGCGGATCCTTGGGGCGGACGACCTCCCCGAATCCTTTGCATCTTAATGGTATTATTGCGCGTTATGGCGCACCAGCTCAGCTTCTGAGGGCTTATGGAGCCCGTACTAGGGCGGATTCTGCCTAGGTGTGGTTTTCTTCTGTAATTGCCACCACATAAATAGTCCCCTCTTCTTCGAGCTGACCCCTTACCTAGCTCTCGCCTCCTGCCACCATTCCTATAATCTTTGAAGGAGAGACAGAAGGAAAAGGGTTGAATTCATGTGGCTTACCTCTAGATCACGTGCGTCACCACTGTCACTTGTTTGCTCCACCATCTCTGCTCCTTCCTCTTGCAACATGAGATGGGGGAGTGGATTCCTTCATCGGTAATGGAGGTGAAGCTGCGAAGCCTCGTGGCAAAGGGTCCTCTTCCACTGAAGGAATTTGGCAGATGAAAGGCCCACGACGACGAGGCGACACCTCATCCATAGCCTAAGGAAGTGGTGTCATTCACCGACTTCCACAAGCGTGGGTTCAGGATCTCGGCATCCAACTTCCTCCATGGTTTCCTCCACGAGCACAGAGTCCATCTGCATCATCTTCCTCCCAACGCAGTGTTGCAGCTGGCAGGCTTCGTTGTCATGTGTGAGGCCTTCTTGGGGATCATCCCCAACAAAGACCTATTTTGGAAGGTTTAAGGTGAAGACCCACAAGGCGCTTGGCTCAAATGGTAGCGTGCTTGCTCTCGTGGGTGAGATGAATCTTTAGACACATCAGGGAGTCTCTCGCAGCTCTCCGTGCATGCCGCTAAAGACCTCAAACTCTAGCTAGCACAATCATTGGTTCTAAATTCATGACGATGCCGCCGCCCCTCTCCCCTCTTTCTCTGGCACTGCTCCGATGAGGTTGGACTCGTGGGGGTTAGGGGTGTGGCAAGAAGAGGCTATCGAAGGTGGCAGAGATCCTAGAGACTCTTGTGGACTGAGTGTTGACTAGGTTGGATGGCATCACAGTCCTACAGACCATGATCAAGAGGTGAGTCCTGCCCCTGAAATGTCGGGTGACCCTGTTGTGCGACTATTTGGGGGTCGAAGACCTGATTTGTGAGTCCTCAGAGGCACTTGATGCCACTGAGGTTATGAAGTGATCGAGGTATTTATCTCCTCTGGGGTCGTTGTCACCACCAAATGCGCTCTGGAGGCATTTTCGATGACCTATCGGCCTAATCTGGTAAGTCGACCTAGTTCATTTTTCTTTCGTCGTTCGAAAGTTGTTGGCTCATTAGATGCCATTTTCATAGCTTATGCCCTCGTTCAGCTCTCGCTTCTACCTCCCCTGTCCTAGAGGCGCCGAGCATGTCTCCCAAGTAAAGGTAGCTGCCGATAAGTAGAAGCGCCTTAGGTAGGAGAGGGCGAGGAAGCAAATGGAGCACAAGAAGTGTGGAGCTTTGTCATTGGATGCCATTGAGGATGATGACGATGGAATGAGGAGGACTCTGAGGAAGATGAGGAGGACCTGGCTGCCCTTCGGAGCATCCTCGATGCCTTGCTCGTGTCTAATAGCGGTGCCAGATCGAGCGGTGCCGATGGCCCGACGGGCGCCGGGGCTGGGTCTAGGGAGAGTTCTGCTCGAAAGCAGGCGACTTCATCGCCTCCAAGGGGGCTGACCTCAAAGCATCCCTATGCCACCACTGATGATGGTCGGGGCACTTCGCATGTTGCTCCCATTGCCCCTCCCCACTAGGGTCCGAGGCTCTCACCATGGATGCAGCGGGGTACCATCATTCCCTAGAGATTCCTGAAGGGGAGGACCTAGACCTCCTCTAGCGCCTCCACGCCAATATGGTGGCCGGGCCTCCTACATCCCTAACTTTCCATGTGGGATCATCAGGACCCGGGGATGCTGGGGCCGCTGGGGATCATGGCACAGTGGAGGTTGGTGCTGCCGATGCTATCAGGAATGCCTCACCGGCTTTTGGCCCGGTGACATCAGTAGAGGTGCCTCCTACCATGACCATTCTGCTGGGCTACGCGTAGGGGGCAGATCATCCTGCCTCTTGTGGAACACTCCACTCAGTACGTCGCTCTTTTGAACTTCTGTTGTAGTGTCAGTCGCCAATGTTTAGTCGCTTGAGCGTGGTTAATCTTTGTGACATAGGGGGCCCCTGCCAGAACCTATGGTCCTAAGGCCCTCTGTTGTGGCCTTGCACTCACCCTCGAGGATGAGCCCGTCTTGTGTAGGAATCTTATCTCGTGGCCTCATCCGATGAGCTTGGGTGAAGCGCTGTTCGTGGTGGATGACGCGACTGAGTGGGCCATGAAGGAAGTTGCCTCTTGGAGCCACGAAAGAGTTCAGGCATCATTGGCCAAGATGGGCATCATAGCCTCCACGATCGCTAGGTTGGGTGAAGAGGCCCGACGTCAAATGATCGATGATGTGGAGGCTCAGGCGCAGGTGAGTTTTCAAACTTGTGCCCCCACCGTGCTTGCCATGATTGTCTGACCATTCTTCTTTTCCATAGGGGCTGATGAAGATTTCGGTGGAGAAATCTTGGTTCTTGTGCCTAGCCTATTAGGCACAGGTAGGAAGTATCGTCAACCACGACGTTTGACTATGGTGGAGGCCTAGGTGCAGTGCTTGCGTGAGGAGCTAGAGGCCTCCTAGGAGCTGAGGGCGGAGTTGGTCCACCGAGAGGCATAGGCTTGGTCCCAGATTAAGGCTCTAATGTCTCAGGTGGCCAGCCTCAAGGACCTGATGGCTGTCCAGGAGACCGAGCTTACCTTGGTTGGCTTTGCTCAGGATGTAGTTGAGTAGGGGTGCGAGCACCTTGAAGCTGAGTGCCAGAAGTTGCGCTCCACTTATTGTGGTAAGTCCCCCCTACTCCACATTGTGTCCTTGCTCTGTCGTTGCATCAGGCTATGAACTGGTGATCCTTTTTTAGGACTATGCATGAGGGCACTCTCAGATCAGGAGGAGATGGTGACCGCAAACCAGAAGATGCTGGAGGTGGACAACCAGCTAGACATGCTGACCGCCTCCGGATGAGCTCTTTGTGATGTTGTGCTTGGCACGGACCAGGGGAGTGCCTAGCTATCTCTTCGCCTTGACGAGGCTCATCTCCATGTGGATTCCCTGATCTCTAAGGGTGTTCACCACAACACTCACGTCACCCTAGTGTTGGTCGGGTCACACTACGATGGTGTTGATTTCAATGTCATCGGTCAAGGGCACGCTCTGGGGAGACCCGAGGGTGACATCCTCGCTATTGAAAGTGCTGCTGCTCTAGGCACAGAGGCCCTTGCGGGTAGAGTGTTGGTTGCGAGCGTTCATCGCAGCTTCATTCTTCTAGGGTATAGGATTTTCTCATGGATAGCTAGGGCTCTATGGACGGTCGGTTTGTAATAGACATGCTTGATTTTGCTTGATGGACGAGCGGTCAGCGCGTTCTTTTACCATATGATCACCTCTTTGCTTGTCTTTTTGTTCAGGTTGGAATGTGCTTCATCCCCTTTAGTCTATGCTCATGTGTGCATATTTTAGCTCAAGCACTGGTCCATAGGGCTTAAGGGCACGCAGTCCGTTGGAGCGGCACGATGTCGAGGGTAGGTCGTAGATTCGGCTCGATGTGAAAATAGAGTGAACGAGCGGCTCGATTGCTAGGACGATGCCAAATAGTGCTATGCCATGGGTCATGTGTTTGCATGTCTATGAGTGTAGCCCCTGTGAGTGCACCATGTTTGGCTACGAGTGTGAACCTGATCGAGTCACTCGGGAGCAGCGTGCTACTAGGACATGCTATGTGGGCATCATGTTATCTGGTTTTCTTTGTGAGTCGACCTTAAGCTTTTGTGACTTTTGGTGAGCTTATATGTGTATGTGGATGTGTTAATGCGGTGGGGCTAAGGTCAAAATAGATGTGACTAATCAATGCATCGGAAGCTGCTGGTGAGCTGATCGCCGTAGTTCGGGGCGCTTTGAGCCCCCAAGTGCTGACCCTTGGTGAGGTTGCCATTCATGGCGCTGTGAGCCCCTGAGCATTTGCTTGCAATGGAGTTATCATAGTCCTTAGGCCATGAGCTAGTGGAGACGCTTCTTCGCCTCTTAGGGCGGTCATAGCTAGCATGGATCTATCTCTCTGGTAGCCTTGAGTTGGTTCTTGCTTGCTTGGCGTCCTTTATGGGGCTTGTGAGCCCTTGAGGATGACCTCTTTGCTCTCGGCTTGATGTGGCTTTTAGTTGAGAGAGCTCGTGTGTGCTGGTGCTTGAGCCTTCTTGGTGTGACGGTGTTGCTGTCACCGTGCCTCCGGGTGTATTTGTCGCTTTTGGCTATGGACCATCGTGACCTATCGCTGTGGAAGTTGGCTTTGAGGGCAATACGGTTTGATCCGCTCATTGTGGCGCGTGGTGTGCTAAGGGGGCCTACTCCCTTGGATGCACATGCCTTTGAGTGAAGGCTGGCAGTCCTCTGAAGTGTGTCGCGCAACTTGCTCATTGTGCAGGGTTAGTTCCTAGTTTTGAGCTCGATCCTGCACGGTGCGATGCCTTCTACCGGCTAGGCTTCCAACATCGATGCCACATGGCAGCTGGTAGCCTTGTTGTTCATGCATGCCTTGAGTCACTATGTTCCACTATCGGGGGCGCTGTTCGAGGCGCATTTCTATTGTTAGGTCCAATTTTACCACATGGTAGGCCTGGACTGGGTAGGAGCTGGTGATGGGCGTTGCCGCATTGGTTCGGGCGATATCATGGTTATTTAGGAGGATATGGCTGCTGTGGGCCATTCCTCAGGTGAGGTCACCATGAGCCATGGTGTGCAGGCTTCTTGGGTGGAAGGTTTGGCCATTGCCAGTGATGAGAGAGGGCACTGGGTCACCTGTGTTAGTGAACTCTGGGATGCAGCCCTCGTCGGTAGTTCTGAGAGTGCGCCCGCCATAGGCCACGAGACCTAGATTCTTGAGGTGGGGGTCTAGGCTATGGCCAAGGGCAGACGTGGGTATCGGCCCTCTGATGTGGTCAACCATGTGGTTTCCCAGAGGGATGTGGCCCATCAAGGCCATTCCTCAGGCGAGTTCGTCATGAGCCATGGTTCTTTGGTTTCTCGGATGGGAGACTTGGCCATGGCTTGCGACGAGCGAGGGTGCTGGTCCCTCTGGGTAGGTGTACTCTGGGATGCAGCCCCCGAGAGTAGTTCTAGGAGTGTATCCACCATGGGCCATGGGACTCAAACTTCCAAGGTGGGGGTCTGGACTGTTGCTGAGGGCGAACACGGGCGTTGGCCCATTGGCATCGATGAACCCATAGTTTTCATGGTGGATGTGACTGTCGTAGGCCATTCCACCAGCGAGTCCACTGGCAGAGCGAGGAGCCATCGCTTTGTTCTCAACAATCAAGAGTGCATGACTGTCCCCTAACAGGCATGCCAACTGTCGGTGTTTCATTAACCAGACTAGTAAATTTATATGATTGTCATGCTGCTCAAGGAAGATGATGGTAGCATCCAATAGACATGAGGATTTATATTGGTTCAGGCCAGAGCTCTACGTCCAGTCTCAAAGAAGATCAAGTGCGTGTTCCTCACTTGAATGCTCTAAAGTTCTTACAATGGGGGGGTGCAAGAATGGTGAAAAGACATGGTAGAGCCTATGCTAGATGAGGGGTAGCCTAAAGAGAAGCTCCATGAGCCCTGCTATGTTGGATGGAATGGTAGAGGATGAAGAATGAGATGTGAATATGTCCCCTGATGGGTGCCCTGGCTTGCCTTATATAAAGTTCGGGGCCAAAGCTTGTTACAAAGAGGAGGTTCCCCTGACCGAAGGGTCAAGAGCCTGAGGGAGGTCCTAGCTAAGTTGGCTTGCAAGCTACGCCGTCTTCTAATGTCTGTCTGGGCATGGCCATCGTCATCATCATGGTCTTGTGGCCATGTTGTGGCAGTGCGAGACATGGTGCTACTGTGCTGGCCGTGGCAGCACTGTAGCTTTGGTGATGATTCATTAGCCGTCCTGTGAAACGCGATGTCCATCGTGGTCTTCGTCGTCGTCCCCAGGTTTCCTAGGGCATCGTACCCATAGTATGTAGCCACCCTGGGTTATTGTTTGCCTGATCGCTTCGTGGGGATGAGGGCCATGACCCCGATCATGGGGGTCGGGGTGCTCCGCCAGCCGAGGAGGTCTCTAGGTCGAGACCCTGTAATGGATCCCATCCCATAGTGGGTGGGATCGTACATGTGTCCTATCAGTTCGTATTTAGATGGTGGGTTTCATACCCGTTGTTATTGCTGTGCAATGTCGTCTCGTTGGTGCTACCTAAAGTATGTCTACATCTCTTAGCATTACTTTTACTAAGTTGTCATCCTTAGTGATGATGCTAGAGATGCTTATGGATGCTGCCTAGTACTACTACTAGAGTAATACTAAGTAGTTCTTTATTATTTTATGTGACTAGAAAGAATATATATGAATGAAGAGGATCTGCAAGCGCATAGATAATATACTATTGTAGCACTTCACCTGAGAGTATTCCAGGTATCGTTATTTATATTTTTGCCACAGGGAAGGTTTGGCGCGGACATGTATTGATAACTTATACTATTGGTATAGAAGTAAACCATAACCAATGTTCCACTCATAACAGGGGTAGTCAAGAGATAAATGGATATGATAAGCAATGATCAATGATAACTCCTTTCTATGGCATTAACATGGTTAAGTAGAATATTAGAGGAATAATTCTTATGTCATTCTTAATTACAAGTCATAGCATACGATGATTAGTGCAATTACACCTATAAGTCATGGCTAAGATCAACTTCATATCTACACATAAGGGATATTACTAAGGAAGATTAAGAACAGAGCTTGTCTTACTTTGTAACTAGATCCTACTTGTATACCTATATTCAGGGAGTGGAGTGCAAAGGACTCAACGTGAGTCACATCCATGATTTACCACATGACTCAGAATGTAGGGTGTATCCGCAGGTAAATAACATATAAGCACCATGCTTACATGTTGATGGTAATTAACTCCTATTATAAACCGTCAACTAATGTCTAGCAACAACTAAAATGAACCAAAGTGCCCTGTGATTTGATTTAAATCTAACGAGTTCCACGAGTTTTGGTGATCTCACTTATTTTACAGACATTGAATATTTCTACATATAAAAGCATCTCAATTGATGAATTAGAGCACAACATTGCAAAGAGCTCATCAAGATGATCAAAATGGGTATATCATTGACTATAAGTGGATTCCCGACAATAGAGTTCTCGATGAATACACTTTGGAACACTCTAGAAGACACCGGAACTATCACCAAGCAAGAGTTTTATGGACTAACATGACAATTTCCACAGCTTTAGTGAAATGTGATTTTCTAGAGATTGAATCAGAAACAGTCAAGGAAGAGTAGGAGTCAAGGAACCAAATCAAATCATGTCGGAATTCCGCAAGAATTGACATGAAGGTTCCAGAGGACACCAGAGGACACCAGAGCAAAGGAGAAGGCCCACCTGTCATCCATCTTCGCGTGATGGCCTCTAACCAACCTCTACGATGCATCTTGACCATTGTTTCAAGTCGGTTTGATCCAATGGTTGTGGTTCATCCCACCGAGGTATATAAGCGGAGGCAGACCCCCCTGAGGCATAGCTTGATACTTCAATTCATTATCTCCAGTCAAGTTCAGGAGAGGGGTCCCTCGAATGGATCACCTCTTTAGAGCCTAGCAATTAAGAAGAAGACTAGTACACCTCTAGTTAGGTTTAGATCTAGTCTTAGAACTAGAACTAGAAGAGAAAGAGAGGTAGAAGATGTGGAGGAAGCCCTAGGCCTGTTGGTGCTCCTTCTACGGCTTGTACCTGCGGATTTAAGTTCTCTAGGAGCTTGGATCAGAGACTTCTTCAGTCATCAGCTTCTATTAGTCAGTGAGTTTTATTGTTCTTATTGTTCTTCTGGTTTACAAGTCTCTTTTTGAGCACTTTAATCTAATGCATTAGGTTAGAGTATAATTCGTAGTGTAAGCGTGGTGCTTAGGCTTGGGTTACTTGTAAATGCACCCTATATTCCGGATCAGTGGTAGATCGTGAGGGTGACAGCCTTGTTGAGTCTTCTATAGTTCACCTCCTGTCTGTAGGCCTAGCAGGAGATTTGGTTGCGAGGTAGATTCGTACTCTGTTTGCGGTCTTCCATAGTAATCCTCCAGCGGACCAGTAATTGCAAAACTCCCTAAAAGTAGAACTTGACAACCCTAGTTTTTCTCCCTCAACCTTCTAGTGTCTCATCCTTGATTGTGCTCAGGGATTAAGCCAAGATCAAGATCCCTCCATCTGATCCTTTGGATTCGATATTAAAGCTGGGTCATCCCAGTGAAGTGCTACATCAGTATTCTATCTGTGCGCTTGTGGATAAACTTAGTATGCATTAATAAATACCAACATTACACAATGTCAATGACTTACCCCATGTACTTTGTTGTGAGTGCAGTACGAACATATGCATGAACATGATGATAATCTAGCTATACTAAGCATATAATCAAGGTAGACGATGAACATGATAACTAAGAACATGAACGATATGAATAATGATGTCATAACAATTGTAGCAAACATATAAAAGTAATGAGAGATACAAAAGAGAGGGGGTATAAAGATTATACCAAACCACGCTCTTGACAAGATCAGGAATCCAAGCGAAACCTGCTTGCTTCCCTCTAGACCTAGCCGAACTAGCTATGCCCTAGAATATGGTGGAGTTCTGAGGATGATTAGGGTTTCTATCTTCTCAAAATGACTTATGCCCTAGGGGGTGGCAGGGGCTGGTATATAGGCTAGAGCATCAATCTTGAGCCCTCGGATGAAATTGACTTGAATAAATGATGTAGATGCAATCCTTAAGGCGGTGAAGAACCGACATAGCAACGGGGAGCTGATAGGTGGGCCCCAAATGCTGGCCGGGCCCACCTTCTGTGTTGTTTTCGCTATGGATAAGCACGACTAATTTTGACATCTAGGTCCACCTTGACGGTTTTCTGGATAAACCCTACAGAAAATACAGATTCACCAAAACTCATGGAATTTGTTAGTTTAAACCCCTAGACCTTTGTTGGTGATCATATTTATGCCCTTATACAAGTTATATTGATGGTTTATAATGGTTATTAACTACCATCAATACTCAACATATACTTATTCATTGATGTAGCCATTGAGAAATGCAATCTTGATATCCATTTGATAGAGCTTGATGTTGTGAGCACAAGTATAGGCTAGCAAGATTCTAATTGCTTCTAATCTCGCAACCGGGGCATATGTTTCTCCAAAGTCAAGACCTTTAACTTGAGTATAACCTTGTGCTACCAATCTAGCTTTATTTCTTACTACTATCCCATCTTGATCTTGCTTGTTTCTATAGACCCATTTGGTTCTAATCACATTGTGTCACTTTGGTCTCTCCACTAATTCCCATACTTTATTTTCTAGTGAAGCTGTTCAATTCTTTATGCATAGTATTCACCCAATCAATATCCTTCAATGATTCATCTATCTTCTTTGGTTCAATAGATGACATAAATGAGAAATGCTTACAAAATGAAGCCAATCTTGACTAGTTTGCACACCTCTAGAAATATCTCCAATTATAGTGTCCAATGGATGATCTTTTGCAATATGAGTTGGTTGGAGTATTAGAACTTGATTGCTTGCACTTGCTTGATCATTAGGTTGAGATGATTTACTAGCCACTTGATCTTGCACATTGTCATGAGAGTCACTTGAACTTGCTTGATTAGTGTCAACTTGCACATTTGAGTTAGAGAGCACTTGCACTTGATCATCTTCTTCATCATTCACTTGCCTAGGCCTCAATTCACCAACATCCATGTTCTTCATGGCATTTGAATGTTGAATGCCTCTAACATCTTCCAAGTTCTCATTCTCATCTTGTGAACCCTTGGTTTCATCAAATTCAATGTTATGAACTTCCTTAAGAGTACCACTTGTCAAATTCTAAACTCTATATGCTTTGCTTGTAGTTGAGTATCCAAGTAGGAATCCTTCATCACACTTCTTCTCAAACTTGCCCAATCTAGTGCCTTTCTTCAAGATATAGTATTTGCAACCAAAGACCCAAAAATATGCAATGTTGGGCTTTTTACCATTCAAGAGCTCATAAGGTGTCTTCTCTTTTAATGGGTGACAATATAAGCAGTTGCTACAATAGTAAGCCATGTTGATAGCTTTGGCCCAAAAGGATTGACTCACATTGTACTCACTCAATATTGATCTTGCCATGTCAATCAAGATTCTATTCTTTCTCTCAACAAGGCCATTTGATTGTGGAGTGTACTTGGCTAAGAATTGATGTCTAATTCCAAATTCATCACACAACTTATCAATTCTAGTGTTCTTAAACTCACTACCATTGTCACTTCTAACTCTCTTGATGGTTGTTTCAAATTCATTGTGTATGTTGTTGACAAATGATTTGAATGTTGCAAACACATCACTCTTGTCCACTAGAAAGAATGCCCAAGTATATCTAGTGTAGTCATCCACTATCACAAAAGCCATATTCGTTTCCACCGATGCTACTATATTGTGTTGGCCCAAACAAATCCATGTGCAACAACTCAAATGCTTTGCTAGTGCTCATAATGCTCTTCTTGGGATGGGTGTTTCCAACTAGTTTGTCAGCTTGACAAGAGCTACAAAGTTTATCCTTCTCAAACACATCATTCAAGCCTCTAACTAAGTCATGCTTAATCAATCTATTCAATTGTTTCATTCCAACATGACCAAGCCTTCTATGCCATAACTGTCATGGAACCGTCCAAATTATAAGAGCATAAGTACAAAAACAATCACCAGAGTGATCAAATTCTCACACTTGAGCCCATATAACTCCGGTAGTCTAATGAAATCACAAGGGATTTCAAACCAACCAACATACAAGCCAAGATCATAGTGATTCAACATAACAAGTCACATGTTACATCCATTTCATAAGTAATTCAATATACATTGGAGTTCAACATAGTTATTACAACTTAAGTTGAAAAGTAGCGGAAGCAAAGTAATTTGAAACTAACATTACTCTTATTTCAAATACATGCCAGTACCAAGGTCAACTTCCAACAAAAGCAGTAGAGACAAGATAACTTAGAAGGATCATGCCCATGATCACACTTCGCCATTATGGCAGGAGCCATCCAATTCTTGCAGTCACCATGATACATCACAACCTGCAACAAGTGGGAATAAACCTTGAGTACGAGAAGGTACTCAGCTAGACTTACCTGTCAAAAACCAGAAATAAAGTGACACCAAGGAGTATGCAAGGCTAAAATAAAGTGGGCTAGCTTGACAATATTTTGGATAAAAGCTTAATACAGATAAGTAAACATTAATGCTTAAGCATCAAGTTAATAATCATTAACCTATCATCTATATTAGCACCTGTACTAGAGCACTCACTTGATTAGGAGCAAACAATATTAACCATAATAGGTATAAATTGAGGCAACATTTAAATCATCATCCAATTAACCATCCATTCAATTAATTGAATCTACGTTGCTGCTGCTCAAGTCAAGTGCTCACTAACCGGGAGCGACGGTGATTTGAATCAAGTTCCTATCTAGCTGGAGGGGTATTTCTAACACTCACCGAGACACGCCTCATGAAGGCTGCTTAGGTCACCTTTGGTACAATTCAGGAATCACATGTTCGACTGATGCTGCATCCCCAAGGGCAACACTCTGCCAAGTGATAGGGACTCTAACCCCTTCCCGATCTTACGCCAATGTTCCCAAGCACATCCTTACTTCCTCCAGAATGCCCACTTGACCCCCCGATTCTCAGCCTAAACTGTATTACTTGGCTTCGCGGTCGGAACAACTTATTCGGCCAACTAAGTGTTAGACTGAGTTCAACATGACTCAAGGATATACAGTGAATCAGTCCTTACTGACACAGATGGGGATAGATTCACACCCAAGACCTCCATGTCTTGTTGCTTCACTATCGTCATCCTGTTTGGTCTCCTTTCATATTATTAGCACATGGTTATTTCTATGATAGCAAATATAGCCAACTGTGCCATATATAAATATCCCTAAAGATCACAAGTGACAGAAAATCACCTGACTTCTACCGCTTAAAGCAGGGCTAAGCAATTACTCGAAGCTGAACCTAAATAGGATTCAAGGTATACTTTTTGGATAAGGATAGGATATATATGCACCAAGTGTTTTCATCCAACACCTATCACTTAATGCAACAATACATATAACATATATACTCAATTATATTTTCAGAAATTAGGAGACTTATAATGCTCTGAGGCTTGCCTAGGATCCAACACTAAGTCAGTGTTTGTCAGACACCACTCGCTGAGTACTTCCATCTTCGAGATAGTTTCACCAAACACCGTCTTCGGGTTTGGCTCCAACACCACATCCTTCATGCATTTCAGCTAGCGTACCTAAATTAGGTGCAACAATGCATATGTATGAATACATAGAAATACCACAAGCAACCATTTATGCAAGCACACCAAGTTCAATATAAGCACCTAGAGCTATGTACCTTAATCATCATTAAAGTACAACATAGGAGATAATAAGGACATCAATCATGACCAAGTCACACAAGATCTCAGGTTTATCAACTCAGTTTCATCAAAGCCATGAGTCACACTTAGCACCACACAAACATGGCAAAGTGAATCAAAGCACTAAAACTAGAATCTGCCACTCTCTGGACATCAGAACAGCAGCTGAGTAATTTAATCATTATTGGAGATCTACAACTCCAAATGATGTCCAACAAGACATTCTAGAAAGCTTATGAAATTGTCTACAATTTATTTATAATCACCTAAGCCTGAGTCCCAAGTTTAATTGGTCGAAAATATGAAACTACAGAATCTGATCTGCTCCAAACAGAGAGCAACCAAATCTGGGATCTGAATTTGAACATCTATAACTCAAAAACTACTTGACCACATGCCACCAAATTTTAACACAAGCTATTCTAATGAGTTATCAACAACTTTGTTATAAACAACTTTCCCAGCAAACATCATTATTAACGTATAGTTAATTAAGTCCTAGAAACTATCCAGAAACCACTGTAATTGGATTATAAAACCAAATAATACTTCACTACACCTATAAAATGAAACCTGAGCATAACCAAGTGTACTAACAGTTTGTACTTATCACATACATGCTAGAAAACATCATGCTAAGACCAAATCATTTATTCAATTGCCTTTATTAATTTATTTTAGATGCTTAGATGGAATTATAAACATATAACCAAAGTGCATAGTAAATTCTATAAACATTTCAGAAGCTCCCATATACTCCCAATAGACTACTGTACAAATTTTAGATCATTTGCATGAGTAAAACAACCTTTATGAAAATGACAAGTAGCTTAAGCTAAATAACCCTAGGGAGCAAGTTAAACCCATATCTCACTCATCCCGCATCTAAAGCTCATGAAATTTTAACCACTATTCCCATATAGTCTCAGAAGACTACCATAAGAATTTCACCTAAATTGGAGCACCACAACTCAAGATATAAAAATGACAAGCAACATAATGTAGATTTTCTTATTTATCAAGGTCAATTCAAAACCTTAAGAAAACAGTGAGCAACTGGTATGTTTAATATTTTTCCTAGTAAGTACATGTCATCAAACTAACAAAACAAGAATCACTATTTTTAGAGTTCTAAAACTCAAGATATGGCTCTGGTCAAGTTTGTAAGCATTTTTGGAGTACTTTTCAAGGATAAATAAAAACACCAGAAAACTTCTACAAACATATAACATATTACGACTCTACTACAAAGATCTTTTCTCAAGGTTTCCAAAAAGTCTACATTTTCTATTTCTGGAGCTTCCTAGCATGAGATATGGATTTTCAAAGATCAACACAAATCTGAAATCCAAAAACAGAATTAACCACACCCTAACTTAACTTGCTAGATGCACCCGAACCAGTACCCAACTGTGCCACTATTTACGCTGACCTATGGGACCCGCTGCCTAGTTGGGCCCATCAATCATAAAGAAAGAGGGAGAGAGTAGGACCGGCCTTTCCCTTTCTTCTTCACTGGGACACCGAGAGCAGGGAAGGTGGCCGGCTCACGGCTCCGGCCGGCAGGGGTGGCGCTCTGGCGGTGAGCGGCGGTGGCAGAGTGGCAGGAGGCCTGCACGCATCCTCGAGCAACCGCGGCTCAGCTAGAGGTGGCTCATGGCTGTGGCCATGAGCAGGTGCGGCCCGAGCAGAATGGCGATGGTGGCATAGGCTCGATGGCTCACACCAGTGGCAGTAAAGTGGCATCGTAGCATCCTCTAGTTTAGGCGTATCTATGGTAGGGGTTTGGTTTGTAGCACGGTGGCCTAAGGCGGCTTGGCCATGGTGGCCGGCGTGGCCTCTGCTCGTCAGCCATGGAGGCATCCGCAGCCGAAGCTCTAGCGGTAGGGATGGCTCAAGCGAACACTCGCACGGGGTAAGGCATGATGAGGCGGCGGCGGTGGCACACTTGGTGGAGTGGAAGAAGGGCGTGAGGTGTGGAACAACACCGGCGGCAAGCTTGGCCATGGCGGCCATGGCCACGGCGTGCACGGTGAGCAGCAGTGAAAACCAGAGAAGGAGAAGAGGAGAATGAGCTCAAGCGCGTCCATCCTGGTGTCAGTGTGGTGGAGGCAGTGACTGACAAGGTCTAGGGGAGCTAGAGGCTCAATCTCATGCATGGACACCACGCCCTCCCCTAAGGGGACAACTGTCGATCAGGTGGCTCGCACAGGTGAAGCCAGGTGGTGACAATATTTTTGGCATATTCTGAGTAGATTCTATCCTAGGTGCCTATAGCAAAGTTGCTTCCCTCCTAATGATCTACAACTTTTCTTAAGGGGTCATGGGTATTAGTGATCTAGATTAGGAGATAACTAAGTGCCAATATGATAGTGTTAGTGATTTGATTAGGGTTAAGCCTTTCTCGGTTTAGGCTCCAATTGGTTGGCCAAAACATGTCAAATCAAATCTAACTTTTGGTATGTCCTACTTCAAAATGTAAACTCCGACTTTTGTTTTTTGGTCAACTCGAGTTGCATAGCAAAATTTGGAGAGCGCGCGATGCCAACGTCGAAGACACTGAATCAGGGTTTTAAATTGCTAAGTGCGGAAATCAGCCCCATTTCTGACTTGTCGACCCTTTTCTGAGCATGTTCCACATATTTTCATGACTTGACTCTTAAACAAAGTTTGTTCCTTATAAAATTATATATAACTTTGTCAAAAGGTGCATAGCCATGCAAAGTTTCTAGGTCACCCTTTTAAAATGGTCAAACAAGAGTGTTCTAGGGTCCACGCATGGTCAACCATCACTTAGAAGCACAATTAGGCAAAATGATCAACATGAACATTGTTCCATTAAGTGTCCTAAGTGTAGTTAAGGCATTGTAGAGGCTAAACATACACACCATGCATAGGTTGCACAAAAGTGTAGGCCTCCATGCACTGAAACATAGAAATTACTATAATTGAAGTGCTTGTTTCAAAGCCATGTTTCAATTGTTTCATTGTTTTGTTGCATGGTACAAGTTACCAATGTTACCCTAAGTTGTTCCACATGTTGCACTTGTATGTTGCATAAGCTCTAGTTCACATATAAGTCACACATGAATTAGAAAAACATGTTTCAGTGTTTCAAGGACATGTTTCAGCTATAATCCAAACAAGACTATAACTTATCATTTCATGTGACTTTTTGATTCCAAACGTCATGAAACTTTTCTAGGGATCACTATAAATAGAGAGTGATGTGAGACACATGAAAGATGTGACATCAACACTCACTTGCATTACCAGGCATGAGCACCAAACATACACACATTGAAACATAGAATAACAGGGTATGTTGCATATGTTTCAAGGAGATGTTTCAAGCACATTCCATATATACATGTTTCCCATGTTGCACTAGTATGTTCCATATGTTTCACTAGTGCATCACAGATGTTCCATGTTCATATATGAACAAATGACGCTTAGGCTCATGTAATGCAAGTGCCAAAATGCAAGCCTAACACCTAGGGTGTTACAATAACCAACCCATACTAGACTTAGTGAACAAGCATGTTGACAATTGGGCTTCACTAGCATTGAAATCAACCAAGTATAGGTTCTCATATCTAAAGCCTTTGAAGATCAAGTTAGAGCCATCTACACTTATGATCTCTACATCGTCTACCTCAACTATGCATTTGAATCCAAAATCACACAATTGAGCCATGGATATCAAGTTGAAGTTCAAGCTCTCAACTAGCAACACATTGGATATGCTCAAGTCATTGGATATTGCAGTCTTACCAAGCTCTTTGACCTTGCCTTTTCCATTGTCACCAAATGTGATACTATCATAACCATCATTACCATTGGTGTTGACTGAGTTGAACATTCTTGCATCACCGGTCATGTGTTGACTGCACCCATTGTCAAGAACCCAATGCCTTCCTCTGGCTTTGTAATTGACTTATAAAAGAAGATCAATTCTTTTTAGGTACCCAAACTTGCTTGGTTTCTTGAAGGTTAGTTACTAAGCTCTTTGGCACCCAAATGGTTTTCTTCTTTGAGCCCATCTATGGTGCACCAATTGTAACACCTCAAGTGTTTAGCTCCATAATTGCATTGCATTTGCATTTGCATAAGCATAAGCATGCATCATTCATGTTTGTTATTTTATGTGATGCAACACATGTGATTGTTCTAGGGTTTGTTTGATTTATTTCATGAAGTATTTGATAGTTGGTGTAACAAAAAGGTAAGGTAGCCAATCATGACCTACAACACCTTAGTTATACTTAGGGTAACATTTGGAACAAGGTTCATGTTGACCAAAATTACTAAATTGCCCTCCAAGAGAAGTTTGACCACCATTTGACCCTAGAAGGCCCTAGTTTGACCAATTAAAAAGTCTAATTTAGAGACCTTGCATGGAAGAGCACCCTTAAGCAAAGTTGTAAAGAAATTCATGGGGAACAAAAGTCTCAATATGACCATCTCATGAAATTGACCCTAACATGCTCAAAAGTGGCCCACAAGTCAGTTGGAGAGGTAGTTCCAAGACTTAGAATTTTTCTAAGTCTGGAATCTGACCCTACAGTTTTATTGATGCCTACTTTAGGAGCTTTTAGTTTGCAAGCCAGGCCAAACCAGTCTTTGAGCCAATTGACAAAGTTGTTGTCCACACATAGCTCTACAACATTGTCAATATCACCATCACCTGGTTCTCAATAGTTTAGGAGATATAGTGTCAAGAAGTTAGGGTTTCAGTCGGCGTTATCTCTGAAACTGCATTTCAGTTTCAAGGGGCACCACTTTGGAGCTCTGTAGTTTCAAACCTAGGCCGAACCAGCCCAAACTCCAATTGACAAACTTGTAGACCTCATGTAGCTCTACAAAATTGGTGTAATCATCTTCGACTAATTCGAACCGGTTTGGGAGATAACCATCGTGGAAGTCGCTCTGTCAGTCGGTCGCCGATGTCACCATTCACCGATTCAATTTCGTCAGCGTCAGAGTGGCCGACCGGCCGCAGGCCGTCGTCGACGCGTGGAGGCGCGGTGGCGCCCGTACGCCGGCCCTGGCCCCACCAGTCAGGCCGCGACACCTTTAAGACGCCACGACGCGCGAGCCGGCCTCCATTCCTCCGCCCCTCTCTTCCAGTTGCCAAAAACGCCGAAACCGAGCCGCCATTGCCATTCTTCTCCGGTGAGCTCAAGCGCGAGCTACACCGCATCACCGGCCGCCAGACCTCGCCAATCCCTCCGCCTCACCACCCTCCATCCCCTTGACCCACCGAAGCCCGCGATTTGACTCAAGGTGAGCCGCATTGCTTTCTTCCCCGTCTCCGAGAGGTCGCCGGAGCCCGCCATGGGACCTCACCGTGGTCGGGGTGCTTCGGGTCTCTCTCCATCCTCCCTTCCTAGCAAAATGGATCCGCCTAGCTTCGGTGAAGCTCGTACCGAGCCTAGACCGCACCGTACATCCTCACCGGCGACGGTGTGCCGCCACCGGACATCACCGGCCGCCGCTCGCGGTGACGAGCCCCTTCCACCCCATCCCCATCCATTCCACGAGCACCAATCGACGCACCGGGTGACGGAGAACACGAGGCGGTGCTCAATTGGCCGAGCGAGCTCTTCTCCGGCGAGCTCGAGCTCGTCGGAGCTCGCGGGTCTCCGCCTCCCCTACCTCCGGTCACTGACCGCGGGGGCCCGCCTGTCAGTGTCGCGCGCGGGCGGGAGCGCTGAGCGGGCCGCGCGCGCGAGTGTGTGGGCCGAGTTTTTCCGGGCCGGCCCAGTCATCCGAAATGAAATTCATTTTTATTATTTTGTCACTGATTTTTGTACAAGTTGGAAAAATATAGATCTAGGGTTTTAATGATCCAAAAATCATGAGATAAATTTTGTTAGGATCTACATGAGGTGTAGTATTTTAGAAAAATATGAGTTTGCTATGTGATGTTTAGTTTTTGGGATATTTAAATAGGTCTTTGAAATGTGTTTTAAATCACATGCAAACTTGTTTAAATTATATCTTGAGTTTCAGTGTTCCAAAAATTATGAAATTTGGTGGGTAGGCTAATTTATACTTGCTCTAGCTCTGGTAAAAATTTGGACAGTAGTGCTTAAGTACTTTTCAAGTTATAATGCTATCTTGTTATTCTAGGAAATAATTAAATGAATTTTTGTAATTTTTCTACATGTGCAATGTTCTTATAAATTTTTGGAGAATGTCTTGGTACCCTAGAGTGTCCAAGAAAATTTAGAAATCTGTTGTTTGACACTTCTGACTATGCTTTGTTAATTATACAAAGATCAGCCTTTTTGGCTTGGGAATTTTGTGTAGGAAGTTCCTGTGAATAAATTGAGTTCAAATTTTTACAGTAGCCTCTTTTTGGGTCAGAGAGTCCCCTGTAATTTTTGTAGAATTTTAGGAGCAGTTTACATATATGTTTGAAATTCCACTTAATTACTTAAGTAAATTGAGAAATGGGTTAAATAAATATTCTAGGTGGGCAAACCTTACTTTCTGGTGTTTTTGTGACCTTTGTGAACTTGTAGTAGTATTAGTTTGGTCCTAGAGAATGTTTGCCACATAAATAAATATTTAACCTTTACAATTTTAGGTTTTCTGGACAGCTGATAGTATTTCTAGGTTTGACCTTGGATAAAGGTGGTTTCTGGAAAACTTGTAAATACCAAAGTTGGAATAAACTTGATGATCTAGCTTGTGTCAAAATTTGGAAGCATTTGGCTTAGTAGTTTGAGAGTTACTGTTGTTTAAAGTGGCAGTTCAAAATCTGCTACTCTCTGTTTTGAGAGGACAGATTCTGGAACTTGTGAAGTTTGACATGGAAAACTTAGGAGTTTGGAGTTGAGGTCTGAAAATGAATTGTAGTGCATTTCTTAGGCTTTTCAGATTGTCTTAGATCATATCTTCTGGAATTGTAAATCTCCAGTTGTGATAAAAACAAGTAGCTGCTGTCCAGAATGCTTACTGTGGTGTTTTGCTGATTGTTATGGTGAGATATCCTAAGACATGCTACTTTTGTAATTGTTAGGTGTTAGGGCCTTAACTGAGGATGAGCAGCTTTATCTTAGGTTAAGTAGATTAGGTGAGTACTTCTCTACTGGAGAAGAGATTTGCACGTACTAATAAAATAACTTGAATAGAGTATTTTATTTCTGAAATGCATTTCATTCCGAGCATGTTGCACCCATTTATGCATCCATTGTATTTATTGTGCATTCATGCAATAGGTGCACCGGAGGGGGTAACTCTCCTCGAATTCGAGCCTGTGATTCCGGAGGAGGACCAGGAGCAGCAGGAGCCCGAGGATCCAGCAGGCGAAGGAGTGCCCGCAGACGACCTTCCTGAGTGTCCAGACCACCGGCCCGCAACCTTTCTGAAAGGCAAGCCCCGGTGCATGCTGAACCTACTGTTTTATAAATTAATCTTGAGTACTTTTAATTGTTTAATGCATTAAGTTGTAGGAGTTATATGGAAACACTTGTTGCATTATACCTGTCCTTGTCCAGATATCGTACTTAATCCTATATTAGGTTTAGGCACGTGTCAATGCTTAGCCCTGCTTAGTACGGTAGAAGTCGGGTGATTTCCGGTCATCCGCGAGATGTAGGAAGGAGTCACGAGTGGCTTTATGGCTATCGTGGATGGAATCATGCTTAAAAATGAAATTTAGACCGGGCGGGAGTTCGATAGTACAGCCGCAAGACACTTCACGTCTTGGGTGTGGAGCTATGCCCGTCTGAGTCGTTTAAGGACCGATTCGCTGTACGTCCTTGAGTCATGTTGAACGCAGTCTAACACTTAGTTGGCCGGATAAGTCGTTCCGACCGCGAAGCCGAGTAATGTGATTCAGGCCGGGAATCGAATGGTAGGTTGCTTCTTGGAGGAGAGAAAGGATGTGCTTGGGGACATTGGCGTGAGACCAAGGGGGGGTTAAAGTCCCTATCACCTGGCAGAGTGTCGCCCTTGGGGTCGCGACATTATTCGGACCCGCGATTCCTGAATCATATGAAACGGTGGCTTGTGCGACCCTGGCAGGGGCCTGCGCGGTGAGTGTTAGAAATACCCCTCCAGCTGGATAGGAATTCGATTCGAATCGCCGTCGCTCCCGGTTAGTGAGTACTTGACTTGAGCAGCGGCAACGTAGAACTCATTAAATGAACTGGTGGTTAAGGGAATGATACAATGTTGCCATAATGATATACCTGCTATGGATATAATAATAATGTTGTTTGATTATAATCAAGTGCATGTCTAGTACAGGTGCTAAGATAGATGACAGGTAAATGCTAAAAATAACTGCTAGTACAGGTTATAAGAGTTTCAACTACTTATGCCTTTATGCAAAATGTGGTGTCAGCTAGCCTCTTGTGTAAGCCTTGCATAATCCTTGGTGTCACTTTATTTCTGGTTTTCGACGGGTAAGTCTAGCTGAGTACATTCCAGTACTCAGGGTTTATTCCCTCCTGTTGCAGATGACATGCTTTATCAGGGATTCTGCAAGACGTGTCTCCACCCTACGGGTGATGATGACTAGATCACAAGGGCGTGATCGTCTCTATGTACTTTTCTCATGCTTTTGCGGGATGTCGATCATCCAGACTGGCAGTATTTAATTAACTAGTGTGTGTTATGCTTCCGCTACTTTCAAACTTGGTTTGTAATATTTGCTACTCCGTTTGTGTAAACTTATTTCAGAACTACTTGTGAAATGTATCGTATGATGTTGTATGTTGAATGATGCGATCCTAGTTGTAAGCAGTTTGGTTTGAAATCCTTCGTGATTTCGATTGACTACCGGGATTATATGGGCTCAAGTTTGAAAATTTGAGCGCTTCGGTGCTTGTTTTCGTACTTGTGCTCTTATAATTTGGTCGGTTCTGTTACAGCTGGTACCGGAGCATAATTCAACATTAAACACATCTTACGAGTAATTAAAAACAAAAGTATTTGTTTGCGAAAGGGGTTAAACTCTAAAAATTATTTTATAGGTATGCCAGTGATCACATCCCTTAGCCCAAATAAGGACTCTTAGGTGGCTTATTATAAAGACTAACTTGGGGGCCTTGTTTGTTTCTGTTTTGTCGTCCATACGGCGTGATATTGTATGGATGCCATCCACTTGGGTGGTAATGTATGGATCAATTGCCTCGACGCTCTGGTAAGTGTGAGTTGTGAGAGCATGATCATCCAACCGGCGATCTAGGAGAGAGTAGTTTTGGTGACTTACATCTTTACATGTTTAAACCATGTAACTATGTAAAAGCACTTAATTGTGGGCATCTATCAATTGGGTAGCTTTGATACTGAAGTATATACATCTGGGGATGTGTATATGGAAAGTATTTAAAATTACTGTTTTCTTGTGTGCTTATATTGGGAAACTGTTGGGCTGAAATGAGGTTTTCTGCAGGTACACTAACAGCGTAACGAGTAGACCGATAGTTTCGCTTATATGAGAGAACGTATGTATGCCACCGCCTAGCGTTAGAACTTTAGGTTTCTACTAAGGTGAGAGGGCGTACGAAACGTGCATGCATCATGTTTAATTATATCATACATATCATTTACTCCCTCCTTAAAAATTTCAGTACTCCCGACTAAAGTAAATTTCGTATCCCCTAAATGATCCTCACTTTAAGTCGTATCTTATCTGTTGCTACAGATGGCACGTACCAAGAGGACCGCTCGTAAGTCCACTGGAGGCAGGGCACCACGACACCAGCTCACTCCACGTGAGCCCCGCCCTGAGCCTACTGAGGTGGAAAGGCTGAGGGCAGAGTTGGCTGAAGTGACGGCTGCCAGGAATGCAGCACGGCAACAACTGGAACAAGTGATTCATGATCGTGATCAAGAAACGCTTGCAGTCCAGAGGTTGACAGTGGCAAATCGCAACTGTCAACGCATGTTGGTCCGTGTGATGGAACAGAGGGATGAAGCCTGGCACGAGGAGAACGTTCTGAGAGCTCGCCAGTTTGAGCTCGAGCAACAGTTAGAAAATGCTGAAGAATACAATGACAACCTGCATGAAGAAGTGCACCGCCTGAACAACGAGCTTAATCCCTTGCTGCCTCGAAACAACAACGTCGATGAGGACATGGGTTCGGGAATCTTCATGGCTGAGGATGATGATGAAGTGGAGGTTGATGGACCACAGGATGCCCCACCTGCAGAAGCACCAGAGGAAGAGCCAGAAGAAGAAGAAGACGAGGAGTTAGAGCCTGTCAGTGATGAGGACGGCGGGGAGATCCTTGACACTGACTCGGAGGATGATGCTTAGAGTAGTCATCACGTGCCTATAATGTTAGGATCATCTTTTGTGCCCTCCCTGTGAAGGAGTGAGGCCTTGTAATAACTTGACTTTGGGATGTAAGGTTGAACCGTATGTTTCCTGAATGTAGTTTGAACCTGTTAATTTCGATCACAACTTGATGTCTTATTCTGTTGCGTTCGATGATGGTGTCACGATTAGCACCCTTCGGTGCCGCGACGAAACCGAGGGCCTCCTATGGCGCGCGACATAAGGCTGTGCTGCTTGGCACGCGCAGGTATCGAGGTGGCTAGTCATGGTCCACCATGGAACTCTTCATTGAGAAGTCTCTTTGTGGTCAGTTTGAAGTAGCCTTTCACAGTCAACTAAAAATCACGTAGATAGCAACGCAAACGGTCCGGTAACCGTTGTGCTCCCTGTGAGTGAGCCTTTATCAAAGAGCATCTTGTTGGATTACCAAGTATGATCTCGTCAAATGATGCGCTAGAATGGATTGTGCGGTTGTGATGAATTATTGTGCCTTAATTATTATGAGAAATCTATTCATACAGTCAGATTGACATTTCGCAATAATTCATCTACAAATTTCCCACATCGTCAGTGCTCATTGGCTATGCATTTTGCAGATGTCGTACAATCTACGCCGGGGTCGTGGAAATGAGGAGGAGGAACAGCCACCCCCTCCGCCACCACCTACTCCGACCGAGTTGATGCAGACAGTGGTCGAAGGGCAGCGCATGTTGGCGGATGCTATGCGCCAGCTGGCTAACCGGGAGGCTCGTCCTGGCCGCCAGGGCCCAGAGCCAAATCAGTACAGCGATTTCAAGGACTTTCTGGATACAAAGCCCCCGCTCTTCAAGGAAGCGGAGGAACCACTGCAGGCTGACGAGTGGTTAAATACCATTGAACAAAAGTTTCGTCTGCTATGCCTAACTGATGAGCTGAAAATTGAGTATGCTTCCCATCAGTTGCATGGTCCGGCGGGCATTTGGTGGAGCCACTATCGTTCCACACTACCTGCCAATGTCCCGATTGCTTGGGATCAGTTTAAGGCGGCATTCCGGGGAAATTATATCCCTCCCGGTCTTATGGCAATCAAGCACACAGAGTTTATGAGGCTGTCGCAAGGAAACAAAAGCCTGACTGAATACTTGCAGCCCTTCAACAACCTGGCAAGGTATGCCACAGAGTTTGTGGATACCGATGCCAAAAAGATTGCTAGCTTCAAAAGGGGCCTCGGCCCAAAACTGATGAAAACTATGGGCACTAGCAAATGTACTACTTTCAATGATTTCATCAGCGATGCTTTGACCCAGGAGAACAACAATACTATTTATTCTGCCTCTAAGAGCCGTAAAAGGGCCCTTGAGGCAAGTGCTTCTCAGTCAAGGGCCTCAGCGGCACCGAGGTCTTCCCCTCGCCCACCTGCTCAGAATACAAAGTTCCGTCCGCCGCAGAAGAAGCCTGCTGCAAAAACGGGGTTCCGTAAGGCTTATACCGTCGCTCTGCCAAAGGGGACGTCTGGACAGAGCAGCTCTAGTGTTCCTCCTAGCAATATGCCTTGCTGGAATTGCAACAAGCCAGGTCATTGGGCCCGGAACTGTCCGTACCCTAAGAAAAATGTCAACCAAGGTAGTCGTCAGGGACACGCCCATTATAACAGCATTGAGGAGATTCCATCTGGTGAGGTGGTCACCGCTGGTAAGTTTCTAGTTAACCAACACCCCGCAGTGGTACTTTTTGATTCAGGTGCTTCGCATTCCTTTATCAGTCCTAAGTTTGCATCTAAATTTGCACACAAGTTGCATACTGTTGAAGGTGTGGGTTATTGCATTAGTGCTGCAAGTGGGAATATTTCCACAAACAAAGTAGTAGGGAACCTTAAGTTTGAGATAGAAGGGTGAAGTTATTCGCTTGCCCTATTGGTTTTACATGGTTTAGACATAGATGTTATCTTGGGCATGAATTGGATGAGTCAGAATGGGGTACTCATTGACACATCCGCTCGGGTAGTTATGCTCAGAGATCCTACAGATCAAAAGGGTTTTCTAGTACAACTTCCCAGAAAGGTTGAATTGTCGGGGGAAATTCATGCTGTGCAAGCAAAGGCGTTGGCTGAAATTTCCGTAGTAAATGAATTTCCGGACGTTTTTCCCGATGAATTGCCGGGACTCCCTCCGGATCAGGATGTGGAGTTTAAAATTGAGTTGTTGCCTGGCACGGCGCCCATCTCTAGGAGACCCTATAGGATGCCACCAAATGAACTCGCTGAACTTAAGGTGCAATTGAATGAACTTTTGAAGAAGGGGTTGATTCGTCCTAGTTCATCGCCGTGGGGATGTCCTGCTATCTTTGTTAAGAAGAAGGATCAGTCGTTGCGGATGTGCGTAGATTATAGACCTCTCAATGCAGTCACTGTCAAAAATAAGTACCCTCTACCGCGAATCGACATCTTGTTCGATCAGTTGTCTAAAGCTAAAGTTTTCTCCAAGATCGATCTAAGATCGGGCTACCATCAAATTAAAATTCGCCCGGAAGATGTTCCAAAGACAGCCTTTTCTACCAGATACGGTCTTTATGAGTATCTTGTTATATCTTTCGGCTTGACAAATGCCCCCGCACACTTCATGTACTTGATGAATTCGGTGTTTATGCCTGAATTGGACAAGTTTGTGGTGGTATTTATTGATGATATCCTGGTATATTCGGTGAATGAGGAAGATCACGCTGAACATCTGCGTATAGTCCTCACAAGACTGCGTGAACATCAACTTTATGCGAAGTTCAGTAAGTGCGAATTCTGGCTTCGAGAAGTACCTTTCCTTGGGCATGTGTTGTCCGATGGAGGAATTATGGTGGACCCCGCCAAGGTACAGGAAGTACTGAACTGGAAGGCTCCTATCTCGGTTCACGAGGTCCGAAGTTTTCTTGGTTTGGCTGGCTATTATCGTCGCTTCATCCCGGATTTCTCCAAAATAGCCAAGCCAATGACTCGGTTGCTGCAAAAAGACACCAGGTTTGTCTGGACTCCTGAGTGTGATGCGGCTTTTCACCAACTGCGAACCCTCCTAACCTCGGCTCCGGTTTTGGCACAACCGAATATCGAGAAACCATTTGATGTTTATTGTGATGCCTCAGGCATAGGTTTGGGAGGCGTTTTGATGCAGGAAGGCCGAGTAATTGCATATACCTTGCGGCAACTTCGGAAGCATGAGGTGAATTATCCAACGCATGACTTAGAACTGGCTGCAGTTGTTCATGCTTTGAAAGTATGGCGGCATTATCTGCTGGGAAATGTCTGCAATATCTACACCGATCATAAAAGCCTCAAATACATCTTCACTCAACCCGAGCTAAATATGCGTCAAAGAAGATGGCTCGAGTTGATTAAAGATTATAACCTTCAAGTGCACTATCATCCTGGCAAGGCAAATGTGGTTGCGGATGCCTTAAGCCGTAAGTCTCATTGCTATTCCTTAGTTGAAACTGATTTTCATCGATCTCGCCTTCTACATCCGGCAGTCTTGTACAACATCACTGTCAGTGGTACTCTCAGAAATAGAATCATTGAGCTCCAAAAGACTGATCCGGGTATCTTTCACATAAAACGGAAGATGAATGAAGGAGAGACTAAGCATTTCAGGGTAGATGACGAAGGTGTGCTGTGGTTTAAGGATAGGTTAGTGGTACCTAAGGACCGAGAGCTTAGAGATCAGATCCTGTCCGAAGCACATTCGTCCAAGTTGTCCATCCATCCTGGTAGTAATAAGATGTATTATGATTTAAAGCCACTTTATTGGTGGACCAAGATGCGGAAAGAGATAGCTGCATATGTTGCTAGATGTGACACCTGTTGCAGAGTTAAAGCTGTGCACATGAAAGCTGGGCTACTTCAGCCACTTTCCATTCCAGGCTGGAAATGGGAAGAGATAAGTATGGATTTCATTGTCGGGCTTCCTCCTACTGTCAAAAATCATAACTCTATTTGGGTAATTGTTGATCGTTTGACCAAATCAGCTCACTTCATTCCAGTGAGAGTGGACTATCGTCCCACTGACTATGCTGAGTTGTACTTCAATCAGATAGTCCGGCTTCATGGGATACCTCGTACTATCGTTTCTGACCGTGGTCCCCAGTTCACTGCTCGCTTTTGGGAGCATTTGCATCACCTTCTGGGAACCAAGTTAGTGAGAAGCTCTGCTTATCACCCCCAGACATCGGGTCAGACAGAACGAGTTAACCAAATCTTGGAAGATCTGTTGCGAGCATGCGTCATTTCATCCAAGGGTTCTTGGGAAAAATGGTTACCTTTAGCCGAATTCTCGTACAATAACAGTTATCAAGAGAGTATTAAGATGGCCCCATTTGAAGCTTTGTACGGTCGAAAGTGTCGAACTCCACTAAACTGGGTAGAAGCTGGGGAAAGAAGGTATTATGGCATTGATTTTGTCCAGGAAGCCGAGGAACAAGTCCGTACCATCCAGAAACACATGGCTGCAGCACAAGCGAGACAGAAAAGCTATGCGGATCGTCGTAGAAAACCACTCGAATTTGAAGTTGGAGACTTCGTTTATTTGAAAGTTTCTCCAATGAAGAGTGTCCAACGTTTTGGTGTTAAACGGAAACTTGCACCAAGATACGTGGGTCCTTTCCAGATCATAGGCAAGAGTGGAGTTGTTGCGTACAAAATCCAGTTGCCTCCTGAGATGAGAACCATATTCAACGTTTTCCATGTATCTCAGCTTAAAAAGTGTCTTCGAGTTCCTGAGGAACAAGTTCCTTTAGGTGATATCAGGCTAGAATCCGACCTAACCTATGAAGAAAAGCCAGTCCGAGTGATCGATACTCAGGAACGAGTAACTAGAAGTAAAGTGGTTAAGTGGTACAAAGTGATGTGGAGTAATCAGGGAAGTGAGAGTGATGCTACGTGGGAACGGGAGGATTATTTGCGGGATGGTTATAAAGAATTCTATGAAAAATGGTACGCTTTCCAAATCTCGGGACGAGATTTTTATAAGGGGGGAGGGCTATAACACCTCAAGTGTTTAGCTCCATAATTGCATCGCATTTGCATTTGCATAAGCATAAGCATGCATCATTCATGTTTGTTATTTTATGTGATGCAACACATGTGATTGTTCTAGGGTTTGTTTGATTTATTTCATGAAGTATTTGATAGTTGGTGTAACAAAAAGGTAAGGTAGCCAATCATGACCTACAACACCTTAGTTATACTTAGGGTAACATTTGGAACAAGGTTCATGTTGACCAAAATTACTAAATTGCCCTCCAAGAGAAGTTTGACCACCATTTGACCCTAGAAGGCCCTAGTTTGACCAATTAAAAAGTCTAATTTAGAGACCTTGCATGGAAGAGCACCCTTAAGCAAAGTTGTAAAGAAATTCATGGGGAACAAAAGTCTCAATATGACCATCTCATGAAATTGACCCTAACATGCTCAAAAGTGGCACACAAGTCAGTTAGAGAGGTAGTTCCAAGACTTAGAATTTTTCTAAGTCTGGAATCTGACCCTACAGTTTTACCGATGCCTACTTTAGGAGCTTTTAGTTTGCAAACCAGGCCAAACTAGTCTTTGAGCCAATTGACAAAGTTGTTGTCCACACATAGCTCTACAACATTGTCAATATCACCATCACCTGGTTCTCAATAGTTTAGGAGATATAGTGTCAAGAAGTTAGGGTTTCAGTCGGCGTTATCTCTGAAACTGCATTTCAGTTTCAAGGGGCACCACTTTGGAGCTCTGTACTTTCAAACCTAGGCCGAACCAGCCCAAACTCCAATTGACAAACTTGTAGACCTCATGTAGCTCTACAAAATTGGTGTAATCATCTTCGACTAATTCGAACCGGTTTGGGAGATAACCATCGTGGAAGTCGCTCTGTCAGTCGGTCGCCGATGTCACCATTCACCGATTCAGTTTCGTCAGCGTCAGAGTGGCCGACCGGCCGCAGGCCGTCGTCGACGCGTGGAGGCGCGGTGGCGCCCGTACGCCGGCCCTGGCCCCACCAGTCAGGCCGCGACGCCTTCAAGACGCCACGACGCGCGAGCCGGCCTCCATTCCTCCGCCCCTCTCTTCCAGTTGCCAAAAACGCCAAAACCGAGCCGCCATTGCCGTTCTTCTCCGGTGAGCTCAAGCGCGAGCTACACCGCATCACCGGCCGCCAGACCTCGCCAATCCCTCCGCCTCACCACCCTCCATCCGCTTGACCCACCGAAGCCCGCGATTTGACTCAAGGTGAGCCGCATTGCTTTCTTCCCCGTCTCCGAGAGGTCGCCGGAGCCCGCCATGGGACCTCACCGTGGTCGGGGTGCTTCGGGTCTCTCTCCATCCTCCCTTCCTAGCAAAATGGATCCGCCTAGCTTCGGTGAAGCTCGTACCGAGCCTAGACCGCACCGTACATCCTCACCGGCGACGGTGTGCCGCCACCGGACATCACCGGCCACCACTCGCGGTGACAAGCCCCTTCCACCCCATCCCCATCCATTCCACGAGCACCAATCGACGCACCGGGTGACGGAGAACACGAGGCGGTGCTCAATTGGCCGAGCGAGCTCTTCTCCGGCGAGCTCGAGCTCGTCGGAGCTCGCGGGTCTCCGCCTCCCCTACCTCCGGTCACTGACCGCGGGGGCCCGCCCGTCAGTGTCGCGCGCGGGCGGGAGCGCTGAGCGGGCCACGCGCGCGAGTGTGTGGGCCGAGTTTTTCCGGGCCGGCCCAGTCATCCGAAATGAAATTCATTTTTATTATTTTGTCACTGATTTTTGTACAAGTTGGAAAAATATAGATCTAGGGTTTTAATGATCCAAAAATCATGAGATAAATTTTGTTAGGATCTACATGAGGTGTAGTATTTTAGAAAAATATGAGTTTGCTATGTGATGTTTAGTTTTTGGGATATTTAAATAGGTCTTTGAATTGTGTTTTAAATCACATGCAAATTTGTTTAAATTATATCTTGAGTTTCAGTGTTCCAAAAATTATGAAATTTGGTGGGTAGGCTAATTTATACTTGCTCTAGCTCTGGTAAAAATTTGGACAGTAGTGCTTAAGTACTTTTCAAGTTATAATGCTATCTTGTTATTCTAGGAAATACTTAAATGAATTTTTGTAATTTTTCTACATGTGCAATGTTCTTATAAATTTTTGGAGAATGTCTTGGTACCCTAGAGTGTCCAAGGAAATTTAGAAATATGTTGTTTGACACTTTGGACTATGCTTTGTTAATTATACAAAGATCAGCCTTTTTGGCTTGGGAATTTTGTGTAGGAAGTTCCTGTGAATAAATTGAGTTCAAATTTTTACAGTAGCCTCTTTTTGGGTCAGAGAGACCCTGTAATTTTTGTAGAATTTTAGGAGCAGTTTACATATATGTTTGAAATTCCACTTAATTACTTAAGTAAATTGAGAAATGGGTTAAATAAATATTCTAGGTGGGCAAACCTTACTTTCTGGTGTTTTTGTGACCTTTGTGAACTTGTAGTAGTATTAGTTTGGTCCTAGAGAATGTTTGCCACATAAATAAATATTTAACCTTTACAATTTTAGGTTTTCTGGACAGCTGATAGTATTTCTAGGTTTGACCTTGGATAAAGGTGGTTTCTGGAAAACTTGTAAATACCAAAGTTGGAATAAACTTGATGAACTAGCTTGTGTCAAAATTTGGAAGCATTTGGCTTAGTAGTTTGAGAGTTACTGTTGTTTAAAGTGGCAGTTCAAAATCTGCTACTCTCTGTTTTGAGAGGACAGATTCTGGAACTTGTGAAGTTTGACATGGAAAACTTAGGAGTTTGGAGTTGAGGTCTGAAAATGAATTGTAGGGCATTTCTTAGGCTTTTCAGATTGTCTTAGATCATATCTTCTGGAATTGTAAATCTCCAGTTGTGATAAAAACAAGTAGCTGCTGTCCAGAATGCTTACTGTGGTGTTTTGCTGATTGTTATGGTGAGATATCCTAAGACATGCTACTTTTGTAATTGTTAGGTGTTAGGGCCTTAACTGAGGATGAGCAGCTTTATCTTAGGTTAAGTAGATTAGGTGAGTACTTCTCTACTGGAGAAGAGATTTGCACGTACTAATAAAATAACTTGAATAGAGTATTTTATTTCTGAAATGCATTTCATTCCGAGCATGTTGCACCCATTTATGCATCCATTGTATTTATTGTGCATTCATGCAATAGGTGCACCGGAGGGGGTAACTCTCCTCGAATTCGAGCCTGTGATTCCGGAGGAGGACCAGGAGCAGCAGGAGCCCGAGGATCCAGCAGGCGAAGGAGTGCCCGCAGACGACCTTCCTGAGTGTCCAGACCACCGGCCCGCAACCTTTCTGAAAGGCAAGCCCCGGTGCATGCTGAACCTACTGTTTTATAAATTAATCTTGAGTACTTTTAATTGTTTAATGCATTAAGTTGTAGGAGTTATATGGAAACACTTGTTGCATTATACCTGTCCTTGTCCAGATATCGTACTTAATCCTATATTAGGTTTAGGCACGTGTCAATGCTTAGCCCTGCTTAGTACGGTAGAAGTCGGGTGATTTCCGGTCATCCGCGAGATGTAGGAAGGAGTCACGAGTGGCTTTATGGCTATCGTGGATGGAATCATGCTTAAAAATGAAATTTAGACCGGGCGGGAGTTCGATAGTACAGCCGCAAGACACTTCACGTCTTGGGTGTGGAGCTATGCCCGTCTGAGTCGTTTAAGGACCGATTCGCTGTACGTCCTTGAGTCATGTTGAACGCAGTCTAACACTTAGTTGGCCGGATAAGTCGTTCCGACCGCGAAGCCGAGTAATGTGATTCAGGCCGGGAATCGACTGGTAGGTTGCTTCTTGGAGGAGAGAAAGGATGTGCTTGGGGACATTGGCGTGAGACCAAGGGGGGGTTAAAGTCCCTATCACCTGGCAGAGTGTCGCCCTTGGGGTCGCGACATTATTCGGACCCGCGATTCCTGAATCATATGAAACGGTGGCTTGTGCGACCCTGGCAGGGGCCTGCGCGGTGAGTGTTAGAAATACCCCTCCAGCTGGATAGGAATTTGATTCGAATCGCCGTCGCTCCCGGTTAGTGAGCACTTGACTTGAGCAGCGGCAACGTAGAACTCATTAAATGAACTGGTGGTTAAGGGAATGATACAATGTTGCCATAATGATATACCTGCTATGGATATAATAATAATGTTGTTTGATTATAATCAAGTGCATGTCTAGTACAGGTGCTAAGATAGATGACAGGTAAATGCTAAAAATAACTGCTAGTACAGGTTATAAGAGTTTCAACTACTTATGCCTTTATGCAAAATGTGGTGTCAGCTAGCCTCTTGTGTAAGCCTTGCATAATCCTTGGTGTCACTTTATTTCTGGTTTTCGACGGGTAAGTGTAGCTGAGTACATTCCAGTACTCAGGGTTTATTCCCTCTTGTTGCAGATGACATGCTTTATCAGGGATTCTGCAAGACGTGTCTCCACCCTGCGGGTGATGATGACTAGATCACAAGGGCGTGATCGTCTCTATGTACTTTTCTCATGCTTTTGCGGGATGTCGATCATCCAGACTGGCAGTATTTAATTAACTAGTGTGTGTTATGCTTCCGCTACTTTCAAACTTGGTTTGTAATATTTGCTACTCCGTTTGTGTAAACTTATTTTAGAACTACTTGTGAAATGTATCGTATGATGTTGTATGTTGAATGATGCGATCCTGGTTGTAAGCAGTTTGGTTTGAAATCCTTCGTGATTTCGATTGACTACCGGGATTATATGGGCTCAAGTTTGAAAATTTGAGCGCTTCGGTGCTTGTTTTCGTACTTGTGCTCTTATAATTTGGTCGGTTCTGTTACACCAATGAACTTAGCCTTCATACCATTAGTACCCTTAGTAAACACATAGAAGGAATCTAGCCTAATTGAGGATACATTAGCATTCTTATTCTTGTTCTTGTTCTTGTTCTTGCAATCCTGCTCTTCATGACCAACTTGCTTGCAACTAGTACAAAATCGACCATTGTTCTTCACAAAACAAGTCTTGTGAGGAGCAAAGGCCACCTTGCTTTTCTTGGGGATATAACCCAATCCCTCTTTGTAGAGAGAAGCTCTATGGATACCCAAGCACATAAGCAAGTGGTCCTCATCACCATAGGCTTTGCCTAAGGTGCGAGTGAGTTCATTAACATCCTTCTTGAGGGTCTCATTCTCAACTATTAGTGAGGCATCACAAGTGAAACCATCACTACTAGATGAGGTAGAAGTGGAAGTGCTACAAGAAGGGTTAGTGGGAGCAACAATGATAGGCTTATAGAATGATTCATCAATTATATCACAAGTTAAGCCTACATCACGTGTTTCAACATGCTCTTTCACATTTTGCTCAAGTAGAGATGAATGAGCTTTTTTAAGCTTCTTGTGAGCCTTGCCAAGCTTCTCATGGGCTTCCTCTTGCCTCTCATGATATGCATTGAGCTCATCAAAGGCTTGCTTAAGGGCTTTTAGTTCCTTTCACAAGTCTTTGCATTCTCTTCTCTTAATGTCAAAATGTTCCTTAGCATGTTACTTTCATTTTCATTATCATGTTTCACATCATATCCATCATCACAAGTTTGTACTGTAGTGGCCTTAGCTATGAAGTATGATGGAGTGTCAAAGAGAGAAGGCTTCTCATTTATGGCAATGCTTGCAAGAGCCTTCTTCTTGGTGGTCCTATCATTATCACTATCATCATCATCACTTGAGGAAGCATCACTATCCCAAGTGACCACATTGTGGGTATGGATACTTTTGCATCTTGTTGTCCTATTTGTTGTTTGCCACCTTTGATCTTCTTGTTGTCTTGTTGCCAGCGTTGGAGGAGCAGCAGGTGACATCCCATCATGAGACAGAGGAGGCTCGTCTTCGAGAAGTTCTCTTGATGGAGGACTGTGAGTGCACGGTGGTGGCTGGAGTCCGGCAGGGAGCTAGCATCGCCCTCGCCCTATAGCTCTGCACTGGCTAAGATTTCTATCAGGTGGTGCTCGGGTTCCTGGGCCATGCCGGGAAGGCAGAGCAGGCAGAGCCGATCAGTGACTTTACCACCGTTGTAGCTGCCATCGTGCCTGCTGTAGATGTGGGGGACATCCGCTATAGCGGTGACTAAGTGAAAGGTCCTAACAGGTAGAGGGGGGTGAATAGCCTATTAAAAAATTCTACAACAACACTAAGACAAGTGATTAGTAAATAAGATTGCAAAGCGAGTTTTGCACTAGCACTACACTTGTGTTGCAAGCCACCTACCCAATTCTAATTTCTATGATCTCTAGTATATCACACAAGGGCTATGTCACTAAATTACACCTAGGTGAACAAAACTAGATAGAGAACTACAACTAAAGAGCTACACAAGCTACAAGCACTACACAAGGTAAATACAAAGTAATGTAGGAGAAAGGTAGAAGTAATATACCACCGTGGCAGGAGATCAATCAATGAATACCAAGGAGACAATCAAGACATAATGATTTTTCCTCCAAGGTTCACTTGCTTGCTGGCAATCTAGTCCCCACTATGGCGATTCACTCACTTAGAGGTTCACACGCTAATAGGCATCACACGCCTAACCCGCAACCGGGTGCCACACAACCAACATAAGATGAGGATCCACAAGCCACACGCAATCCAATAAAGTTGCCTTTGGCGCTCCACCGAGGAAGGCACAAGAACCCCTCACAATCACAATGATTGGAGCTAGAGACAATCACCTTCCTCTGCTTGATGATCCACCAATCACTGGGCCGTCTAGGTGTCGGCAAACACCAAGAGCAACAAGAACTTCACCAGCCCAAATCGCCCAACTAGTGCCACATGATGCTAGACCACTAAGCAATGCACTAGAGGCTCTCCAATCTCACTCAAGATGATTAAATCAAGTGTCCAAGTGAGTGGAGTGGTGTGCTCAGCTCCCAATGGGTGTATGCAGCTGTTCGAAGTGCTAAGAGAGTGGCCAAGGCTAGCCACTAGCTCTATTTATAAGCCCACAAGCAAATAGAGTCGTTACCCCTTTGGAGTAGCTTTCTACGAGGGCATTAGACACGGTGGTGCAGTCACTGGACATGGGGTGGTGGTGCCCCCAACAATCGAATTCCAACAGTCAACCAACGGCTAGTTGGTCACCAGACAGGCGGGGGTGGCACCAGACAAGGGGTGGCGGTGCCACCCCAAGCCAACCCCTGTTTTCCCTCTTCTCTAGAAAAATGGGGCGGTGCACCACCATGGGGTGGAGGTGATTGCATCGGTTCCCATCCAGGTTTCCCCTACTCTCTGTTGAAAAGGGGTGGTTCCACCGAACAGGGTGGCGGTGCCCTTAGCTATGCACTGTCGCACCAAAGGCGGTGCACACAGCCATGTGCAGTGCCAGCCTCCATAGGCTTGCTCTTGGCTGAGTCTAGGTAGGCACCACCCTAGGGGTGGTGGTGCCATAGGACAAGGGGTGGCGGTGCCCCCAGAGCCACAAGGGTGGTGGTGCCCCCATGGCAGCAACCCAAGCCCGGCAATGCCTCGTTTTTTCACCTTTTTTACCACCTTTGCAAATGTGATAACACTCCAAGTGTCTCATCAGCCCGTGCAAGTGTGTTGGCATTTTCACAATCATTTTTCAAAGGTTAATCACTTTCTCACCGATTGTGCACTAGGCCCAAAATGCAATGCAAGTTTTCCAACACCTAGTGGTACTAGATGGTCAAGTTGTCTAATAAGAGCTCCCCTCTTAATAGTACGACCATCTATCCTAAGTGTGATCACACTCTCTATAGTGTCTCGATCACCAAAAACAAAATGGCCCTATGGATATCACCTTTGCCTTGAGCCCATTTTGTTTTTCTCTTTTTCTTTTCCAAAGTCCGGAGCTTGATCATCGTCACATGTCCACACCACCACCATGGACTTCATTTCATGTGGCCATCTCCATCCATGAGTGCTGCCTAGCTCCTTCACTTGGATTGGACCATCCTATCTAGTCATACACTTAGATACAAGGATTAGTCCAAATAGGTTTAAATCAATTAGCGAAAACCAAACTATGGCTTTCACTAAGGACCTTAGGTTGTACCTGTGGTCTTTCAATGAATAACTTTTTCTTAGTTTGTATCTTGCACTTCTCTTACTTTCATGTGCTCATCGATGATCCGATCATTTGAATGCCGTAGTCGCGCGACCTTGCCTTGGGATCGATCCGCGAGGCTTAGCTTAGTGCAACTCCATTTTCACGACCGAAGTGTCATAGGATAGATCTGGCGATAGCGCGCCTTTCATTGACCTCTCTTTCTCAGGTCGTGACTACCTTTCTTCCCTTTTTCCATATGAACAGGTGCACGACCTTGCCTAGAGCTGGCTCTTGGGGCTCAGTTTCGTACGTCCCACGGTTGTGCGTTAATGCACATTTTTTGTTATGATGTGGCCCCCACGAGTGGGTCATGTCGGCTTGCACACACCGACTAACACGGGTCACTCAAGGTCACACACGTCGTTAGAGTGTCGCTTTGTCATGCGCTCATCGAGGCGTAGTGTGATCTTTGGATGCGGGAAGGATTCATTGATGTTGATGATTATGTACAAAGTGTGAGCCGGAGAGACTCGTGTCTTGGTGTATCTTCGGTGCAAGCTAGGTTGCCATGCCACTGGTCATGGCTTTTGACATCCACGGTGCTTGACATGGCAAGGCCTAGAATGCACAGCTCATCAAATTGAGGAATGAGCTGTGTCACGAGCCCTTTATTGCTCATCGATCACGTCATTCTCGTGATGGGTCGTTACCTATCTCATCGCATGCCACGGCCGAGGTCATGGAGCGTGACATCCGTGTGCTCCCCTACCATGTAGGAAAGTCATGTTCAGGCCTAGCCCTTGGGGCTACCCTTCAGAGCTTGACTCTGGCATGATGCCAGTCATTGTCACCCAAGTAAGTCGAGGTTTCGAGGGTTGGCATGCAGCCGCTGCGATGTCATAGTTCTCCCGTTCACAGAGGGCCTGCTGAAGGTCGCCTCCTATGGTGATTGGCCTATATATACCTGCTTGCACCCCCCTCGAGGGCATTGGCATTTGATCCTGAGAGCCTAAAGGCTAGAAACTCTAATCCATATTTCCACTAGGATCCGAGCTAGCAATCAAGAGAAGATTAGTCCTCAATAGGATCTAGTCTTATATTAGAGATAGAGAGATAGAGTGAGAGAGAAGAGTTTTGGAGGAGTCCCGGCCTATCGGTGCTCTCTCTATGGCTTGCACCCTGGCAGAATAAAGTTCTTTATGAGCTTGCTTCTGAGATTTCTTTGATAATCGACTTTTAATTCAAGTAAGCATCTTGTTCATATTATTCTTCAGGTTTGCAACTCTCTTTGAGTACTTTAATCCTTGTAGCTCCTAGGTTAAAATAGTATTCATAGTGTAAGCGTGGTGCTTAGACTCGGTTACTCATGGATGTACCCAATTTTTTGGATCGGTGGTAGCTCGTGAGGGTGACTCTTATAGCTTCATTGAATCCTTTGTAGTCCACCTCCCATTAGTAGGCCTAGCAGGACCTTGTTGCTATAGAAAACATACTCTTCATGTGTTTTCTCTAGTAATATCCCCAGAATTGAACAATAGAAGACAAAGCTTACCGAAGTTAGAACTAGAAGACCTCTGCAAGCTCTTCTACGTTCCTATTATCTAGCCTTGATTGTGAAGTTGGGTTAAGTTAGATTTAGTTATTCTCACACACATTTTCTCAAGTTCGATATAAAACTAGGTACTCCTAGTGAAGTGCTACATCGGTATAATATCTGTGCACTTACGGATTATTCTGTGCACATTAATTTATACCAACAAGCTTTTCTAGTGTCGTTCCTGGAGAATCGGTTGCTCAGTTAACTTCGAACCTTAGCTTATCCTTGTATCATTATTCTTTTATCTTTTATTTTTCTTTTTACCATGGATCTAGAATCCACCTCTATCTACCAATATGGTGCACCAACGAGCACACGCCTATAGCCACAAGGGTTTTCAAAGCCTATCCTAACACCTGGTTATAAGCTGGCCCGTGTTTAATTAACATGGTCCAGGATCAACCCTTTTTGGGCAAAGATGATGAAAATCCTTATTTTCACCAAAATGAGTTTGAGCAGACCTGTGCATGCCTACGCATTGCGGGCATGCCAGACGATACCTTATGATGGAAGTTGTTTCCCTTCTCTTTGACGGGAAAAGCCAAACGTTGGTACAAGCTCACCATAGGGAGTAGACAAGGAGATTGGGAAGCCCTATGTTCTAGCTTTTGTTTGCAATTCTTTCCTATCTCTAGGGTAGTTAGCCTTCATTTAGAGATTATATCTTTTAAATAAAAAGAAAAAGAATCTCTAGACATGACATGGGAATGCTTTAATACTCTCATTAATACTAGCCCTGACCTTGCCATTCAAGACCCCATTCTTCTTCAACACTTTTACATGGGTCTTGATAGGAAAACCTCGAAGCATCTTAATATGGCTTCAAGAGGTTTGTTCTTGCATGTCTCCGCCAATTCGAGGAGAAGCATTCTTACCAAAATTTTAGAGAACACCCCTGAAGAAGTAGAAAAGAAGCCGTTAGAGGAGGAATCCTGGATAGTTGAACCAGAGCCATTGCATAACCCATCAACAACTTTAGCTATTGCATAACCCATCAACAACTTTAGCTATCTCAAATCATGAACCACCAAAAAAGGAGAAAACTCTAATTTTAGATTTCATGCTTGAATTCGAGGATAAACTTTTTGATGAATATGGAAACACCTCGAATTATCATACCATGAGGAGACCCCAAAAGTCTAGGAAATCATCATCCCATGAAGAACCTTTAGACCATTCTAAGGAAGCTTTCCTTAAAAAGACTACGAAAGAGCTAGTGTCTATTATAAGCAATGAATGGCTAGAAGAATGAGAGCTTTCCTCTTATGTGATTCACTTAGATTCACCTTCTATATCCATTTGTTGCCAAATTAATAAAGCTCCTATCAATGCCCTTTATAATCCAGTTGTGGGTGTTAATATCATGTCTATATCTTTTGCTCATGATTTATTGAAACACATGCCATTAACCCCAAAAATAAAGTTGTTGAAAGGTCTTCAAGGACACATTCTCCTAAGTTTGGGAATTTTGTATGTACTCCCTATCTAGGTAAAAGGAACTAAGATTCATCTGAGCTTTTATATCTTTGATATTATGGAGTTTGACCTATTGATAGGATAACCAATTAAAAGACTTATCCAAGAAGGACTAATGGGAAAGTTGAAGATAAGTCTTGGGAAAAATTTTAAGCTCTCTATACCCATCACTCATTCTCTAAATGCTAAGACTGAGCCAACTCCCGAGGAAGACCCAATGGAAGAGGTTAAGGTTGTATCTCTTGATGACTTGATCGAACCCAACCTTGAAGATGATGCCCAGTTCTTCATCGAGGAGGAAGAAGAAAATCATATAGAGCCTGAACCTCTAAATGAATTGCTAGAACCTCCAAAGCCCACCATTGAGCTTAAACTCCTGCCTTCTGGTCTCAAGTATGCTTTTCTCTATAATGATCAGGATTCTCCTATGATCATAAGTGATAAATTGTCTTAGGAAGAATCCCTACGCTTGATAACTGTCTTAGAAAAGCATCACTCTACCTTTAGCTACTCGCTCTAAGACCTTAAGGGAATTAGCCCTGCTCTTTGCACCCATCACATCCCTATAGATCCTAACTCTATACCTTCTAGGGAGCCCCAACGTAGGCTTAATAATGCGATAAAAGAGGTTGTTAAGAAAGAAGTCTTGAAACTCTTGCATGCCAAGATCATCTATCCCATACCGCATAGTGAGATGGTTAGCCCTATTCAAGTTGTGCCTAAAAAGAAAGGCATAACTGTTGTTAAGAATGAAAAGAATGAATTAATCCCCCAAAGAATCATCATTGGATGGCAGATGTGCATAGATTACTGCAAACTTAACAAGGCAACAAAGCAAGATTTCTTTCCATTACCCTTCATTGATGAAATGTTGGAGCGAATGGCAAATCACTCTTTCTTCTATTTCCTTGATGGATATTTAGGTTATTACTAGATACCGATCCATCTAGATGACCAAAGCAAAACCACCTTCACATATCCATATGAAACTTATGCTTAGCATAGAATGTCATTTGGAATATGTAATGCTCTAGCTTCTTTTCAAAGATGCATGATGTCTATATTTTCTGATATGATTAAAGAAATCATGGAAGTTTTTATGTATGACTTTTTTGTTTATGGAAAAACATTCGATGATTGTATTGAAAATTTAGACAAGGTTTTGCAAAGATATGAAGAAAAGCACTTAATTCTTAATTGGAAAAAATGGCATTTCATGGTTAGAGAAGGCATAGTGCTTGGACACTTGGTGTTCGAATGAGGGATTGAGGTAGATAGAGCTAAAATTAAAGTAATTGAACAGTTACCTCCTCCCATAAATATCAAAGGGATCTACAATTTTCTTGGCCATGCAGGGTTTTATCGCCGCTTCATAAAAGATTTTTCACACATTGTTAGACTACTTACAAATCTTTTGGCCAAGGATGTTCACTTTAAATTTGATGATGCATGCTTAAAATCTTTTAATATTCTTAAGAAAGCACTCATTTTTGCACTAATCATTCAACCCCCTTGATTGGTCGCTACCTTTTGAAATCATGTGTGATGCTAGTGATTATGCTATGAGGGCAGTTTTGGGACAAACAAAAGATAAAAAGCATCATACAATTGCTTATGCTACCAAAACTCTGACAGGATTTCAACTTAATTATGCAACAACTGAAAAAGAACTCCTAGCTGTTGTCTTTGCTATTAACAAGTTTAGACCTTACTTAGTAGGAGCTAAGGTGATTGTAGTTGGTATTTATTAACACACATAGAAAATTCTGCAAGCGCATAGATACCATTATAGCTTTTACTCAGGAGTATTCCAGAGTATCGTATTTTATCCATAGGGAAACAATGGTTAAAGAATTGATAGTTCACCGTTGTGTATCTACTGACTTAGTATACCTACTAGACTAAAGTGGGGATAAGTGATAAATGATAGGAGTTATGAATAATGACACACACATAGAAGAATTCCATAATAAAAGAGTAGATTAACTAACTGAGAGGACAATGAGAGAGTTCAAGGTTCCTAAATACTTCTCTATTGCTTTAGTTCTATTCTAGTCTAGACTAGATGATAACTGAAACATGGATAAATATAGTGATCACACAATAACACTTTAGAGCAGCAGTACCTTTTCAACTCTTAAGGGGGGTGAGAATGCATAGTCGGGGGAAGGATGCCTAAAGCTATACGAACACCAATCTGAATGTGGTGGATTACAAAGGCCTGGTCAGAGCTGTCACCTCTGGGGCTACCACAACTATTTGTGGGATTGGGCACAATCTTAGGTAACCCGTAGCCTAGACACCATGTCTACACTATTAATTACTACTCTAATCACATATAATAACTAGAGCACCTGATGCGAGCAGAGATCCCATGCAAAGATATGATAGCTATATCAACCATACACATGAAAGGCATAAAAGCAATAGAGAAGATAAATATATTAAAGCATAAGTCTTGCAAAAGTAAGATACAAAGATATAACAGACCTCCAAAGAATTCTCTAGAACCTGAGCATAGCTCGACTCTCCCTAACTATCAACTAGAACTAATCTACTTCATTAGAGTCTCGCCCTAGTTCTTCTGATGTCATGTCTTGATCTGAATGAGAGATGGCCTCCTAGTGGGTGTTGACATTAATTAACGCAATTGCTAAATAGTAACGGCGCTAAAAATGCATGGTAATAAATTTACATGTCTCTAAATACTAGTCACCTTTTATATTTACCTATACTACTTAGCATGGAACTAGGTTGTCATCCCTAATGAATAAATCTTAGAAGTATATAAGTGGCACTATGATTTTATATGACTAGGCAGAAATATAAATGATATAAAGATATGATCAATTAAGAATAAGAATAATTAAGAACATCTGCAAGCAGACAGATAATTATACCATTGTAGCATTTTACCTAGAGTATTACCAGGTTGTCATTTATAATTTTACCACTGGGAAGGTCTAGCTAAACTTCTATCTAGAGTATTGATAAACTTTATATTCATGATAAAGAGAGTAAACCAATGTTATGCACTCTTACTCAATAACAGGGATAAGTCACATGTACTCTATATATATATATATATATATATATATATATATATATATATATATATATATATATATATATATATATATATATATATATATATATATATAAAAGTAATGATCAGTCATCATAAATAAATAAGTAGATACACTCCGAGCTCCCTAACTATTACTAATAACGTAATCCAATCAGAATATTAGCATGTCAAGCTACTATAACTAATAATCATCGTCAAGTAATACTACCATATGTCCCAACCACAATGGAGCCATGAACAGGAGAAGTTGAGTTCAGAAACCTCTGATATACAAATATATCCTTAACTAGACAACGCTACTCTACCAATAATTCACTGCACAGGGGAGGACTACAGAGGACTCAATGAGCCCATAAAAGTCACACCCATGATCTACCATACGACCCTGAACAACTGGAGGCATCCGCAGATATGCAAAGCATCTAAGCACCACGCTTACATAATGCATACCACTCATATTATGACCAAATAGACGAGCGCTATATGAACATGTGATCGAACTAAATAGCAACCTAACTATACTAGAATTGAAGTAGACAATGAACGATGCATTCAAGAACATAATAAAGATGAAGAATAATGTTGACATTGCAATAATTGTGCAAAGACATAATTACAATAAGAGCGGAGAACAAGAACATTACCAAAACTCCAAGCTCTCTAATGATCAGGAATCCAAGCTAGGTTGTCTTAGCTTGACTTCCTCTAGACCTGATCTAACTATGCTAAAGCTATGAACTAGAGGAACTCTAATGATCTAGAGTTTCTGGCTCTGGATGAACTGATCTTCAAATGAATTGATGCCTTTATGGGGTCTACCCCTATATTTATACCCCGATGGGACGCACGTGAGCCATTGGATCAAACCGACTTCACATAGGGCTAGGATTGATCCTCAAGGTCGGTAAAAGAATACTCTAGAAGCTTGTGGAAGGGGAGAGAAGGGGGTGGCCGGGCGGTCACCCCCTGGGCGGCTGGCCCCACCTGGTAGGCACTCAGCCTTCGCTTTATTCCAGTGTCTTCTAGGGTCTTCTATAATATACTAGTATTTATCTTATGGTGAAATTCCAAAATTATTTTAGTAATTAGGTATCTCTCTCCACTTTTCTGCATAACTCCCTACAAACATTAAAATTCAACAAAGCTCGTGGAATTCGTCAGATAACACCCTAGTCTTCTATGTCTTCATGTATTTTAACCATTCTCTCATGTTTATTTTACTATATATTGTTGACATTAATGACCATCAACATGGGGGTCTAGGCGTCCTTATATAGGGGGAGATGGAGTAGCGGCCAAGGAATTGCCATGTCATCGATCCATGTCACCCCCCTCGACCATCGTTGGATAAACCGACCTAAAACCGCCTTAGAGTCAATAGAGTAGATCATAGGAAGGAGTACGAGGTAGCAGAGGGTGAGCAAGCTCCGGGCTGGGCTAGGTGGCCTCCCCCATGGGCCGGTCAGCCCACTACGGTGGATTCTCAGCCCATGCTTCGTCGTGGTGTCTTCTGGGACCTTCTGTAATTGTCTTTCATAGTTTTTGCAAATAGAATCACTTATTTTCGTCAGATGGCCTATTTGGATGTATGATAGTGATCCTAGGGCTATTTTCTATATAAATCCACCTACATACAAATATTCACCAAAGCTTATGGAATTCATTAGTTTAAACCCTTATACCTATGTTTGGTGATGGAATTAAGTATATATGCAGGTTATGTTGATGGTTTATAAATGGTGTTAGTGACCGTCAACAAGTTCCCCCATACTTAATCTTTGCTAGTCCCTAAGCAAAGCCAAACTCAGTAATGGATTAGGAGTTGCTACAATGCTTTCACGCCCTAAAAGTGCACATGCATTCAATCAAGAATTCTCCTCCAGATTAGAATAAACTGATCTGACTTTCAAACTTATCCATATTACCTTCAACCATGGGGCTTCTTAGCCTTCACTTGGGTCTTGAGCAATTGAAAGATAGAACGATCAAGTCAAGTACTATGTCTCAAGTTCTTTGTTCCACCATTGTTCTAGAGTTTTCATAAATTTTCAAAATAAAACTCAGAGCCATTGTATGTACTCTCAAATCTCTCAATATATGTGGTATTTGTGGATCCTCACCAAGGTAATAAAGATGTTATGCCTTTTCTCTTCCTATTACTAAGGCTTATGTGAAGTGCATAGGTAGAGAGAAACCTAGAGCATACTTGCAATGCATATATTGTAAAGTCAAACAATGGATCCAAAGAGAGGTAAGTCATACAATCAAATCAAGGTGTGCATGTGTGTGGATATATGGTGGATAATCCTAATTCTACTTTGCTCCTTGAAAACATATCTCTCTTTTGAAATTTAGAAACATTTGCTAGAAAACAGGGGCTATCTTATTCATCTTTGTTTTTTGACGGGCATCTAAGTACCCATTGTTTTAGATATCTCAGACACTTGTCCATTTTTTTCTCAACACTTTTTCCTTTTCTTTTCTTTTCTTTTTTATGAATAACTTTTGCATAGCCCCTTGTCTCTTTTCTGCAACAAAACTTTGAGAGATAGCAACAAGAACTTTGGACTATTTATTTGGTGGATGAAAAACCTATCAAGCATATTTTTTGTGTTCACCCCCAATGTAGGAGTAGAACATTTTTGGTGGATCTAGATGGAAGACATGTTTTTGCGCCTACCCCTAGTGTAGGAGTAGGGCATATGTGGGTGGTGTGTACATGATCTTGATTTTAAGAGCATGACAAACCTCTCATAAGGGTCAACAAAGCTTGACAAAACTCAATGCAAAAGGAAGCAGCATATATATGGAAGTTTTCCTAGCCTAAATAACATGTATGGCTCTAGTGTAAATTCAACCTTTGTCATATAGGAACTCATCATAGCATTTTTTATGTTTTTCAAAAGATAAATCTCCAGAACTTTAGTGTCACTAGGAACAAGATAAACAGCAGCTCAGACCTTCTCATATCATATCAGTCAATTACCTAGACTTAGATCAAGCATATGCTACCCACGAGTTTCAAGTTCAGAGTAAATCCTTATATCAAAACAATCTTATCTAAAACTTGGGAGAATTCAAGACTAAAAACTAGGCACTTGAAAGGAATTACAACAGAGCAACTATTCATTATTTCTATTTCAAGAGATTATCTTTAGAGTTCTCTTTTTATTTATTTAGCTCTTAAAAGAAATTAAAGCAAACTAGACATACCCTTTTATTTTCAATTTTACTATTATAGGAATAACTATATATTTTATTTTTATGTTTAAAACAAACTAAAGATAACAAAACAAAAAGAAAGAAATACTTACTGGATACACAGGGATGCCTTTCTCCCCCAAGCTGGTTGTTGTCGTGGTTGCTCAATGAGGTGGCCAAATGTGAAGGTGCTAGAACGGAGCCTCCCAATTTTGATTTTATTGTTGCTGTTGTTGCTGGAGATTGGCCATTTCGTGTCCCATGCCTACCTGCCATTATGTATGATTATGTAACAAACCTCGGATAACAGCTATCCTCTCATCAATGGTTGTGAGCCTATTATCAATTCAGAACTTTCACTTGTAGAATTTGGGGGATTGACTCCCCACACTTTACTCGAATGTTCTGTTCATCAAGATAAGGTAGAGATCAAGTGCATGGGCTCTGTTGGTGAAAAACACCAACAGAACCAAAACTTTATTTATTCCTCTCTAGCCTTAGGCATATTGGATCATGATAAGATTGATGTTGTGTGCATTGTTCATTTTTACAACATGGGTGATAAGATTAGAAGGATGTAGCATTTTGACTGTGATAAAAAGAGTGGAGTTGCTTAACCTATGGAAGGATTGTCCATTTTTATAATGTATCAAACTTTACATGACTATGACTATCATCTTCCAAAGATAAGATATGCAACATTTTAGCTTATTTGGTTAATACTAAGATCAAGAAAGTGGTGCTATGAACAAACTTAAGGAACAAGACATGTGTTGAGTTAATCAGGTTGGATCAAGCAAAGTTGTAACTCGAACATGTTTGTTTCTTCATTTATGTGAATACCAAGATCAAGAGGAAAATGATGAACACTTACCTTAAGATGTTACCTTCGTTATTGGAGCATGATGACACCATGTGATGAAGGGTAGATGACTTGTGGTGGTCTTCTCTTTCTACTTGAAGCTTTCCTTGCTTGAGCTGTTCTTGAGCATCTTGTCTCACATGTGTCCTCCTTTCTCATTCTTTTGTCATGCCATTTTTTTCTTTTGTGGATCTTGTTATTCTGTTAGGACCTTCTGCTCTACTCATTGTTTTATTCCTGCAAAAGATTAGTGGACAACACATACTCGAAGGGATATACAATTGATAACGAGGATGGTGTTGTCATAGAGCTAAAGGTCATATTCTATGGTACAGAAAAGTTAGTTTTAACATTTCAATTAGCATAGAACTTTTATCCCATGTTAATAACATGCCTTTATTGTTCATTACTTCTTCTCTTGAGTGTTGATTTTATTTTGTATCTTAAGTTTGATTTTCATGTATGGAAGTTGTAAATACATTCAAACTTATAGAGACAAAGTAACAATGAATGGAGGGATTGCAAACTAGCGTGCCAGAGTAATGGGAGCTTGAGCGGAGGAAAAACATCATCGGATCATCTTTAGCGGAGTCGGCCTTCCTCCCCCATGCTTGAACCTTGCTGTCGCTCAACACTTGAAGTCGAGTGTGAATGTTGAAACATCCCTTAGAGTGTGTTGTAACTCTCATGTCCTCAGACATTGTTCATCCTTTGTTCTCAAATCTTAACCTGCAATGGTTAGTGACCAAGAATACCCAAAGGGACTGTCCTAGGAACATGTTTCTTTTTGACATGAGCCTTCATGCGATCACATTTTTTTATATATATTTGGACCTTCATGTGTCCATTTTATTTTTTTTCTTTCATAACTTAAGACAAGATTCTTTATGTAAAATTCAAAACATGCTATGGAAACGAAATATAAGATAAATACCGATTTACCTATCGGTTGTAACTCATGATTTTTGGTCCGTTGAGCAAGACTCTCCCTTGCAATTAGCCTTTCTTTGGACTATCCGATCTAGGAGATGAGGACACAGACAATTTCATGTTCTTATTTCATCCACCTTTATTGATTTTCGTTGATTCTTGGTCGACGAATTGGTGTTCATTGGAGATGCAAACTCGTGTTCCTCCTTGATTATCTTTGTCCTATAACGACATGGTGAAGAGCTATTCTTATTGTTTGTTAGTGATACACTAGCCATCTTGATGGTAAAGGAAGGAACCTCATTGATGAAAGCTTCATCTCAAATGGCTTAGGGATGTCATCTTGCAACCATCATTATTCGTGGTCTTACGAGTGAAAGGATCAAGATGCCCAAGAGGGGGGTGAATTGGGCTTTTCTAAAATTTATTGCAAGAATTAAATCCTACTAAGCCATAATTCACCCCTAGTGCCTACAAGTGTTCCTTGTGATTCTACCGATAAAAGTTTTGCACCCTAAGTTCCAATCCTAGTCTAGCATGGCAATTCTAGGAAATTAAATCAAGCAACAAAAGTAATACGAGAAAGTAATTGCTTGAAAGTAAAGGGTTAGGAACACGGCGATGTTTTCCCGAGGTATCGGAGAGTCACCACTCCCCACTAGTCCTCATTGGAGCACCCGCGCAAGGGTGTAGCTCCCCCTTGATCCACGCAAGGATCAAGTGCTCTCTACGGGCTGACTCTTTGACACTCTGTCACAGTGAATCACCCATAACCGCTCATAAGATGAGTTGGGTCATCCACAAGTTCCGCCGGATGATCACCAAACTCCCAATAACCACCAAGCCGTCTAGGTGATGGTGATCACCAAGAGTAACAAGCTAGAACTCTCATTTGACCACAACAAGCCTAATGAGAAGACAGATGCACACTTGCTACTCCCTAGTCACTAATGAGGGATCTCAAACTTTGATTCTCAAATCACAACCCTCACTAGAGCTCTTGCACTTCCTTGCACTGAAAGGTGTTTCTCAGCTGATCAAATGAGCAAGATACCTCAAGAAGAGGTGTAGGGGATGTATTTATACACCCCACAGTCAATTCCAACTGTTATGTGCTAACTCAGCATTTTACATACTGACCGGACGCGCCGGTCGAACTGACCGGACGCGTCCGGTCGATGGCAATGGTCAAATTTGAAACCAACAGCGCTGAGTGACCGGACGCACCGATCAGGACTAACCGGACGCATCCGGTCATGTAAGAACCTTACTGTACTTTGACCGGACACTCGGTCGAGTCCGATCAGTGATGACCGGACGTGTCCGGTCAGTGAAGTACCTTACTGGAACAGGACCGGACGCACTGAAGACGCGTCCGATCGTTTTCCAGTCGCGTCCGATCAGAACACTTACCCTCTGTGACACGTGTCAACACGATCAATGCGTCCGGTCCTTGGGAGGACCGCGTCCGGTCGACCGAGTTGAAACAGCGGTGACTGCTAGCACTGACCAGACGCGTCCGGTCAAGGCAGAGACCGCGTTCGGTCAAGGGTAAAAGGCTCAAACGATTTTGAATCGCGACGCAACTTGAACCAAGTTGCTTCCAACTGAACTTTGGGCTTCACCTGAGCTACCTAGAGCTAAGTTTGACAAGTGTGCACCACACCTAAACAAAAGACTAACCTAGGTCAAGCTACTCGCTCATGCCCCCCTTTATAGTACGGCCAAAGGAAAAAAGCGAAGATCCTAATGACTATTCCGAACGTAACTCAACACCTCGACGTCCAAAACTAACCGTCCTTAATCTTGACGTTAATCCTTTGAAAACCAAAATGATTTCCATCAAGGGGCATGAATACCATAGTGTCCAAACTAGTCTCCAATCCCATGACCTAATTTACCAAAGTTTCTGCAAAACACACGTTAGTCATGGTAATAATGCATTGTCATCAATTGCCGAAACCAACTCTCGGGGCCTAGATGCTTTCAATCTCCCCCTTTTTGGTGATTGATGACAACACTTTGATTCAGTAGATATAAGAGTTGAGGTTTTTGAACATGCTTGGTTCACATAAGCAAAAGGCAATAAGAACAAGGGGTTAGGAATTGCTTATGTGCTCCAAGCCAATAGGGTGTAGTCATAAGGCGAAACAAGAAAAGTTAGTACATAAAAACATAGCTCATATGAAATCGGAGTAAGACACGGAAGCAAAACCATATGAGCTAGAACCAATCAAGCAACATGATATAATAGCAACAAGATAAACCACATATAACTCAAGTATCTCATAAGCACACATGTCACAAAATGCAAGTGCGGGAATATAAACATGATGCATGAATGTAGCATGAAAGTAGCACACAAAGAAAATGAAACCCTCTCTCAAAACTCCCCCTGAATCTACTCTCTCTCCCCCTTTGGCATCAAGAGCCAAAAAGCTAAGGGTCCGAAGGAGGAATAGAAGCAGTCGTGTCGGGTGCCGAGGAGCGTGGAGTGATCACGAACTGAGAGGTGTCCTCCTATGACTCTGAGCTATCAGGCTGACCCTCTGTAGATGCACGTGGAAGTGAAGCAGTCTAGGTCTGTAACGCAGGAGCAGGAACTAATGATGTAGTAGCAACAAGAGCCGCAGTCTCTGTCACCTAAGCCTGAAGAGCACCAACTATGGGAGGATCAATCGAGGCAACTGATGAAGGTACTGTCTCTATAGTCTCGGTCTCTGTCACTAGAGGAGCCACTATCTCTGAAGCTAACATCCCTAAAGTAGTTAGAACTGTGGTATGGGAGGGTGTCGGCTGACTAGTCAACTCACTGTAGGATGCACTCAAGTCAGTGGAGAATGGAGTGCCTGTCAGTAGGTGAGGCCTGAGCTGAACTGGTGGAGAGAACCCTGTCTGAATGGGAGTATAACTAGGGGACTGAAAAGTCTAAGGCACCTACTGCTAGGGTGAGGTAAACTAAACGCTCGGCTGTCCCTAACTCTGAAGTCCACTGGACTATAACGCTGGAGTAAGGACTGACGGAGGTGGAGGGACCCCAACAGTAACAAGGTGTCATAGGAGCTCAAGGTACTACTACTGGGTGGCTGCCTGCTGCCTCTATATCTCAAGCTGCTATCTCTGAAACTCGTCCTGACAAACCTGAATCTGAGCAAATGCAGCTGCGTTATCCTGAGCCTGTCGTTGTAGCTAAATCTCTTGCCTCTCCTGAGCCTGGGTCAGCCTCTCAAGAATAGCCACCATGGCTGGGTCTAAGCCGGAGGCTAAACCTAAACCACCAGCCTCATGGTCATGAGACCAAGGAGAGCGGTACCGAGGAATAGGCTGATAGTCATCATTAGTGCTGTCAGTGGCGTCATCCTCATCTGGATCAGCTGGCTGAGCATCTAGGTCTGCAAGCTCTGCCTCTGCAAGGCCCTCAACTATCTCGTCCTGCTCAGCTGCAGTCTCTGGTACCTCTGCCCTCTAGTGTTGTCCCTGTCTAGGTACCTGCTCTCTAGTGATAGACGCCCACAACTGTCGAATATCATACTTAGGGAATGCTATAGTGGTGTCAGAAATCTCTGCTCTAATCTCAGCAGGTAGGTCACAAGCAGACCATATCAGGAAATAGATCCAATGGGCATAGGGTAGCTGTCGTTGACTCTTGAAGCCCTCTGCCAAAGTGTCCTCCATCTCATAGAGCATTAGATTCCAAATGTCAAATGGAGTCTGAGAGATGAGGTGATGGACTACCCATAGCTGCATACGTGTCAAGCCCTCTTTGTATCCCAACCTCAGAAGCAGTGTCCGCCTCACAATAGCATCCAACACGCGAGCAAGGGGAGTCAAGCTAGCAGGTGTACGTCTGGACCCCTCGCCAAACGGCTCATGAAAGCATGGTCTGATTAGATATGTGGGTGGTACAGTGCCTCCGTGTGGATGCTTCGGTGGTGAAGTCTGACCAAAGCACAACTGGTGGATCTTCGTCTCTGAAGCTGGGAGCCTGAGAATCTCCCGTACCCTGGTGCTGTACAACCTATGGTCACGACCTCAGAATGCAAAGTGAATGAACTTGTGAGCAGGGTCAATCCAAAGTGAGGAGTAGAACTCTCTAACCCAAGTACCACAGTAAGCTCCAGTCCGTCCCAGAAAGTCTGACAATCCTGGTAAGAAAGAAAGATGTGGACGGAGCTGCTCACCAACAACAGCAACTAGTGCCTCAAGTCGACAAACTCTCTGAGGTCTAAAGGCAATCCCACTATCAACATAGGCTCTGTAGAAATCCTCGTGTAGAGGTGTGTAGAAACCCTCTGAGGCTCTGGGGTCCCGCTGAGGTGGGAACCACCGACCAACCTCGACAAACCGGAGAGCCTGGACCTATCGTGTTGTAGCTCCCCTCAGGTCAAAGTGCTCAACTGGGGGTGACCTCGGGCTCTGGGAGGTGGACAACCTCCACGTCGCTGACCCTCTGGTCTAGGTGTCACCTAAGCACGCGTGCATCCTAAGTGACGACGTGGTGGAGTCTGTATTGTCTGCTCTTCTATCTCCTCTGTCTCCTCAGCAGGATGCTCTGCGGGCTGGTCCTCTATCTCCTCAGTGGCCTCTGTACTGAGCTGTCGACCTTCAAGATGAATGCGACGCCCGCCAATGTGAATGCCATACCTCTGCCACCTCTCTGCTAGATCTGTCGCATCAGCTACGGCCTGTGCTAACTCTGCCTCAGTGAGTGTCCTCTTTCTCTTCTTGGCGGTGATCTTCTTACGCTTGCCATGGGCAACCTCTGTCAAACGAGGAGGACTCTCATCCCCGTCACTCGGTGCACCACCAGCATTCTTACAGCGAACCATGCTGACAATTCTCTATAACTGAGAAAAGCTGATACTGAATAGATGATGAGCTGACTCTCATGAGGCTTGGCCTCAATCCGTATCCGCAGGCTTGGCCTCGGATTCAAATCTGACCAAGAGTACCAACTGCGACACACAGAGCACTAACAAGACTCTCTGCAAAGATAGAATAGATAGAGCTACTATTAAGCAATATACTTTAACTAATAGATGAGCGAAGTCCTTATGAGAGCAAGCATACAAGATAAGAAAGGAATAGAGCGTGATATGCTACCTCAGACAAGTGAGACTCCGGTGAAAAGATAAGAGACCTTGACGTGCGAGGGTTCCACGGGAATGGCGGACGAGCACTGGAATGCCGAGACAAACACAAGCAATTAGAATAAGATGGGATTTGATCGGCAATCCAAAATTAGGTCAAGATGACGTGAAGAAACCTCGCGGAGACGAAGTCACGCGAAGAAGGGTTGCGGAGCCTTCGCTGAGGAACGGCTGGAGAGGAGCGATGATGTCACACAAAAGCTAGGGTTAGGAAAGCAGTGCTATGGAGAGGTGGCGGCGCGGCACGCAATTCCTAGGGCTCGGAGAAAGCGATGGAGCGCAGGTAGCGACACTCGAGCGGTGGAGGACGATGGCGCCCGAGCAGTGGAGAAGCGACAGCGGCGGCGTGGCTGCGGATGGAGGAGCTAGATGGCGGCGCGGCTGCGGATGGAGGAGATGGACGGTGGCACGGCTGTGGATGGAGGAGCTGGTGGTGGCGCGGTTGCACGGAGGAGAGCGGCTGCGGCGCGGCAGCAACGGAGAAGAGCGGGCGGCGCGGCAGCAACTACGGAGGACAACGGTGGCACACGGGCTGAGTGGCAGCGCTAGGGCTAGGGTTAGGATTCGGGAGAATGACAGCGGCATGCGGATGAAGAGGGAGAAAAAAAAAGTAATTTGATGAATGGTTAAAAAGAGGCTCAGATCTGCTTTTCACGGGGTGACCGAACGTGCTGATCGCCTGACCGGACGCGCTGCAGAGGCGTCTGGTCAGAGTCCAGTAAGCTCCTGGCGTGACCGGACGCGTCCGGTTAGAGCTGATCGGACGTGGACAGAGTCCGGTCAGGGGGCATCGGGAACCCAACACGCGTGACCGGACACGCTGGTGAGGTCTGGGACCGGACGCAGTGGTCGCAGCGTCATGTCCGGTCGGAGGTCCATAAGAATTGTCTTCGGCTTGACCGGACGCGCTGGTGATAGCCGGGACTGGACGCAGTGGTTGAGCAGCGTCGTGTCCGGTCCAGCGTCCGGTTGCTGTTTTTCACCTTTCTCCTTTCTGATCTTCGACGCGACTTCTCCCAATCAAGTTCCAATACAAAGAGACCCAAATAAATACCAATTGGAACCTAATATGAGTGACCTCTCTTAAACCCTCAAGATTTTCAAAATATTTTGCCTTAGGCTAGTATTATTTTTAAGAAAATGTATGGCCATGCAATAGAGTTTATGAACCCTTGGGAGCGTCAAATGTTCTCTCTATCCATGGACGAACACAGAGGTTGCTCAAAAGCCAAACCAAAAAGAAACGACAAAGCAACAACCATGCATATGCAATGCAAAGCAAGAAGGTAAAACTAGGTTGCTTGTCAAGTTTGATCCACGGTTAGGCTTCTTCACTCCTCCAAAGGAGGGTTATCGTAACCGTGTTAGACAAGTCCTAGATGCATTGTGGAAATTTAAACATGACATATATTACAATGCAATGCAAGGGACAACACAAGCTCATTTTTTAAAGTTACTAGAATCAAGCACATTTAGCTCACTTCTCAACCTACAAAAGGTAGCCTCATCCAAAGGTTTAGTGAAGATATCCGCTAATTGATTTTCACTTCTTACACCTTCTAGTGATATATCATTTTTAGCAACATGATCTCTTAGAAAGTGGTGGTGGATATCAATGTGCTTGGTGCGTGAGTGTTGTACCGGATTGTTAGCAATTTTAACGGCACTTTCATTGTCACATAAAAGTGGCACCTTATCAAGAACAACACCATAGTCTAGAAGGGTTTGCTTCATGTATAAGATTTGTGCACAACAAGCCCTCGCGGCAATGTATTCCGCCTCGGTGGTGGACAATGCCACACTATTTTGCTTTTTAGATGACCAAGATACTAAGGACCTCCCAAGCAAATGGCACCCTCCGAATGTGCTTTTTCTATCAATTTTGTAACCGGCATAATCCGAGTCGGAATAGCCAACTAGTTGGAATCTAGCTCCTTTGGGATACCAAAGACCAATGTTTGGGGTGTGCTTAAGAAATCTTAAGATTCTTTTTATGGCAGTTAGGTGAGGTTCTTTAGGGCACGCTTGAAAGCGAGCACACATCCACACACTAAACATGATATTGGGCCTAGATGCGGTAAGGTACAATAAGCTACCAATCATAGAACAGTAGAGAGTTTGATCAACCGGTTTACCTCCCTCATCTAGGTCGAGATGTCCATTAGATGGCATTGGGGTCTTGATTGGCTTACAATCCTCCATCTTGAATCTCTTGAGAAGATCCTTGGTATACTTTTCTTGAGAGATAAAAATCCCTTCTCTCATTTGCTTGACTTGAAAACCAAGGAAGAAAGTAAGTTCACCAATCATAGACATCTCGAACTCCTTTGACATCAATTCATCAAATTCCTTGCAATAATCTTCATTTTTTTATCCGAAGATAATATCAACAACATAGACTTGACAAATGAAGATCTCCCCATTAAACTTATTGGTGAATAGTGTGGTGTCGACCTTTCCAATTATGAAGCCCTTCTCAATGAGGAAGTCCCGGAGGCGCTCATACCACGCTCTAGGGGCTTGCTTGAGCCCATATAGCGCCTTGGACAACCTATAAACATGATTAGGATATCTAGGGTCTTCAAACCCGGGAGGTTGATCAACATAGACTAGTTCATTTACGAAGCCATTTTAAAAATCACTTTTCACATCCATTTGATATAGTTTCATTTCATGATGCGATGCATATGCAAGAAGGATATGAATGGCTTCTAGTCTTGCAACAGGTGCAAAAGTCTCTCCAATATCAAGACCTTTAACTTGAGAGAAATCCTTTGCAACTAGTCTTGCCTTGTTACTCACAACTACGCCTTGGTCATCTTGCTTGTTGCAGAACACCCACTTGGTTCCAATGACTCTTGCACCTTTTGGATGCTCCTCAAGTGTCCAAACTTGATTGCGGGTGAAGTTGTTCAATTCTTCGTGCATTGCATTCACCCAATCCAGATCTTGAAGAGCTTCTTCTACATTCTTAGGTTCAAGACAAGAGACAAAAGAGTGATGTTCAACAAAAGAAGCAAGCTTTTGAGATCGAGTCATTACACCCTTTATAGGACTCCATATGATGAGATCTTGTGGATGTGCTTGAAGTAGAGGTGAATGTCTTCTATCAACCACTTGTGGAGGAGGTTGGGGAGCATCAACATCTTGAGCTTGTGCTTTGGCTTGTTCATGAGAGACATGAGTGTCTTCATTTTCAACTCTCTCATTCTTGTCATCATCTTGAGGCACATATGATGAAGATGGTGGATTGATCATTTGTGCATCGTCTTCATCATCTTTAGGCTTGATGTCTCCCACCGGCATGTTCTTCATTGCCTCCCTCAATGGTTCATCACCTACATCATCACAATTCTCAATTGATCCTTGGGAGCCGTTAGATTCATCAAATTCCACATCACATGTTTCTTCAACCAAACCGGTGGCATGGTTAAATACTCTATATGCTTTGGACTTTGATGAATAACCAACAAGAAAACCAATATCACAACGTCTTTAAAACTTCCCTAGGTGTTGCCGCTTCTTGTAGATGTAGCATTTGCAACCAAACACCCGAAAGAATGAGACATCCGACTTCTTCCTATTTAGCAACTCATAGGGGGTCTTGCCAAGAAACTTTTGTAGGCAGAGGCGATTTGAAGCATATCATGTGGTGTTGATCACCTTGGCCCACAATTTTTCTGGTGTGTTGTACTCATCTAGCATTGTTCTTGCAAGGGTAATCAATGTCCGGTTCTTTCTCTCAACTACACCATTTTGTTGAGGAGTGTAGGTTGATGAAACTTCAAGCTTGATTCCAATCTCATCACAATAAGCTTCAATGTTTGTGTTGTCAAACTCTTTGCCATTGTCACTTCTAATTTTCTTTATCTTGACTTCAAATTCATTTTGAGCTCTCTTTGCAAACTTCTTGAAGCAATTGGCCACTTCAGATTTGTCATGAAGAAAGAACGTTCAAGTGTATCTTGAGTAGTCATCCACAATCATAAGACAATAAAGATTTCCACCCAAACTCTTGTAAGTTGTAGGACCAAACAAATCCATGTGTAGAAGCTCTAGCACTCTTGATGCTGACATGTAAGCATTTGTTGGATGAGTATTTGCAACTTGTTTGCCGGCTTGACATGCACTACAAGGTTTTTCCTTCTCAAACTTTACATCTTTTAAGCCTCTCACTAACTCTTTCTTCAATAATTTGTTGAGAGTGTTCATTCCAACATGAGCACGCCTCCTATGCCAAAGCCACCCAAGTGAAGTTTTGGTGAACAAGCATGTCATCAAATTTGCATCTTCGGAGGTGAAATCAATAAGATTGAGATTGGTGTATCTAAAGCCTTTGAAAATCATTTGCTTGTCATCAATCTTTGAAACTACCACTTCATTTGGAGTGAATAAGCATTGATAGCCAAGGTCACAAAGTTGCCCAACGGATAGTAGGTTGAAACTCAAGGAAGCAACATAGAGCATATTTGAAAGAGAATGATCATTTGATATTGCAATCTTGCCTATACCCTTGACTTTGCTCTTTGAATTATCCCCAAATGTGATCTTCTCTTGACATTCCCCATTCTCTTCAAGTGAGGTGAATATACGAGGGTCATCGGTCATATGTTGAGTGCAACCACTATCAATAACCCAATGAGATCCACCGGTCTTGTAGTTCACCTACACACAAGAGATCAAGCTTTTTGTTTAGGGACCCAAACTTGAGAGGGACCCTTGACTTTCTCAACTAGTGACTTGGCAACCCAAATTTTCTTAGGCCTATTCTTGTTTGGGGGACCCAAGAACATGACTTTCATCTTTCCACTGGAATCTTTTCTAAGCATGTAGTGAGCATTGAAAGCAAAGGGTCTAGCATGCTTGGGCAAGGGTTGTGGTGGTGGAGTTTTACACTCATGAGCAAAATTGCCCTCTTGTCCACACTCAACACATCTCTTTGTCTTGGGCTTTGACTTGCTTTGTTGTTGTTGAGCTTTAGCCTTCTTCTCTTGATTTGCTGAGTAACCAATGCCACTTCTATCCATCTTCATGACGGTGTTCATGAGTAGCTCACTTTGCAAGTATTGACCTCTTGTGAACTTGCTTAAGCCGGTCTTGAGATGCTCTTTCTCTTGCTTGAGCTTTTTGTTCTCCTCAATGAGTGACTCATTTGATGTTTGCTTTTCAAGTGCCATCAACCCTTTTAGCTTCTTGTTCTCATCTCTAAGCTTTTCATTTTCACTCTTGAGCTTGACATGATCATCATAGTTGTCAGACTCAACCACTTTCTTGCCTTTGCCACTAGAGCCTTGCTCAATGCTCTCAATAATCAAGTCATCACATGATGTGGCTATATCAATCTTAACAACTTGGTTAGTAGCATCATGTGCCTCAAGAGAAAGCTCATTAGCAACAACAAGACTATCATAATTAATTTTCAATGTAGTATATTTGTCTTTTAGCAAGTTGTGCCTAGTGTTGAGCTCATCATGCTTCTTCTCAAGTTTATCATGTTCATCTCTAAGCTCTTTGTTGAAAGTTTTGAGCTCCTTGAGAGTAGAAGACATAATTTCATTTTGATCTTTAAGCTCATCACTAGTCTTTTGTGCAATCTCAAGCTTGGATAAAAGTGATTCATTTTCATTTTGAAGCTCATCATTTTCATTTCTAGTTCTTCTTATGACTTTAGAGTATTTGTTTATCAATTTTACAAGTTCATCATAAGAAGGTGCATCATATTCATCATCACTATCACTATCATCATCATCACTCTCATTATTTTGTACCTTTCGTTAACCCTTGGCCATGAGGCATAGGTGAGTAGTGGATGATGACGGTGAAGATGGCGGTGAAGGTGGTGATAAAGATGTCGATGAAGATGATGATGGCCCAATCACAAATGCGGCGACCTTCTCTTTCTCGTCGTCACTTTCATCACCGAAGGACTCACATGATGACTCAATGTCGGTGAGCCAATCACCAACAATGTAAGCTTTGCCTCCCTTCTTCTTTTTGTGATATTCTTTCTTCTTGCCATCCTTCTTCTTGTATGGCTTGTTCTTCTTCTTCTCATATTCTTTATCACTAGAATCATTTTTCTTGCCCTGTTCTTGTTCTTGTTCTTGTACTTGTCTTTTGGAGGCTTAGAGCATTGATGATCTAAGTGACCAGTTCACCACAATTGTAGCAATCCATCTCAGATATAGGCTTTCTTTTGCTACTTATGAAGAACTTCTTCTTCTTGCCATCGAACTTGATGCCACTCTTGTTGAGCTTCTTTAGCATCTTGGTGGTCTTTCTCACCATGAGAGCAAGTGATGCATCATCAATATCACTCTCACTTGAGCTTTCATGCACGATCATGGCTTGACCCTTCTTCTTTTTCTTATCATGGCTAGCTTTGAAGGCCAAGTCCTTCTTCTTGGAAGATGATGAGCCCTCTTTCGGAGTGATATGCATGTACATCTTATGAGCATTGATCTTTCCCAATACTTATGTCGGCGTTGTGGTGGAGAGATCACTTTGGTGAAGCACGGTGATAATGTGACCATACTTCTCAACGGGAAGAACACTCAAGATCCTTCTTACAACATCTGATGGACTCATTTGAGTGAGCCCGAGAGCAATGAGATCTTCTACAAGAACATTCAAGCAAGTGTACATGTCATTAGCACTTTCCTTGGGAAGCATCTCAAAAGAATTAATTTTCTTCAAAGCAATATGATAGCATTCCTCACGCTCACTCTTAGTTCCCTCATGGAGAGCACAAAGGTTTTCCCACAATTCATGAGCGTTTTTTGCATTACGCACATGATTGAAGATATCCTTGTCTAGGCCCTGGTAGAGTGCATTTTTTGCCTTTGCATTCCACCGGTCGTACTTCTCCTCATCACCACTTGGATTAGCGGGATCCTTGATTTCGGGAAGCCCTTCGGTGGTGGCTCTAAGACACCCGACATCTATGGCTTGGAGGTACACCTCCATGCAGATTTTCTAATATGGAAAATCATCTCCCACAAAGATGGGAGGTGGTCTTTCCCCATTAGACATCTTGCTCTAGGCGGTAAAGCCTAATTTAGGAGCAACCAGGCTCCGATACCAATTGAAAGGATCAAGATGCCCAAGAGGGGGGGGTGAATTGGGATTTTCTAAAATTTATTGCAAGAATTAAATCCTACTAATCCATAATTCACCCTAGTGCCTACAAGTGTTCCTTGTGATTCTACCGATAAAAGTTTTGCACCCTAAGTTCCAATCCTAGTCTAGCATGTTAATTTTAAGAAAGTAAATCAAGCAACAAAAGTAATATGAGAAAGTAATTGCTTGAAAGTAAAGGGTTAGGAACATGGCGATGTTTTCCTGAGGTATCGGAGAGTCGCCACTCCCCACTAGTCCTCGTTGGAGCACCCGTGCAAGGGTGTAGCTCCCCCTTGATCCACGCAAGGATCAAGTGCTCTCTATGGGCTGATTCTTTGACACTCTATCGTGGTGAATCGCCCACAACCGCTCACAAGATGAGTTGGGTCATCCACAAGCTCCGCCGGATGATCACCAAACTCCCAATCACCACCAAGCCATCTAGGTGATGGCGATCACCAAGAGTAACAAGCTAGAACTCTCACTTGACCACAACAAGCCTAATGAGAAGATGGATGCACACTTGCTACTCCCTAGTCACTAATAAGGGATCTCAAACTTTGATTCTCAAATCACAACCCTCACTAGAGCTCTTGCACTTCCTTGCACTTGAAAGGTGTTTCTCAGCTGATAAAATGAGCAAGAGACCTCAAGAAGAGGTGTAGGGGATGTATTTATACACCCCACAGTCAATTCCAACTGTTATGTGCCAACTCAGCATTTTACATACTGACCAGACGTGCCGGTCGAACTGACCGGACGCGTCCGGTCGATGGCAACGGTCGAATTTGAAACCAACAGCGCTGAGTTACTAGACGCACCGATCAGGATTGACCGGACACGTCCGGTCGTGCAAGAACCTTACTGTACTTTGATTGGACACTCGATTGAGTTTGATCAGTGATGACTGGACGCGTTCGGTCAGCGAAGTACCTTACTAGAACTGGACCGGACGCACTGAAGACACGTCCAATCGTTTTCCAGTCGTGTCCGATCAGAACAGTTACCCTCTGTGACACATGTCAACACGATCAACGCATCTGGTCCTCAGAGGACCGCGTCTAGTCGACCGAGTTGAAACAGCGGTGACTGCCAGCACTGACCGAACGCGTCCGTTCAAGGCAGAGACCGCGTCCGGTCAAGGGTAAAAGGCTCAAACGACTTCAAATCGTGATGCAACTTGAACCGACTTGCTTCCAACTAAACTTTGGGCTTCACCTGAGCTACCTAGTGCTAAGTTTGACAAGTGTGCACCACACCTAAACAAAAGACTCACCTAGGTTAAGCTACTCGCTCATTCCCCCTTTATAGTACGGCTAAAGGAAAAAAAGCGAAGATCCTAACGACTATTCTGAACGTATCTCAACACCTCGACGTCTGGAACTAACCGTCCTTAATCTTGACGTTAATCCTTTGAAAACCAAAACAATTTCCATCAAGGGGCATGAATACCATAGTGCCCAAACTAGTCTCCAATCCCATGACCTAACTTAACAAAGTTTCTGCAAAACACACGTTAGTCATGGTAATAATGCGTTGTCATCAATTGCCGAAACCAACTCTCGGGGCCTAGATGCTTTCAACGAGAAATAGTCTGCAGTCCACCAATGGTTGATGTTTGTTGACATAAGGATGGATGCTATGATGTAATGGCATCTTCTCATCCTTGTCCTTTCTACCAACATGCAAGATGATGTCTTCGAAGATGATGAAAGCAAGTCTTAGACTGGCTAATGAGTTGCACCCTGCTTCTCATCATCATTCTAGCTTGAGTTTTGGGAAGACTCAATGCTAGGCTGTCTTCAACATTGCTCATGGCATGTGCTTTATTCATCCACTTATTTGTTCTATCACTGAAGTGGTGGTTTGGCAGGTTCACAACATAGATTCTTTCCTATAAAATGTTAATGGACACATACCCGAAGGAATACAATAAATTTGAAATACGGGTTGTTGTCCATAGTTTATGTGATTTTCATCTATGCTAATGAAAAGATGGTTTTTGAATCACTTTAGCGTAGGTTTTATTTATTCTTTTTCATAAAAAAATTTACTTGTTCGCTGCATTCAAACATGGTTCAAGGCAAAGGTAACTTGCTGCAAAAGACAAAGTGAATGATATTTGATACTTACAATTCTTCCTTCCATGAAGAATCAGATGTCTTCTTTGCACAAAGTTATTTGGAGTTCATCATGTGTCTTGCTTCATCTGTAGTGTGAGTTCATCTTGGGACTTTTCCAAATTGAGAATTTGAGAGTTTTCTGCAAGGGTTAGTCCAACAAAATAACCAGTGTCTACACAAGAAATTTTTAGTTCAATAACCAAACTAGACTACATGTCTAATTGGATTAAGGAAGGCTATTTAATCTAAGCACCACGCTTAATTTAAAAGCCTTTGGAAGTATAGCTAGTACTTCCAAACCAAAGCATACTATAGCAGACAAAGGTAGCATGAAAACATTACAGAGATTTACTCATATAGAGATGAAAGAGTGATCATGGTGAGGAATATATATTTTTTCTCTCTTTTCTCTCTTCGTGTCGGGAAGCACCACGGACCCGAACCCCCAGTGCGGCACGTACATCAGCTCCGTTCCAGCGGACTCGTATCGGGCGGAGATGTCTCAGAGGCAAGCAGCTCGAGATCACGGAGATAGGCTTGGGGTTGAGGCGACGTCGTAGACGCGGCCGAAGCTCGACGTCATGCTCGTGGTTCATGGTGAAGCAGGACAGCAGAAGGCAGTGGAACTCGGTCTCCGGCAAGATGTCGTAGTCAGACCGTCCTGGTCACGGTGCCGGGCTCGGCTCCTAGACGAGATCGATCATGTGCGGCAGCGACGGCGGCTAGGGCTAGCAGGTAGGGGCAGACGCCAAGTCTCTAGAGAATTACCAATAAATATATGTATGTAACATATATATATACCAGTATATACATGGGTATTCGGATGAGCTGCTGGGCTCCACGTTTGGATTAGTTTGATTGGAAACAAATTCTCAGGTCGTCATACGTGATGATAGAGAAAGAAAGAGTTTGGGCTGAGTTAGATTAGCTAGTTGGGCTGTTTACGAGCTGGTCTCGTGAAAGTACTTGCATGAACGTATACATGTATATATGGATATTTAAAATACGGTGAGATGTGGAGGGAGCTACGAGCGACGGCTCGCGATAAGAGTTGTACTTCTGAAATCAGGGCGTCGAGGGCTACGCCGGTATATATATAGTTGTAGGGTTTGGAAACTTTTCGGAATTTCTTAATTTCGGGATTATTTTAATTCCGCGAATAAAATAATTCCAGAAAATCTAGAATTACCTTTTTGGCCGCGAAAAATAGCCCGGAGCTCAGAAAAATCACCGGAAACATCCTGGAGACTCTTGGAAAGATAAGTAACTCAACTAAATGAGTTTGAGCTCATGAAAAGATGGATGAAGAGATCAAGGAAAAAGATTAAGCTCACGGAAATTGAAAATTTTAAATCCAGAAAATGCCAAAAAGTTTTCCGATGAAAAGTAAACGTCATCCTATGATATTTTGAGAATAATAGCACTCACCAACACCAAAGACAAGCATCACACAAACACCACATTATCAATTTAATATGAAAAAGTTTAAAACCAAAATTTTCTATATTTAAATTAGCAGCAACTTAACTTATCTAATAAATCTATTCAAATATTGAAATCATTTATTTTATTTAGTATTTTTCATGCACAACCCAAAATAGGAAATTTTGGGTGTGACACTACCTAAGAATGAAAATAATGGAAGGTGGTTGTCATTTATCAGAGATAATATGAATTTTATTTACTAAATTTGTCCTTTGAAATTTTATTCCCCTGAGAAAACAGCTGATAGAAGATATACACAATGGCAGCAAGCCAGCAACTATACAACCATAACCATGGCAGGAGCAGGCTATAAAGATGTTGTCGGGTTTCATTCGGACAAACAGAGGTTCTAACAAGCAATGCACAATCAGTCTAGTTAACAGGTTGATATCTATAGATTTTTGATTTTGACAAGTTGATACCAAATGAACACACAAAGAATGAATTTGACAAGGAAATATAAAGTGGACAAAGAGGAGCTGAGGAGCAGAGGGCATACAGTCTTGGAAGCTACTCACCTTGGAATGAAATTGTGCTGCACCATGAAAAGAGAATTAGATAAAAGAAGTTATAAACCTCGACCTTAATTGTACATAGTAGTTCATCACATGCCATTTGCATACAACATTTCACTCTCGGCAAGTTTAAATGTTCAATCAAGTTTAGAGCACAAAAACTAATTCAATTAGAGTAAAGGTAAGTGACTGAAAGTTCCAACAATTCCTTACCAGTGTCTATGTTTTCATTTTCCTATTTACTGTATTGGGATCTTTGTTGAGCTTCTCCTGCAACAAAATAAATTTATGATTGTTCATCAAAAACTTGCAGGAACTTGATCTATTAGCACCAGCAGCAATATGTATTGGCTGTTTCGTTCACAGTAAGAAAAATTTAAGATGGTTAAGCAAAAAAATAACCTATACAGTAGGTCCTAGGATGCATCCTTTTTGTGTCCCGATTCTTCAAAGTTGTGGGATCATTTGTAGTGCTTACAAGAATTTGTCAGCATATCTGGACCACAAGGAAAAGGGGATTAACATGCATGCAAGAACCCAGCAAAATTAACAAAATAATTTGTCAATATTGATCAGTAAATAATAATTTTTACAAGAATACAATCAAAAGCATAGGTGAATGTCACAACAATCATAGATGAAATGAGGATAAAATTTTATGGTTACGAAGATGAAAACAAAGATGCTGCCATGATGCACTCGGTGGTATCCATTGCCCTTTTATTTCTAACATATTTTTCTGTTCAACTATAAAAAAGAATTATCTTTAACACAGTGAGTATTTACACTATTTAAGAAATAACATAATCTGAAACATTAGCTGAAGACCAACTGGAAGAACACAAGAATGCAATATAGCTCTGTTAAATCAGTAAGATTAGCATGCATATAAAAATTGGTAGGTTCAACTAGAAAATTAAGCAAACAGTTGGCCTAGGTAATAAACAAAAAAGAAGATATAGCCAATAAGGAAATAACAAATATTTCCATAAAACGTCATTGGACATATGTAAGATAAAAATGGACTTAACAATGGTTAGACGAGAAAATTAGCGTAGGCATTATTTGCAATTGCTGCTACAACAGAAAGCAAGTTATCATAACAGCAACAAAATGTATAATATTCATATAAAGTGACATCATGTACAAGTCATCATATTTCTGCTAAGCTAAAAATCGACACAAATGCTTAGTTAGCAAGCTTCATATAGCTATAATTTCTACATTTTTCTTGTACTCAATTTGGATGCGAGTCTTAATATTATTTTTTATTTTTGTATGTACATGTAAATTGAAAGAAACGAACAAGGGAGAAAATATTTTCTATTTTATGCTGCAGGAGATATTATTATATATCCACGGCTCTGAGATGTTTACTTATTTAAGAAAGATTAGTGAATTAGATTATAGATTCAAGAGCAAATTACTAATGTATCTACGATTCCTTATTATAAAAAGAGAAACCGTGAGAAAACAAAACAAGGTAGGAAGGAGATAACAACAATATGAATACCAGACTAGCAACTCGTTAAATTAAACAATTAAAAGAAGATTAGAGAACTGGACAGGTGAACAGGTCTTAGAAAAATAAAAAACGAGTAAGATGCATATTGTGAACAGGTCTCACAATATAGTAGCTGACAAGAAAAGAAATTAATAGAGAACATCTTGACTGCATAGAAAAGCTCCTAATGCCTTCAGAATTTAATTTTTGGTTTAAAAAATTATGTATTTAAACTATATATATATGTATATATACACACACAATCAGTATGCGACAATTTATTATGATTTTCTCACATACTTATGTGCTGGTGGAGCTTAGAGAAGACTAGTTTGAAGAAATCCTCACAGACACACATAATTTTTGTTTCAAAAAAATTCAGCTGCAGGTTAAGGATATTTTAAGACTAAAATTTCAATGGTTGCATTCTATATTTTCTGTAGAGATGTAAAATAAAGTGATTCCACTCCAACTATAAGGTGGCACAATGTCTAATCCAATGTTAATCACATTCATCCTACTATTTCAACTGAACCACAAAAATCATCTCAGTTCAAAGCTTTTCTTCAAACAAATTGAGCAATTTTTTTCTCGAACAACGCAAGAGAGCTGTGTGTCATTTCATTAAGAAAAATAACATAAAGGAGGGTAGGTTAAATCCACCTAGTACATACAATCACACTAGCTTGATCATAAATATTGATTTATAACCCTCTTGGATTTAATATCAGCTTTCCTGAATGCATTTCATCGACACGCTCCTGTCCCTGCCACTATCATACAGCAGCATGTACTTCTACCAAATGTTGGTTCCACAAAGCCCATATGCATTATGGAAGTGCATAAATTAAGCAAAAATTAATTGGTTATGTACATAAAAGACTAGAAGTATTAACTATTTCCTACGATCACTAAATTTAGGGCGGCTAATTGACTGAGAACACCAGCAGGTTTTCCCACTATGTGCAAGCATCAAAGGAGCTGGTCTAGCACGGCTGACTAATTGTCAGGCAAGCTTCATTTGTACATAATTTCATCAGAAAAATACCATAGAACATGCACATATAAAAACAGGTTCTAAGACGTTCATGTGGATTTTGTGAGAACAAAACAATATTCTATATTAGTCTATTAGTTGGGATGGGATCAAAAAGAAGATAGGGCAAAGGACACTATATGTCTCCCCCGTCATACCTTTTCAAAGACATTATCTCATAATCAATATTTATCTAATTTGATTTCTCTCTTACAAAATTGAAACCAGCATAGCACATTCAAAACAAGAAAAAAATCAAAGGTTGGCAGATTCAATTGAGGACAACACAACAGGAAGACATAATTACCGGGAGCGCACACACAAGGATAAGTGATGTCTCAACTGACCATCACCCCTTCTCATTCAGAATTTGAATGTTCATAGCCATCAGGTCTATCACTGCAAAAAAATGATCAAATAATCACAAGAGTCACTTTGGTTGATAGATTAAAAATACATAAGCTGAATAAATGAAGTCTCTAATTAGCATACATAAATTAGTAGTGGAAATATACAAAGCAAAAAAGATAAATTAAGATAGGAAGATAAGAAAAGAAAGCCGAATCACACCTATTAGACATGCTAGAAACTACCAATTGCAAACATCAATGATTCCTTGTGTACTAAATCACATATGCTGATGAAAATAATATTTTTCCCACTAAAATTAAAAACCTGCACAAATCATCATTACCAAATTGAATCCAATCCACATTTAGTTAATTTCATATAAAATACCCTAAAACATGGTCCGTCTAGAATATGGGCAATGTTCCAAATATGTCAATGACATTTTGGACCTTGCATTTTCCAGTGAATATAAGTCATGTATCATTGCATTTACCAACACTCAAGAGCTTGATAGGTTAATTTCATGGCTGCATTAGACATAGACTGTCACGGAACCAAACAAATTATAAGATCACAAGTTCAAAAACAATCGCCGAAATGATCAAATTCTTAAACTTGAGCCCATATAACTCCGGTAGTTCACGAAATCACGAGGGATTTCAAACCGAACCGAGAGCAACCAAGATCGTAGTGATTCAACATAACACAACACTTGTTACAATAGTTCAAAAGTAATCTCATACATCGGAGTACAAATAATTTATTACAAAACCAAAGTAAAGATTAGCGGAAGCAACATAATTTCTGAAACCATTTGAAGTCAAATACTGCCAGTACATAGTCATATCCTGCAAAAGCATACCAGAAGAGATACTATAGAGACCATGCCCATATGGTCTAGTCTTCATGCCCATAAGGCAAAGACAATACTTGCAGCAACAAGTATGAATCTGCTACCTACAATTGGTGGGAATAAACCCTGAGTACGAGAATGTGCTCAGCTAGACTTACTCGTCAAAAACTAGAAATAAAGGTGACACAAAGGATTATGCAAGGCTTTATAAAGTGGGCTAGCTTGACTCATTTGCAGAAAAGCTTAATACAGATAAGTAACCAATATATGCTTAAGTATCAAGTTGATCATCATTAACCTGATAACTAGATTAGCACCTGTACTAAAGCACTCACTTTATTAGGATCAAACAATATTAACCATATCAGGTATAATAAGGCTATCATCATCATTATCATCAATTCTGAACCATTATTATAATTAGTGTATCTACGCTGGAGATAACCAGTCAAGTTTCTCACTATCCGGGAGAGACGGCGACTCGAATCGATTCCAACTCAGCTGAGGGGGTATTCCTAAAACTCACCCGGCAAACCCCGCTAAAGGCAACTATAGATAACCTTTGGTATAACTCAGGGTGGGCCCAAACAGCGCCGCATTCTCAGGGATACCAGTGGCCAGGATGCTCAGGACTTTTAACTCACCTGCCCTTGGACCCTCTGGCTCCCTTCCGAGGTGACTTTCAATTTTGACTTCACAGCCTGAGTTGAGCTACTAGGCTTCGCGGTCAGCAACCTCAGGCCGGCCAACTAAATGTCAGGCATGCGTTCAAAATGACATAGAAGGCTCTAGGTCTCGGTCCTTAATCGACACAGACGGAGATAGATTCACACCCAAGACCTCCATGCCTTGTTGCTTCACTATCGTCATCCCGCCCGGTCTCATTTCATTTCATTAACACATGGTTCATTTTCACGAAGCCCTATATCTCGCAGGTGACAGGAAATCACCCAACTTCTATCGGTCTAATTTAGCAGGGCTAAGTATAGATACGATCATGTCTACTTAGGATTTAATTTTCGAATTGCTGGACAAGGAGTGTTATCAATGCAGCAAGGGTTTTCAACTAACTTCTATCACGTAATGCAACAATACATATAACATGTATATATAGATAATTGCTTTGAAAGTAGAAGGCTTATAATGCTCCGGGGCTTGCCTTAACTGAAAGAATATAGATCAAGGGTCGGCTTCAAGAACAGTTCCCACGTCTTATCCGGCTTCGTCGGACTGGACCTTCGGCTCCTGAACGGACTTCAACTTTAGGTTCCACGCCTAGTGGGACTTCGCTCGTAACATGATTCTCGGCACACCTATTGCATGTATATGCACCCAATGAATTTCATGTATGCATCCAGGATGACACGATGATTTATGACATGCATGAATGAGGTGAAGATGAACGTGATGACATTGCAACATCATGAGCACAAAATCAAGTCATGTGGCGCTCTATTCAAATCACTTCAAGCTTAGGTGAGAATTTTCTCTCCATTATTAACATGTTTGAACATCCCTAAGAAACCACTAAGTATCACAAAGTTAAGACTAAACACACACATAACAAGATTCTAGAAATTTAGTATTTCCAACATATTATCAACAGTAGCTAAGAAAACTCACAACTGGAGTTCTACAAATCCAAATGACTTAAAAGAGGACATTCTGAAAAGCTTATGAAATTGTCTATATTTCATTTATAAACATCTAAGCATGATTTCATCATTTACCAAGTTGAAATAGCATATGTATAGAATCTGTTCTAAAAGACAGAGAGTACTTCCAAAACTGAACCTAGCTTGGGACAGCCGCCATTTCTAAACTATATGTCCAAATGCTACCAAAATTTACCAACAACTAGTTCATGAAATCCTCAACAACTTTGCTATAGATCACCAAGCATGAAAACATCATTAGCATAGCCTAATCTGCTTAACCACCAAATCTATCCAAAAAAAGATAGATTTGTACAATTAAATATTAAGTGATGTTGGGAACATCACAAATGACCTACCCAACTTCACTAACAGTTAGATCATGTTTAAGTAACACCAAATCAAGTCATGGCACTAGCATAAACATTTATCTAATCACCCTTTTCTATTTATTTAGAGTGCATAAGTATAAATGGCATATCATATAAAATGTACTCAAAAAATTCTAATAACATTACAGAGGCAATTACATGATAACAAGAGGCTACCATAAAAAATTCACCTCAATTTGGCAAGTAGATTAGGAGATATCAAAATAACAAAAAGATAAGTGCTAATAAAGCCTATAACAAAGAAATTCCATAATTGGAACAATTGACCTTAAAAAAGGCTGAAAAATTTAACTAGAGCATCTTTATAGCATACTTAGCATCTCACAAAAATTTCATGGCAATTGGATGACTATACAGGGATATATAAAAACTACAAAAATCACATAGTTAAATAGAGGCATAGCAAAATTAATTACAAACTTCAGAAATTATTAACCAACATACCCCATATTATATTTTCTAAACAAACTAGACATTACTAGGAAACCAACAAAATTGGAACCACATAATTTGGATCTATTAATCATGAGATATGTATTTTTGAATCTACGCACAAATCTGTGAAAAAGAATAAAAATAAAACGAAACCAGAACCCTAAACAGGCCAAAGCCACTTGGCCCGCTAAGGCCATGGGCCAACCGGGCCAGCTGGCCCACCCAAGGCCCAACAATCAAACAGAGAGGGAGGGGGGAATCTCACGCTGACCAGCGGGGCCCGCCCGTCAGCGACACCGTAGCAGGGGAATGAGATTGGCTGGCGATTTCGTAACGACGGTGAGGTCACTGGCAAAACCGCTAGCACCATCATGCTCCCATCGTATTCCGTGCCGATTGGTGTACCGAGTTGAGGTGTTAGGTCACCAAGAGGGGCTCACTGGCGCCAATGGCGGGCGGCTTCACTCCGGTGAGGGCACACCGGCCGGCACAGCATTCGGCTGGCCTAGGCGAGGGTAGCTACGCATTCAGCGTGACGAGGAGAAGCTATTGGAGCCACTAGCGAGGTGGCAGAGCATCCCATGAGGCTTGGCCTCATGTGAGGTGCCATGACAGCGGGAGCTCACCGACGCCGGTGATGATGGCGGAGCAATACGGCGCCCACCCTGCTCTGTTGGCTCCCTGACTGGGTAGAGAAGGTGAAGGCAAGTTGATTGATGCACTGGACGGGAGCATGGTGGGCTGTGGCGGTGCTACGAGTAGCGAGGGCCTCAGTGGCAATGTCGCCCCGGCGGAGCCACGAGAAGCGAAATAGGGCGAGGGAAAGCGAACTGAGGGCATCCAGAGCGCTCCGGGGTGGCCTCTAGCCTCATGCACGCGAGCACAGGCACGGCGTCGACGCGTAGCAGCCACGTGGCACCGTATTCCTATGAGTGGTCAGCCACGATGTGAAGGAGTTCGACATTTTGAACTCTGACAAACTGAAACCGACTGAATGGAATCCGATAGAGGTGACTGTCAGACCAAGTTTGGAGCTCAAGATCTCACAAACGATTTCGAATTGGGCCAAAGTGTTAATTACAAAACTGTAGTTCTAAGTAAGATCTCCAAGTTTGTCAATAGTATCATGGACTGGTTTGGCTTAGTTAGTGAGATACAGTGCCCTAAAGTGAGGCACATGAAAACTGAAACTGAGTTTCAGTTAATCCCCCCACCGACTAAAACCTGATTTTCAAAGCACTCTATCTCCTAAACCCTTGAGAACTAGGTGATGATGTTATTGACAATATTGTAGAGCTAAGTGGGTGCTACAAAAGTGTCAATATGGGTTAAAGCTAGTTCAGCACAGTTTGAGAGTTACAATGCTCCAAAGATGGGCACATGAAACTGCAATGTCACATTTCAGACTTAGAAAAATTTTTGCTAAGTGTTGGGCAGTCCTCTAACTGACTTGTGGGCCCTGTTTGAGCATGTTCCAGTCATTTTCATGAGATGTCCATATTGAGACTTTTGTTCCTTATCAAGTTTGCTACAACTTTGTTAAAGGTTGCACAACCATGCAAGATCTCTAGGTACCACTTTTAATTTGGTCAAAGCAGATCAGTGCTATGGTCAAACTAGGGTTAAACCTAGTCAAATTGGATTTTGGCCAAAACATGAATATAGACCCTAGCTTATTTTGCTCTACCAACATGTCAAAGAGGTTTTCAAGCCACAAGTCACACAATATCATCACTTATTTGCAAAAGTCACATCAAGGTGTATTGAAACAACTCTAAAGCACTATTGAACATTGTGTTGCAAGCATGTGTTGCATGATCATGTTTCAAGGTGTGGTGTCACACATCACACTACTACAAGTCTAGTACACACATACCATCACTCGCAAACAACACATGTATGTATAGCACATGCACTCAACATGAATGTTGCAGATGTTTCAATGCAATGTTTCAATGACAATGCACATGAAATGATGGTGCACATGTTCATGTCATGCTCATATGATGCAAAGATGCAAGGCAAACACCTGGGGTGTTACAGCCCTCCCCCCTTATAAAAATCTCATCCTGAGATTTGAAAGTTGTACTATTTTTCAAAGAAAGCAGAATAGTTGTCCTTTAAATAATCCTCTTTTCCCCAAGTTGCATCACGTTCACCGTGGTTACTCCAAACCACCTTGTATAATTTGACTGATCGATTTCGAGTCACCCTTTCCAGAGTATCCAAAACATATACTGGTTTCTCCTCATAAGAAAGATCGGATTTCAACTTGATGCGTCTCACTTCTACTCTTTCCTCAGGAAGACGGAGACATTTCTTCAATTGAGAGACATGGAAGAGTGGAAAGATAGCTCCCAACTCACGGGGTAGACTAAGCTTATAAGCTACTCATCCACTTTTCTCGATGATCCAATAGGGTCCAACGTATCGAGGCTCAAGCTTCCTTTTGATCCTAAAACGCTTTACTCCTCTCATAGGGGACACCTTCAGATAGACATGTTCACCTACTTCAAACTCAATAGGTTTTCTTCTCTTATTTGCATAGCTCTTTTGTCTAGCCTGAGTGGCTGCCATATTTTTCTATATAGCACGAACTTGCTCCTCAACTTCTTTTACAAAGTAAATACCATAGAATCTTCTTTCTCCTGGTTCCACCTAGTTCAAAGGAGTTCTACACTTGCGACCATATAAAGCTTCATAAGGAGCCATCTTGATGCTCTCTTGATAACTGTTGTTGTAAGAGAATTCAACGAGAGGCAATCATTTCTCCCAGGAGCCTTTACAAGAGATGATGCAAGCTCTAAGCATGTCTTCAAGAATCTAATTCACATGCTCAGTTTGTCCCAATGTCTATGGATGATAAGCAGAACTATGAACCAAATTAGTTCCAAGATTCTGATGTAGGTGCTCCTAGAAACGAGCAGTAAACTGTGGCCCTCTGTCAGAGACAATAGACTTAGGCACTCCATGAAGACGCACAACTTCTTGGAAGTAAATATCGGCATATTGGTGTGGGTGATAGTTACTCTTCACGGGGATAAAGTGAGCGGACTTTGTCAAATGATCAACTATAACCCAAATAGAATCAAAACCTCTTTGGGTGGTTGGTAATCTGACGATAAAGTCCATAACAATGTCGTCCTACTTCCAACCTGGAACAGATAATGGCTGGACTAAACCAGGCTTCATGTGAATGGCCTTAACTCTACAACAATTATCACAACTAGCGATGTAGGCTGCAATTTCCTTCTTCATCTAGGTCCACCAATAGTACAGCTTGAGGTCCTGATACATCTTACTACTACCAGGATGGATGGACAACTTAGAAGAATGGGCTTCAGATAAGATTTGATTTCTAAGCTCTCTATCTTTTGGCACAACGAGTCTATCCTTGAACCAGAGAATTCCCTTCTAATCGATTCGAAAATGCTTAGTTTCTTGCTCTTTCATCTTTCTCTTGATGTGAAATACACCAGTATCATTCTTTTATAACTCAATGATTCTACTTCTCAAAGAATAATCTACAGTGATATGATGGAGTACAACATGATGTAAGAGATGATAGTGCACTTGAAGGTTATAATCCTTGATCAACTCTAACCATCTTCTCTAGCGCATATTTAACTTAGGTTGAGTAAATATGTACTTAAGACTCTTATGATCTGTATAAATATTGCATATATTTCCAAGCAAATAGTGTCTCCAGATTTTTAGAGCATGGACGACAGCAGCTAACTCCAAGTCATGAGTTGGATAGTTAACTTCATGTTTTCTTAACTGACGTGAAGCATACGCAATAACTCGGCCTTCTTGCATAAGTACGCCACCTAAACCAGTACCCGATGCATCACAATACACATCAAACAGTTTCTCAATGTCAGGTTGCGCTAATACAGGAGATGATGTCAACAAAGTCCGTAGAGTGTGGAAAGCTTACTCACACTCCGGAGTCCAATCAAACTTCCTATCCTTCTCAAGTAGTCGAGTCATAGCCTTAGCTATCTTAGAGAAATCCAGAATAAAACGATGATAGTAGCCAGCCAATCCAAGAAAACTCTGAACTTCATGCACTGTAGTTGGTGCCATCCAATCTAAAACTTCCTGTACCTTAGTCGGGTCTACTAAAATCCCCTCACCAGACAATACATGACCGAGAAAAGGTACCTTCTTTAACCAGAATTCACATTTGCTGAACTTGGCATAGAGCTTATTTTCACATAATCTGGATAAAACAATTCTCAGATGCTCGGCATGTTCTTCTTCATTTTCAGAATAGATGAGGATATCATCAATGAATATCACCATAAACTTGTCCAGCTCTCGCATGAATACTGAATTCATCAGGTACATAAAATGTGTAGGAGCATTGGTCAGACCAAAAGACATGACAAGATATTTATATAACCCATATCTGGTAGAGAAAGTTGTCTTTGGTATGTCTTCAAGATGGATTTTAATTTGGTGATAACCAGATCTCAGATCAATCTTCGAGAATACCTTTGCTTTAGATAACTGATCAAACAAGATATCAATACAAGGCAACAGATACTGGTTCTTGATAGTGACCGCGTTAAGTGGTCGATAGTCTACACACATACGTAGAGACTGGTCCTTCTTTTTCACAAAGATAGCAGGACAACCCCATGGAGAAGAACTAGGATGGATCAGCCCTTTCTGTAAAAGTTCACTAAGTTGGGTCTTGAGTTTAGCTAACTCATTCGGCGGCATTCTATACGGTCTTTTGGAAATTGGTGTGGTACCCGGAATTAACTCAATCTTAAACTCTACATCATGATCTGGAGGTAATCCTGGCAATTCATCGGGAAAAACATCTAGAAATTCACACACTATCGGAACTTATGCAATCTCTTTTGCTTTTGCTATCATAGCGTTAACTGTAGTCTGAGGACTAACGTCTCTAGGAAGTTGCACTAGAAAAGCTTGTTGATCTTTTGGATCCCTCAACATAACCACTCTCGTAGAGGTATCGATCAGAACACCGTTTCCACTAATCCACTTCATACCTAAGATTACATCTAGGCCCAATCCTGGTAATACCATGAGATCTAGATCACACAGACGTCCTTCTATCTCGATCTTTGCTCCTAAGACCAACTAGTTAGTTGAAATATTATTTCCGGTAGCACTAATATTATAACCACTATTATCTAAAGTAACGACATTCATACCATGTTTGGCTGCAAACGTTGAACTGATAAAAGAGTGGGAAGCATCTGAATCGAACAACACAATTGTAGGATGTCGGTTCACTAAAAATGCACCGGCAGTGATAATCTCACCCGTAGGAATGGATTCCACCATGGTGTATTGAACCCATCCTTTACACACAAGTGCCTTATTATCATTTGATTTCTTCTGCGGGAGAGGACAATCTTTGGCCCAATGACCTGACATCTTGCAATTCCAACACGGCCGGTTACTTGGCGATGCCTTAGGCTTTCCTTTCTTAATACTGCTCCTCTTGACTGGACCCTATTTTTGATATGGATGATATCTGGTAGATTTGCCAGGCGAATAATACTGAGGTATAGTCACCACAAGAGTATTGGACGTATGTGCATTAGATTCATGAGATTTCTCGTGGCTCTTAGAAGCAGCATACACAGCATTACAATTCTCTTGAAGGATAGTATCACTGACAAACTCGTTGAAAGTTGCACACTTGCTATTGCACATGGCCTTCATCAATTTGGGACATAGCCCTCTTTTAAAACTTGCGATCTTCTTAACCTCCATGTTAACAAATTCCGGAGCATATCTTGACAAGTTGATGAAAGCATGCAGATATTCTGTTACACTTTTGTCTCCTTGGGTGAGCTTCATAAACTCGGTGTGCTTGATTGCCATGAGGCCAGAAGAAACATAATGTCCCCGAAATGCTTCCTTGAACTGATCCCAAACTACTTCCATATTCATAGGCAGGGTATTCCGATGATGACACCACCAAACTCCTCAGGTCCTGGCAACTATTGTGAAACATATTCTATTTTCATATCATCTGCCACCTTGAGCACACGGAACTTCTATTCGATAGTGTTCAACCAGTCGTCTGCTTGAAGTGGTTCTTCTGCTTCTTGAAAAATAGGAGGTTCAGTATCCAAGAAATCCTTATAGTTGCTATACTGGGCAGGCTTAGGTTCCTGATGGACATGGTTTCTGACACTCTCGTTCAAGGCACGCTGACTTTTGGCAAGCATTTGCAGCAACTTAGTAGAGGTAGGTTGCGGAGGAGACGATGACGGTTCTGTATTGCCACGACTCTGACTGCTAGAGCAAAACTGATGAGACATCTGCAAGTAGGTGAAACTAGTAAGCATTGATGACGTTGGAAGGCTGCTGATGAATTATATAAGCATGAGGAAGAGATTGTATCCAACTATCCAAATTCCAATCTCAAAAGAGGGAATTTATTGGTTTGAGGTATGGATCTTCTGACTAGATAGGGAATGACATCCAAGGAAAAGGTTCACGAGAATATAACACATTGGTGTAGCTCCATAATGGATCATGACTAGCAATCCTTGATACCTGCGCGTGCCGAGCAGCACAACCTTGTGTCACGCGCCACAGGAGGCTCCTGGTTTTGTCGCGGCACCATGGAGTACTAATCTCAACACCATTACCGAACACACACCCATGAGGAATCCTCACATGTCAGGAATTAGGCGTGTAGAAATAGTATCATCCAAAGAGGGGGTAGCAAACAAGGATGGATACATGGGTAGAAGCAATGGAGAGGCAAATTGCAGATCAAAACACATCCCAACTCGAGGAGATACATCTTGAAATTGTGTCTTGCTTTCCTTCATGGGCCAGGTATGAATTGGGTTTCAAGGCTAACACTACTGACCACTCCACTAGGTTGGTTGACTACCACAATTCTTCACGAAAGAAATGCAACTATTTATGGGACAACTATTTGGAGGAAAGAAATTTTTTAAAGAACGGAATAAGCAATTTATAAGGGAGGGAGTAATGCAGAATGCAATGTATGATGCGAACATGGTGAATGCACGAATCGTACGTCCTCACAAACCTAGGAAGAATTTGAAATTTCTAGCGTATAGTTTGGTGGCATACACATGTTCTCTCAATAACGATAACTAGTCGCTCTACAGGAAATGTTGTTAGTGTACCTGCAGAAAATTGCATTTTAGCCCAACAATTTCCAATAGTACACACATACCATCACTTGCAAACAACACATGTATGTATAGCACATGCACTCAACATGAATGTTGTAGATGTTTCAATGCTATGTTTCAATGACAATGCACATGAAATGATGGTGCACATGTTCATGTCATGCTCATATGATGCACAGATGCAAGGCAAACACCTAGGGTGTTACACAGACCTCTATAATGAAAATTCAGATATATTGCAGACTTCGATATGAATAGACATAGCATAAGTGAAATTTAGAAAATCAGGAAAGTAAGCAAATATCCATACATAGCATTTTCGCTCTGGTCCCCCCATCATCAAACATGTACTCCATCTATACAATTATGACTACACGATAAGATAAATATGGACCATCATGCTTGTAATGATTACATAAGCTACTCTAGTTTGTCATTTATGATAAGCAAAATTAAAGAATATGTCAGATAGGAAAAATGTTCATGAATTTTCTAGTAAGATATAATACACATACATCATACTCTGAGTCTATAGTCGTACTACTTAGCAAGTTCACTTCATCAGGTATTCAACTGCCATATCCTCGTGATTAATTTTAGCACAAAATAAGCACCATTAATGGACCTAGATTGTAGAGATGGAGGCTTCTAAAAGGCGCCAATCTAGTATCAAGTGATACGTCTCCAATCTGAAAAGGTAAAAGTGATACTCTAGTCATTAGTATTGTTGTGATATGAAGTGATACTCTGATATGAAAAATAAGGATCAAGTGATCCTAAACATAAAAAGAGTATCATGTGGTTCTTTAGTCTATAAAAAGGGATCAAGTGATACTCCAAGCATATGAAAACATAAAAATACAAACGCATTTTTTGGTTGTCACATCACAAGATGCAGATCACCAACATGGAAAACCAGACCATCTTTAATCAAGACGAGAAGCTAGCAGACATAGACGAATGAGGGATGCAGGAAACTAAAATCATTTAGATGTATTGATGAGTACATACACATGATCAAAGGAGTGCACGCCGAGGATCTGCCACCGGGGCCATCTACGTTGCCGCTGGGAGCGTCAAGGGGCATCTATGCAGGACTAGCCGCGCCTCACCATGCCCTAGATGCGCAGCCACCGGCATCCATGACCTGCCGCTGGGCGGAAGGGGCGTTGCGGACGCTACTGCTGGTGGGGGAGAGGCCGGTGAGGGGTCGGGGGGGAGTCCACGCGGGAATCACAACAAGGCTCGGATTCGCCGCTGCCGGCCTCCGTCAGCTGCCACCAGGGAGGGAGAAATGCACCGCCACAGTCGATGGGGGCGAGGGGCGCCGAGATCCACCACAGCCCATGCACATTGCCTCATGGAGAGGAGAAATGCGCCGCCACGGTCGACGGGGGCGAGGGCCACCGAGATTCACCACAGCCCGCACACGTTACCTCATGTTGCCACCTGATCTGGGGCTGCCGTCGCCGCTAGGAAAGGTAGCGCTGTCGTGGTCTACCGCCACTGGATCTGGGGTGGGTCGAGTGTCGGTGGGGTGGATCCACGTAGCCAAGGCAAGTGGCCTTACGTCATGGGGCGCTGTGCGGGTCAGGACGCCGTCGCCACCGCCGCCGTCGCCGCCAGGGATGCCTACCACACGGGCTGGCGATGCCGTGTGCGCGGGGAGGGCCACGCCGCCGCTATGGGTGATGTGCGCGGGGGATGTGGCTGCGCCGCTGAAGTGCCCCTGCGGTGATGTCACCATGGGTGTCACCGCCTCGCGTCACTCACAGCACGTCAGGGCGGGACGCTGGGGCACGACGGCCGAGAACGTCGAGGCGCTAGGTAGCGGCGCAGCAGTAGGGCGAGGGAGCCAACGGGCGGCGGCGGTGGTGAGGGAAGGAGCGGATCAAGCGAACGGGAGCTGAGAAAATGAAAACCGCAAAAAACATAATGGGGTGGGAGGATGGGGTGGTGGGGTCTCTCGAGCTGAGGTGCCGCTGGCCGAATAAAGTGGGTCGGCCCGTGTGAAAGGAGGGACTGGGGGAGCGCGCCCGGGGTTTGGGTCCGGTGATTTGGGCTCGGCGGCGTGGACTCAGGTACTAATTATAATTCAGTACCTAGGGTATAATATAGAGAATATATATATAGAGTACTTTTACTTGTTTACTGCATTAAGTTGTAGGAGTTGGGTGAAAACACTTGTCGCATTATATCTATCCTTGTCCAGATATAGAACTTGAATCCAATTTAAGTTTAGGCACGTGTTAATGCTTAGCCCTGCTTAGTGCGGTAGAAGTCGGGTGATTTCCAGTCATCCGCGAGATTTAGGTGAAATGGGTCACGAGTGGCTATGTTGGCTATCATGGATGGAACCATGCTTAAAGATGAATTTGAGACCGGGCGGGAGTTCGATAGTGCAGCCGCAAGACACTTCACGGTTTGGGTGCGATGCTATGCCTGTCTGAGTCGTTTAAGGACCGATTCGTTGTATGTCCTTGAGTCATGTTGAACGCAGTCTAACACTTAGTTGGCTGGATAAGTCATTCCGACCGTGAACCCGAGTAAGACAGTTTAGGCCAGGAATCGAATGGTATGTCACATCTTGGAGGTAGTAAGGATGTGCTTGGGGACATTAGTGTGAGACCAAGGGGGGGTTAGAGTCCCTATCACCTGGCAGAGTGTTGCCCCTTGGGGATGCAGCATCAGTTGAACCCGTGACTCCTGAATTGTACGAAAGGTGGCTTGTGCGACCCTGGCAAGGGCCTGCGCGGTCAGTGTTAGAAATACCCCTCTAGCTAGATAGGAACTCGATTCGAATCACCGTCGCTCCCGGTTAGTGAGCACTTGACTTGAGCAGCGGCAACGTAGATCTCATTAAATTGAACAGATGGTTAAGTGGATGATGATATAATGTTGCCTCAATTTATACCTACTATGGTTATTACTGTTTTCTTATAATCAAGTGCATGTTTAGTACAGGTGCTAAGATAGATGACAGGTTAATGCTAAAAAGAACTGCTAGTATAGGTTAAAAGAATTATTAATATTAATGCTTTTCCGCAAAATAAGATGTCAGCCAGCTCCACTTTAAGAAAGCCATACATGATCCTTGGTGTCTTTTATTTTCTATTTCGATGGGTAAGTCTAGCTGAGTACATTCCCGTACTTAGGGTTTATTCCCTCCTGTTGCAGATGACATGTTTTATTAGGGCTTCTACAAGAATTGCCTCCACCTGGCGGGTGATGAGGAGTAGATCACTCGGGCATAATCGTTTGTTAGTTTACTTTCCTTAATGCTTTTTGTGGGATGTTGATCTATAAGACTAGCAGTGGTATTTGAACTAAGTGTGTGTGTGTTATGCTTCCATAACTTTATAAACTTGGTTTGTAATAATTTCAACTCCGTGGTGTTGTAAGTTAATTTCTAAACTACTTGTGAAATATAACGTGTGATGTGTTATGTTGAATGATGCGATCCTAGTTGTAAACGAGCTGGTTTGAAATCCTTCGAGATTTCGATTGACTACCGGGATTATATGGGCTTAAGTTCAAAAATTTGAGCGTTTTAGGCGCTTGTTTTTATACTTGTGCTCTTATAATTTGGTCGGTTCTATTACACAAGAGATACCATGCCACTCACCAACAATCTCCAGATTGAGCTTTTCGATGTCTGGGGAATTGACTACATGGGACCATTTCCAAAGTCAAAGAACTGCGAATACATTTTGGTGGCAGTTGACTATGTCTCCAAGTGGGTTGAAGCCATGCCATGTAGAGCTACTAATGCGAAGAACTCCAAGAAGATGTTTGAAGAGACAATATTTCCATGATTCAGAGTTCCAAGAATGGTGATTAGTGATGGAGGCACTCACTTCACAAATAAGAACTTCCACAACCACTTGTAAAAATATGGGATCCATCACAATGTTGCTACTCCATACCACTCTCAGACAAGTGGCCAAGTAGAAACATCAATTAAACAAATTAAGAACATTCTGCAAAAGATGGTCAATGAGATGGAGACTGCATAAAGAGATCGACTACCTGATGCATTGTGGGCTTATAGAACGGCCTATAAAACACCACTTGGAATGTAACCATATCAACTCATCTTTCGGAAGACCTGTCATCTATTGAGCTAGAATTCAAGGCTCACTGGGCTATTAAGCGATGGAACATGGACTTTGAAGCCGCATGAACCAAGAGGAAGATGCAGCTCTCCGAGCTTGATGAATGGCATGAAAAATCATATCATAATGCCAAGATATACAAGGAGAGAACAAAAAGATGGCATGACAAGAGGATTAAGAAGAAGGTGTTCACCCTCAGAGATAAGGTATTACTTTTTAATTCAAGGTTGTAATTATTTAGGCATGAGAAACTTCGAAGCAAATGGGAAGGACCGTTCAAGGCGATAAGCATCTCGTCGCATGGAGCAGTAACACTTCAAAATGATGAAGGTATGTTATTTAAGGTAAATGGCCACCGTCTCAAGATCTTTTTAGAACCTGAAAAACCACATGAGGATTTGGATGAGGTAGATTTCCTGATTTTACCACAAATTTACATCACTGCCATTCTCCTTACGACTCGTAACGGATAAATATACTTTTTGAGATTAGATAGAGATTAGAAACCGCTGTGAGAAAAATCACTATGAGAGACCACCATGTGGGACCGGCTGGCCCCACCTCTATGCCGGTTGGCCCACCTATCATCCGCCTCATGCCCAGTTGATTCTCTCGTGTCTTCTAGATCCTCCCTCTCCACAATTCCATAGTTTTATGATACATTCATTTTTCTTTCATTATGAGACCTCCAATAGATAGATCATGACTCTTGCTGCAAGTTGTTCCCCCTATATAAGCGAGCCCTTGCTTGACTCCATAGCCATCCCATCAAAGCCTCTTCTCTCCAATAGCAGTAAAGCTCTCCTCCTCTCTAGTCCCCATGGCCAACAAGCAGATCATCCCCTATGGTTTTGATCTCAACAAGAAGCCCGACGTGCTTTCACTGAGCATCGTTCCTCAAGAGATCACCCCTATTCACTCAAGCTAGCCTTACTTCACCTAATCTATCCATCATCTGGTGATCGCTCCACCGCCGCCATGCCCACTTCTTGAAGGTAAGCCACGCCAACAAGAGCCTCATCTAGATGTCCCGAAGTTAATCAAGGTGACGAAGGAGATCAACCTCCTCCCTCTGAAGGGACATGAGCTGCTGACCAAAGTGAAGACCAATAAGTTTGGAGATATTACATGTGCAAAATATAAGTTAGTCACCCCTCGTACAATCATTGATGGAGTCCGGGCTAGGCCGGATCAGATCAAGCTTGTTCCCCCTAAGACGAAGAAGAGGAAGGCACCATCAACTCTTCCGGAGAACAAGGAGAAACACCCTCGGATGACCATTACCCTCTTAGAGAAAAGATTGAAGATCTGAGCGATGTTGTCTATACCTTAGAGCAGAGGATCGATGAAGAACACGTCTGTCGCAAGAGCCTACAAAAGACCTAAACGCTTTGAATCATTTTGTTGCTAAGATGAGGAAGTGAGAATTAGGTAGTTATAATAAGGCATGAGTTGTTAGGTCAAGTGTTAAGGATAGTATGTTTAGGTTACTTGCCTAGCTCAGTTATTAGATTAGTTAAAAGTTTGTGTTAGCTAGTCAAAAGTTTGTGCTTAGTTTGTGATTGTGTTATAAGGTGCCTTATAATATCAATGGAGTCTTGTTATTATTACCTGCTCTCTATTTCTTTTTGGGTATGTGTTTTGTCTCCACATGTTGTGCATAAAGGTAAATAGAAAAAAAGTATGGGGGAGACACATCACGACAACAAGACAGAATTCGATCATGAAAATTGCAAAGCTCAGAAAATAATGAGCTAAGGACCACGTCCAACGAAGCGGGCCTCGAGCAGCCCCTAGAGCAGGCCGCCTAGCATCCTATTTGGGCCAGCCGGTCCACCATGATGCCGCCTCGCCCCGAGCTTTGTCCACGGTCAGGTTTGTGGCCCATATGTTCTATTTTCACATGTTTCACTTTCCGTTTCAAACCGAACTGAAAATCACTTGATAAAACAACTTTAAACCCTGAGGAAAGATTATTTTAGTTATGATTAAAGGATAGACTCACATGATACTTTTCTTGGAAGTCTTGTTGCTATTGAGAACTTATTATTAGGGACTCCATGATACTTAAGTTGTTGTGGAATGAGATATAGTAGAATAATGAGAACTTAATTCTTGATGTCTTCTTATTGGAGAATTTTATTTCAAAAAAAGTAAAATGAATATCTACACCTCTCGTTTGTGGTAAGCAATGTCCCACCAAAGCCAAACATGATATGATAGACTAGAGAAATGTCACACTCAGTTTTAAGGACAAAACCAGATATACACTATATGTGAAATAAAGAGGTCAAATCTCACATATAGTTGCAAATAAGTGTAATATCAAAAGACAAATGCTTATTAAACATAACGCAATAGTATAAGATATAACCTTAGAGAACAAAATAGCAGAAAGACAACTCCGAACACCGGGTGTAACCTTCACTCCAGGATCAAACTGACTGGCTGATCACAAGCCTAACAATTCCAGAATCTAGCAGTCTGGTACCCTTCCTGAGATGTGAAGGAAATAGCAAGGGTGAGTCCATGTCGAACTCAACAAGCATAACATGGGGTTCATGAGGCTCAAGAGGCATGACACGGGTTTAACTGCATGTAGCTTTTAGTTGGCAAAGTTTTAGCATATGAGTAGCATCAAGTTGTCTTTAATTCTAGAATCAACATATGATCAGGTAATATGAAGAATGAATAGCAAAAACATAAGCATATTACAGTTCAATAGTGATCATCTATTCCATAAGAGTCCAAGGCCGCTCGTGACCGTGAGCACGGCTGATATACCAGTTTTACACTCTGCAAAGGTTGTACACTTTCACTGTGAGTCGTGATCCCCATAAGCTCGAGGTTTGCAAGGCCTCAATGGGCAGACATGTTTCACTATGAAGTCTTTCTAAGGTTCGTCTAACAAGTTAGGGCCGCTAGGTTTCTATAACCTGCGAATGTAGAGCTCCCCTTCCGTATGGCACAATAACGCGCAACCTATACACATAAGGACAGAAGCCGCACTACACCCAACCCAAGAAACACCCCTTTTGTGCCCTTTCAGGTAACCTCTAACAAGCTAGAAAAGGTCCTCTTATATGACTAAAGCCAGAGCCATGTAGCCCTCACAGCTGTACTGTAAGTCCCGGATGTTCGCTTACAGATAAGTCCTTACGGAGAGAAACTAGAGCACCAAAAGATAGCCCAAGGCTCTAGCCCTCTTTCATTATGTTACTAAAAAGTCATCTTTTAATGTTATTGCATATTCTATTAGTCAAATTACAAGATCATAGTTTATGTTGAGCACTAGCAATAACTACCCAATGCAAAACCATAGGCGACAAGGTACAAGATCAATTTCTAAGGCATCCTTAACAAGGAGACATGCATAGTGATTTAAGTGATTTAAAAGTGATTAGGTAACAAGGATGATCCCATGCTATACTTGCCTTAACTTGCTTTTCCCCCAAAGCAATACGCTCGAAAGCCTTTAGTATTCAACTTTCCATCTTCTCCTTCCAATTCTTAGCTTCTAGTCTTCAGAAAATAGCTTCTTAATCACCACGTAAACCTCACCGATTGACTGAACCATATAGCACCACACAAGCATCCATACAATTATACATGAAGCAAACAATAGATCTATATTAGAACAGTACACCAATCATATAAAAATAAGTAAAAGAGTTTGAAACATGATTGTACGCATCGCTATGAACACAAAGTCACGAAAAGCACGCTAATCGGAGCTACGGTTGAAAAGGTACAACTACCGATAGATTTACCCATAAAACTATTAGCTTCATGTATCTTAATGGTATAAAAACATATATAAGATATTTTATAGAGATTATAATTTAAGTCAAATTTAGATTTGAATTATAAAACTAAAGTAAAACAAATCATATTTTATTTACAAAACCCAGTTACATAATTGTTATTTAAGATATGATTCAAACCATGAAATTCTATGATAAACACTGTTACAAATGCGTAGATCTCGTTGCTATGAATCTAACGCAACTTGAATGGCTCAAAACGGAGTTAAAACGTAGAAGATATGAAATAAACAAGATTTCCTCTATTAAAATAATAGAGTAAATCTAATCATAAATTTTAAAAGTTGAAAACCTACTTAACAGTAGTATTAACATATATATTATGAAATTACAAACCTAACGCAAGTTGAACGGATCAAATCGGAGTTAAAACGGAGAAGTTATGGCTAAAACAAAATCAGTGGCAATTCTGTAAATAGCTGAAAACGTAATTTATTCTTAACCGAAACAAAATACGCTTTCAAATGAAGAAAACAAAATCTGTAAACTTGTTTTGGACTGCGGGTTTATTTTTCAAGAATACAGGGACGGCGGTGGACTTACTTGTTGCCGAGGAGAGTATGGTCGGGCTAGGCAGCGTGGCGGCGACGGCGACGGCGACAGCGAGAGAAAGAGGAGAAAAATATAATTTACTACACGAGAGATTTCCCAAACTAGGGGCTCCTCTTACGGTAGTTTTGGTGTGCTTTGCCCAAGGGGTAGGTCCATACTTATTGGGAGAAAACTCCTCGCCTTCACATCAACTAGCAATATGGTACTAATTGATGTTGCACCCTCCGTCTTTACTAATAGGCCTAATTAATTATTAAAGCCCATTATTAAACAAATGTACGGGCCTTTGAGATTTATTAAAATTATTGCACATGGGCTTTGAGCGTTGAAAAAAATGAGAAATTTATTATTTTCGGAATTAATTATTTTTATGGATAAAATAATTCTAGAAAAGTCCAGAATTATTATTTAAGCCACGAAAAATACTCCGAAAGCTTTGAAAATTCAGAAAAATTTTCCAGAGACATTATGGAACATGAGGAACCCAAATAAAGTATTTGGAGCTCATGATAAGATATTTTAGAGCATCTAAAAATTAGATTATGCTCACAGATAAGTGGAAACAAGCTACATAAAAAGCCAGAAAAATTCCTAAGAAGTTAGCAGAGGTTGATTGACAGATAAGAAACAAGGAATTTGATTGTAGAAAAATGATATATGTATATCGGGAAAGGAAAATCGATCTAAATACATTTTGAAAGAACAACTTGAATTCATTTTGATCTTTGGTCAAAATCAAGTAATACAAAAACACAAATGCATCAGAATGAATGCATCAACAAGTTGTTAAACCTTATGATAAATTTCAATTTAGTTAAAAATATTATTTCCCTATGTTTTCATGAGCACAAAATTTCAAAATTAACTCATTTTAGCTCTATTTCCAAAGAAGCAAATTTTAGGGTGTTACAAGAAACCTTCTACATATACTACTTGTATTTGCATTGAGTTTGGTCAAACCTTATAACCCTTGTTGAGAAACTTATCATGCTCTCAGGTCAAGATCACATACACTCCACATATATTTGCTGCTCCTACATTGGAGGTATGCAACGACATGTTTTTCATTCAAGCAAAAATGTTCTACTCCTATATTGGGAATTGACACAAAAATAAGCTTGATAGGATAAATGCTCTATGTTCTTGTGAATATCTCTCTTGAAACGTTTCAATTGCAGAAAAAGAGGCATGGGCTATACAAGAGTTATTCAAAAAAAGAAAAGAAAAAATATTGAAAAAATAGACAAGTGTCCAAGATATCTAAAACAATGGGACTCAGATGCCCGCCTAAAAAAGAGAAAAAGAAAAAAAAGATGAATAAGATAGCCCATATGTTCTTGCAAAGTATTTTTAAGTTTCAAACGAGAGAGACATGTTTCAAGGAGCATAGTAGAATTAGGTTAGCCACCGTATACATATCCACACACATGCACATCTTGATCTAAGAGTATGACATTTTTCTCCTCGGATCCTTGTTTTGACTTTACAATATATGCAATGCAAGTATGTTCTCATATTTATCCGTACCTAAGCTCCACATAAGCTTTTAGAAGTAGGTAAAAAGAAGGCAACAACATCAATGCCTTGGTGAGGATCCAAAAATACCACTGTCACACCCATTTAATGACAAAATGGAGTGCATACTCTTATGTGTGCCTAGAGATCAATCACACATAAGTTAACAAATTATAAAGGATGTATCATCACAAATGTTATTACATCACGATTATTAATACATAGTCTTTACACAAATGTAGCAGAAGTAAAATGTAAACTCTCGTGGTAGCTCCAATCCCAGGCACATTGACTGGTTGACTGCAAGTCTAGTAATCTTCAGGTAAGTAGAAGTAGTCACTACTTGCACCATCTGTTACCCATCCGGGATTTTTATCCAAGTAAGAAAAATAAATAAGCGTAAGTACATCTCGTACTCAACAAGTGTAACATGGGGTTCATGAGGCTCAAAGGCATAACATAGGTTTATCAGCATATAGCTTTTAATTAGCATTATTTCAGTATATCAATAATACCAAAGTGTCTCAATGTAAACAATAAACATATGATCCATGTGAAATGATTAACAAATAGCAAAAACATATTCATTATTAATGATCCACTATTCCATAAGGGTCTAAGGCCACTCGTGACCATGAGCACGATTGTTATAATAGTTTTACACTCTGCAGAGGTTGTACACTTTCACTGTGAGTCATGTTGCCCATATGCCCGGGTTAATTACTCCCAAAACACTTACAAGGTGAGCAGGTAGGGGAACACTATGAAGTCTTTCGAAGGTTCGTCTAACAAGTTAGGGCCATTAGATTTCACTCGGCAAACAGATGTAGAGCCTCCCTTCCAAATGGCACAATAACACGCAGCCTATACACATGAGGACAGAGGCCGCACTATATCCGATTCGTCAAGTCATTCTTACACCAAAAAGGAATACCACTAACAAGCTAGAAAAGGTCCTTCTATATGACTAAAGCCAGAGCCATTATAGCCCTCACAGTTGTATTGTAAATCCCGGATGTTCGCTTACAGATAAGTCCTTAAGGAGAGTAACGAGAGCACCATAATAACCCCATGCTCTAGTCCCCTTTAAACAGTAATAAAAATCATCTTTTAATGTTTATTGCATATTCCATTAGTCAATTTACATGATCATAGTTCATGTTAAGCACTAGCAATACTAATCCATGCATATAATAGGTATCAAGGAATAAGATCAACACTAAGTCATCCTTAACAAGGAATATATGCATAATGATATTATTTGCTTAATGTGAATAGGACAACAAGGATAATCCCATGCTATACTTGTCTTGCTCAAATTGGTCCTGGTGATCTTGCTCGTAGAAAAACTCCTGATCCCCAACGAATTGCTCACCGTCTATACTCGATCAATAATAGCAACAACATTCATCCAGAACAATCATGCATAAACAAATAAGACTATAATTAGAATAGTACACCAACAGTAATAAAATAAGATAAAAAGTTTTTAAAATGAATCTAAAACTCGCTAGGATCACACAGACACGAAGATCACAAAAAACGGAGCTAAAACGATGAAGTTATGAATTTACAAAGATTCCCTATAGAAAAATAATTACTTTAATTCAAACTCAAAAATAAAATGTCACAAACCTACTGAACAGTTCTACTAACATGTAGAGCTCACAAATACAAACCTAACGCAATTTAAACGGGTCAAATCGGAGTTAAAACGGATAAATTATGGCTAAAACAAACTCAGTGACATAACTGTAAATAAATGAAAACGTATTTTTGACTTAACTCAGATCAAACTACGCTTTCAAAAGAATAAAACGCGATTTGGGAATACGCTTTGGAATGCGGGTTATATTACGCAAAACCGCAGAGACACTTTAGCAAAATAAATAGGTGAAACGACATCTTTAAGTCTGGGCCGTTAGATTCAAAATAGATGGCTCAGATTGAATCGGGGAGAGCTAGGCGGCGCTCCGGCCGGAAAACAGTCCCGGCGGCGATGTCCGCGGCGACGCCATCGTCGGAGAGTGAAATCTCGCGATTTACCACGTTACCTCATGAAAGAAGAACACCAGGATGAAGTAGAGAACAAGGCGAGCTCACTAAGGTAGAATACGAAGGCGGAGTTGATCCGAAGACGGTGCGGTGCTCGGGATGGCGGACGGTTCCAACGGTGGTTCGAGCGGAGCCTTCTTGGGACGGCTTCGGTGCTTCGCTTCGAGGCAGGATGGAATGGAGGGGTGTGCGAGCTCGTTTTTATAGCCCGAAGGCGGTTCCAAGAAAGGAAGGGAAGGATTTGGACTCGGATTCGATCGGTGGCAACGAGGGAAGGAAATCCGACGCCGACGTGGGAAGGAAGAAGGTGCCCTGATGGGTGGACTCGCGGTGTCAGCCACACGCAGCGAGGAAAAGGAAAGCGTTGCGCGTGCTCGCGCGAGCTGGGCCATCAACTGGGATCGACCCAAGGCGGGGAAGCGGGGAAAGCGGCCACGCGGAGACGACCCACGCGCGGAGAAGCAAGCGGCCGCGCGCGGTGGTGGGCTGCGGGCGAGGGATGGGCCGCTGGGCTTCACAGGCCGAAAGCCGGGGATTATGAAATCCCTTTTTCTTTTTCCTTTTCAATTATTTCAAAGCATTTTCAAATGGTTTTAAATCCTATTTTGAATTTGAATCAAACCACTCAACACAAAAAAAAATTCAAATGCAACAGCATGAGTGCACAAACATGTTTCTACCCTTATATTTGATTTTAAGTTAATAAAAATTATTATTACTCTAAATTTGTATGCCCACCAAATTGCATTATAAAATCATACTTACCTACTTTTTAATATCCCAAAATTTTAGGGTGTTACAATTCTACCCCCTTAAGATGAATCTCGTCCCGAGATTTGGTTGGTGCTTACTCGAACAGTTGCGGGTAGGTTTTCCTCAGATCCTCTTCTCTTTCCCTAGGTGGCCTCATCCTCAGTGTACCGATTCCACTGAACCTTACACATTTTGATAGTTCGACTCCTCATGACTTTTTCAGCAGTCTCTAGAATTTTAACTGGAAACTCTTCATATGTGACATCCTCTTTAACAGTGAGCTCTTCTAACGGAATCTGCTCCTCTGGTACTCACAAACGTTTCTTAAGTTGAGACACGTGAAACACATCATGTACACCTACCAAACTCTCAGGTAATTCCAACTGATATGCCACCTCACCATGTCTTTCTATGATCTTGAAAGGTCCAATATACCTCGATAACAATTTCCCTTTCATGTTGAACCTTTTCACACTCCTCATTGGTGATACTTTCAAGTAGACATAATCCCCTACTTCAAAAGTCAACTCTCTCCTCCGAGTATCAGCACAACTCTTCTGTCTGGACTAGGCTATTTTCAGATTATCTCTAATCATTCTCACTTTCTTTTCAGCATCCTTGAGTACATCAGGCCCAAACACTTGACTTTTCCCTGTCTGATTCCAGAACAACAGGGTTCTACACTTTCGTCCGTACAGAGCCTCAAACGGTGCCATCTGAAGACTCTTCTGATAACTATTGTTATAAGAGAACTCTGCATAAGGCAAACTCTTATCCCAACTAGTACCATATTGTAAAGCACAAGCTCTCAACATATCTTCCAATATCTGATTAATTCTCTCCGTCTATCCATCTGTCTGTGGATGGTAGGCTGTACTAAAGTTCAACTTGGTTCCTAGTGCTTCATGTATCTTTTGCCAATAATGAGATGTAAACTGAGTACCCCGATTAGACACAATTTTCTTAGGAACTCTATATAGACTCACTATCCTTTCCATATACAATTCTGCCAACCTTGCACTGCTATATGTAGTCCTAACTGGCAAAAAATGAGCAACCTTTGTTAGACGATCTACTATTACCCAAATTGAATCATACCCTCTCTGAGTACGTGGCAATCCAACTATAAAATCCATACCAACTTCTTCCCATTTCCATTCGGGTATCTGCATAGGTTGTAATAATCCTACAGGTCTCTGGTGTTCAACTTTCACCCTCTGACATGTGTCACACAAAGCAACATACTCAGCAACATCTCTTTTTAAACCATACCACCAATATTTCTCTTTCAGATCCAGATACATCTTAGTACTCCTAGGATGTATGGAATAAGCTGACTCATGGGCTTCACTCAAAATTGCCTCTCTGATAGTCTTATCATCTGGCACACACAACCTTTTTCCAAACCATAGCGTACCCTTATCATCCTTATGGAATCCTAGGGATTTGCCCTTCACTATATTCTCCGCTATCTCTCTCAATTTTGCATCTTTCATCTGACTCTTGCGTATCTCTTGCTCCAGAGTAGGTTCTAGTACCAATTCTACTGCATTGGTGGTAAACCCTAAGTTTAGATGCTCACATTCAGCACACAACTCTCTTGGCATAGGCATTACTTGCACTTCATTAGCGTAGCTTTTCCTACTAAGAGCATCAGCAACGACGTTAGCCTTTCCTGGGTGATAATGCACCTCCAAATCATAATCCTTTATCAACTCCAACCATCTACGCTGTCTTAAGTTCAGATCTGATTGAGTGAAGATATACTTCAGACTCTTATGATCTGTGTATATATCAGTCTTATATCCAATCAAATAATGTCTCCATATTTTTAGTGCATGAACCACTACAGCTAATTCCAAGTCATGAGTAGGATAATTTAATTCATGCTTTCTCAACTGTCTCGATGCATATGCCACAACTCTACCTTCTTGCATAAGAACACATCCCAAACCCAAACGAGATGCATCACAGTAGATAGAAAAGGGTTTACTTAGATCTGGCAAAACTAATACTGGTGCAGTGGTCAATCTTTTCTTTAATTCCTCAAAATTAGCCTGACACTTCTCAGACCACACAAACTTGGCATTCTTCTCCAATAGTACAGTCATTGGCTTCGCAAGCTTAGAAAATCCCTCTATAAATCTCCTATAATAGCCTGCTAATCCAAAGAAACTACGAATCTCACTTACATTGGTTGGTGGCTTCTAGTCCAATACATCCTTCACTTTGCTAGGATCTACTGATATTCCTCCATTTGAGACAACATGACCAAGAAAGGAAACTTCCTTCAACCAAAACTCACATTTACTCCGCTTGGCATATAGCTGGTGTTCTCTGAGCTTTTGCAAGACCAACCTCAAATGTTCGGCATGTTCCTCCACAGTCTTGGAGAATACTAAGATATCATCAATGAATACCACTACAAACTTGTCCAGATATTCCATGAACACCTTATTCATCAAATACATAAAGTATGCCAAGGCATTAGTCAGACCAAAAGACATCACTGTATACTCATATAACCCATACCGTGTGGTAAAAGCTGTCTTTGGTATATCACTAGCATGAATCTTCAACTGATGATAGCCAGAATGAAGATCAATCTTGGAGAATACACAAGCACCTCTTAACTGATCAAACAAGTCATCAATTCTAGGCAACGAGTACTTATTCTTGATGGTAACCTCATTGAGCGGCCGATAATCTACACACATCCTCTGAGTGCCATCTTTCTTATCCATAAAAATCACTGGTGCTCCCCAAGGTGAAGAACTAGGACGAATGAAACCCTTATCCTGCAATTCCTTAATTTGTTTCTTAAGTTCTTCTAGTTCATCTACTCCCATTCTATATGGACGCTTAGCTATGGGTGCAGTTCCAGGTAATAATTCAATAATAAATTCAATGTCACGGTCTAGTGGCATACCTGGCAATTCCTCAGGAAACACATTGGAGAACTCCTCCACAACCTGGTCCTCCTTGTTGGCACCATCATTAAGCTGATTCACTATAGTGGTCTCCTGTTTTTGCACTTTCACATCAACCCTGATCCTATCTCCCTTCGGTGTTGTCAGCACCACTGATTTCCCCTTGCACTGAATCTCTGCTTGTTGTTGCATCATCCAATCCATTCCCAATATGAGATCAATCCTAGCTGTTCTCAATACTATATGACTCACCTTAAACTCTACCCCCCTTAGAATGAGACTAATCGGGAGACAACGATAAGATGCTGGCATGCTTCCACCAGGTGAGTTTACTAATATTGGGTTCTTCATGGCACACAAATGAATTCTATGTATTCTAACAAATGATTGTGATATGAAAGAATGTGATGCTCTAGAATCAAAAAGAACAGTGGCGGGAGTGGAATGGACATCGAACATACCAAGCATAACTTCTGGTTCCTCCACTGTTGTTTCTTGGGGCAAGTGGTTCACACTTCTAGTATTAGGTGCAGGCTTCTGGTGACTACCCTGCCTCTAGGGAGTCTACTGGTTGGGCTTCTTAGGGCAATTGTAAGACAAGTGACCTTCTTTCCCACATCAAAAACATCTGTTGGGGGTATTGGGAGCACTGGTCTTCATTGGAGTATTATTAGAAGGACCCTGACGCTGAGGCTGATTCCCACTCTGCTGCGGAGGGCGTTGGTTGCCATTCTGTGGCTAGAATGGGGGACGTTGCGGGAACTGATTGCGAAAAGGGACCTAACCATGATTCCACTGACCAGAAGGAGGCCTCTGTTGATTACCCTGCTGAAAACCAATACGCGGACGAGTGTTACTACCGGAGGCCTATCCCTGAAGTCTTTTCCTCTTGGCATCCATCTCTTTGCGCTTGTTATCCACCACGATAGCGCGGTTCACAAGCGTCTGAAAATTGGGATAAGTATTGGACATCAGCTGCAATTGTAGTCCATCATACAATCCCTTCAAGAAGCGGCGCTGCTTATTATTGTCATTAGCCACCTCATGTGGAGCATATCGTGACAACTGGCAAACCTGTCACGATACTCCGCTACAGATAATGACACTTGGGTCAAGTTCTGGAATTCCTCTGCCTTCAGTTCTATTATCCCTTCTGGTATATGGTAAGCTCTGAAGTTCTCTCTAAACTCCTGCCAAGTGACCACAGGAGCATTGGCGGGGCGACCATACTCATACGATTCCCACCAGTCCTGAGCTTCTCCCTGGAGTTGTCCAGAAGCAAACAACACCTTTTGCCGATCATCACATTGTGCAATGTTGATTTGCTTTTCCACGGCACGAAGCCAATCATCTGCTTCCAATGGATCAGCGGCATGCATGAACACCAAGGGATGACCCTTCAAAAACTCACCACGCTTATCACGTGGTGGTGCCCCAGCAACTGGATGATTATGTTGGTTCTGCACCAGTTGTTGCATAAGCTGTGTCTGCACTGCCAAGAGTTGCTCAATAGTTGGTGGCGGTGGTGGTGGGGGATTTGGGGGAACACCTCCATGACCCCTGCCTCTTCCTCTTCCGGCCATCTGCCATCCATAAGAATGCAAACTTTGAGATTTCCATGTTATCAACCACTTATAAGATAAAGAATGAGATCTGAAAGTTTTCTGGGCGAATATCAATGTTAATAGTTCAGTAAATCAATCATATCTCGAGCTACAGAAGTCCAATAGAGGAGTGCTTTATATGGTTGGAAATCTTATGAAGTTCTCCACAACTTTTATTTGGACCATAAGACCAGATTATGTCGTTAAGTTAATGAAAAATAAGGCATAACAGAAACTGTTCCAGATTCCAGACTGTGCAGAAACTTTAACTTGTGACAGTTATATCTCTCGAACCAGATCAGATAAAAAGGTGATTCCAGTGGCATTTGAAAGGTGCTTAAGTATAGGTTCTCTCATAAAAATTTCATAAATTTTTCACAAACCGTTTTTGAACCATATCAGAAACATTGCAGACTGCTCCAAAAAAACAGCAAGGACAGAAACGTGACAATACCAAACCCAACTATTATTCCCTTGACTAATAAATTTTTTATTCTTAAAAATGGAACTTGTAGACATGCCTACAAGCTCCAACACTCATAACAAAAATCCAACTCACATATAAGCATAATGACAAAGCAACTATCACACCAAAGTTCAAACCACACGGCAGACTCGAAGACTCAACTGACGTTACTAAGAACGTTCTTATTACATAAAGGACTCCTATTTTCTAATGACGTGGCTCATGCTCTAATGTCTCATAAATCTTGGCCATGCCTTGATTTGCTCGGAGTTCATCAATCATTGTTTGGCACCTCTTGATGGTCTTCCCATGTGCCTTCACCATCTCCTCTAACTGCAGCTTCCTCTCCATCATATCATAGACAAAGTTTACCATTACCCGAGGAAGTGGTTCCAACTGCACTGGATCCATCATGGCCCATCCAAGGTCGGGGTGTGCACGAGGGAAGTAGCGGTGAATATCATGCTTCATGCTATCAAAGCGAAGGTTGCGGAGACCCATACATGCTTCAAAAGCGGCGTCCTCAATGCTAGCCTCCATGGTAGCTCGACGACCCATGTGAGCATACATCCTGTCCAGCTGGTACACCCCTTTTTCCTCATCCTTAGGAAAAATACTCACTCTTGCCTTCCAGTAAGTGTTCTCTAACGGATGGGTATACTCCCAACAGACGTACTCCACAGCTGGGTGCCAATCAGCAAAGTAGGCAGAGAGCATTCTACAAGTCGATGGTGAGAGACAACATCTCCTCCAGCCTTGTGGTAGATCTTCACAGTCCATCCCATTAGAGGTGGTGGCACATCCTTAGCAGCTGCATCAGGTGGTGGTGACGGGGGTTGCTCTCCTCCATTGGCTTCCTCCTCTTTATTATCTTCTATCTTGATGATCTCAGGGTCTTCTTCAGGCTTGGGTTCTTCATGAGGAGGTGCTGGCGCTTGGATTGGTGCTTCAGGGGCCTGCTCATTCTCCTGGGATACTTCCTCTTGTGGCTCTTCAGGTGCAAGCAAAGCACGATGTGGGTAGTGTCCTCCAGTGGTGATGCGGGCAGTCTTGCGGCCACAAACCATCTACAGAGTTTTTAGATGTAGTTAGAATAGAGGCAAAATTTCGTAATAGAATGAGACATAAGAAGCATAAAAATTTATCAAATAACAAGAGCAAGATAGTAAGCATAAAAGTAGTGAAAAGAAGATACTAAATCGACCATTTCTAGCTAGGCTTGCGTCCTACAATCAACAATAGCTCCGATATCAATTTATCACACCCATTTAACGACCAAATGGAGTGCATACTCTTATGTGTGCCCAGAGATCAATCACACATAAGTTAACAAATTATAAAGGATGTATCATCACAAATGTTATTACATCACAATTATTAATACATAGTCTTTACACAAATGTAGCGGAAGTAAAATGTAAACTCTCGTGGTGGCTCCAATCCCAGGCACATTGACTGATTGACTGCAAGTCTAGTAATCTTCAAGGAAGTAGAAGTAGTCACTACTTGCACCATTTGTTACCAATCTAGGATTTTTATCCAAGTAAGAAAAATAAACAAGCGTAAGTACATCTCGTACTCAACAAGTGTAACATGGGGTTCATGAGGCTCAAAGGCATAACATAGGTTTATCAGCATGTAGCTTTTAATTAGCATTATTTCAGTATATCGATAATACCAAAGTGTCTCAATGTAAACAATAAACATATGATCCATGTGAAATGATTAACGAATAGCAAAAACATATTCATTATTAATGATCCACTATTCCATAAGGGTCTAAGGCCACTCGTGACCGTGAGTACGGCTGTTATAAAAGTTTTACACTCTGCAGAGGTTGTACACTTTCACTATGAGTCGTGTTGCCCATATGCCTGGGTTAATTACTCCCAAAACACTTCCAAGGTGAGTAGGCAGGGGAACACTATGAAGTCTTTCGAAGGTTCGTCTAACAAGTTAGGGCCATTAGATTTCACTCAGCAAACAGATGTAGAGCCCCCCTTCCAAATGGCACAATAACACGCAGCCTATACACATGAGGACAGAGGCCACACTATATCCAATTCGTCAAGCCATTCTTACGCCAAAAAGAAAAACCACTAACAAGCTAGAAAAGGTCCTTCTATATGACTAAAGCCAGAGCCATTATAGCCCTCATAGTTGTACTGTAAATCCCAGATGTTCGCTTACAGATAAGTCCTTAAGGAGAGTAACGAGAGCACCATAATAACCCCATGCTCTAGTCCCCTTTAAATAGTAATAAAAATCATCTTTTAATGTTTATTACATATTCCATTAGTCAATTTACATGATCATAGTTCATGTTAAGCACTAGCAATACTAATCCATGCATATAATAGGTATCAAGGAATAAGATCAACACTAAGTCATCCTTAACAAGGAATATATGCATAATGATATTATTTGCTTAATGTGAATAGGACAACAAGGATAATCCCATTCCATATTTGCCTTGCTCAAACTGGTCCTAGTGATCTTGCTCGTAGAAAAACTCCTGATCCCCAATGAATTGCTCACCGTCTATACTCGATCAACAATAGCAACAACATTCATCCAGAACAATCATGCATAAACAAACAAGACTATAATTAGAATAGTACACCAATAGTAATAAAATAAGATAAAAAGTTTTTAAAACGAATCTACAACTAGCTAGGATCACACAGACGTGAAGATCACGAAAAACGGAGCTAAAACAATGAAGTTATGAATTTACGAAGATTCCCTATAGAAAAATAATTACTTTAATTCAAACTCAAAAATAAAATGTCACAAACCTACTGAACAGTTCTACTAACATGTAGAGATCGCAAATACAAACCTAACGCAATTTGAACGGGTCAAATCAGAGTTAAAACTGATAAATTATGGCTAAAACAAACTCAGTGGCATAATTGTAAATAAATGAAAACGTATTTTTGACTTAACTGAGATCAAACTACGCTTTCAAAAGAGTAAAACACGATTCGGGAATACGCTTTGGACTATGGGTTATATTACGCAAAACCGCTGGGACTCTTTAGCAAAATAAACAGGCAAAACGGTATCTTTAAGTTTGGGCCGTTAGATTCAAAATGGACGGCTCAGATTGAACCGGGGAGAGTTGGGCGGCGCTCCAGCCGAAAAACAGTCCTGACGTCGATGTCCGTAGCGGCGCCATCGTCGGAGAGTGAAATCTCGCGATTTACCGCGTTACCTCGCGAAAGAAGAACACCGGGATGAAGTAGAGAACAAGGCGAGCTCACCAAGGTAGAATACGAAGGCAGAGTTGACCCGAAGATAGTGCGGTGCTTGGGATGGCGGACGGTTCCGATGGTGGTTCAAGCGGAGCCTTCTTGGGACGGCTTCGGTGCTTCGCTTCGAGGTACGATGGAACGGAGGGGTGCGTGAGCTCGTTTTTATAGCCCGAAGGCAGTTCCAAGAAAGGAAGGGAAGGATTTGGACTCGGATTCGTTCGATGGCAACGTGGGAAGGAAATCCAATGCCGGCGTGGGAAGGAAGAAGGTGCCCTGACAGGTGGACCCGCGGTGTCAGCCACACGCAACGAGGAAAAGGAAAGCGCTGCGCGCGCTCGCGCGAGCTGGGCCATCAACTGGGCTCGGCCCAAGGCGGGGAAGCGGGGAAAGCGGCCACGCGGAGACGGCCCACGCGCGGAGAAGCAAGCGGCCGCGCGCGGTGGTGGGCTGCGGGCGAGGGATGGGCCGCTGGGCTTCACAGGCCGAAAGCCAGGGAGAATGAAATCCCTTTTTCTTTTTCCTTTTCAATTATTTCAAAGCATTTTCAAATGGTTTTAAATCCTATTTTGAATTTGAATCAAACCACTCAACACAAAAAAATTCAAATGCAACAGCATGAGTGCACAAACATGTTTCTACCCTTATATTTGATTTTAAGTTAATAAAAATTATTATTACTCTATATTTGTATGCCCACCAAATTGCATTATAAAATCATACTTACCTACTTTTTAATATCCCAAAATTTTAGGGTGTTACAACCACATATACAGAATGATTTGAGAGTACCACCAAAGGAGAAGGTAAGCTATGTTTTGTTTTCAAAATCTTAAAATGTTTCTTCAATTGACTTAACTGAAGGAAGATGGTGATCTATTTCAAGCTTTTCATTTTTCAACTGCCCAAAGTTTTATGGTAGACACTTTGAATCCTACAAAGCATGAATGACTAGGAATAGTTTTATGTTGATGTCTTGTCTCAAGGTTATGTCTTGAGTAATCCATCCTTTTATCGAGGACGAGTAAAAGTGTCACACCCCAAAATTTCTGTTTTGGGATGTGACTAGAAAACACTAAAAACAAAACAAAAGATTCTTACTATTTTCTAAAATTTCCAACTTTACTTAAGTTGTTCACATTTTAGATAGTGGAAAAACATGAGTTTCTAAAACTTTTGGAATTTAATTTAATGATATGTTGCACTTCATGCCTTCGCATAGTGATTTTGTATGAAAAATGAGTCTAAATGTTTTCCAAGTGCGCATAGGGTTTGATCCAAATAAAAACTCTCAAGACCTGTGATCAAGTTTCCATAACCTCTAAACCATGATCAAATCCTTGGAACCATTCACCTTGCCTTGTTCCAGAAACCTTGGTGGGTCTTCAACTTTTATCTTGTCAAAACCCTAACTAATTTGGTCTCTCTTTCTCTCTTTTCTCCTCATTTTAGAGCTTCTAATTCTTCCTGACTAAGTCTTCTCCAAAGCACTAAGTCTATGCTATAATAATCATTTTACCGCTTCCCTCTCGCACAATTCGACCATCGCCTTGTTCAAGCCATATCAATCACATATCGTGCACCCAAGTTGATCTCAATTTTGACTTTCTCTTCTTGCCTCACCTTGGGCAGCAACCTCATGAACTCTTTCCCCTTTATATTTTCTCCTCTTGATCAAAGTCTACAACCCAAAAAGACCACAAGCACCCAGCCCTATAACTCTATCTTCGCTTCGGGCCGAATCCGGTCCAAACCTTGCCTTAGCTCTCGACATGGGTCAAAGCCCAACCATCCTCCTCTCCTTTGTGGTCCAAAATCAAGCCCAACCTGCCCTCTAACTCTTCCTCTCCCCTATCCCATGTCACCCCCTAGAAGCCCTCTCCATCTTGCAAAAATATCGGGTCATGACCCTTTGCCTTCCTACCCCTTCATCTCCCATCATTTCACCATCATATATACCTCCCCCATCGTCCCCTCACGCCTCCCCCTTCATTTCTCAAGTGAAGAACAGGGGCAGGACACCCCTATAACTCCTCCTCCCCCATGGCTGCCCCGATCAACCCCAACGCGAGAAGGATGCCCCATCATACCACATCGTCATCACGGGCCATCGTTGATGCGTCTCCTCTCACCACCAAACCCTAAACTTTTGGTGAGAACAACCCATCATCCTCCCCATGTTGTTCTCAGATTCTTCTCTGCATATCAAGTACCTTAGATGAGGTATAGTTGATCCCCGGTGAAGTTTACCCGTTGTATCTGTTGCTGTCGTCGCGGTCAGTTTTGCTTCTATTGACGGAATCGGCGTTCCTCGCTGTTCGTGACTCCAATCATCAAACCCTTTGTTTGGATTGTATTTAACATCCTTGAACATGTCTCATAAGATGGTTTTGCCATAGGAGTTGAGAAACCAGAGATATCATCATCTCCGTGCCCACTGTTCCTGCTGTCTTGTCAGATTATAGCTCTGAGTGGTTTTGGCATTCCCCGCTAATCCACTGTCCAAATCATCAATCCCTTGGACCTACATGTTCATGAAATCCCTGCACATGGCCCCACAAGTTGGTTCAGCTATGCAATCCCCGATGGCTGAGATATCGAGACCAAAGTGCCTACTACCCCTGCTGTCCAAACAGCAGTCACCCTGTTTTTGGCAACGACGTTCCCGTTGATCCAGTGAACCCCAGGATGCATCCTTTGGCTAGACTATCATCTATATAGTTGCACATTCCTCTGCAAAGTTTCATGGCGATATGACCAAAGATGAAAGATATATGTTCCTATCTTGTGTTCACTGTCCCTGCTGCCCTGCAGCCGCGCTGATGCCAGTTGGCATGTGTGTTCCCGAGGTTTCGCCGCTCCGGTGGTCAAGCCCTTCGACCACAATGTGCATCATATACTTGCATACATCTCCGCAAGTTTTCTTGGTCATATGAACCACAACACTGAAGATATAAGCATCACCGTGTCGCTGCTCCTGCCATGTCAACAGCCACGTAGTGCCATCATGCAATCTTGTTTCCCGCCTAACCGATGGTCGAAACATCATGTCCTTTTGTCACAATATGTTCCATGCAGTGCCTGGCAACCCCACCCAATGAATCACCATTTGTCTTTGTTATAACCATGCAATCAGTCATCATAACCACCGTTGTCCGCCGACGTGCATGTCTTGGATACCTCGGCAATTCGCCGCATTCCCCGCTAAACCGCTACATGAATCGCTGAGCCCTCTACCATGATCATGTGTTTCCTAGTTGCACAGGATCCTACCAAGTTCTATGCCAATAAGTTTGATGCGTCTCTACCTTCTCATGGCCACAGCCGCTGCTGTCCGCCACCGGGTATGCTCAACCGATGCACAAATCGCCATAATCATGTTTCCCTTTGATCTAGCATCCACCTTAGTGCATTGGTTTATCATGATATGTTCCCAAGTAACCTATACACATATCCAACCCTTTTTGTTCTGATAAATATATATGTTTCTTCTAGTCCAAACTCCACCTTCTCATATGAATTCAATCGTTCCCATCTATACCTTTCAACTATCACATCTTTTAATTGTGGCTCCTGTTTTGGTTAGTTTTTGCACTCTCGTGATCTTAGAACAAGCCCTACGTGTTTAGCAAACTTTATATCTTGTTTTATAGATAATGATTGATGTAATGCTTCTAGGTTTGTCTATAATGCTTGTGATGGTTGTTGCTATCATTAGAAGAAGCTATACAAGGATGATCCAAAAGGAAAGTTGGAGGAGTTTGAGCACTATTTGAGGCAATTGTAACATGAGTTCCCTTGTTACCTAATAACCTTATAATCACTTTCATATGCATGTGTCTAATATAATGCTAAGGACCTTACCTAGTACATTTGATACCCTATACTCCTTGTTTACCCTGGGTTCATGCATATGGGTACCTTTGCTTAGCTTGCAATCACCAAATATTGTAATATTAATATTGATTAATGACTTATGGAATTGATGGTTAAAATTATGCTTCTGGCAACATGGACACAAGGGGGCTAGAGCAATGGGCCTTGTTGGGTGCTCTAGTCTGCCCTTCGTAAGGACTAAATCTTAAAGCGGCAACCTAGGACATCTGTACAGCCTTGAGAATCAAAGTTGGCACGATATTAGTCGTATAGCTAGTTTTCTCTAGCTTGTTATTAGTTACCAAAGGTTTTTAGGGCAAGAGGGGGGCCTAGGTTGCTGTGGGGGTATAAACCCCTATACCCTTACGGCTAGACATGGGCAAGCCCAGACCAGACGGTCCGGCCCATTACATGACGACGCATGATCTAGTCCATCGAGATGGAGTCTCGCACAAGGCATCAAACCAGACTTGGAGATCAAGCAAGGTCTTGGTCGGTTAGGTTAGGAATCCTTATCTGGCTCCATATGGCAATTGTAACAGGCTAAGATTAGTTTTCAGATCTGTAACCCTGCCTCCCGGACTATATAAGGAGGGCAGGTGACCCCCCTTAAAAAATCATCAAAACACACTCTAGGGCAATCTAGCTTGTAATACATTGTTTGAGACAGCAATAACAAAGCAGAGCAGGATGTAAGGTATTACGCCCACATGGTGGCCTGAACCTGGGTAAACCTGCGTCTTGTTCTGCATCACTGTAACAACACAAGAATCTACACACCAAAAATACCAACTACCAAAAATTTTTCTCAAAACTTCCATGTGATGATGAGTGTCATGTATGGTAACCCAACCTAAGAGATGCATTAGATCTAACCCAACCCAAGTTAGCGCATAAGCATAGCATGCCTAACACCAATTATGTTTATTTAAATTCTAACAAATGAAATGTTGCATACATTGTTAACTCAAATTGTGATTTGGATTTTCTTTTCTCTATTTGTTATGCTTAGCAACATTTTCTAAGAAACACACCATAATTGGTTACATCAATTCCCTAAATTACATCAATTTGGAATTCAAATTTCAAACCAAATTTGAATTCAAATGATGGAAAAGAAATCAAATCAGAAAAAGGAAAAGGAAAGGAGAAGCAAAAGACTAGGCCTGCCTCGCAGCCCAGCTACTCGGCCCAGCAATCCAGCCCAAGCCACCGCTCAAGCGGCTAGCTCCAGCGCGCACACGCGCGGCCCAGCTACCGGCCCAGGTGACCACTACCCGCATGCGCGCCCAGCTTCGCCCGCTGCCGCTGCCGTTTGGCCCCACACGTCAGCGCACGTCGCTCATGCCCGTGCGCTTCCCCGCTTCGCTTGCTGCCACTGTCAAGACGGACCCACTCGCCACAGGGTCGTCTTCTTCCCCACGCCTTCATCCGCGCCCGACCAAGCCTCGACACCACCTGCAAGAGTGGGCCAGGGGATCACGCACCGGGCAAGGTCTTGTCCCCCGCCTAGCGCCGCACCCACGCAACCTCACGCTATCGTTGGATGCACCTCACACATCTGCCGCCGTTCGCCCGAAACCGCCATGGAAGCTTGGCGTTCAGCTATAAAGGCCTAGCCCCGATCACCCTAGCACCCAAGCTCTCAATGCCCCGCCACCACCGGGTGGCTACCCTCTGCACACCCAAGCCAAGAGAAAGAGAACCAAGGGAGGAAGGAGGGAAGGAGAGAAATAGGGAAAGGCGCCATCGGAACACCTTCAGAGCCGCTGGAGCCGAGGGAGACGCGGTCGTCCTCATCACGGTCGCAGGGTTGGCACTACACGGCTTCCGAAGCTACACGGCCACAACCCGCCACTGCACCACTATCCTCTCGCCCTCAACACCGACGGTGAGCCGTACGCCGCTGAGACCCCTCCTAGCCCATGGGTTCACTAGACCTCCATGAACGCACCGCGCCCTTGCAGTGCACACCTTGCACCTAGACTCCACATTACCTTTCGCACACAACGAACACGCAGAAGCACCGAGGTGGGGCGACATCAAGCACACATGCTCGAGAAAGCCTTTGCGGTTCATGCACAGCGCACGTGCGTCGCGGCCAGAGCGCGGCCACGACGAGGATCTCACACGCACCCCATCGGGAGTTTGGAGCTGTTAGCACCCTGGGTCGAACCACTGCATCCTAAGACACCCCGCGCGACCCTAGGCTGAAGTAGGAAGCCACCGGAGTCTTGCGTCGACGTTCGCGCACTTTCGGAGCATCGAGGCGCCTCCGTGACAACCCACCGCCATGGCTAGAGCCTTTGGGAGTTCAGGGAGCCCCGTTAACTCACCCATGACGACCGCTGAGGGTCCGTGAAGCTCACGCGCCCCTCCGATGACCCTCTCACCGACGCTGCAGCCCTGCCCACGCGCTCCGGCGTCGCCTAGCCACCGCTCGCCATGGCCAGCACCTTGGGAAGCTCTAGTCGCCACCTTGATCCTGCAGACGCAGTCGCCGTGGCCCGGGGAAACATTTCCCCACCCTAATCGGACACCAGCGCCGGCGCGGGGGCTCACAGCCCGCTCGCCGCCGGTAGGAGCACCACCGCAGGAGAAAAACAGGGGAACACCCCCCTCCTCGCTGACACTCCTGCGTGAACTCGGTGCATATGAGCCGTGCCAAAAGAAGCAGTCAATGGACTCGGTTCATCGTAGACCAGTCTGCGGTCCATGGACCATGAACTTGGGTCCACCGTGAGCCGAGCCCACGCCCACAGCGTGAACCCGAGGCCCAATAAGAGCCCACGGCCGTGACGTGGCAGCGTCACAGCTTGCCACGTGTCCGGCCCGGACCGGCCCAACCCGAGCCCGACCGGCCCAGTTTGGACCCGACCCGAGTTGACCGTTGACCGGTCAACGTCGACTGTTGACCTAGCCCCACATGTCAGCGACACAGAGTTGCTGGACCCACACGTCAGATGGTGACGTCATGCTGACGTCGTGATGACGTCACGCGGGACCCACACGTCAGTGGTGGGATTGCCACAGTGACATCACGCTGACGTCATGATAACGTCAGCTGATGACGACAACACCCCGACCCCACCGGTCGGTGACACGGACACCCTGGACCCACACGTTAGACGCTGACGTCACGATGACGTCACGTAGGACCCACATGTCAGAAGCCACCACAAACCGAGGTGACGTCATGCTGACGTCACGCTGACATCAACAGCTGACGTCAGCAGACCAGGTCCACATGTTAGTGACCCTGACTGTTGACCGCTGACCGTTGATTGTTGACTCGACGTTGACCAATGTTGACTTTGACTGGACCCACATGTCAGTGACCCAAGAGTCCCTGGACCCACTTGTCGGAGCTGACGACGTTGATGACGTCATGCTGACGTCATGCTGACGTCAGTTGGGCCCCACCTGTCAGCTCGGAACCGTTATGATTGTAACACCCCAGGTGTTTACCACCAATTAGGCAGTGGGTTTGAGCTCAAACACGACAAATTAGGTGGAGATGACAATGTCAAGGTCAACCTATGGAGATGAGCCTAACCTAAAGTGGATGTTGCATCATTGCTTTACATATAGGTCCCTTTTCAAAGATATATGTTTGGATGGCGTTATTGCCATATCTTCATGTGTCTCACATCACATTCTATCTATATTGATCCCTGGAAAAGTTTCATGAAGTTTGGAATCAAAAAGTCACATGAAATGATGAGTTATATGCTTGTTTGGATTATAACTAAAACCTACACTTTTGTGCAACCTATGCATGGTGTGTATGTTTGGACTCTACAACACCTTAACTACACTTAGGACACTTAATGGAACAATGTTCATGTTGATCATTTTGCCTAAATGTGCTTCTAAGTAATGGTTGACCATGTATGGACACTAGAACCCTTTTGTTTGACCATTTCAAAAGTGTGACCTAGAAGCTTTGCATGACTGTGCACCCTTTGACAAAGTTATAGAGAATTTTATAAGGAACAAACTTTGTTTAAGAGTCAAGTCATGAAAATGTGTGTAACATGCTCAAACAGGGCTCACAAGTCAGTTTTAGGGCTGATTTCAGCACTTAGCCATTTTAAAGCCCCGATTTCAGTGTCTCCGATGTTGGCATCTCGCGTTCTCCAAATTTTGTTAAGTAACTTGAGTTAGTCCAAAAATAAAAGTTGAAGGTTATATTATGGAGAGTAGCATACAAAAAGTTGCACTGAGTTTGACCAAGTTTTGACCTCCGAAAGCGAATTTCCGTGACCTTTGTCAATATGTTGACATTGCCATCTTGGGGTTTGATTAGACTCTAATCTGTTGCTCTAATGGCATGGCACCCCAAATAAGAAATGTAGAGCATTATGCAGGCTGCAACTTTGCTTTTGGGTCCATTGTCCAATTCGGACCCAAGCCAGCCCAAAAATGCATCCCACGTCGGCTAGACCGTCGTCCACCACGTGTTCGGTAGAAGACCTCCGTGGGCGACGCGCGTCCGGACGTGGCGCTCATGCCCGCACCGCGCCCCCACCATGGCCGGGTCGAGCTGCCGCGTGCCCCGGCGCTCGCTCAAGTTGAGTGCAGAAGGTCCTCTCCATTCCCTTCACTCCCTCTCATTCCCTGCCCCACGCTCCCTCTCGCGCCGCGCGGACGAACACCGCCATGGCAGCCACCGAGTGGAGCTCGCGCCGCCGCTGCTGTTTCCGACGCGTCAAGCCGCCACGGCCGCAGCTGCGTGCGCCAACGTCTTCGCCAACCCCTTCTCCCTCCTGTGCGCGCGCCTTGGACGCCTTGCTCGCAGCCGGAGTGCCGCTGCCCTGAGCCGGGTCGCCATGGCCGAGCTCCGGCCGCCCCGCGATTCCTTGTCTCCGGCCTTCCTCCACCCGAACCGACCGCGCCATTGCGTTCCCCGTACCACGCCACCCCTCCAGAGCTCCTCGCCTCACCGTTTTCACCTCCGCAGTGGACCACCGCCGGAGCGTCGGCCGGCAAGCCGTCGGCTGCCGTGGCCGCACCACCACGGGCCTCTTCGGGCCGAGCCAAGGGCACCAGCTAGGGTGCGGAGGTTCCCTGGTGCTCGTGCCGCCCTTAGCCGCCGCCGCCGGTGGCCCCACCTCGCCGGAGCCGCGCGTCCGACCTCCTCCTTGCCGGCGTCGAGAGGTAGAAGAAGAGGACCGCCCTCTGTATCCCTCTCTGTCTCTTTGTGAATGACTGGTGGGCCCAACCGGTCAGCAGGGCCCACTTGTCGGTTTAAGTAGTGGCGCGGTTGGGTATCGGTTCGGGTGCGCCTAGCGAATCTTGTTAGGGTTGTTTTATTCCGATTTTGAATTTCAGAATTTGGTTAAATCTTCTAAAATGCATATCTCATGCTAGGAGACTCCAAAATTAGTAAATGGGGACTTTTTGGAAACCTTGAGAAGAGATCTATGTAGTAGAGTCACAAAATTCTATATGTTTGTAGGTATTTTCTAATGTCTTTACTTAAGTTTTAAAAATGCTCTAAAAATGCCTTTAAACCTAACCAGAGCAAGATCTCAAGTTTTTGAACTCCAAAAATAGTGATTCTTGTTTTGTTAAATTTGTGATGACATGTACTTGCTAGGAAAAATATTAAACACACTATTTGTTCACTGTTTTCTTAGGGTTTTGATTTGACCTTGATAAATAAGGAATTTACATTATATTGCTTGTTATTTTTATATCTTGAGTTGTGCTGCTCCAATTGATGTGAAATTTTTATGGTAGGCTTGTCATGCTATGTATGTACTGTGGTATAAATTTCATGGTCATTGCTTACTGTATGCTCAAGATATTGATTTAACTTGTTTATAGCTTGATAAATAGCTTATAAATAATATATAAATGGTAAAATAGAAAATGTTGTTCCATTACCTTAGTATGATGTTTCTCTATCATATTGATTCATAATATGGCCTTGGGTTCACAGAAAATATTGAGTTTTAGGTTTAATTTGCTTTTACATGATTTATTGTAATAGCTATTTGTCTTTTTCATAGAGGTTGCTATACTTGTCCAAATGACTTGAAATTTGGACAGTAGACTTTTGGTAGTATTTGTAGACCCCTGTAATTTTGGTAGAATTTATTGAGCATCTTTATGATGTGGTCATAATTCCACCTACTTATCTAAATAAATTAAGAAAATGTATTAAAAGAAATTATTTAGTATTGGGCACTATGTTTTCTGGTGTTCATTAGTCATATATGAAATGTTGATAAAGTTGGTTTTGCCCAATTATATGTTTGCAACATAAGTTAATAATTATTTCTTGCAAAATGAGGTTTCTGAACAGATTTGAGGATATTGTTAATTACCCTATGTAAATGATGTTTTCATGTCTTGTGTGCTATACAAAAGTTGTAGATAATTCATGTATCTAGCTGCTGTTAAAATTTGGTGGCATTTGGCCATATGGTTTAGAAACTACAGCTGTTTAAAGTTAGGTTACAGAATTGCTTGCTCTCTGTCTTGTTAGACCAGTTTCTGTGTTTGTGTAAATTCGACATATTAAACTTTGGAATCATGCTGTGATGTTTATAAATGAAATTTAGATAATTTCATAAGCTTTTTATAATGTCTTCTTGCAAGTCATTTGGAGTTGTAGATCTCCAGTTATGATTAAATTACTCAGCTGTTGGTCTGATGTCCAGAAGGTAGCAATTTCTAGTTCTAGTACTTTGATTAACTTTGTCATGCTTGGGTATTGAAATGTGACTCATATCTTTGATGATACTTGAGTGGTACCCTGTAATCTTGTGAGACTTGTTTCTTGATTGATGTGCTTGCCCTCTTCTATGTTATGCCCTAATGAGGATTAAGTTAATTAGCTCTAGGGTTTTTGTGAACTTTGGTATTCTTGTTTGATTACTTTGTTTATTGCATTTCTATGCATTCATACATATGCATTGTTGCACCTCATTTAGGTACGTTAGCTAAAGCACGGGAAGGACCTGATGTGGAGCCAAACCCGAAGACGGTGTTTGGTGGATCCATCCCGAAGATAGAAGGATCGGACAAGTGCTAGATGGGAGGATGCTCGCCAAGTGAATTCATCTGACATACTCTAACTTGAGTCGGATCCCAGGCAAGCCCCGGAGCATTATAAGCCTCCTATCTTTAAAGCAATTAATTCTATATATGTTATAAGTATTGTTGCATTAAGTGATAGGAGTTGGTTGGAAACCCTTGCTGCATTATATCATTCCTTGTCCAGATATATGAATCCCTGAATCCTACATAGACTAGGATCGAGTAGATGCTTATCCCTGCTTTAAGCGGTAGAAGTCAGGTGATTTCCTGTCACCTGCGAGATGTAGGGATATTCATATATGGCACGGTTGGCTATATTTGCTATCGTGGAATGGAACCATGTGTTAATAAAATGAAATGAGACCGGGCGGGATGACGATAGTGAAGCAACAAGGCATGGAGGTCTTGGGTGTGAATCTATCCCCGCCTGAGTCGTTTAAGGACCGATTCGCTGTACGTCCTTGAGTCATGTTGAACGCAGTCTAACACTTAGTTGGCCGGATAAGTCGTTCCGACCGCGAAGCCGAGTAATGTGATTCAGGCCGGGAATCGAATGGTAGGTTGCTTCTTGGAGGAGAGAAAGGATGTGCTTGGGGACATTGGCGTGAGACCAAGGGGGGGTTAGAGTCCCTATCACCTGGCAGAGTGTCGCCCTTGGGGTCGCGACATTATTCGGACCCGCGATTCCTGAATCATATGAAAAGGTGGCTTGTGCGACCCTGGCAGGGGCCTGCGCGGTGAGTGTTAGAAATACCCCTCCAGCTGGATAGGAATTCGATTCGAATCGCCGTCGCTCCCGGTTAGTGAGCACTTGACTTGAGCAGCGGCAACGTAGATTCCATTAAATTGAACGGATGGTTAATTGGATCACGATGGAAAGGTTGCCTCAATCTATACCTGCTATGGTTAATATTGTTTGCTCCTAATAAAGTGAGTGCTCTAGTACAGGTTCTAATATAGATGATAGGTTAATGATAATTAACTTGATGCTTAAGCATTAATGATTGATCATCTATATTAAGCTTTTATGCAAAATGTTGTCAAGCTAGCCCCACTTTATATCAGCCTTGCATGATCCTTGGTGTCACCTTATTTCTGGTTTCTGACGGGTAAGTCTAGCTGAGTACCTTCTTGTACTCAGGGTTTTATTCCCACTTGTTGCAGGTTGTGATGTATCACGGCGACTGCAAGAGTTGGTTGGCTCCTGCCTTAGTGGCGGAGTGTGATCATGGCATGATCCTTCTGAGCTATCTTGTCTCTAATGCTTTTGTTGGAAGTCGACCTTGGTACTGGCATGTATTTGAAATTAGAGAATTGTTAGTTTCAAATTACTTTGCTTCCGCTACTTTTCAAGTTAATTTGTAATAACTATGTTGAACTCCGATGTAAATTGATTTACTTGTGAAATGAATGTAACATGTGACTTGTTATGTTGAATCACTACGATCTTGGCTTGTATGTTGGTTGGTTTGAATTCCCTCGTGATTTCATTGGACTACCGGAGTTATATGGGCTCAAGTGCGAGAATTTGATCATTTCGGTGATTGTTTTCGTACTTGTGCTCTTATAATTTGGACGGTTCCGTTACAGCTGGTATCGGAGCAAGATTCAACATTAAACTTGTCGTATGTGTATTTAAAACAAAGGTTTTGTTTTATAAAATCAGTTTTATCAACTTATAGCTATATATAGGTTTGTGAAAACTGAATTCTAAATCTAAGTATGCCAGTGGTCAATTTCCTTACGCCCATATAAGGATTATTAGGTGGCTTATATAAGTACTAACTTGGGGGTTTTTCATTTATGCATCTACGCCCTTGCCAAGGTATGTATGTGTGATGACTCTCCCACACTATGCTACCCGGTGTGTCAGAGTAGAGGTAGCCTTCATATATGAAATAGCCATATATGTTGCTAGTTTACTTTTATGCAACGTCGCACCTACGCTCAGGTAAGTGTGAGTTGTGAGAGCATGACCGTACAACCCTCGGTCTAGGGGAGAGCTAGTTTTGGTTACTGGATTATTTACATGTTATACACATGTATATATGAAGGTACTTAATTGTGGGTGATCGAATGATTCGGGTAGTTTTGGTGCTACATGTATATATACGGGGGTATATGTACATGGAAGTACTTAGGATTTTTACTTCTCTGCTTTCATTGTGTGCTATATTGGGAAATGTTGGGCTGCAATGAAACTTTTCTGCAGGTACGCTAACCACGAATGCGTAAGTCGAATGTAGCTGACGACTAGCTATATATCGAAAGAGTGCGTGTTATGCCACCGACATAGAACGTGATCGCCACCTTAGGTTGGCAATCTTGTGAGGACGAATAGGACGAAGCATGCATCTTCATGATTGTTGCTTTATGCATGGCTATACTCTTCTCACCCTTGTTCTATAGTGTGTAACTTGTGATCAATGTGTTACACTATCTTTCTTGAATGAAGCTAAATAAGAATGCCTTACTCCATGTTGCTTGAGAAAAATATGTGCTTAGCCTTATGTAACACTCCGGTGTTAAGCAATGCATTTTTGCATGGCAATCATATTGCATAGCATTCATATCATTATAATCATGTATGATAATGGTATAATTCGATTAAAATAAAAGCTTAAACATGCTATATTTAATGGACTATGATAATATGATAATCACATTATATCAAAAGCCTTGCAACCATAATTCTTACATCACTTGGAACTTTAGTTCAAATTTTGGAGCTCAAATTTTGTCAAAAACTTGTTCAAAAATAATTATGAAAAATATTCAAAATTATTCCCTAATTTAGCTTTTATTTTGTCATTTAAAATCTATTAAGAATTTTGAGATGGCCCCTTAATCAAAGTTGTAGAGAATTCAATTTTGAGCAACTTTTATTTTTGGGCCAAATCCATAAAATGCTTTCTTCTTGTTAAAAATTGGGTTTGAAGTTTGAAATACATTTAAATTTGAATTTGGAAAATCAAAAATCCAGTTTTTCCTTAGCAGGCCGCCGCCTCCTGTTCGGCCCACGTCCGGATGCGGCCCGCCTCACCGCGCGCGCGCGCCCCGCGCTGCCCCGCCTCGGCCCAGGCCCAGCCGGCCGTCTCCCTCCTCCGCCCGCGCCCTCGCCCGCGCGCGCTGGCGCTCCGGCAGAGCACGCACGCCGCGTGGCGGCCGCATGCCGGCCACAGCGGCCGGGTGGCGCTCGGTCGCCCCCACCAGCGCGAGCGCCCACGCCTTAACCCCCCCCGCGCAGCGCCTCGCCATTCCTCCCTCCGCTCTGCCTCCTCGCTTGTTCACCGAGCGCAGCTGCCGTTTCCGCCTCCGCCACCGCACGCGCTCGCCGGACGCGCGCGTTCCGACGAGCTCCGGCCACCGCAGACCTCTCCATCTCGCCACGAGCTTCCTCTCTCTCTGGCGCACCCCGTGCTCACCTCCATCTCCCGCGGTAAGCTCCACAGCCCCGCCAATCGCTCGCCGGAGTTCCGGCCGAGCTCACCATGGTTCTCCGCTCCGTGGAAACCCCGCCTCCGCCTCTTCTTTTCCCTCACTCGCGCGAGCATCTTGTTCGCCTCCTCCTCCCGGTGCTCGGACACCATCTCCCGTGCCGCCCCGTGGCCGGAGAGGAGCTCCCGCCGGTGAGCAGCGCCGCCGAGCCGCCATGGCCGGTGGCAAGCTCGATTTCGAGCTCCTCCGGTCAGGCCAATGGTCTCAACGGGACCGCCTCGCCTTGAGGATCACGACGGTGGTGACCTCGTCGCCGGCGACCTCGCCGTCGTCGAGATCCGCGCGGTCAGCGCCCTCCTTGACTCGGAGCGGCTGACGCGTGGGACCCGGTTGACCCGCGGGCCCGCCTGTCTGTCTCTGTGTGCGCGCGCGTGTGTAGATCGCCGGGTGCGTCTAGCCGTTCAGCGACTGGATTTAAAAAGGATTTTTGGAAATGATTTTTCAGAAAATGTATAAATGCTTTAAAAAAAAATTGTAACTTGCTCATTTTAGCTCCAAATTTGATGAAACAAATTTCTATGGACTCTTTGGGACCAGATCTATGGTATAAAAATGTTGCATGTCAATATTTCATTACTTTTCTGTAGAGTTTATAATTAAATAGTAAAATGGCTATTTTCTTGATAAATACTTAATAAATCCTAGAAAAGTCAGAAAAATATGATTCCAAATTTATTAATCTTTTTGTGTCATGTACTTTCTAGGGAAATTTTATATCTTGGGTGTTCTGTATAAAAATTTGTAGTTGCAGTTCAAATGCTTTTTGTTACCAATAATTGTTATTTTTGTTAATTAAATAAATTTGAATAAAACATGCAAGTGATAATTTTTTTCCATAGTGTTTGTTTAGGTAGTAGATAGTAGAAAAATTCCTAAATCTGTTGTTTGATACTTTTCATAATGTAAAGTATTTTAAATATCTATTTGAGGCCATATTTTGTTATTTTTGTATAGTAAGTTCTAATTATCCAAATACAGTAAAAATTTTATGTCAAGCTATTCTTGATATTAGTAACCCACTGTAATTTTATGAGATTTTTATGAGCTACTAAAATATGTGTTGCTGTTCAACCTTAGGACTAATTAGGGTTTCTATTTATTCTTAATGCAAAGTTAGTTGGAAAATTATACTTTGGTGTATCTTTGAAGCCTCTCGATTTCTCCAATACTCTCGCATGGTAGGAACTAGTGTTGGTAGTTTCCGAGTACATGTTCTTGGATGACGTAGACTACCTTGTAGAAGAGTCATAAGTTCCACATAATCCGATGACGTAATACATTCGTTACATCGCATGCATTCCGCATCTTCATCATCTCATGTCACTTCTGCATTTCACCTATGCATGTTGCACTCATACTTCTGCATCATACAGGATCGCAGGAAGTGGTTCCGGCAGTTGTTCCCGAGGCCGCAGAGGAGCAGCCCGAGGAGCCGGAGCCAGCAGAAGTAGAAGAGGAGTCCGGTGAAGAGCTTCCGGAGTGCCCCGACCATCGTCCCAGTACCTTCGAGCGAGGCAAGCCCCGGAGCATTTCTCCCCCGGTTTGCAAATAATTAATTATTAATTTTACTTAATCTGATGCATTAAGTTTAGGAGTTGTTTGCAAACGTTGCTGCATTATACCTTGTTCCACCTTGTTTTACCGATCCTTGTCACCCTGGTGTCCACGGTCAATACTTGCTTAGCTTGCTTAGACCGGTAGAAGTCGGGTGATTGCCTGTCACCCGCGAGCTATAGGGGATTACCTGGTTTTATGTGAAAGAATTGTCATGTGAGAATAACTAAGTGTGGGAATGAATATGAGACCGGGCGGAAGCTTGCAGGGTTCTGGACTGTAGTGTCTTCCGTCTGTGTCGATTAAGGACCGTCCGATGTCGGGCCTCGGGTCATGTTGAACGCATGCCTCACATTTAGCTGGCCGGATAAAGTACCTTTCGACCGTGAAGCCGGGAGATTATTCGGGCCGAGTGGATTGCCCGCAATGCACTGTACCGGAGCAGTAGTGGCAGGAAACGGGGGCGCGATGATAAGGCCAAAGAGCAGTCGGGCGGCCCCCGGGTACATGTGGTTCCTGGCAAGCTCGCGACTTTACCTGAATGGTTGACTCGGTGACCAATACCTCACTTTAGCGGGTGAGTGAGGTTTGTGTGAGGAATAAATTACCAGCTGGTCAATAATCGATTCGAATCGCCATCGTTCACTGGATAGTGAACACTTGACTTGAGTTACTTCATCGTAGTAATATGGATACAACACTTGGATAGTTATGTGGAAAATGACATGGTAATTATTGTTAAATATCAATGGTGATCCTTGCTTGCTCAATTACATGGTTACTTTAGCATAAAGTGCAAATATAGTTGACAGGAGAATAAAGATTTAGAAGATGACATGCTTTTGTAAATGATTTGGTAAGCTAAAAATGCTTTTCTTGCAAATGAGTCAGCTACCCCACCAAAAAGCCTATCATGATCCTTGGAGTCTTTTTGTTTTGGTTCTGTCGGGTAAGTCTAGCTGAGTACCTTCTCGTACTCAGGGCTTTGTTCCCACTTGTTGCAGATGGACAGATGTACTATGGGTATTGTATCAACTGTCTCTACCCTGCAATGGGCGAAGCTTAGGACCATGGGCAATGGTCACTCACTACTCCTCGCCTGATGCTTTTGTGGGAGATGATCGCGAGCTGGCACTGTATTTTGGAAAAGATGTGTGTGTGTGTGTGTGCTTTGAACTAATGCTTCCGCTACTTTATTTGAAACTGGTTTGTAATAACTATGTTTAAACTCCGATGTATTTTGTGCCGCAAACTGCTGTGTAACTTATGAAGGTAATCGCTGAACTTATTACGATCTTGGCTGTGATGTGAAATGGTTTGAAATCCGTCGAGATTTCACGGACTACCGGGTTATACGGGCTTAAGTTTGGTAAATTGTCCATCCGTTGGATGATTTTCTTACTTAATCTCGTATAATTGGGCGGTTCTGTTACAGCTGGCATCGGAGCAAGGTTTAGCGTAATTACTGTTCATAAGTGTATTTAAACCAAAACCCTGCTTAAAAAGTGTGATTTTGAAACTAAAAAAAAAAAAAAAAAAAAGTGTGCCAGTGGTCATATCCTGTATGCCCAGTTAAGGACTCTAGGTGGCTATTTAAGTACTAACTTGGGGTTCTGCACCATATTTCTTTTTCGTTGCTCATACGGCGTGCTATTGTATGAGTGCCACTTAATTGAGTGGTAATGTATGGATCAGTTACCTCTACGCTTCGGTAAGTGTGAGTTGTGAGAGCATGATCGGATACACCGCCGATCTAGGGAAAGTGCTTATATGATACTTGGATAATTACATGTTTTACACATGTTTTTATAAAAGTGTCGCATGTGTGGGTGTTCCGTCCGTTGAGGCGATGCCGTCAATAGGACGATGTGTTTGGGTAGTCACTACCGTTGTACACGCATCTGGGGATTCGTGTAAAGCGTGTAGGTAGGTTTACTGCTTTCATGCATTCATGGGGAATGGGCTGAAATGAGTTTTCTGCAGGTACATAACAGCGTATCGTGTAGACCGAATTAGTTACGTATATGAGAGATCGTTGTATGCCACCGAATTCACCGTTAGATGTTTTTTTTTAAGTTTGTGAGAACGTAAGACTCGTGCATGCATCATATTGTTTGTGCATTCCATTCATGGCATGCATTCCTCCCCTTATAAAAGGATTATCCCATTTCGATAAAAGTGACCTCAACTAAAATATGTTCTCACCGGGTAATTTAAAACTTGTGCTACAGATGGCCCGCACGAAGCAGACTGCCCGCAAGTCCACTGGAGGAAGAGCACCCCGTCGTCAGCTAGCCCCGCGGGAGCACCGCAACACGGACACTTTTCTAAGCGAGTTTGGCATGCCCACCTTGCTTTGGAGAGTGCTCCATGATGTGGGGTACCCGGAGGGACAAGAGCCAGTTTACTCTTGGAGCGAGAGCCAGCTAGCTGAAGATGGACTTGCTGTGGTAGAGATCACCGTCCCTGCTCTTGGTGATGCGCCAGAATGGGATGGTTGGCATTTGGAGTTCGAAGGACGCACTCCAGTCGAGGGTGCAGAGGGCGCAGCTTTTCGCGTCATCCGAGACATCATGAGCAGATTTCCCAATGAGTTAGCAGCAGCTTTGGCCGGTACCTTCCCGAGAGATGATCCTCGTGACGCCATTTGGGTACAGCCGCAAGGAAGTGCCCTGGTTAGAGGCCCCAGTGAAGGACTGGCTAGCGACAATCACACCATGAGTGCCATGTATGCAGCCATCAGAGCATACCAAGGTCTGGAGAATACCTATTGGACCTTGACTGGCCTACGTGGTGATGATCGGCTTGAAGCAAGGAAGCAGAAGAAAAAGCAAGCGCGTGCCATAGCTAGCTTGCAGGAGCAGTTGGCTGATATGAGCTTGCAGCGGGACCGAGCTCTCGAGAGAGGCGAGAGTTCCATGCAGCAAGTACAGAGGCTGACTCAGGCCAACAGGAATGCAGATCGCTTGTTGGAGCAGCTAGTACAAGAAAGGAATGAAGCCTGGAACGAGAGAGACCTTCTGAGGCAGAGGGTCGAGGAGCTAGAAGAGTACAATGCCAACTTGCATGAAGAGTTCCATGCCCTCTACAACGGGATGGGCCCGTATGCTCCTCCGAACGCCGCTCAGATGGACATCGACGACGACGCTGCAGCTGAGGGTAGCGATGGCGACGCCTCCGACATCGACGATGGCCCCGAGGAGTAGGATAGTGTCATGCGTTAGTAGCTAGGCGTGACGCGATGGCCTTCTTTTGGGTTCCATGTATCATGATGTATCCTGTTCGACCTTGAGACTGATGATCTTTGGAGTTTGGTTGTGTATGCGATACCCGAACGCATAAAAGTCCAGTGTATGTATGCTGGCAACATGGTTGTATGGAACGCGATGTTGCTTTTAAAGTAACTTAATTGGTGCTGTTGTTCAATTGGAATGAAATTATTGCGCCTCTGTTTTCTTGTATGACTTGTTCTCTCCAATGAATTCAGTATGACATGATTGTTCCTTCGGACACAATTTTACAACTTCACTCAATGGTGCTTGTTGCTGAAATATGCAGATGGCCAACACTCGTCGTGCTACGTACGAAGCCGCTGAGACTGGTGGCAACGGTGCAGGAGCTGGTGGAAGTGGTGCCAACAATGTCAACCACCAGGAACCACGTCCAGAACCACAGTTGCCCCCTCCTCCGCCGCTTACCGCAGAAATGTTCTTCACATAGTTTCTTGGAAGTCAACGCAGTACTGAACAATCACAGAGGAATATGGAAGACTTTCTGCGTACCATCGCGGAAAATGTTCAAAGAGGAAACAATCAAGGTGGTGGCCATGGAGTGAACCAGTACAGCAGTTTCAAGGATTTCATGGATACGAGGCCACCTATTTTCAAAGAAGCAGCAGAGCCATTTGATGCCGAAGAATGGATTAACACTATGGAAGATAAGTTCCGTGTGTTAAGGATGACAGAAGTTCTGAAAGTAGAGTATGCTGCACATCAGTTACAAGGACCAGCAGGAATGTGGTGGAAGCATCACCGCAGTACTTTTCCTCCTAATGCCCAGATCTCTTGGAGGGATTTCACTGAAGCTTTTAAGGGAGTTTATATTCCCCCAGGGTTGGTTGAGATGAAGCTTGGAGAGTTCTTAGCCTTAAATCAGGGTACCAAGACTGTGACACAGTATCTGCATGCCTTTAATAACTTGTGCCGCTATGCTCCAGACATGGTTGACACAGATGCAAAGAAGATTGCTAGTTTCAAGAGAGGGTTGAGTCCGAAGATGATGAAGCATGTGGGTACCAATACCCGCAACAGATTCAACGACTTTATCAGTGACTGTTTGAAGCAAGAGAAGAACAATAATGCTTACACCACGTCCAAGAACCGCAAGAGAGTATTCGAGTCAGGACCATCCCAGTCCAGAGTTGTCCCTGCCAACCGTTCATCTTATCGTCCGTCCGCACCTGGTGCGAGGTTCAGGCCGCCGCAGCATAAAACCCAGAACTACAAGGGGCCACAGAAACCGTACAGGATGGCAGTGCCGCCAACAAAGACCAATGCAGCTACAGAACAGAGCAACTCCAAGGGAGCTATAGGGTCTGCTGGTACAGTGAAAGGGCCCTGCTACAACTGTGGTCAGCCAGGCCACTTTTCAAAGTTCTGCCCTTATCCGCCTAAAAAGAAGCAACAGACTTACAATGCTCGTGTACACCACACCGCCATTGATGAAGTTCCTGAGGGAGAGCCCGTAACTGCTGGTAAGTTTCTTGTGAACCATCACCCTGCAGTTGTTCTTTTTGATTCTGGATCTTCGCATTCTTTTATGAGTCAAGCATTTGCACGGAAGCATGAACAGCTATGCACAGAATTGAGTTATGGTTATCGCATAAGTTCAGCAGGAGCTGATGTGTTAACCAATAAGATGGTTAGAGGGGCAACCCTTGAGTTAGGTAGTCGGAAGTTCCGAGTGAACCTGGTAGTTATGCCTGGACTAGTTTTGGATGTAATAATAGGAATGAACTGGATGAAAGACTGGGAAGCAGTCATAGATACAAGCAGTAGGATGCTTACCCTTAAAGATCCCCAGGCAGAGGGTACTTTCCAGGTACCATTGCCTAAAAGAACAGATCTTGTGAGTGTGACCTGTGCCATGGAAGTTGCTCCTATCCATCAGATCCCAGTAGTATGTGAGTTCCCGGATGTGTTTCCAGACGAGTTGCCTGGCCTTCCTCCAGACAGAGATGTTGAGTTTGGAATCGAGTTGATCCCCGGGACAGCTCCAATTTCGAGGAGACCTTATCGGATGCCTCCGGATGAGTTAGCTGAGTTGAAGAAACAGTTGGAAGAGTTGTTAAAAAAAGGGGTTTATTCGCCCAAGTAAGTCTGAATGGGGATGTCCTGCCTTGTTTGTAAAGAAAAAGAAAGAGGGTACTCTCAGGATGTGTGTGGATTACCGACCTCTTAATGCTGTAACCATCAAGAATAAATATCCACTGCCTCATATTGATGTTCTGTTTGATCAGTTAGCTAAAGCCAGAGTGTTCTCCAAGATAGACTTAAGGTCTGGGTATCATCAGATAAAGATTAGACCTCAAGATGTTCCGAAAACCGCCTTTTCTACCAGATACGGGTTGTACGAGTATCTTGTTATGTCATTTGGACTAACAAATGCTCCTGCATATTTTATGTATCTGATGAATACAGTTTTCATGCCAGAGTTGGACAAGTTTGTAGTTGTCTTCATTGATGACATTCTAGTATACTCTGAAAACGAGAAAGAGCATGAAGAGCATCTGAGAATTGTCTTGACCAGGCTGAGAGATCATAAGTTATATGCTAAGTTCAGCAAATGTGAATTTTGGTTGAAGAAAGTTCCTTTCCTCGGTCATATCCTATCTGAGAATGGAGTTTCTGTAGATCCGAGTAAAGTGCAAGAGGTTATGGATTGGAAGACTCCAACCACAGTGTCAGAAGTCAGGAGTTTCCTAGGGTTAGCAGGTTACTATCGCCGTTTTATCCCAGACTTCTCGAAGATTGCCAAGCCTATGACAAGTCTGTTACAGAAAGATCACAAGTTTGCGTGGACAGAGGAGTGTGAGACAGCTTTCCATACCTTGCGGAAACTGTTGACCACTGCTCCAGTTCTTGCACAGCCCGACATCGAAAAACCTTTTGATGTGTTCTGTGACGCATCAAAAACAGGATTAGGGTGTGTGCTAATGCAAGAAGGAAGAGTCATTGCTTATGCCTCCCGGCAGTTGAGAAAACATGAAATCAATTATCCGACCCACGATCTTGAGCTTGCCGCTGTGGTGCATGCCTTAAAGATTTGGAGACACTATCTGCTGGGTAATGTGTGCAATATTTTCACCGATCATAAGAGTCTCAAGTACATTTTCACCCAACCCGAATTGAACATGAGACAGCGAAGATGGTTAGAACTGATCAAAGACTACAACTTAAATGTACAGTATCACCCTGGGAAAGCCAATGTGGTAGCTGATGCTTTAAGCAGAAAATCACATTGTCTGAATGTGCAACCCTTGCTTGAAGATGGTTTCGATCTAATGCACCCTGCCGTGCTACAAAGTATTCAGGTCAGTTGTTCCTTGGAGAGTAAGATTATAGAAGGTCAGAAAACAGACAAGGGGATATTCCACATCAAGAAGAAGATTCAAGAAGAACCCTCGAAACACTTCAGGGTGGATGAGCAGGATGTGTTGTGGTTCGACAACCGTCTTGTTGTTCCAAAGGATAGAGAGCTTAAGAATAAAATTTTGGATGAAGCTCATCTCTCTAAGCTGTCTATTCATCCTGGCAGCAGTAAGATGTATCAAGAACTAAGACCTCGTTATTGGTGGACCAAGATGAAGAAGGAAATTGCAGCGTATGTAGCCAGATGTGACACATGTTGTAGAGTAAAAGCAATTCACATGAAGCCTGCCGGAATGCTACAACCTTTGTCAGTACCGAGTTGGAAGTGGGATGACATAAGTATGGATTTTATCACGGGTCTACCCACTACTCAAAAAGGTCACGATTCCATTTGGGTAATTGTGGATCGTCTTACTAAGACAGCCCACTTTCTGCCTGTCAAAACGGAACATAGACCACCTCAATATGCTGAGAAGTATATTGCGGAGATTGTGAGGTTGCATGGCATACCAAAGACTATAGTGTCTGACAGAGGGTCACAGTTCACTGCTCACTTTTGGGAGCACTTGCACAAAGGTTTGGGGACTAGTCTGATTCGTAGCACTGCCTATCATCCTCAAACAGATGGTCAAACTGAGAGAGTTAATGCTGTTCTAGAAGATATGTTAAGAGCCTGTGTGTTGTCTTCCAGAGGTTCATGGGAGTCATGGTTACCATTAGCAGAGTTCTCATACAATAACAGCTATCAAGAGAGTATCAAGATGGCACCTTTTGAGGCTCTGTATGGCCGAAAGTGTAGAACACCGTTAAACTGGATTGAGCCCGGAGAAAGAAGGTATTATGGTATTGACTTCGTAAAAGAAGCCGAAAGGAAAGTTCATATCATCCAGCAGAATATGAGAGCAGCCCAGTCACGTCAGAAAAGTTATGCAGATAAGAGAAGGAGACCGCTTGTGTTCGAAGTTGGTGACTATGTCTATCTAAAAGTTACGCCAATGAAAAAGAAAAGATTTGGTGTGCGCAGAAAGCTGGCCGCCAGATTTGTGGGACCTTATAAAATCCTGGAACGGAAGGGTCCTGTGGCTTACAAATTGGATTTACCAGAGTCAATGGGTGCTATATTCCCAGTTTTTCATGTATCACATCTCAAGAAATGTTTGCGCGTTCCAGAGGAAAGGATTGAACCTCGAGGCATAAAACTAAAGTCAGATTTGGTGTATCGTGAGCAACCAGTTCGAGTATTGGATACCAAGGAAAGGGCTACTCGAAACAGTGTGGTGAAAACGTATAAGATACAATGGAGTCATCACGATGAAGGGGATGCATCTTGGGAAACGGGTGAATACTTAAAGAACGCCTATGAAGATTTTTATAATAAATGGTTCGTAACCCAAATCTCGGGACGAGATTTTTATAAGGGGGGAGGGCTGTAACACTCCGGTGTTAAGCAATGCATTTTTGCATGGCAATCATATTGCATAGCATTCATATCATTATAATCATGTATGATAATGGTATAATTCGATTAAAATAAAAGCTTAAACATGCTATATTTAATGGACTATGATAATATGATAATCACATTATATCAAAAGCCTTGCAACCATAATTCTTACATCACTTGGAACTTTAGTTCAAATTTTGGAGCTCAAATTTTGTCAAAAACTTGTTCAAAAATAATTATGAAAAATATTCAAAATTATTCCCTAATTTAGCTTTTATTTTGTCATTTAAAATCTATTAAGAATTTTGAGATGGCCCCTTAATCAAAGTTGTAGAGAATTCAATTTTGAGCAACTTTTATTTTTGGGCCAAATCCATAAAATGCTTTCTTCTTGTTAAAAATTGGGTTTGAAGTTTGAAATACATTTAAATTTGAATTTGGAAAATCAAAAATCCGGTTTTTCCTTAGCAGGCCGCCGCCTCCTGTTCGGCCCACGTCCGGATGCGGCCCGCCTCACCGCGCGCGCGCGCCCGCGCTGCCCCGCCTCGGCCCAGGCCCAGCCGGCCGTCTCCCTCCTCCGCCCGCGCCCTCGCCCGCGCGCGCTGGCGCTCCGGCAGAGCACGCACGCCGCGTGGCGGCCGCATGCCGGCCACAGCGGCCGGGTGGCGCTCGGTCGCCCCCACCAGCGCGAGCGCCCACGCCTTAACCCCCCCCCCCCGCGCAGCGCCTCGCCATTCCTCCCTCCGCTCTGCCTCCTCGCTTGTTCACCGAGCGCAGCTGCCGTTTCCGCCTCCGCCACCGCACGCGCTCGCCGGACGCGCGCGTTCCGACGAGCTCCGGCCACCGCAGACCTCTCCATCTCGCCACGAGCTTCCTCTCTCTCTGGCGCACCCCGTGCTCACCTCCATCTCCCGCGGTAAGCTCCACAGCCCCGCCAATCGCTCGCCGGAGTTCCGGCCGAGCTCACCGTGGTTCTCCGCTCCGTGGAAACCCCGCCTCCGCCTCTTCTTTTCCCTCACTCGCGCGAGCATCTTGTTCGCCTCCTCCTCCCGGTGCTCGGACACCATCTCCCGTGCCGCCCCGTGGCCGGAGAGGAGCTCCCGCCGGTGAGCAGCGCCGCCGAGCCGCCATGGCCGGTGGCAAGCTCGATTTCGAGCTCCTCCGGTCAGGCCAATGGTCTCAACGGGACCGCCTCGCCTTGAGGATCACGACGGTGGTGACCTCGTCGCCGGCGACCTCGCCGTCGTCGAGATCCGCGCGGTCAGCGCCCTCCTTGACTCGGAGCGGCTGACGCGTGGGACCCGGTTGACCCGCGGGCCCGCCTGTCTGTCTCTGTGTGCGCGCGCGTGTGTAGATCGCCGGGTGCGTCTAGCCGTTCAGCGACTGGATTTAAAAAGGATTTTTGGAAATGATTTTTCAGAAAATGTATAAATGCTTTAAAAAAAAATTGTAACTTGCTCATTTTAGCTCCAAATTTGATGAAACAAATTTCTATGGACTCTTTGGGACCAGATCTATGGTATAAAAATGTTGCATGTCAATATTTCATTACTTTTCTGTAGAGTTTATAATTAAATAGTAAAATGGCTATTTTCTTGATAAATACTTAATAAATCCTAGAAAAGTCAGAAAAATATGATTCCAAATTTATTAATCTTTTTGTGTCATGTACTTTCTAGGGAAATTTTATATCTTGGGTGTTCTGTATAAAAATTTGTAGTTGCAGTTCAAATGCTTTTTGTTACCAATAATTGTTATTTTTGTTAATTAAATAAATTTGAATAAAACATGCAAGTGATAATTTTTTTCCATAGTGTTTGTTTAGGTAGTAGATAGTAGAAAAATTCCTAAATCTGTTGTTTGATACTTTTCATAATGTAAAGTATTTTAAATATCTATTTGAGGCCATATTTTGTTATTTTTGTATAGTAAGTTCTAATTATCCAAATACAGTAAAAATTTTATGTCAAGCTATTCTTGATATTAGTAACCCACTGTAATTTTATGAGATTTTTATGAGCTACTAAAATATGTGTTGCTGTTCAACCTTAGGACTAATTAGGGTTTCTATTTATTCTTAATGCAAAGTTAGTTGGAAAATTATACTTTGGTGTATCTTTGAAGCCTCTCGATTTCTCCAATACTCTCGCATGGTAGGAACTAGTGTTGGTAGTTTCCGAGTACATGTTCTTGGATGACGTAGACTACCTTGTAGAAGAGTCATAAGTTCCACATAATCCGATGACGTAATACATTCGTTACATCGCATGCATTCCGCATCTTCATCATCTCATGTCACTTCTGCATTTCACCTATGCATGTTGCACTCATACTTCTGCATCATACAGGATCGCAGGAAGTGGTTCCGGCAGTTGTTCCCGAGGCCGCAGAGGAGCAGCCCGAGGAGCCGGAGCCAGCAGAAGTAGAAGAGGAGTCCGGTGAAGAGCTTCCGGAGTGCCCCGACCATCGTCCCAGTACCTTCGAGCGAGGCAAGCCCCGGAGCATTTCTCCCCCGGTTTGCAAATAATTAATTATTAATTTTACTTAATCTGATGCATTAAGTTTAGGAGTTGTTTGCAAACGTTGCTGCATTATACCTTGTTCCACCTTGTTTTACCGATCCTTGTCACCCTGGTGTCCACGGTCAATACTTGCTTAGCTTGCTTAGACCGGTAGAAGTCGGGTGATTGCCTGTCATCCGCGAGCTATAGGGGATTACCTGGTTTTATGTGAAAGAATTGTCATGTGAGAATAACTAAGTGTGGGAATGAATATGAGACCGGGCGGAAGCTTGCAGGGTTCTGGACTGTAGTGTCTTCCGTCTGTGTCGATTAAGGACCGTCCGATGTCGGGCCTCGGGTCATGTTGAACGCATGCCTCACATTTAGCTGGCCGGATAAAGTACCTTTCGACCGTGAAGCCGGGAGATTATTCGGGCCGAGTGGATTGCCCGCAACGCACTGTACCGGAGCAGTAGTGGCAGGAAACGGGGGCGCGATGATAAGGCCAAAGAGCAGTCGGGCGGCCCCCGGGTACATGTGGTTCCTGGCAAGCTCGCGACTTTACCTGAATGGTTGACTCGGTGACCAATACCTCACTTTAGCGGGTGAGTGAGGTTTGTGTGAGGAATAAATTACCAGCTGGTCAATAATCGATTCGAATCGCCATCGTTCACTGGATAGTGAACACTTGACTTGAGTTACTTCATCGTAGTAATATGGATACAACACTTGGATAGTTATGTGGAAAATGACATGGTAATTATTGTTAAATATCAATGGTGATCCTTGCTTGCTCAATTACATGGTTACTTTAGCATAAAGTGCAAATATAGTTGACAGGAGAATAAAGATTTAGAAGATGACATGCTTTTGTAAATGATTTGGTAAGCTAAAAATGCTTTTCTTGTAAATGAGTCAGCTACCCCACCAAAAAGCCTATCATGATCCTTGGAGTCTTTTTGTTTTGGTTCTGTCGGGTAAGTCTAGCTGAGTACCTTCTCGTACTCAGGGCTTTGTTCCCACTTGTTGCAGATGGACAGATGTACTATGGGTATTGTATCAACTGTCTCTACCCTGCAATGGGCGAAGCTTAGGACCATGGGCAATGGTCACTCACTACTCCTCGCCTGATGCTTTTGTGGGAGATGATCGCGAGCTGGCACTGTATTTTGGAAAAGATGTGTGTGTGTGTGTGTGCTTTGAACTAATGCTTCCGCTACTTTATTTGAAACTGGTTTGTAATAACTATGTTTAAACTCCGATGTATTTTGTGCCGCAAACTGCTGTGTAACTTATGAAGGTAATCGCTAAACTTATTACGATCTTGGCTGTGATGTGAAATGGTTTGAAATCCGTCGAGATTTCACGGACTACCGGGTTATACGGGCTTAAGTTTGGTAAATTGTCCATCCGTTGGATGATTTTCTTACTTAATCTCGTATAATTGGGCGGTTCTGTTACACCTTACTAGAAATAAGTGTGGCTACATGCTTGAACTTAGAGATATCCTCTAGCTTAGCCAAGTGGTGGATATGTTGTTCACCCAAGCGTTTGCCAATGCTTTAGACCTCACTTAAATAATTATGGATTCTCATAAATGAATTAAATTGGTGTTGGTCTAAGGTAATAATGTTTAGAGCTGCTAGAATAATATGCTTGTGTGCTCTCTTGTTAAGTAGAACAAAGTTAAACTTTGTTTTGCTTATTAAACGTTGGCTGCTAGAACTATTTCTGTTGTAGTGATGCTTTTGTGATTATAATGGTGTTTTCTGTAGTTATAGAGAATACCAAAGTTGTAGCTAACTTACTTATCTAGCTTGTCCAAAAATTTTATGACCCTAGGTCTTATGGTTTGAGAGTTATAAATTTTAGAAGTTTGTTGTCAGAATCTGCTCATGTTCAGAACAAATCTGAATGTTTGCTTTATTTGACCTGTGTGCATATGGAATCATGTCTTGGAGATAATAGAATAAGTGTAGTACTTTTTCTAAGCTTTCCAAATTGTCCTATAGCACCAATTGGGGTGGTCTAAATCTCTACTTATGAGCTTATAAAGTGAAATGACAGAATCTGTCCAAATCTGGGCAGAGATGTCTTCTTTGTCTTGTTTGGCCTTGTTAGATATAGAATCATCTTAATATGATAATAAGAAAGTTATAGACAACTTAATAAGCTTTACACAAAGTTAAGGCTTAGCCTTGTTGTGTCCCTAAAACTCCAGTTTTGCATTTTTGAAGTTCTTGTCAGTTTTCTGTCCATAATGGTATAGACCTGAAACATCAGCATGTTTGACCATGTTAATCTATGAATTAGCTATTGGTATGAATAACTAAAGTCTAGTCATCTTCCTAAACTTTCTATAAAGTCTAGGATCATCTTTGTGGGATGTCTACAACCTCAGTTATGGTTAAAACAAGTAACTACTGTGCTACTGTCCAGATTCTGTGCACATACTAAGTTGGCTACCTTAGCTAGCGTTTGTCTTAGGCTAAACTCGTAGTTAGTTCTTGCTTTAGATAAAGGTCTGTTATGGGTGAGGCTGGTGCTTTATATTGGTTGCTTAAGCCCATTGTTTGAATTTTCTCAAATAATTGCTTGATTGTGATGTTGTATGTATGCTTGTTATCTTGGTAGTGCCCTAGTTGTCACCTCGTTTGTCCTCGGTGAGCATACGAGGGTCACATAGCTTTATCCTAGAACAACGTTCACGTATGTAATTGTATGGTTGTTGTCTTCCATTAGGTTCTCTATCTTAGGAGCCTGAGCCGGTAGACATGGTTGCTTGCCTTGAGTGCTTGTATCCATGCCTTTGCTTGACCGAAAGACCAAGATTTAGTTCTCCTATATGTTTGCATGAGCTGTGGGTGTTTTCCAACCCTTTTTGTGAAGACCTTTATTGACTGACCCACCAAGTTAACTTTCATCAACGCTAGCCTTTGACCATGGTTCGTACATTGCCAGTTGTGGAGACCGTACCCAAATCCAGGTTGGACCTTCTGGTTACCTCTCCCAAAGGTTAGCTAGTGTGACGCAACGTCTCTCTGCTAGGGCCTCTAAATCGTGTGCTTGCAAATTCATTCATCTACCTTGACAACCCAATCTATGTCATTTGAAATTCCTCATCGGGTGCATGTTCAGTAATGGTGTTGTGAGTAGCAACTAATGGTGCCGCGACGAAACCGAGAGCCTCCTGTGGGTGCACACACAAGGTTGTACTGCTCGGCACGCGCTGGTATCATGGTTTCTAATCATAATCCATTGCAGAACAACACTGATGTGATTTTCACGTGACCTCCTTCCTTGATTGTTTTTCCATATCTTATCGAAAGACCCTTATATTGAACCAAAAGTAGTAAAACTTCCTCCTGAAGTTGCTAAGAGGATAACCTTTGAAGAACCGGTCACCGACATAAACATTAACAGACTGCAATAGGTGGTAGACAAGTGACTTTGCTTAGTTGTCCCTATATTGACAACCACCATTGTAACACTCCGGTGTTGCGCAATGCATTTTTGCATGGCAATCATATTGCATAGCATTCATATCATTATAATCATGTATGATAATGGTATAATTTGATTAAAATAAAAAGCTTAAACATGCTATATTTAATGAACTATAATAATATGATAATCACATTATATCAAAAGCCTTGCAACCATAATTCTTACATCACTTGGAACCTTAGTTCAAATTTTGGAGCTCAAATTTGGTCAAACACTTGTTCAAAAACAATTATGAAAAATATTCAAAATTATTCCCTAATTTAGCTTTTATTTTGTCATTTAAAATCTATTAAGAATTTTGAAATGACCCCTTAATCAAAGTTGTAGAGAATTCAATTTTGAGCAACTTTTATTTTTGGGCCAAATCCATAAAATGCTTTCTTCTTGTTCAAAATTGGGTTTGAAGTTTGAAATGCATTTAAATTTGAAAATCGAAAATCAAAAATTTCATTTCTTTTCCTCGCGGGCCGCCGCCACCGATTCGGCCCAGAGCCAGAGTCGGCCCGCCTCACCGCGCGCGCGCGCCCGCGCTGCCCCGCCTCCGGCCCGGCCCAGCCGGCCATCTTCCCCTCCTCTCGCCCGCGTCCGCGCGCTGGCGCCGCGCCACGCCGCGACCGCGGCAAAAGGACACCGCCGCGTGGCGGCCCCGCGCCTGCAGCGCCTGCCGCGCGTCGGCCGCGGCCTGTCACCGCACTCCCGCGCCCGCCTACACCTGCCCCGGCCCAAGCACCCGCTCGCTCGCACCCGCACTCCCTTCTCCTCCCTTCCCGAGCCGAGAAGCTCGAGCTCCACCTCGCCGTGACCGCCGCTCCGCCGGCGTGATTCGCCCTCACCGCCGCACCATTTCGCAATTAACCGCGCCCGCAGCTCCGCCTCGCCTTCCTCCGCTTCGAGCTCGCGTTTGCGCCGTCTTCCAAGCTCTAGGTGAGCTCCTCCACACCTCGCCGCCGACGGCCATGACGCCACCGCGCGCGGCCTCCCGTCGAGGCGACTTCCCGCTACCTCCTCGTTCCCCTTTTCTCCAAAAACGGGTTCGTCACTTCACCGTGGTTCGCGTGCGCTCGCTGCCCCGCCCGCTCGCGACCGGAGCCGGCCGGTCGGCCATAGCCGCCGCCGCGACGTCGCGCGCGCGAACGCCGACGACGCGCTCCGCGCCTCGCGGGGGCAGGACCGTGCCCCTGGGCCGCGCCCCGAGCGGGCCGGCTCGGTGGACCTCCCGCGCGCGCGAGACGGGCCGGGAAAACGGCCACGGGCCGACTGTTGACCTCGGGCCGACCCGATTCTTTTTTTTCAGAAAAACAAATTCCGATTTCTTTTAATATTATTGATGAAAAACACTTGTAAAATGATTTCTTGGCCATTTTAGCTCCAAAATTGGTGAAATAAAATTGTATGTACTCATTTGAACCTGATCTATGGTATAAAATTGTTGCATGTCAAATTTGATGTACTTTTCTGTAGAATTTATAATTAAATAGTAAAATGGCTATTTTCTTGATAAATACTTAATAAATCCTAGAAAAGTCAGAAAAATATGATTCCAAATTTATTAATCTTTTTGTGTCATGTACTTTCTAGGAAAATTTTATATCTTGGGTGTTCTGTATAAAAATTTGTAGTTGCAGTTCAAATGCTTTTTGTTACCAATAATTGTTATTTTTGTTATTTAAATAAATTTGAATCAAACATGCAAGTGATAATTTTTCCATAGTGTTTGTTTAGGTAGTAGATAGTAGAAAAATTCCTAAATCTGTTGTTTGATACTTTTCATAATGTAAAGTATTTTAAATATCCATTTGAGGCCATAGTTTGTTATTTTCTGTATAGTAAGTTCTAATTATCCAAATGCAGTAAAAATTTTATGTCAAGCTATTCTTGATATTAGTAACCCACTGTAATTTTATAAGATTTTTCTGAGCTACTAAAATATGTGTTGCTGTTCAACCTTAAGACTAATTAGGGTTTCTATTTATTCTTAATGCAAAGTTAGTTGGAAAATTATACTTTGGTGTATCTTTGAAGCCTCTTGATTCTCCAATACTCTCGCATGGTAGGAACTAGTGTTGGTAGTTTCCGAGTACATGTTCTTGGATGACGTAGACTACCTTGTAGAAGAGTCATAAGTTCCACATAATCCGATGACGTAATACATTCGTTACATCGCATGCATTCCGCATCATCATCATCTCATGTCACCTCTGCAATGCACCGATGCATATTGCACTCATACTTCTGCATCATACAGGATCGCAGGAAGTGGTTCCGGCAGTTGTTCCCGAGGACGCAGAGGAGCAGCCCGAGGAGCCGGAGCCAGCAGAAGTAGAAGAGGAGTCCGGTGAAGAGCTTCCGGAGTGCCCCGACCATCGTCCCAGTACCTTCGAGCGAGGCAAGCCCCGGAGCATTTCTCCCCCGGTTTGCAAATAATTATTTATTAATTTTACTTAATCTGATGCATTAAGTTTAGGAGTTGTTTGCAAACGTTGCTGCATTATACCTTGTTCCACCTTGTTTTACCCGATCCTTGTCACCCTGGTGTCCACGGTCAATAATTGCTTAGTTTGCTTAGACCGGTAGAAGTCGGGTGATTGCCTGTCATCCGTGAGCTATAGGGGATTACCTGGTTTTATGTGAAAGAATTGTCATGTGAGAATAACTAAGTGTGGGAATGAATATGAGACCGGGCGGAAGCTTGCAGGGTTCTGGACTGTAGTGTCTTCCGTCTGTGTCGATTAAGGACCGTCCGATGTCGGGCCTCGGGTCATGTTGAACGCATGCCTCACATTTAGCTGGCCGGATAAAGTACCTTTCGACCGCGAAGCCGGGAGATTATTCGGGCCGAGTAGATTGCCCGCAACGCACTGTACCGGAGCAGTAGTGGCAGGAAACGGGGGCGCGATGATAAGGCCAAAGAGCAGTCGGGCGGCCCCCGGGTACATGTGGTTCCTGGCAAGCTCGCGACTTTACCTGAATGGTTGACTCGGTGACCAATACCTCACTTTAGCGGGTGAGTGAGGTTTGTGTGAGGAATAAATTACCAGCTGGTCAATAATCGATTCGAATCGCCATCGTTCACTGGATAGTGAGCACTTGACTTGAGTTACTTCATCGTAGTAATATGGATACAACACTTGGATAGTTATGTGGAAAATGACATGGTAATTATTGTTAAATATCAATGGTAATCCTTGCTTGCTCAATTACATGGTTACTTTAGCATAAAGTGCAAATATAGTTGACAGGAGAATAAAGATTTAGAAGATGACATGCTTTTGTAAATGATTTGCTAAGCTAAAAATGCTTTTCTTGCAAATGAGTCAGCTACCCCACCAAAAAGCCTATCATGATCCTTGGAGTCTTTTTGTTTTGGTTCTGTCGGGTAAGTCTAGCTGAGTACCTTCTCGTACTCAGGGCTTTGTTCCCACTTGTTGCAGATGGACAGATGTACTATGGTTATTGTATCAACTGTCTCTACCCTGCAATGGGCGAAGCCTAGGACCATGGGCAATGGTCACTCACTACTCCTCGCCTGATGCTTTTGTGGGAGATGATCACGAGCTGGCACTGTATTTTGGAAAAAAGTGTGTGTGTGTGTGTGCTTTGAACTAATGCTTCCGCTACTTTATTTGAAACTGGTTTGTAATAACTATGTTTAAACTCCGATGTATTTTGTGCCGCAAACTGCTGTGTAACTTATGAAGGTAATCGCTGAACTTATTACGATCTTGGCTGTGATGTGAAATGGTTTGAAATCCGTTGAGATTTCACGGACTACCGGGTTATACGGGCTTAAGTTTGGTAAATTGTCCGTCCGTTGGATGATTTTCTTACTTAATCTCGTATAATTGGGCGGTTCTGTTACAGCTGGTATCGGAGCATGGTTTAGCGTAATTACTGTTCATAAGTGTATTTAAACCAAAACCCTGCTTAAAAAGTGTGATTTTGAAACTAAAAAAAAGTGTGCCAGTGGTCATATCCTGTATGCCCAGTTAAGGACTCTAGGTGGCTATTTAAGTACTAACTTGGGGTTCTGCACCATATTTCTTTTTCGTTGCTCATACGGCGTGCTATTGTATGAGTGCCACTTAATTGAGTGGTAATGTATGGATCAGTTACCTCTACGCTTCGGTAAGTGTGAGTTGTGAGAGCATGATCGGATACACCGCCGATCTAGGGAAAGTGCTTATATGATACTTGGATAATTACATGTTTTACACATGTTTTTATAAAAGTGTCGCATGTGTGGGTGTTCCGTCCGTTGAGGCGATGCCGTCAATAGGACGATGTGTTTGGGTAGTCACTACCGTTGTACACGCATCTGGGGATTCGTGTAAAGCGTGTAGGTAGGTTTACTGCTTTCATGCATTCATGGGGAATGGGCTGAAATGAGTTTTCTGCAGGTACATAACAGCGTATCGTGTAGACCGAATTAGTTACGTATATGAGAGATCGTTGTATGCCACCGAATTCACCGTTAGATGCTTTTTTTTTTCCTAAGTTTGTGAGAACGTAAGACTCGTGCATGCATCATATTGTTTGTGCATTCCATTCATGGCATGCATTCCTCCCCTTATAAAAGGATTATCCCATTTCGATAAAAGTGACCTCAACTAAAATATGTTCTCACCGGGTAATTTAAAACTTGTGCTACAGATGGCCCGCACGAAGCAGACTGCCCGCAAGTCCACTGGAGGAAGAGCACCTCGTCGTCAGCTAGCCCCGCGGGAGCACCGCAACACGGACACTTTTCTAAGCGAGTTTGGCATGCCCACCTTGCTTTGGAGAGTGCTCCATGATGTGGGGTACCCGGAGGGACAAGAGCCAGTTTACTCTTGGAGCGAGAGCCAGCTAGCTGAAGATGGACTTGCTGTGGTAGAGATCACCGTCCCTGCTCTTGGTGATGCGCCAGAATGGGATGGTTGGCATTTGGAGTTCGAAGGACGCACTCCAGTCGAGGGTGCAGAGGGCGCAGCTTTTCGCGTCATCCGAGACATCATGAGCAGATTTCCCAATGAGTTAGCAGCAGCTTTGGCCGGTACCTTCCCGAGAGATGATCCTCGCGACGCCATTTGGGTACAGCCGCAAGGAAGTGCCCTGGTTAGAGGCCCCAGTGAAGGACTGGCTAGCGACAATCACACCATGAGTGCCATGTATGCAGCCATCAGAGCATACCAAGGTCTGGAGAATACCTATTGGACCTTGACTGGCCTACGTGGTGATGATCGGCTTGAAGCAAGGAAGCAGAAGAAAAAGCAAGCGCGTGCTATAGCTAGCTTGCAGGAGCAGTTGGCCGACATGAGCTTGCAGCGGGACCGAGCTCTCGAGAGAGGCGAGAGTTCCATGCAGCAAGTACAGAGGCTGACTCAGGCCAACAGGAATGCAGATCGCCTGTTGGAGCAGCTAGTACAGGAAAGGAATGAAGCCTGGAACAAGAGAGACCTTCTGAGGCAGAGGGTCGAGGAGCTAGAAGAGTACAATGCCAACTTGCATGAAGAGTTCCATGCCCTCTACAACGGGATGGGCCCGTATGCTCCTCCGAACGCCGCTCAGATGGACATCGACGACGACGCTGCAGCTGAGGGTAGCGATGGCGACGCCTCCGACATCGACGATGGCCCCGAGGAGTAGGATAGTGTCATGCGTTAGTAGCTAGGCGTGACGCGATGGCCTTCTTTTGGGTTCCATGTATCATGATGTATCCTGTTCGACCTTGAGACTGATGATCTTTGGAGTTGGTTGTGTATGCGATACCCGAACGCATAAAAATCCAGTGTATGTATGCTGGCAACATGGTTGTATGGAACGCGATGTTGCTTTTAAAGTAACTTAATTGGTGCTGTTGTTCAATTGGAATGAAATTATTGCGCCTCTGTTTTCTTGTATGACTTGTTCTCTCCAATGAATTCAGTATGGCATGATTGTTCCTTCGGACACAATTTTACAACTTCACTCAATGGTGCTTGTTGCTGAAATATGCAGATGGCCAACACTCGTCGTGCTACGTACGAAGCCGCTGAGACTGGTGGCAACGGTGCAGGAGCTGGTGGAAGTGGTGCCAACAATGTCAACCACCAGGAACCACGTCCAGAACCACATTTGCCCCCTCCTCCGCCGCTTACCGCAGAAATGTTCTTCACACAGTTTCTTGGAAGTCAACGCAGTACTGAACAATCACAGAGGAATATGGAAGACTTTCTGCGTACCATCGCGGAAAATGTTCAAAGAGGAAATAATCAAGGTGGTGGCCATGGAGTGAACCAGTACAGCAGTTTCAAGGATTTCATGGATACGAGGCCACCTATTTTCAAAGAAGCAGCAGAGCCACTTGATGCCGAAGAATGGATTAACACTATGGAAGATAAGTTCCGTGTGTTAAGGATGACAGAAGTTCTGAAAGTAGAGTATGCTGCACATCAGTTACAAGGACCAGCAGGAATGTGGTGGAAGCATCACCGCAGTACTTTTCCTCCTAATGCCCAGATCTCTTGGAGGGATTTCACTGAAGCTTTTAAGGGAGTTTATATTCCCCCAGGGTTGGTTGAGATGAAGCTTGGAGAGTTTTTAGCCTTGAATCAGGGTACCAAGACGGTGACACAGTATCTGCATGCCTTTAATAACTTGTGCCGCTATGCCCCAGACATGGTTGACACAGATGCAAAGAAGATTGCTAGTTTCAAGAGAGGGTTGAGTCCGAAGATGATGAAGCATGTGGGTACCAATACCCGCAACAGATTCAACGACTTTATCAGTGACTGTTTGAAGCAAGAGAAGAACAATAACGCTTACACCGCGTCCAAGAACCGCAAGAGAGTGTTCGAGTCAGGACCATCCCAGTCCAGAGTTGTCCCTGCCAACCGTTCATCTTATCGTCCGTCCGCACCTGGTGCGAGGTTCAGGCCGCCGCAGCATAAAACCCAGAATTACAAGGGGCCACAGAAACCGTACAAGATCGCAGTGCCGCCAACAAAGACCAGCGCAGCTGCAGAACAGAGCAACTCCAAGGGAGCTATAGGGTCTGCTGGTACAGTGAAAGGGCCCTGCTACAACTGTGGTCAGCCAGGCCACTTTTCCAAGTTCTGCCCTTATCCGCCTAAAAAGAAGCAACAGACTTACAATGCTCATGTACACCACACCGCCATTGATGAAGTTCCTGAGGGAGAGCCCGTAACTGCTGGTAAGTTTCTTGTGAACCATCACCCTGCAGTTGTTCTTTTTGATTCTGGATCTTCGCATTCTTTCATGAGTCAAGCATTTGCACGGAAGCATGAACAACTATGCACAGAATTGAGTTATGGTTATCGCATAAGTTCAGCAGGAGCTGATGTGTTAACCAATAAGATGGTTAGAGGGGCAACCCTTGAGTTAGGTAGTCGGAAGTTCCGAGTGAACCTGGTAGTTATGCCTGGACTAGTTTTGGATGTAATAATAGGAATGAACTGGATGAAAGACTGGGAAGCAGTCATAGATACAAGCAGTCGGATGCTTACCCTTAAAGATCCCCAGGCAGAGGGTACTTTTCAGGTACCATTGCCTAAAAGAACAGATCTTGTGAGTGTGACCTGTGCCATGGAAGTTGCTCCGATCCATCAGATCCCAGTAGTATGTGAGTTCCCGGATGTGTTTCCAGACGAGTTGCCTGGCCTTCCTCCAGACAGAGATGTTGAGTTTGGAATCGAGTTGATCCCCGGGACAGCTCCAATTTCGAGGAGACCTTATCGGATGCCTCCGGATGAGTTAGCTGAGTTGAAGAAACAGTTGGAAGAGTTGTTAAAAAAGGGGTTTATTCGCCCAAGTAAGTCTGAATGGGGATGTCCTGCCTTGTTTGTAAAGAAAAAGAAAGAGGGTACTCTCAGGATGTGTGTGGATTACCGACCTCTTAACGCTGTAACTATCAAGAATAAATATCCACTGCCTCATATTGATGTTCTGTTTGATCAGTTAGCTAAAGCCAGAGTGTTCTCCAAGATAGACTTAAGGTCTGGGTATCATCAGATAAAGATTAGACCTCAAGATGTTCCGAAAACCGCCTTTTCTACCAGATACGGGTTGTACGAGTATCTTGTTATGTCATTTGGACTAACAAATGCTCCTGCATATTTTATGTATCTGATGAATACGGTTTTCATGCCGGAGTTAGATAAGTTTGTAGTTGTCTTCATTGATGACATTCTAGTATACTCTGAAAACGAGAAAGAGCATGAAGAGCATCTGAGAATTGTCTTGACCAGGTTGAGGGATCATAAGTTATATGCTAAGTTCAGCAAATGTGAATTTTGGTTGAAGAAAGTTCCTTTCCTCGGTCATATCCTATCTGAGAATGGAGTTTCTGTAGATCCGAGTAAAGTGCAAGAGGTTATGGATTGGAAGACTCCAACCACAGTGTCAGAAGTCAGGAGTTTCCTAGGGTTAGCAGGTTACTATCGCCGTTTTATCCCAGACTTCTCGAAGATTGCCAAGCCTATGACAAGTCTGTTACAGAAAGATCACAAGTTTGCGTGGACAGAGGAGTGTGAGACAGCTTTCCATACCTTGCGGAAACTGTTGACCACTGCTCCAGTTCTTGCACAACCCGACATCGAGAAACCTTTTGATGTGTTCTGCGACGCATCAAAAACAGGATTAGGGTGTGTGCTAATGCAAGAAGGAAGAGTAATTGCTTATGCCTCCCGGCAGTTGAGAAAACATGAAATCAATTACCCGACACATGATCTTGAGCTTGCCGCTGTAGTGCATGCCTTAAAGATTTGGAGACACTATCTACTGGGTAACGTGTGCAACATTTTCACCGATCATAAGAGTCTCAAGTACATTTTCACCCAACCAGAATTGAACATGAGACAGCGGAGATGGTTAGAACTGATCAAAGACTACAACTTGAATGTACAGTATCACCCTGGGAAAGCCAATGTGGTAGCTGATGCTTTAAGCAGAAAATCACATTGTCTGAATGTGCAACCCTTGCTTGAAGATGGTTTCGAACTAATGCACCCTGCCGTGCTACAAAGTATTCAGGTCAGTTGTTCCTTGGAGAGTAAGATTATAGAAGGTCAGAAAACAGACAAGGGGATATTCCACATCAAAAAGAAGATTCAAGAAGAACCCTCGAAACACTTCAGGGTGGATGAGCAGGATGTGTTGTGGTTCGACAACCGTCTTGTTGTTCCAAAGGATAGAGAGCTTAAGAATAAAATTTTGGATGAAGCTCATCTCTCTAAGTTGTCTATTCATCCTGGCAGCAGTAAAATGTATCAAGAACTAAGACCTCGTTATTGGTGGACCAAAATGAAGAAGGAAATTGCAGCGTATGTAGCCAGATGTGACACATGTTGTAGAGTAAAAGCAATTCACATGAAGCCTGCCGGAATGCTACAACCTTTGTCAGTACCGAGTTGGAAGTGGGATGACATAAGTATGGATTTTATCACGGGTCTACCCACTACTCAAAAAGGTCACGATTCCATTTGGGTAATTGTGGATCGTCTTACTAAGACAGCCCACTTTTTGCCTGTCAAAACGGAATATAGACCACCTCAATATGCTGAGAAGTATATTGCAGAGATTGTGAGGTTGCATGGCATACCAAAGACTATAGTGTCTGACAGAGGGTCGCAGTTCACTGCTCACTTTTGGGAGCACTTGCACAAAGGTTTGGGGACTAGTCTGATTCGTAGCACTGCCTATCATCCTCAAACAGATGGTCAAACTGAGAGAGTTAATGCTGTTCTAGAAGATATGTTAAGAGCCTGTGTGTTGTCTTCCAGAGGTTCATGGGAGTCATGGTTACCATTAGCAGAGTTCTCGTACAATAACAGCTATCAAGAGAGTATCAAGATGGCACCTTTTGAGGCTCTGTATGGCCGAAAGTGTAGAACACCGTTAAACTGGATTGAGCCCGGAGAAAGAAGGTATTATGGTATTGACTTCGTAGAAGAAGCCGAAAGGAAAGTTCATATCATCCAGCAGAATATGAGAGCAGCCCAGTCACGTCAGAAAAGTTATGCAGATAAGAGAAGGAGACCGCTTGTGTTCGAAGTTGGTGACTATGTCTATCTAAAAGTTACGCCAATGAAAAAGAAAAGATTTGGTGTGCGCAGAAAGCTGGCCGCCAGATTTGTGGGACCTTATAAAATCCTGGAACGGAAGGGTCCTGTGGCTTACAAATTGGATTTACCAGAGTCAATGGGTGCTATATTCCCAGTTTTTCATGTATCACATCTCAAGAAATGTTTGCGCGTTCTAGAGGAAAGGATTGAACCTCGAGGCATAAAACTGAAGTCAGATCTGGTGTATCGTGAGCAGCCAGTTCGAGTTTTGGATACCAGGGAAAGGGCTACTCGAAACAGTGTGGTGAAAACATATAAGATACAATGGAGTCATCACGATGAAGGGGATGCATCTTGGGAAACGGGTGAATACTTAAAGAACGCTTATGAAGATTTTTATTATAAATGGTTCGTAACCCAAATCTCGGGACGAGATTTTTATAAGGGGGGAGGGCTGTAACACTCCGGTGTTGCGCAATGCATTTTTGCATGGCAATCATATTGCATAGCATTCATATCATTATAATCATGTATGATAATGGTATAATTTGATTAAAATAAAAGCTTAAACATGCTATATTTAATGAACTATAATAATATGATAATCACATTATATCAAAAGCCTTGCAACCATAATTCTTACATCACTTGGAACCTTAGTTCAAATTTTGGAGCTCAAATTTGGTCAAACACTTGTTCAAAAACAATTATGAAAAATATTCAAAATTATTCCCTAATTTAGCTTTTATTTTGTCATTTAAAATCTATTAAGAATTTTGAAATGACCCCTTAATCAAAGTTGTAGAGAATTCAATTTTGAGCAACTTTTATTTTTGGGCCAAATCCATAAAATGCTTTCTTCTTGTTCAAAATTGGGTTTGAAGTTTGAAATGCATTTAAATTTGAAAATCGAAAATCAAAAATTTCATTTCTTTTCCTCGCGGGCTGCCGCCACCGATTCGGCCCAGAGCCAGAGTCGGCCCGCCTCACCGCGCGCGCGCGCCCGCGCTGCCCCGCCTCCGGCCCGGCCCAGCCGGCCATCTTCCCCTCCTCTCGCCCGCGTCCGCGCGCTGGCGCCGCGCCACGCCGCGACCGCGGCAGAAGGACACCGCCGCGTGGCGGCCCCGCGCCTGCAGCGCCTGCCGCGCGTCGGCCGCGGCCTGTCACCGCACTCCCGCGCCCGCCTACACCTGCCCCGGCCCAAGCACCCGCTCGCTCGCACCCGCACTCCCTTCTCCTCCCTTCCCGAGCCGAGAAGCTCGAGCTCCACCTCGCCGTGACCACCGCTCCGCCGGCGTGATTCGCCCTCACCGCCGCACCATTTCGCAATTAACCGCGCCCGCAGCTCCGCCTCGCCTTCCTCCGCTTCGAGCTCGCGTTTGCGCCGTCTTCCAAGCTCTAGGTGAGCTCCTCCACACCTCGCCGCCGACGGCCATGACGCCACCGCGCGCGGCCTCCCGTCGAGGCGACTTCCCGCTACCTCCTCGTTCCCCTTTTCTCCAAAAACGGGTTCGTCACTTCACCGTGGTTCGCGTGCGCTCGCTGCCCCGCCCGCTCGCGACCGGAGCCGGCCGGTCGGCCATAGCCGCCGCCGCGACGTCGCGCGCGCGAACGCCGACGACGCGCTCCGCGCCTCGCGGGGGCAGGACCGTGCCCCTGGGCCGCGCCCCGAGCGGGCCGGCTCGGTGGACCTCCCGCGCGCGCGAGACGGGCCGGGAAAACGGCCACGGGCCGACTGTTGACCTCGGGCCGACCCGATTCTTTTTTTTCAGAAAAACAAATTCCGATTTCTTTTAATATTATTGATGAAAAACACTTGTAAAATGATTTCTTGGCCATTTTAGCTCCAAAATTGGTGAAATAAAATTGTATGTACTCATTTGAACCTGATCTATGGTATAAAATTGTTGCATGTCAAATTTGATGTACTTTTCTGTAGAATTTATAATTAAATAGTAAAATGGCTATTTTCTTGATAAATACTTAATAAATCCTAGAAAAGTCAGAAAAATATGATTCCAAATTTATTAATCTTTTTGTGTCATGTACTTTCTAGGAAAATTTTATATCTTGGGTGTTCTGTATAAAAATTTGTAGTTGCAGTTCAAATGCTTTTTGTTACCAATAATTGTTATTTTTGTTATTTAAATAAATTTGAATCAAACATGCAAGTGATAATTTTTCCATAGTGTTTGTTTAGGTAGTAGATAGTAGAAAAATTCCTAAATCTGTTGTTTGATACTTTTCATAATGTAAAGTATTTTAAATATCCATTTGAGGCCATAGTTTGTTATTTTCTGTATAGTAAGTTCTAATTATCCAAATGCAGTAAAAATTTTATGTCAAGCTATTCTTGATATTAGTAACCCACTGTAATTTTATAAGATTTTTCTGAGCTACTAAAATATGTGTTGCTGTTCAACCTTAAGACTAATTAGGGTTTCTATTTATTCTTAATGCAAAGTTAGTTGGAAAATTATACTTTGGTGTATCTTTGAAGCCTCTTGATTCTCCAATACTCTCGCATGGTAGGAACTAGTGTTGGTAGTTTCCGAGTACATGTTCTTGGATGACGTAGACTACCTTGTAGAAGAGTCATAAGTTCCACATAATCCGATGACGTAATACATTCGTTACATCGCATGCATTCCGCATCATCATCATCTCATGTCACCTCTGCAATGCACCGATGCATATTGCACTCATACTTCTGCATCATACAGGATCGCAGGAAGTGGTTCCGGCAGTTGTTCCCGAGGACGCAGAGGAGCAGCCCGAGGAGCCGGAGCCAGCAGAAGTAGAAGAGGAGTCCGGTGAAGAGCTTCCGGAGTGCCCCGACCATCGTCCCAGTACCTTCGAGCGAGGCAAGCCCCGGAGCATTTCTCCCCCGGTTTGCAAATAATTATTTATTAATTTTACTTAATCTGATGCATTAAGTTTAGGAGTTGTTTGCAAACGTTGCTGCATTATACCTTGTTCCACCTTGTTTTACCCGATCCTTGTCACCCTGGTGTCCACGGTCAATAATTGCTTAGTTTGCTTAGACCGGTAGAAGTCGGGTGATTGCCTGTCATCCGCGAGCTATAGGGGATTACCTGGTTTTATGTGAAAGAATTGTCATGTGAGAATAACTAAGTGTGGGAATGAATATGAGACCGGGCGGAAGCTTGCAGGGTTCTGGACTGTAGTGTCTTCCGTCTGTGTCGATTAAGGACCGTCCGATGTCGGGCCTCGGGTCATGTTGAACGCATGCCTCACATTTAGCTGGCCGGATAAAGTACCTTTCGACCGCGAAGCCGGGAGATTATTCGGGCCGAGTAGATTGCCCGCAACGCACTGTACCGGAGCAGTAGTGGCAGGAAACGGGGGCGCGATGATAAGGCCAAAGAGCAGTCGGGCGGCCCCCGGGTACATGTGGTTCCTGGCAAGCTCGCGACTTTACCTGAATGGTTGACTCGGTGACCAATACCTCACTTTAGCGGGTGAGTGAGGTTTGTGTGAGGAATAAATTACCAGCTGGTCAATAATCGATTCGAATCGCCATCGTTCACTGGATAGTGAGCACTTGACTTGAGTTACTTCATCGTAGTAATATGGATACAACACTTGGATAGTTATGTGGAAAATGACATGGTAATTATTGTTAAATATCAATGGTAATCCTTGCTTGCTCAATTACATGGTTACTTTAGCATAAAGTGCAAATATAGTTGACAGGAGAATAAAGATTTAGAAGATGACATGCTTTTGTAAATGATTTGCTAAGCTAAAAATGCTTTTCTTGCAAATGAGTCAGCTACCCCACCAAAAAGCCTATCATGATCCTTGGAGTCTTTTTGTTTTGGTTCTGTCGGGTAAGTCTAGCTGAGTACCTTCTCGTACTCAGGGCTTTGTTCCCACTTGTTGCAGATGGACAGATGTACTATGGTTATTGTATCAACTGTCTCTACCCTGCAATGGGCGAAGCCTAGGACCATGGGCAATGGTCACTCACTACTCCTCGCCTGATGCTTTTGTGGGAGATGATCGCGAGCTGGCACTGTATTTTGGAAAAAAGTGTGTGTGTGTGTGTGCTTTGAACTAATGCTTCCGCTACTTTATTTGAAACTGGTTTGTAATAACTATGTTTAAACTCCGATGTATTTTGTGCCGCAAACTGCTGTGTAACTTATGAAGGTAATCGCTGAACTTATTACGATCTTGGCTGTGATGTGAAATGGTTTGAAATCCGTCGAGATTTCACGGACTACCGGGTTATACGGGCTTAAGTTTGGTAAATTGTCCGTCCGTTGGATGATTTTCTTACTTAATCTCGTATAATTGGGCGGTTCTGTTACAACCATCTAGTGAGTAAAGTATCTCATCTCTGTTGGATAAAAAGGACACACAACATTTAATGTTGGACAAGTCACCTGTTGGATAAGAACCGATTGTTACATTACGCAAGTCTTAACCTTTGTATGCCTAATAACCTTACCGTTGAGATCAGCCATCTCTAGTGTTACTCATTATCTACTGACTTTGATGGCAACCATCTGTTCTGTATAAACCACAATTATTGTGATCAAGAATGAAAAGTTGGAACTTTTTAGTGTTGAGAGACAACTAATTAGTTACCAATAGGAAGGTTAATCTCCAGCTAGGTAACGACTCTTTGGTAACTACAAAGGCTGTATCTTACAGAGCAATAACCAATAAGAAGTTAATCAACTAGCCAACAACTTGAGAGATACTCTATCTTCTAGAGCCATTGTGAACAAGTCAATTCCATCTTGGACAATCGCACAGATAGTGCAAGGTGTTCTATCCAATAAAGTGAAGAATTAGAGAAAGCCTACCTAGTTTCAATTAGCATCCTTGTGCCCTTAGGTGCCACAAATGGTTTTGTTCAGAACTCTATTGGACGAAGTGTTGAGGGATATTCGGAAAAGGTTCATTATTTCTGTAGGAATGTCCTCCAGGTGGAGTATGCGTTTTGCCTTGCAAAAGTAACCGCACGTTCAAAGAGTGTGCATCATCGGATTGGTATGAAAATTAATGGTCGAGATCTGCTGTGGATGGCCCTTTTGAGGTCCCACGGATACTTGTTTACACTCTTTCGTTGCTTTTGTGTTCTCGTATCAACAATGTACGAGTAGCCTTGGTTTCTGCAAATCAATGTATACCATCGTGAATCAAAAGCAATTTGAAAAGTGTCAAACAACAGATTTCCCATCTTAGAGTTACTATTTGATTCAAAAGGAGAAAGCCTAAGGTGAAAGTTGGCCTGACAAAGTTGTTATGCTGCAAGTCAACTCAACTTACAGTACAACTAAGTCACCAAGGAAAATTTTATTCAATCGCTTGGTGGTAGACTACTCCCCGCGGTTAATTGAATAATTACAACTCTTGTTAACCTTAAGGCCTCGTTACATCTTCTTAGGGAATTATTTTCCAATGATGACATACTTTGGTACCTTATACATGTTTTTACCAAGAGGTTGCATCTGATTCAACCCAGATAACTGTTGTCTTTGGATAAAAGAATCTTATTAGGTAGCTGTTGGCAGGAATACGAAGCCGACAGAGTCAGCTATCACATTCATTGACCCCTCGACAGATTCAGATAATACAGTGTTGTCATCAGAAAAAGAGAACTGCACACATGGAATCATAAGTAGTTTTCCATTAGTTGGTGCCTAAATGAATGAACATTTACGACCAACATAGACCTTGTCTATTGGTTAGTCAGTATCCTATAGCCTCAGAGAATGTTGTCATCTATGATCTCACCCTTTTGGAAGGTTGTACTCAAGCCATTTTGGTAGAGAACTGCTTTTCAAAACCATGTGGATATAGAGTCATTTCAACGAGTATACTTCTGAATATTTTGGTCTAGAGTCCAGTTCATATGGCCTATGTTGTGGTCATTAGAAAGTCAGATACTTGTGAGTGGTTCACTCATGGACCAAGCGATCTCCGTACTTTGAGAATGCAGTACTGTGCTATCTTGGATTCCTCCCAAAGTAACAATGCTTCATCAAAGTCAATGAAGGAAATTCTTTCGACAAATTTTACCACGAAGAGTGAGTATCAGAAAGTTCCTTTGGTCAAATTATTCACCGATGTTGAAGATTTATAGCTGAATGCTATAGCAGATGTTGGGAACTAGATAACGTGTCTCTCTTCCTTAAAAGATCTCCCATTCCGAATCTCGGGACGCGATTCTTTTAAGGGGGGAGGGCTGTAACACCCCAGGTGTTTACCACCAATTAGGCAGTGGGTTTGAGCTCAAACACGACAAATTAGGTGGAGATGACAATGTCAAGGTCAACCTATGGAGATGAGCCTAACCTAAAGTGGATGTTGCATCATTGCTTTACATATAGGTCCCTTTTCAAAGATATATGTTTGGATGGCGTTATTGCCATATCTTCATGTGTCTCACATCACATTCTATCTATATTGATCCCTGGAAAAGTTTCATGAAGTTTGGAATCAAAAAGTCACATGAAATGATGAGTTATATGCTTGTTTGGATTATAACTAAAACCTACACTTTTGTGCAACCTATGCATGGTGTGTATGTTTGGACTCTACAACACCTTAACTACACTTAGGACACTTAATGGAACAATGTTCATGTTGATCATTTTGCCTAAATGTGCTTCTAAGTAATGGTTGACCATGTATGGACACTAGAACCCTTTTGTTTGACCATTTCAAAAGTGTGACCTAGAAGCTTTGCATGACTGTGCACCCTTTGACAAAGTTATAGAGAATTTTATAAGGAACAAACTTTGTTTAAGAGTCAAGTCATGAAAATGTGTGTAACATGCTCAAACAGGGCTCACAAGTCAGTTTTAGGGCTGATTTCAGCACTTAGCCATTTTAAAGCCCCGATTTCAGTGTCTCCGACGTTGGCATCTCGCGTTCTCCAAATTTTGTTAAGTAACTTGAGTTAGTCCAAAAATAAAAGTTGAAGGTTATATTATGGAGAGTAGCATACAAAAAGTTGCACTGAGTTTGACCAAGTTTTGACCTCCGAAAGCGAATTTCCGTGACCTTTGTCAATATGTTGACATTGCCATCTTGGGGTTTGATTAGACTCTAATCTGTTGCTCTAATGGCATGGCACCCCAAATAAGAAATGTAGAGCATTATGCAGGCTGCAACTTTGCTTTTGGGTCCATTGTCCAATTCGGACCCGAGCCAGCCCAAAAATGCATCCCACGTCGGCTAGACCGTCGTCCACCACGTGTTCGGTAGAAGGCCTCCGTGGGCGACGCGCGTCCGGACGTGGCGCTCATGCCCACACCGCGCCCCCACCATGGCCGGGTCGAGCTGCCGCGTGCCCCGGCGCTCGCTCAAGTTGAGTGCAGAAGGTCCTCTCCATTCCCTTCACTCCCTCTCATTCCCTGCCCCACGCTCCCTCTCGCGCCGCGCGGACGAACACCGCCATGGCAGCCACCGAGTGGAGCTCGCGCCGCCGCTGCTGTTTCCGACGCGTCAAGCCGCCACGGCCGCAGCTGCGTGCGCCAACGTCTTCGCCAACCCCTTCTCCCTCCTGTGTGCGCGCCTTGGACGCCTTGCTCGCAGCCGGAGTGCCGCTGCCCTGAGCCGGGTCGCCATGGCCGAGCTCCGGCCGCCCCGCGATTCCTTGTCTCCGGCCTTCCTCCACCCGAACCGACCGCGCCATTGCGTTCCCCGTACCACGCCACCCCTCCAGAGCTCCTCGCCTCACCGTTTTCACCTCCGCAGTGGACCACCGCCGGAGCGTCGGCCGGCAAGCCGTCGGCTGCCGTGGCCGCACCACCACGGGCCTCTTCGGGCCGAGCCAAGGGCACCAGCTAGGGTGCGGAGGTTCCCTGGTGCTCGTGCCGCCCTTAGCCGCCGCCGCCGGTGGCCCCACCTCGCCGGAGCCGCGCGTCCGACCTCCTCCTTGCCGGCGTCGAGAGGTAGAAGAAGAGGACCGCCCTCTGTATCCCTCTCTGTCTCTTTGTGAATGACTGGTGGGCCCAACCGGTCAGCAGGGCCCACTTGTCGGTTTAAGTAGTGGCGCGGTTGGGTATCGGTTCGGGTGCGCCTAGCGAATCTTGTTAGGGTTGTTTTATTCCGATTTTGAATTTCAGAATTTGGTTAAATCTTCTAAAATGCATATCTCATGCTAGGAGACTCCAAAATTAGTAAATGGGGACTTTTTGGAAACCTTGAGAAGAGATCTATGTAGTAGAGTCACAAAATTCTATATGTTTGTAGGTATTTTCTAATGTCTTTACTTAAGTTTTAAAAATGCTCTAAAAATGCCTTTAAACCTAACCAGAGCAAGATCTCAAGTTTTTGAACTCCAAAAATAGTGATTCTTATTTTGTTAAATTTGTGATGACATGTACTTGCTAGGAAAAATATTAAACACACTATTTGTTCACTGTTTTCTTAGGGTTTTGATTTGACCTTGATAAATAAGGAATTTACATTATATTGCTTGTTATTTTTATATCTTGAGTTGTGCTGCTCCAATTGATGTGAAATTTTTATGGTAGGCTTGTCATGCTATGTATGTACTGTGGTATAAATTTCATGGTCATTGCTTACTGTATGCTCAAGATATTGATTTAACTTGTTTATAGCTTGATAAATAGCTTATAAATAATATATAAATGGTAAAATAGAAAATGTTGTTCCATTACCTTAGTATGATGTTTCTCTATCATATTGATTCATAATATGGCCTTGGGTTCACAGAAAATATTGAGTTTTAGGTTTAATTTGCTTTTACATGATTTATTGTAATAGCTATTTGTCTTTTTCATAGAGGTTGCTATACTTGTCCAAATGACTTGAAATTTGGACAGTAGACTTTTGGTAGTATTTGTAGACCCCTGTAATTTTGGTAGAATTTATTGAGCATCTTTATGATGTGGTCATAATTCCACCTACTTATCTAAATAAATTAAGAAAATGTATTAAAAGAAATTATTTAGTATTGGGCACTATGTTTTCTGGTGTTCATTAGTCATATATGAAATGTTGATAAAGTTGGTTTTGCCCAATTATATGTTTGCAACATAAGTTAATAATTATTTCTTGCAAAATGAGGTTTCTGAACAGATTTGAGGATATTGTTAATTACCCTATGTAAATGATGTTTTCATGTCTTGTGTGCTATACAAAAGTTGTAGATAATTCATGTATCTAGCTGCTGTTAAAATTTGGTGGCATTTGGCCATATGGTTTAGAAACTACAGCTGTTTAAAGTTAGGTTACAGAATTGCTTGCTCTCTGTCTTGTTAGACCAGTTTCTGTGTTTGTGTAAATTCGACATATTAAACTTTGGAATCATGCTGTGATGTTTATAAATGAAATTTAGATAATTTCATAAGCTTTTTATAATGTCTTCTTGCAAGTCATTTGGAGTTGTAGATCTCCAGTTATGATTAAATTACTCAGCTGTTGGTCTGATGTCCAGAAGGTAGCAATTTCTAGTTCTAGTACTTTGATTAACTTTGTCATGCTTGGGTATTGAAATGTGACTCATATCTTTGATGATACTTGAGTAGTACCCTGTAATCTTGTGAGACTTGTTTCTTGATTGATGTGCTTGCCCTCTTCTATGTTATGCCCTAATGAGGATTAAGTTAATTAGCTCTAGGGTTTTTGTGAACTTTGGTATTCTTGTTTGATTACTTTGTTTATTGCATTTCTATGCATTCATACATATGCATTGTTGCACCTCATTTAGGTACGTTAGCTAAAGCACGGGAAGGACCTGATGTGGAGCCAAACCCGAAGACGGTGTTTGGTGGATCCATCCCGAAGATAGAAGGATCGGACAAGTGCTAGATGGGAGGATGCTCGCCAAGTGAATTCATCTGACATACTCTAACTTGAGTCGGATCCCAGGCAAGCCCCGGAGCATTATAAGCCTCCTATCTTTAAAGCAATTAATTCTATATATGTTATAAGTATTGTTGCATTAAGTGATAGGAGTTGGTTGGAAACCCTTGCTGCATTATATCATTCCTTGTCCAGATATATGAATCCCTGAATCCTACATAGACTAGGATCGAGTAGATGCTTATCCCTGCTTTAAGCGGTAGAAGTCAGGTGATTTCCTGTCACCTGCGAGATGTAGGGATATTCATATATGGCACGGTTGGCTATATTTGCTATCGTGGAATGGAACCATGTGTTAATAAAATGAAATGAGACCGGGCGGGATGACGATAGTGAAGCAACAAGGCATGGAGGTCTTGGGTGTGAATCTATCCCCGCCTGAGTCGTTTAAGGACCGATTCGCTGTACGTCCTTGAGTCATGTTGAACGCAGTCTAACACTTAGTTGGCCGGATAAGTCGTTCCGACCGCGAAGCCGAGTAATGTGATTCAGGCCGGGAATCGAATGGTAGGTTGCTTCTTGGAGGAGAGAAAGGATGTGCTTGGGGACATTGGCGTGAGACCAAGGGGGGGTTAGAGTCCCTATCACCTGGCAGAGTGTCGCCCTTGGGGTCGCGACATTATTCGGACCCGCGATTCCTGAATCATATGAAAAGGTGGCTTGTGCGACCCTGGCAGGGGCCTGCGCGGTGAGTGTTAGAAATACCCCTCCAGCTGGATAGGAATTCGATTCGAATCGCCGTCGCTCCCGGTTAGTGAGCACTTGACTTGAGCAGCGGCAACGTAGATTCCATTAAATTGAACGGATGGTTAATTGGATCACGATGGAAAGGTTGCCTCAATCTATACCTGCTATGGTTAATATTGTTTGCTCCTAATAAAGTGAGTGCTCTAGTACAGGTTCTAATATAGATGATAGGTTAATGATAATTAACTTGATGCTTAAGCATTAATGATTGATCATCTATATTAAGCTTTTATGCAAAATGTTGTCAAGCTAGCCCCACTTTATATCAGCCTTGCATGATCCTTGGTGTCACCTTATTTCTGGTTTCTGACGGGTAAGTCTAGCTGAGTACCTTCTTGTACTCAGGGTTTTATTCCCACTTGTTGCAGGTTGTGATGTATCACGGCGACTGCAAGAGTTGGTTGGCTCCTGCCTTAGTGGCGGAGTGTGATCATGGCATGATCCTTCTGAGCTATCTTGTCTCTAATGCTTTTGTTGGAAGTCGACCTTGGTACTGGCATGTATTTGAAATTAGAGAATTGTTAGTTTCAAATTACTTTGCTTCCGCTACTTTTCAAGTTAATTTGTAATAACTATGTTGAACTCCGATGTAAATTGATTTACTTGTGAAATGAATGTAACATGTGACTTGTTATGTTGAATCACTACGATCTTGGCTTGTATGTTGGTTGGTTTGAATTCCCTCGTGATTTCATTGGACTACCGGAGTTATATGGGCTCAAGTGCGAGAATTTGATCATTTCGGTGATTGTTTTCGTACTTGTGCTCTTATAATTTGGACGGTTCCGTTACAATGATGACGTCATGCTGATGTCAGCTAGCCACGTGGGCCAACCACAGCATGACACGTGTTAGCCCAGGATTAATCCAGCCTTTATCCAATTTCAAAAATAATTTAAACTTCGGAAATTCATAACTAATTCATACGACCTCATAAAAATACGAAACCAAGACCAAAATTCATCTAAAATCAAGCTCTACGCAATAAACCCATGTTTGAGTGAATTTGGCTCTTTTGAATTTTCATTGCTTCTTTGTGCTATTCTATAGACGTCGCTAACGCGACTATAATGCAAACGATGTAGACTCGGAGGAGAACCTGACGGACGAGGACTGTGAGTACCGTGAGGAGAACGGAGACGACTACATTGAAGGTGCCACATCCCACCCAAATCTCGTAGCACCTATTACGCATGGCTAATATAGAACTGTTATCGCTTTACTCTACTTTATGGTAGGATTTGCATGGTAGTATGCTTGCTTGAAAGCCTTTACCTTGACGCAACCTTACCCCTGCATACCCTGCTATAGGCTAGACACACGCTTATTGCTCTATAATTCCTTATTTATACTTCTACTACGCTTATACTATGTGCGTGGTGGAAACTGGTGTTACCTGGACTTTGGGGAGAGTGCTGCGTGTGTGACTTGGGTGTGTGGAGGGTGAGGGTTGAGTCGACCAAGTTAGAGTATACGACGAGCCTGGGGCAAGTCTTACCATGGGATGCTACCTGGGCACCCCTAGAAATGTATACCTGTGGTGGGTAAAAGGTATATGAGGTGGACCTGGTTGTGAACCTGTGATGGGTGGAGCCCGGGTTGGAGGTGCTGTGGTGGCACGGTAAAGGAAACCCTGATGGAGACATTCTGGCTTGGTCATCCCTAAGGACTTACTAGTACTCAGATTCACCGGGAAGCCTTACGTACCACTCGCCCTATATGGTGCGGGACGGCTGGACTACTTGGTAGGATTTTGCCACTACTGCTAGCTTGATAGCGGACAGTGTAAGGAGGTATGGGGCACAAAGGATTTTCCCCACACCCTACCGAGACTTCATGGAGACCTTGTGGACCTGGCTCATGACTCACAGTTTCAGCCACCCCAGACTCGACTTGGGGTGAACCAGGGCTGAATGGTAGAGTGGCATTATCCTAGGCTAGCAAGCAGCCAGAATCAGCCCAGTTGACGACGGTCAGCAAGGAAGGCGGATCTTGTGGTTATGTAAAACCTCTACAGAGTGTATGGTTGATCGATCGATACATGTGCCGATTCGTCGGCTATGGACCTTTCCTGGGTTTCACTTAAACTAGATAGAGAGATGAGTCTTTCTCTTCTTCCCCCAAAAGAGAGTGTCGGTCTTAGCCAGGGGCTACAGGCTTTGAGATAGTGCCGAGAGGGAGTTGGCCTGTCGATTGAGCGATGGTGTGGAATAGTGTGGAGTTGGTGGTTTGTTGATCCCAGGATCGTAACCTGGCTCGGAAAAGGGAATGGAGTGGATCGAGTGTGGGAATGGTGTGAAAACTTGATCAATTATATTATACACTTGATATGCTACTGCATAGGAAGCCCCAGCCCTATAGGTTTCTTTTGAATACAACCATGTTGCATCCAAACCCACAAAGCAATGCTCATAGGGATGGGAGTGGCCAGTACAAATCGTACTGATAAGTTTTTGGCACAGGTTCTGCTGAGGAGTATAGCTCCGAGGAGTTTGTTGGTTGAGGGGTTCGTGCCTACGCTCGAGTTTGGCGATCTTATCTTCAAGCTGTTCTGATTAAATGCTACTTTCGTTTCCGCCAATGCGGCGATGTAATAATTTATGTAATTCCACACTATTTGTACTATGATATTATCGTTGTATGGATGTGGTATTCGACTGGAATTTGGGTAATAAGATCCATCGCGGTCTTAATACACTTCGACTCTGTGGATTTCCCTTCGTGGAAATTAAGGTCGTTTTAGTTGGTATCAGAGCCATACTTGACCTTAGGACGAAACCCTTAGAAATGGATGATAGAATAGGACGTGAACAAACCTTCCTTCAGTTATATACCAACCCTGCATCTACTTTTATGCAAGGCTTTTCTATCAATGGACCTGCTAACACCTGATTTCCTTGAAACATGCAGATGGCAACGAACGTCGACTGGCTGCCTCTAGGACCACTACCTCTGGACCACGCCAAGCTTACCCTTGACCTACGTGAGCTCGGGGTTTTTGCACCGACCCTCTGCCAAGTTCTCATCACGTTAGGTGTCCCCGACGAGCTTATCAAGGTCACCTGCATGGGCAAAGCAGCTCAGGGAGGAGGAATCGAGGGACCGATTGCCACCTCAGCGGAGTTCCCAGCTAGCACCACCTTACCTTCCGTCCTAGCCTTCACCGAGATGACGATAGAGGACACAGTCGAGGAGGGACTGCAAGCTATCTCACACAAGGCACTTCGCAGAGTGATGAGGGACCACTACGAGCATCTGAAGACGACAGAGTTCCGTCTACTTCCCCAGGCCCTCGACCTTAGCCTTACCCCCAGTGAGCAGAGTTTCGCAGCAGGCAGAGTTATCCTTGCCGAGGAGGACAGATGCCTTCGTGTCTCAGCTATTCACCTACTAGAGCAGGACAGGTACGTGACCCAGCTGGAGCAGAAGAGACGTCAGGACCAGGCCCTCCGGTGGGAGTACCAGGAGCGAGATTCGCTGGGAGCACATGAGCGAGCTAGACTACTAGAGACCATTGCCAAGCTGCAGGACGAGCTCAACCGTCATGAGGAGGACCACAGAGCTGAGGTCGCTGACTTACAGGACAAAGCAGCTGACCTAGGCAACAGGAATTGCTACCTCGACAGCAAGGTCTTGGAATTACAGAGTGAGTTGGATGACAAGAAGGCCGAGTTCAACCGCAGGGGAGATAGAGAGAGATCCAAGGGGATTGGTATGCTGAAGATCCAATCTCGGAACAAGACCTTGACTCAGGAGCTAGAGGAGTTCAGGAAGAAGGCCGTTCGCAACCAGGGTCACCTGATCGAGGCACTCAGGCAGACCGAGTACCTACAGGACAAGTGTGAGAGGACTTGGCAGGCTTGGCAGAAGTCTGACAGGAAACATCTCAGGGAAAGGGTATGTGGGATCAACTACCCAAGGAGATCCGCAGCAAGACAAAGCCTAGGATAGAAGAGTTTGAGTTAGCCCCGACTCGCCTCAACCTAGATGCCTGCCCTACCCTACCTGGAGCCAAGGCTACCGAGGAGCTCGCCGAGGCCTTGAAGTACGTATCCCGACTTCACAAGTCTAACGAAGAGATCGAGGTCGAGGACAGTCGTATCCTAGCCGCGGTGTACGAGTTAGAGTAGGTGACCCTGCGTGGTCATGAGTTATGTCTAAAGTTTCCATGAGTTGTACCCCCTTATGAGACGATTTATGAGACTCTATGCGTAGCACGATTCTCGCACATCTTCTAGTGTAGCTGCTAAAGATGATGCTATGCAATCAAACCCTTGTAATGAATGTTTTTGGATCTTATGGCGTCTTTTGGATCTTGTCGCTTCTTTGTAATGAGTGTTGGATAGTATAATTGTTCTAATTTAAATCATCAAAAATCATGTAATCATATTGAATTATAAAGCACCTTGGCACAAGCACTAAAATTTCAATGATCCCTATTACAGATGCCGAACCGCCGATCAAATCGCCTAATGAATCGAGGGCGTGCGCCCATCCCCGAACCCAATAGGGGCCGTGGTGACAACAACCGTGGCCGTGGTCGTGGCCGTGGACATGGAGGGATACCCTTCGACTTGGAGAATACCCCACCACCTGTCGAGGAGAACATCGCGCCGCCACCACCACCAAACCTGGCAGAAGTGATGGCGCAGCAGACCCAGCTTCTTGCAGCTCTTGTTGAAGGAGCCAATCGTCGCCAAGGAGGTCAGCAGAATGATTTCCAGAGGAAGCTAGAAGGTCTCCTGAAGTTAAGACCACCTACCTATGATGCCACCGACCCTGACCCGTTGGTAGCCGATGACTGGCTTAAGGAAATGGAGAAGAAGCTTGATCTCACTACATTCACCGACGATGAGTGTGTTGGAGCTGTCGCACACCAGCTCACAGGTGTAGCACGCGCCTGGTGGGACAGTTTCAGTGACTCCCATGAGGACGCTGCCAACATCTCGTGGGAAGAGTTCGTCGAAGCATTCACTGAGTACCACATTCCCAAGGGTATCATGGAGGCCAAAGCTGAGGAGTTTCGCAACATCAAGATGGGAAAAGACAGAGTGATCGAGTACACTACTCGTTTCACCAACCTTTTGCGCTATGCGCCTTCCTATGTTGTGAACTCTGAAAAGGAGAAGCTGTACTATTACCGCAAGGGGCTTAACCCGCACATCAAACTGAAATTTGGTGGTATTGAGAGTAACACATTACGTGCTCTGGTGGATCGCTGCATTCAGATTGAGAAGGACCGTGATGAAGCTAGAGAGGAGTACAAGGGAAGGAAGCGAAAACCTAAGGAGTCCCTCCGTAGCCGTGATCGCAAGAGGATCCGCAGAGATGCACCATCCAGGGAACGCTCTCACTACAACAGGGATGACAACCCTGGATCAGGTAGGGGAAATGGAGGCCTACTTCACCAAAAACTCCCGCCCTGCTCAGGATCGTTACACCCGAGATCGTTATGCTCAGGATCGTAACACCCATGACTGTTTCAACCATTCCCGCTCTGTGAATGAACGCCCAACACAGAACCGCTCCGCACCAGGCAACGGAAAATGGAAGGCACCCGCGCCAACCCCTACAGGCGGTGCACCTTTCACCTGCTTCGCTTGTGGCCAACCGGGTCACAAGGCCGCTGAATGCCCTCAGAATTCAGCTGTTCAAAAGTCTCAGTTCAAGGGGTCTGCTACCCGTGGACGTCTCAACCATCTGGATGCTGAGGAAGCACAGGCTGCACCAGACGTTGTGTACGGTATGTTTCTAGTTAATGGTAATACTACATCAGTTCTTTTTGACTCTGGAGCAACTTGTTCATACATATCAACCAAGTTTGCACGAGAGTATGGCCTACCTGTAACCCCACGTGAGAAGCCTATCATTACCAGCTCGCCCTTAAGAGACTTAAAAAGCACCCACATCTGTAAGGGAGTGAGTCTTACCATCGAGGGTCTTATCTTTAAAGCCGATTTAACCCTGTTACCTTCCACCAACCTAGATGTCATCTTAGGCATGAATTGGTTAACCATTCACCGAGGCATTATATCATGTTCCCCTAGATATGTCCAAGTGACCCACCCATCAGGCCAAGTCATTAGATGTGAACCCCAGATTGAAAGGTCCACCTCTATCCTATGTGCCCTTAAGGCAAGATCAGAATCACTAAAGGAGGAAAAGACAGTTTATGATGTGCCTGTGGTCAGAGACTATCCTGATGTATTCCCTGAAGAATTACCAGGAATGCCACCGGACCGTGATGTGGAGTTCATCATTGATCTTTTGCAGGGAACAGGACCCATTGCCAAGAAACCCTATCGCATGTCAGTTGATGAACTGGCCGAACTCAAGAAACATCTAGAAGAGCTCATCTCGAAGGGATATATCAGACCCAGTGCTTCACCCTGGGGATCCCCTGTTCTGTTCGTTAAGAAGAAAGATGGCTCAATGAGAATGTGCATAGATTACCGTAACTTGAACGCAGTCACCATCAAGAACAAGTACCCCCTGCCGAGAATTGACGATCTGCTTGATCAACTTCGAGGTGCCAAGTATTTCTCCAAGATCGATCTTAGATCTGGCTACCATCAGATGAAGATTCGAGGGAGTGACATACCGAAGACAGCTTTTGTAACTAGGTATGGTCAGTTCGAGTTCACTGTGGTATCCTTTGGACTCACAAATGCTCCCGCATACTTCATGAATATGATGAATAAGGTTTTTATGGGTGAATTAGATAAGTTTGTGGTGGTATTCATTGATGACATCCTGGTCTATTCATCCACCGCTGAAGAACATGAACATCATCTAAGAACGGTGCTTGAGAGACTAGCCCAACATCAGCTCTAGCAAAGTTCAGCAAATGTGAGTTCTGGCTACAAGAAGTTGCCTTCTTAGGCCACGTATTATCAGTTGAAGGTGTTGCAGTGGACCCAGCTAAGATTGAGGCTGTGAAGGAATGGGAACAACCCCGTAATGTGACAGAAGTCAGAAGTTTCTTGGGATTAGCTGGGTATTATCGCTGATTCATCGAAAACTTCTCCAAGATAGCCCGTCCGATGACCAACCTGCTGAAGAAGACTAAGGATTTTGAATGGACGCCCGAATGCGAACAAAGCTTCCAGGAATTGAAACAGAGACTTACCACAACTCCTGTGTTAGCATTGCCCGATATCGGCAAAGATTTCATGGTCTATTGTGATGCATCTCGACAAGGACTTGGGTGTGTATTAATGCAAGATGGAAGAGTGATAGCTTATGCTTCTCGACAGCTGAAAGAACATGAGAATCGATACCCTACACATGACCTTGAGTTAGCAGTAGTTGTTCATGCTTTAAAGATCTGGAGGCACTACTTGATAGGCAATAAGTGTGATATTTACACCGATCACAAGAGCTTGAAGTACTTTTTCACTCAAGAGGATCTGAATATGAGGCAACGTCGATGGTTAGAGTTGATCAAGGACTATGACTTGGAAATTCACTACCATCCGGGAAAAGCTAACGTAGTCGCAGATGCTCTTGGTCGCAAGAGTTACTGTCACACTTTGATCACTGAATTCGTACCACCTGAGCTCAAGGAAGAGATTGATGACTTCCAACTTGAGATACAACCACATGGCTTGCTGAATGAGCTCCACATACAGTATGATCTCACGGATCACATTCGTCAAGCTCAGAAAATGTGTAAGGAGATTGACTATCTCCGTGGTCTAATGAAACTAGGCTATAAGACCAACCACCATGAAGATGAACAAGGAACCATTTGTTTCAAGGACAGAATCTGTGTGCCTTCTGATCCAGTCCTACGAGAGGAAATTTTGTCAGAAGCTCATGATTCTAAGTATTGTATTCACCCTGGAGGTTTAAAGATGTATCAGGACTTGAGAAAACACTTTTGGTGGAAAGGTATGAAGACAGACATTGCAGGACACGTGGCATGATGTGATACCTGCAATAGAGTCAAGGCTGAACATCAGAGGCCTGCAGGATTGTTAAAGCCTCTTGACGTCCTGGAATGGAAATGGGAGGGCATATCCATGGATTTCATAGTTGGATTACCCCGTTCACTGAAAGGCAATGATTCCATCTGGGTGATTGTTGATCGTTTAACCAAGGTTGCTCACTTCATACTAGTGAAGACCAAGACCAATGCAGAAAAATTAGTAGATCTATATGTTGAGCATATTCTCAGGTTGCATGGAGCTCCCTCTAGTATTGTATCTGATCGTGGTCCTCAATTTGTGTCCCGATTCTGGGAAGCTCTGCACAAGCCTATTGGAACCAAACTTGATTTCAGTACCGCTTACCACCCATAGATAGATGGACAGACAGAGCGAGTAAATCAGATCTTAGAAGACATGCTTCACGCTAGTGTACTGAATTACAGCTCTGATTGGGAGAAATGTCTACCCTATGCAGAGTTTTCTTACAACAATAGCTACCAAGCCAGCATCAAGATGTCACCATTTGAAACTCTATATGGCAGACCTTGTAAGACACCTTTGATGTGGTCCCAACCGGGAGAAAGATCATTCTTTGACTCTGCTAAGATTCAAGATGCAGAAGGAGTTGCTCAGGTAAGAGAGAATTTGAGAATTGCCCAAAGTCGATACAAGAGCTATGCGGACAAACGAAGAAGAGAACTGGAGTTCAATATGGGGGACTTCGTATATCTCAAGGTATCCCCGCTATGTGGTACGGTCAGATTTCATGTGAAAGGCAAGCTTGCACCTAGATTTGTTGGCCCATACAAGATTTGCAAGAGAATTGGAAAGCTCGCCTACAAACTTGAGTTACCTGCGGAATTGACGGGTGTACATCCCGTATTCCATGTATCCCAGCTACGCAAATGTTTAAGAGTACCCGATGAAGTAATCCCGACTGGTATACTTGACATTCAAGATACACTTGAGTATAAAGAACATCCTATTAGGATTCTGGACCGAGATACCAAAGAGACTCGAAGAAAGACTATTCCTATGTGCAAGATCCAATGGAGCAATCACACAGAGAGAGAAGCAACATGGGAGAAAGAGTCTGACCTCCGGCTACACTATCCTTATCTTTTCAAAGAGTACGTTACGCTTTAAACTCGGGGATGAGATTCTGTTAAGGGGGTAGGACTGTAACAACCCAAGAATCTACACACCAAAAATACCAACTACCAAAAATTTTTCTCAAAACTTCCATGTGATGATGAGTGTCATGTATGGTAACCCAACCTAAGAGATGCATTAGGTCTAACCCAACCCAAGTTAGCGCATAAGCATAGCATGCCTAACACCAATTATGTTTATTTAAATTCTAACAAATGAAATGTTGCATACATTGTTAACTCAAATTGTGATTTGGATTTTCTTTTCTCTATTTGTTATGCTTAGCAACATTTTCTAAGAAACACACCATAATTGGTTACATCAATTCCCTAAATTACATCAATTTGGAATTCAAATTTCAAACCAAATTTGAATTCAAATGATGGAAAAGAAATCAAATCAGAAAAAGGAAAAGGAAAGGAGAAGCAAAAGACTAGGCCTGCCTCGCAGCCCAGCTGCTTGGCCCAACAATCCAGCCCAAGCCACCGCTCAAGCGGCCAGCTCCAGCGCGCACACGCGCGGCCCAGCTGCCGGCCCAGGTGACCACTACCCGCCCGCGCGCCCAGCTTCGCCCGCTGCCGCTGCCGTTTGGCGCCACGCGTCAGCGCACGTCGCTCACGCCCGCGCGCTTCCCTGCTTCGCTTGCTGCCACTGTCAAGACAGACCCACTCGCCACAGGGTCGTCTTCTTCCCCCACGCCTTCATCCGCGCCCAACCAAGCCTCGACAGCACCTGCAAGAGTGGGCCAGGGGATCACGCACCGGGCAAGGTCTTGTCCCCCACCTAGCGCCGCACCCACGCAACCTCACGCTACCGTTGGATGCACCTCGCGCATCTACCACCATTCGCCCGAAACCGCCATGGAAGCTTGGCGTTCGGCTATAAAGGCCTAGCCCCGATCACCCTAGCACCCAAGCTCTCAATGCCCCGCCACCACCGGGTGGCTACCCTCTGCACACCCGAGCCAAGAGAAAGAGAACCAAGGGAGGAAGGAGGGAAGGAGAGAAACAGGGGAAGGTGCCATCGGAACACCTTCGGAGCCGCCAGAGCCGAGGGAGACGCGGTCGTCCTCATCACGGTCGCAGGGTCGGCACTGCATGGCTTTCGGAGCTACACGGCCACAACCCGCCACTGCACCACTATCCTCTCGCCCTCAACACCGACAGTGAGCCGTACGCCGCTGAGACCCCTCCTAGGCCATGGGTTCGCTAGACCTCCATGAATGCACCGCGCCCTTGCAGTGCACACCTTGCACCTAGACTCCACATTACCGTTCGCACACCATGAACACGTAGAAGCACCGAGGTGGGGCGACAACGAGGATCTCGCACGCACCCCATCGGGAGTTTGGAGCCGTTAGCACCTTGGGTCGAACCACCGCATCCTAAGACACCCCGCGTGACCCTAGGTTGAAGTAGGAAGCCACCGGAGTCTTGCGTCGATGTTCGCGCACTGTCGGAGCATCGAGGCGCCTCCGTGACAACCCACCGCCATGGCCAGAGCCTTTGGGAGCTCAGGGAGCCCCGTTAACTCACCCATGACGACCGCTGAGGGTCCGTGAAGCTCACGCGCCCCTCCGATGACCCTCTCACCGACGTTGTAGCCCTGCCCACGCGCTCCGGCGTCGCCTAGCCGCCGCTCGCCATGGCCAGCACCTTGGGAAGCTCTAGTCGCCACCTTGATCCCGCAGACGCAGTCGCCGTGGCCCGGGGAAGCATTTCCCCATCCTAATCGGACACCAGCGCCGGCGCGGGGGCTCACAGCCAGCTCGCCGCCGGCAGGAGCACCACCGTCGGAGAAAAATAGGGGAACACCCCCCTCCTCGCTGACACTCCTGCGTGAACTCGGTGCATATGAGTCGTGCCAAAAGAAGCAGTCAATGGACTCGGTTCATCGTAGACCAGTCTGCGGTCCATGGACCGTGAACTTGGGTCCACCGTGAGCCGAGCCCATGCCCACAGCGTGAACTCGAGGCCCAATAAGAGCCCACGGCTGTGACGTGGCAGCGTCATAGCTTGCCACGTGTCCGTCCCGGACCGGCCCAACCCGAGCCCAACCGGCCCAGTTTGGACCCGACCCGAGTTGACCGTTGACCGGTCAACGTCGACTGTTGACCTGGCCCCACATGTCAGCGACACAGAGTTGCTGGACCCACACGTCAGATGGTGACGTCATGCTGACATCGCGATGATGTCATGCGGGACCCACACGTCAGTGGTGAGATTGCCACAGTGACATCACGCTGCCGTCATGATAACGTCAGCTGATGACGACAGCACCCCGACCCCACCGATCAGTGACACGGACACCCTGGACCCACACGTCAGACGCTGACGTCACGTAGGACCCACATGTCAGAAGCCAGCACAACCAAGGTGACGTCATGCTGACGTCACGCTGACATCAGCGGCTGACGTCAGCAGACCAGGTCCACATGTCAGTGACCCTGACTGTTGACCACTGATCGTTGACCGTTGACTCAATGTTGACCAACGTTGACTTTGACTGGACCCACATGTCAGTGACCCAAGAGTCCCTGGACCCACTTGTCGGAGCTGACGACGTTGATGACGTCATGCTGACGTCAGCTGGGCCCCACCTGTCAGCTCGGAACAGTTATGACAACGTCATGCTGATGTCATGCTGACGTCAGCTAGCCACGTGGGCCAACCACAGCACGACACGTGTCAGCCCAGGATTAATCCAGCCTTTATCCAATTTCAGAAATAATTTAAACTTCAGAAATTCATAACTAATTCATACGACCTCGGAAAAATATGAAACCAGGACCAAAATTCATCTAAAATCAAGCTCTACGCAATAAACCCATGTTTGAGTGAATTTGGCTCTTTTGAATTTTCATTGCTTCTTTGTGCTATTCTATAGACGTCGCTAACGCGACTATAATGCAAACGATGCAGACTCGGAGGAGAACCTGACGGACGAGGACCGTGAGTACTGTGAGGAGAACGGAGACGACTACACTGAAGGTGCCACATCCCACCCAAATCTCATAGCACCTATTACGCATGGCTAATATAGAACTGCTATCGCTTTACTCTACTTTATGGTAGGATTTGCATGGTAGTATGCTTGCTTGAAAGCCTTTACCTTGACGCAACCTTACCCCTGCATACCCTGCTATAGGCTAGACACACGCTTATTGCTCTATAATTCCTTATTTATACTTCTACTATGCTTATACTATGTGCGTGGTGGAAACTGGTGTTACCTGGACTTTGGGGAGAGTGCTGCGTGTGTGACTTGGGTGTGTGGAGGGTGAGGGTTGAGTCGACCAAGTTAGAGTATACGACGAGCCTAGGGAAAGTCTTACCATGGGATGCTACCTGGGCACCCCTGGAAATGTATACCTGTGGTGGGTAAAAGGTATATGAGGTGGACCTAGTTGTGAACCTGTGATGGGTGGAGCCCGGGTTGGAGGTGCTGTGGTGGCACAGTAAAGGAAACCCTGATGGAGACATTCTGGCTTGGTCATCCCTAAGGACTTACTAGTACTCAGATTCACCGGGAAGCCTTACGTACCACTCGCCCTATATGGTGCGGGATGGCTGGACTACTTGGTAGGATTTTGCCACTACTGCTAGGTTGATAGCGGACAGTGTAAGGAGGTACGGGGCACAAAGGATTTCCCCCACACCCTACCGAGACTTCATGGAGACCTTGTGGACCCGGCTCATGACTCACAGTTTCAGCCACCCTAGACTCGACTTAGGGTGAACCAGGGCTGAATGGTAAAGTGGCATTATTCTAGGCTAGCAAGCAGCCGGAATCAGCCCAGTTGACGACGGTCAGCAAGGAAGGCGGATCTTGTGGTTATATAAAACCTCTGCAGAGTGTATGGTTGATCGATCGATACATGTGCCGACTCGTCGGCTATGGACCTTTCCTGGGTTTCGCTTAAACTAGATAGAGAGATGAGTCTTTCTCTTCTTCCCCCAAAAGAGAGTGTCGGTCTTAGCCAGGGGCTACAGGCTTTGAGACAGTGCCGAGAGGGAGTTGGCCTGTCGATTGAGCGATGGTGTGGAATAGTGTGGAGTTGGTGGTATGTTGATCCTAGGATTGTAACCTGGCTCAGAAAAGGGAATGGAGTGGATCGAGTGTGGGAATGGTGTTAAAACTTCATCAATTATATTATACACTTGATATGCTACTGCATAGGAAGCCCCAGCCCTATAGGTTTCTTTTGAATACAACCATGTTGCATCCAAACCCACAAAGCAATGCTCATAGGGATGGGAGTGGCCAGTACAAATCATACTGATAAGTTTTTGGCACAGGTTCTGCTGAGGAGTATAGCTCCAAGGAGTTTGTTGGTTGAGGGGTTCATGCCTACGCTCGAGTTTGGCGATCTTATCTTCAAGCTGTTCTGATTAAATGCTACTTTCGTTTCCACCAATGCGGCGATGTAATAATTTATGTAATTCTGCACTATTTGTACCCTGATATTATCATTGTATGGATGTGGTATTCGACTAGAATTTGGGTAATAAGATCCATCGCGGTCTTAATACACTTCGACTCTGTGGATTTCCCTTCGTGGAAATTAAGGTCGTTTCAATCACCATCTCGTTCGTGGCTTGCACACCTGTCTACCGACAATCTACTACCTTGGGCATACCCCTCGGTAGACTGCCAACCAGGTTTTGTCGATAGTTGCAGAATGGCTTCTTGCCTGTCTAGATGTGTACTGGCCTACGGTCAAGGTGTGCCAGTCTTGAAGGGGTCCTCCATTCACCTAGCTGCTAAAACCTCACGGCTACTAACTTGTTAGGGTAAATAGTGAAAGGCTTTGTAGTGAGACCTTGCCATGCCTCCTATAAGAGGTATTGTGGGCTTTGCAAACCCCGGCACATGGGAATCATGATTCAAGGTGAAAGTGTACACACTCTGCAGAGTTTGATCAAACTGATATATCAGCCATGCTCACGAACATGAGCGGCCTAGATCCTTTTTGAATTAGATGGTTCGATGGATGGTTTGGGTGATGATTAATCCTGATGATGATAATTAATTATATTCACATGGGAGCTACAAGCATAACCTAGTAACTTAGGTTTAATAAACAAAATATAAGCAACTAAAAATGCTTACCATAGTACAGTCGAGTCAAGCCTTCTTGAGCCTTGCATAACCTCATGTTATACTTGTTGAGCATGGTGAACTGACGCTTGTCATTGTCACCAATAAAAATCCTAGATGGATACCAGATGGTGATTCTTGTGAGGAGTTTCCTAAAGGTTTTCAAGAGTACTAGGCGAGTGCTCCCCTAGTCAACCGTCCCTGTGGAGTATGGAGCCCTGAAGAGAAGATTAAGAATAGTTTCCGCTATGCTTTTATAATAGTTCTAAGTCTTGTTGTAACTATGTTTGAGATATAATAAAGCATTGTTCTTGATATTCTCCATATTTGTCGCTATATGTGATGCACCAAAACTTGTTGAGAATGTGAGTATTTAATCCATAGTCCTATGTTTCCATGTTCCATTTTGTATATTTTATGTGAATGTTGGTGATAAAATTGTAAGTTAAGCATCACCAACAAGCTCCCCCACACTTAGTCCTTTGCTCGTCCTCGAGTAAATTCTTAAGGACTAAGCGGGTTTTATTTCCTTGATTTGAAAAGACCTGCATACAGGTTATTCCAAGCTTCACCTTAACCTGTGAACTTCCATGTGTCTACCAAAGTATCATGGGTAATTGATAAATGGAATAGCTTGGATTCAAATCTTCTTACCGCAATCATGCTCAGAGACTTGGGTTTTGATTGTTTTAAGAACAAAGATGGCATTTTGTTCCTTGAGTGATTCTCTCAAGTCACTCAGAATTTTGCAAGTGGTTCTTCCCAAGGCATATTTGAGATCATCCTACCTCTAAAAAGCTTATCTAGAGTTTTAGGTATGGATGAACATTGTGAAGCACTCTTACCTTGTATATGTTGTTGAGTCAAATCTCGGACCATACCGGAGGGAAGCATCATACTCTTAGATCAAAATAGTGCAAGTGTGTGGAATACTTTTTGGTGTAATTCGTACTCCTTGTTGAATAGGATCTCTCTTTCTAGCTTTTGAATTTGAGACATGGCTATCTTCTTTTCATGATCCTTCATATGCTCATTTTTTATATTCTAGAGACCTTCATTGTGTCTTTCCTTTTTTCTATACTTAGGGACCTTTATGTGTCCCATTCTTTTTCAATATTTTGCATAGCCTTACTATCTCTTTCTAGAGATATGCTTAAAGAGATCGAATTTATAAAACATGGAGTATTTATTTTGTAGATGGGAGTGCATGTTGTAGCGTATTCCTAGTGTAGGAACAGCTGATCATTTGTGGTGTGTACGTGAGTTTTGATCTTGGGAGCATGAAACGACCCTTGACAGTGGTCACAAAACTTGACAAGACTCAATACAAAAGTAAGAGATACATGTGGAGGATTTTGTTATGAACAATTGTGTATGGCCTTGGTAGGTGTTTAATGGTCATTCAAGGAACATGCCATTTGAGTTTTGATTTGTAAAATAAATCCCAAGTACTTTGCAATGAAAGAGCAAGAGTCATGTCATCCTACTATATCTTGTTTGTCAATTACTTAGATGTAATGGGTTCCCTACCAATAAGTGTTCACAAGTTGGTAGGAATTTTAGCAAGGAATAAAAGGTATGCAAATTTTTTAATCATAGGAAGACATGGAGATGGAGCATGTTACTTTTGTTTGCTTTGAGTTAAATTTACTATTATTATTATTTTTTAGGTTTTTATTAAAAGAGCGGAGTGTGAGAGAATTGCATAGACCGTGATCTTGCTTGTGCTGGTCGGAGGTGAGAGCGGTGTTTTTCCCCCACACTTGCACCTGTCTTTATTTTATTTCTTTGACAACAAAAGTAGTACAAGAGACAGATGCAAACAAATATATTCTCAAAGGAAAACTCTTTATTCCTTCATGAACTTTTGAGGCGCATTACAATTGATTGAAAGCAAAAAGATGGGAAAAATGATTAGGAAAGTAAATTATGCGCCTAAGGAAAAGCTACAACACATGTTTAATCAAGAGCATATCCTACCTGTGATGCCTGTGCTAGTTTACCAATGCTACGCCTAAGGCTAAAAATGGTAGAATTTAACTGAGAATTCGATGATAGTGGATTTAACATTAGCATCGCTTAGCTATGCCTTGAGAATTATAATTTCCTCGCATAGGTCGGTGACCTTATTTTTTAGTGATATAATCTGAGGGTCTTCGGGAGGAGTAGGCTCCTCGTCCTCCTCAAAGATGTCACAGGGTTTTAGAGTGGGCTTATTTTTCCTCATAAACCTAAGGGGTTGAGAGAAAGAGTCGGATGTTCCCTTTGAAATGGCTTTTTGGACTAGGATTGTTGATCCCTTGCCTCTACTCAGCTTACGCATCAAGCCCTTCCCACACCCACCATCAGGTTTTTGTATCCCTACCACCATGTAGCTGGTGCTATACATGGTGTTGCCACAAGGTGTCACCCGAATATTACTACTAGTGCCCGCACTTAGTGAGGTTTTGCCGTTGTCGGCCTTTGGGGCCGATTTTGATGGAGGTGGTGGGCGCCTAGGCTAGGTGCCATCTTGTGGTGCCTTGGACCTCGCTGTTGAGCATATGCTCGCACCTCCACTTGCCTTGCTATGGGGTGGAGGTATGATGGATAGTGGTGCCATGGTGATGGCATTCACCTCCTCCTGCACATAGGTATTCTCAGATGAGGGTTTGACGGGTGATGGAAGCTCTTCAAGGTTGAAGGTGGAGTTGGGGCTGTTGTACGGCATGATCTCACCATTGGACATGGCTTCGCTAGCTGGTGTAGGATAGGCTACTCGAATGATGTGAATGTGGTGAGCTTTAAGTGAGAAAGAGAGGAGATGATGGTTCAATTATATAGGCCTAGGTGCAGCATGGGGAGGAGAAAAGATCAGCACCGACACCCTACGGGATTGCAATGAGCTCAGTCAATAGAGGTTAATATAGCAAGGGGCTTGTGAGAGGAGGCAGGAGGGGGCCGGCCGCTCCCTAGGACCGGCCGCTTCCTCCAAGCTAGCTTCTAGATTCTCTACTATGTGAAATTATCTACACCCTGCTGAGTCTCTATTTTTGTCTTTCTTATTTTAAACAATTTGTCAGCCCTATGTGTTGCTTCTTAAAGTAAAGAATGAAGTGCAATTTACACTAAGTTCATGATTGGCAAAATACATATGATTGTATAAGCAGAAATGTGTTAGAGACATTTCAAACATTTAACAGATTAGCAATAAATTCATCAAAGGAGACTAATTTTATTTTATCAATTTCTTGGTTTAAATCATGGGAAGGTTCTAGAAAAAAATTTTAATCATTGACCATTAACTTTAAAGATGTTACCGTCATTGTCTTGGATGGTGATCGCTCTATGAGTTGATGTGTCGACAACGGTGAATGGTCCTTCCCACTTGCTAAGTAGCTTACCTTTACCAAAGAGCTTGATGCAAGAGTTGAATAGCAAGACCTTGTCTCCCTCCTTGAACTCTTTGTGTTGTATTCGATGATTGTGCCACCTCTTGGTCCTCTCCTTATAGAGCCTGGCACTATGGTAAGCTTTCTGACACCATTCTTCTAGTTCAGATATTTGCCTCTGTCAATTCTTGCTAGCTAGTGTCACGTCCATGTTCTAGTTCTTGATTGCCTAGTGAGCTCGGTGTTCAAGCTCAACTGGAAGATGGAAACTTTTCCCATAGACGAGCTGGAATGGAGACATGCCAATGGGGGTTTGATAGCCTATCCTATATGCCCAAAGTGCATCAGGAAGCTTATTCTTCCATCCTTTCCCCATGTCATTAACCATTTTCTGTAGGATATTTTTGATTTGTTTATTAGATGTTTTTGCCTGGCCACTTGTCTGAGGGTGGTACGGGGTGGCAACATTGTGCTTAGCTCTAAGTTCTCTCAGGAAGGCTCAGAAGATTTTGTCAATGAAGTGAGATCCTCCATCTCTTATCACCTCTTGGTGTTCCGAAGCGAGGGAGGATCACTTCATGGAACATCATTATTGCACTCTTGGCGTCAGTAGCTCTGCATGGTAGTTCTTCCACCCATTTGGAAATATAGTCGATGGCAATAAGAATGCACTCGCAATCTTGGGACTTTTGAAATGGCCCCATGAAATCAATGCCCCACACATCGAATATTTCTATCTGAAGATTGTAGTTGAGGGGCATTGCATTGCGGGATGTGATGCCACCTTGCAACTGACATTTTCGACACCTTCAGATGAATTCCATGGTGTCTTCGTACATCGTTGGCCAGAAGAACCCGCACTGCCAGATTTTGGCTTGAGTGCGGAATGCTCCATAATGCCCTCCATATGGGGCCGCATGGCATTTTTTTTGATAATTTGTATCCCTTCTGTTACAGGTACACACCTCCTTAGCAGGCCATCAGCACAAGTCCTGTAGAGGTATGAGTCATCCTAGAGGTGGCGTCTGCTTTCGGCTTGCAGTTTCTTCTTGTTCTCGCTAGGTGGTACATACCCTGAAACCATAAAGTTAACAATGTTTGCGTACCACAGATTTAAATACATCACCCTTAGTAGCATGTTGTCACGTAGGAAGTCATTGATCGGTGGTTCCTACAGATTAGTTGCTGGCATATGCGACAGATGATCTGCAACTATATTTTCTACTCCTTTCTTATCTTTTATTTGAAGGTCAAATTCTTGGAGTAGAAGAATCCACCTTATGAGGCATGGTTTTGCATCTTTCTTAGTGAGCAAATATTTTAATGCAGCATGATCAGTATAAATGATTATTTTTATGCCCACTAAGTAAGATCTGAATTATCAATAGCAAAGACTACCGCAAGGAGCTCTTTTTCTGTAGTGGCATAGTTAAGCTATGCTCCTATCAGTGTTTTACTACCATAAGCAATTGCATGATGCTTTTTATCTTTGGTTTGGCCAAGGACCACACCAACAGCAAAGTCACTAGCATCACACATTATTTTGAATGGCAGTGACCAATTGGGTGGTTGGATGATTGGTGCTGAGATGAGTGCTTTCTTAAGTGTGTGAAAAGCATTTAAGCATTCATCCATGAACTCAAAAGGTACATCCTTAGCTAGCAGGTTTGTCAAAGGTCTAAAGATTTGTGAAAAGTCCATAATGAATCATCTATAGAAACCTACGTGTCCTAAAAAGCTCTGAATTCCTTTTATATTCATAGGGCGTGGTAGTTGTTCTATCACTTCAATTTTTTCTTTGTTAACTTCAATCCCCCTCTCGGACACCAAGTGCCCAAGAACGATGCCTTCTTGAACCATAAAATGACATTTTTCCCAATTAATGTAACAAAATCGTCCAATTTATAAGAGCACAAGTACAATAGCAACCACCAAAATAGTCAAAACGTCATACTTGAGCCCATATAAACCCGGTAGTCCGATGAAATCATGAAGGATCTCAAGCCAACCAACATAAAAGCTAAGATCGTACATGATTCAATATAACAAGTCACATATTACAACACATTTGACAAATAGTTTACAAATAGCTCACATACATCAGAGTTCACATAGATTATTACAAACCAAGTTCAGGTAGCGAAAGCAAAGTACTTTTGAAAATAACATAACACTTAGTTCAATTACATGCCAGTACCACTATCATTTCCAACAAAAGCATCATATGTAAGATAACTTAGAGAGACCATGCCCCATGGTCTAATCTTTGTCCATGACAGGGTGAAGAAAATTCTGACAGTACCCATGGTACATCATATCATCTGCAACAGGAGGGAATAAACCCTGAGTATGAGAATGTACTCAGCTAGACTTATCCGTCATAAACCAGAATTAAAATGACACCAAGGATCATGCAAGGTTGTATAAGTGGAGCTAGATTGACGACATTTTGCATAAAAAGCCATTAGTTGAACTGCACCTTTTATAATTCGGTTATTAAGTTAATTATAGTTATCCCATCTAGATTAGCAACTAACTTGTGCCAAACATGTTGTATACAATTAAGTCATCACCAAATCTGGTATAGCATTTTCATAACCATCATAACCATTGCCTTTCATTAAGTTACTACGATGTCGAAGCTAGTCGAGTTTCTCACTATCTAGGAGAGACGGCAATTCGAATCGATTCGAACCATCTGGGGATTTATTCCTAACACAAACCCAGGCAACCAGATCAATGGTCCCTTAAGTCACCTTTGGTACAACTCAAGTCCATTCATGGGTAAAACCAGCGCCACACACCCAAGGACTGACCAGCTACCAGGACGATCAGGCCTGGCCTGCCCTTGGACTCACATCCAGCTCCCTACAATGTGCGCACTCTAACAGGTCATGTCCCCGGCCTGAGTTGAGCTACTCGGCTTCATGGTCGAGATGACTTATTCGGCTAGCTAAGTGAGAGGCATGCGTTCAATCTCGACAGAAGTGCCAACAACAGTAGGGTCCTTCATCGACACAGACAGAATCACTATAGTCCAAATACCGCCAACATATAAGATTTTGTTCGGTATCCAATTATCACATCACCACATGGTTATCTCCTCAATATCAAATATAGCTATCTGTGATCTAGTATCCACCTATGTCTGGTAGGTGACAGGAAATCACCCGACTTCTACCGATCTATGCATAGCTAAGCATAAGTTTCGATCCTGGACCTACGTAGGGTGAGGTATACATTTCTGGACAAGGATGATATATGCCACAAGTGTTTCCAATTCATTCCTATTACTTAATGCATCAAACACAAACACTTAAGTTATCATTTATAAAAAGCATGGGAGGCTTATAATGCTCCGGGGCTTGCCTTTCAAAAAGGAGGAGGGTTGATGGTTAGGGCACTCTAGAAGATTCTCTTCATTGACTCCTTCTCCTACTGAAACCTCCTACTCCTGAGCTGCTTGTGGCTCCTCCGATCGCTCTTGCTCGAACTCGATCAATGTCACTCCCTTGGGAACACCTATTGCATGCATATGCACAACATAAGTATCATGAATGCATATGATATGATATGACATGATGAGATGCATACACATGTGGATGTAACAAATGGTGACATGGTAATACTAGATTAACACTCATTTACTGAGTAAGTGCATATCTCTTCTCTAAAACAAGAAACATACACTCACCAAGGTCTAACAACTTAAGGTAAAGTTGTTCATCATCTGTAAAAGGCTTAGAACCTTGTTGGTGGTTGTTATCGACAAATATTTACCACCAACATTCTACTAAAAAAGGAAGTAATAAACACTAATACACACATATACATGTAATAATGCCTTGTTTCTAGTTGTGCCCTCGAATTACCAGGAATGCAGAAACAGGGATGGAAACAACAAAGCAGAGGAGAAAAGTGTGCTTTCTAGAAAGCGCACTGGGGAGAGAAGAGGAGCATGCCACCTCAGAGTCAAACCAGGCCAAGCCCACCACTTCACATCGCTATTGGGTCAAGGGAGGAGCTGCTGGACAAAGATGGGCTAGAGGAGGGCCGGCCCTAGCGCGCGCGTGCCATGGGCGCGGCCGCGCCACCCTCGCCGCCTCTTAGGCCTAGCTTCATCGTGCCAACAGTATTGATGGAGGGGAGGATGGTGCGGGTGTGGATTCAGTGAACCTAGCCCCTGGCGCCTCCTCACTTACTCCTATACAAAGGAGGGCACACCCTCCTCACACAACACACAACACACACAACACACCACACTACATTCTCTCACTCCTCACTCCCTCTAGCTCAAGGAGCTCCCTCTCTCCCTCTACCTCACTCTCACTTAGCTAGGATAGATTAGGAAAGTAGAAAGGGAAGTGGAGAAGCTACAAGGAGAGCTTGACTCCTTGGTGGAATATTGGTGAGAATAAAGTTGGATTCTTTCTACCTTATGATCATCATGTTCTATCATACTGTCTTGTTCTTATATTCATATAGTTGTTGCTATGAACTAGAGTATAGTCATATTGATATGTTCATGGCATGTGTACTAGTCTATAGTCCATGTGTTATGAGTATTTCATATATGGTTATGTATGGTTTGTTTAGTATATTCATGATGTGTAGATTAGTCTATAGTTTACATATCATTCATATGCTAAGCTAACCTAGGTGCTACACTCACATATGTGTCATGTGTAGAGCTACTTGTGTGTGGGGAGGTGGTTCATCATGCTTTCGGGTACATCCTAGTCTCTTACATGTCGATTCAAAGGGTCGAGGACCCGGGGGGACTAGGGTGGTCAATATATATGCGAGCGTGATGCCCGGGTATATATTGGCGGGTGTTTGCATGCCTAGTCCACGGTTGAAGGGTAGGTGGGCAGGTGGTGGCAGCCCTATCCATCCCTTGTATTCCCCCACGTTCGGCTAGGGTGTAGGAGTTCATAAATATGCTATTCGAGGTTGCTGGCAGACCAGTACTTGGTAGTCTCCGGATCCAATACACACATACTTAGCACTACCTTGTGAGCATATATGTTAACTTAAGCTCATAGCATACTTACTATATTAGAACCCTCTACTACTCATTAGGACATTCTTTTATTCTTATTCTTGAGAGTTGGGAGCATTTGACTAGATTAGATGTAGGTGTATTTGTGTGTGTGTTCACTATCTTAAGAACTATATGTTTACCCCTGTTATGATCATCTGGATATTATGCATACATAAGTGCTTTGCTCATACACATGTCAGATCATTTGTCATCACCGCCTTCTTTAGCAAAATATAAATAACGATAGCCTGAATACTTCTGGGTGAAATCCTACAACGATAGATTTGTGTGCTTGCGAACATTGTCTGTAATTGTATAGACCTATCGGTTGGCGTTCCTTAGGGGATGCCAGCACAGCATTTCTGGCGCCATTGCTAGGGATATGTCCTAAGCATGTTCTTAGTAGTGACGCTAAGAAATGCCAACAAGCAATTCTGGCGCCATCGCCGGGGATTGGTCCTAAGCCTGTTCTTAGTAGCGACGCTAAGAAATGCCAACAAACCTGCAGCTAACAACTTATTTTAATTAGTCTATTCATCTAAATATCAACATCAAGCTCATACAAAGAAACCAAATCATTCACTTATTTCAAGCAATTTCTGGACTGCAGGAAATAGCTACTTGTTTCGATCATAACTAAAGTTATACAAATCTAGTGACCATGAGATAAGGCTTTTTAGAAATCTTATGAAATTGCCTACAACTCATCTTTAATCATCTCAGCATGATTCACCCTTTTACATGGTCAAACAAGTGCAATTATCAAATCTGCTCCACAACTAGTTCCGAAGGCCAACTTTGCACAGCCATAATTCATAAACCACTTGGCCAAATGCCATTAAACTTTAACAAAAGCTAGATAAGTGAGTTATCTACAACTTTGTTGTAGATAAGTTTCATAGCAAACCACATCTTCACTAGGTAATTTGCTAAACTCTAAAACCTATCCCGAAAAGTCACTATAAGTGAAAACCATGGAAAAATAATATTTCCCTACATAGGAGACTGGTAATTTGAACGCCACCAATGTTATCAACAGTTAGTACACATCAAATGAACACTAGAAAATATAGTGGCCATCCCTAAATAAATTATTTTCATGTCTTTCTTAATTTATTTAGATAATTAGGTGAAATAATGAACATATATCAAAAGTGCATAGTAAATTCTGAGAAAATTACAGTGACTTCCCCATTCTCCTAATAGGCTAGTGTAAAAATTTTATACCATTTAAACATGTATAACTTCCTCCACAAAAATTACAAGCTAGCATAACTTATAATAGCATAATTAGGAAATCATAGTGAAAAGTATCAAACAACAGATTTCATATTTTTCTTAGCTTCCCAATATGCAAGAACATTACCTACTTAATTTCATGGTCATTGGATATATATTTTTAATATGAAAATTAGCATAAGAAACTAATAATTATCTAAAGGAAATTAATAACTCAAACATACAGCACCCAAAAATCATGAGATTTTTACTGCAGGACTCATAAATCCTAACTAGCCTCTCATAAAATTTTCACACCAATTGGGGCACTATAACTTGGTTAAAGAATTCCCCTTTGAAAAACCCTAAATAAAAGAGATAATAGAAAACAGTGAAAACTTTCCACTATACCCTATCATATTATCACACCAACAGATAGATCTATTTTCAAGGATTCCAAAATATCCTCATTTGCATTTTTCTAATTTTTCTACGAATTTCTACAATTTTCCAAAGCATGCATAAAGATCTGTGAAAAGAATAAAAAGAAAACCCTAAGAACCCTAACTCGGGCCTGGGCAGATCCGGCCCAACAACACCCGGAGACGCTGATAGTGGGGGCCTGCAAGTCAACATACCCACACGACAAAGAGAGAGGAGCAGGGTGCGGTGGTTGACCGGCCGCTACTCGTCGATGATGAGACCACTAGCGGCGAGGTCACCGCCGTTGCACACCTTGTGACGACCCGTACCCACTGGTGCCCTTTGTGGGACCGTTGGTGTACAAGAGCACCATCACCGATATGCATGGCGGACAGTGGAGAAGAGCGGTGGCGCACCGGCGGTCTCCGACCACGGCAGGCTTCGGTGAGGGCAGCTACACCATCACGGGACCCTAAGCTATGCCTACGCAAGACACGAGGACACGAGATGCGCCGGGGAGGTGGGGCCACGGTGAGCGCCCGCAACGAGGAACTCCGGCGAGGTCCGCGATGGCGATGAACTAAAAGCGGCCTTACCAAGTCTGCTGTGCAGTAGTGGCAGTGGGACGAGGTAGAGGTGGAAGTGGCAGAGCTGTTGGCGGGAGAAATCGCTCGATGGCACTACGATGGCGACGAGCGGGCATGGCAGAGCTGCGGTGGTGTGGCAGCGGCTTGGTGCTTCGCCTCAGCTACGCTCGAGTGAGGAGAAAGGGAGTGGGAGTGGTCTAGAGTGAGCAGTAGGGGCGCGGGCCCTCTTGTCCGTGCGCTGGCTCGACTGGCCGAGTCGTCACCGGTGTACAACCAGCACGTGGCACATGTAGCCTGACACAGTCGGCCACTCTCTCCCCCTCTGCCAATTCAAATTGGCTTGAGCCGACTAAAACCAGCACCCCCCAAGGCCGACTGACAGCGCTACTTCGCGAATGTGTAACTCTTGATCCATGGCAAATCAGTGTAAGATGTGTAAACAACATTTATAGAGATACACAAGGGCTACAATATTGCTTTAGAGATCATCCTCAAATTTGCAATGGTTTGGGAGTTACATCACCCCAAAGTCGGGTACATGAAACTAGAATTGCATTTGACTTAGCAGAAATTCGTAAGTCCCCTAAACAGCACTATTTTTTACCTTGAGAGCCATGTTTGAGCATGTTAGGCACATTTTCATGACATGGACTTTAAACAAAGTTTGTTTCCCATGAAATTTACTACAACTTTCATTAAGGGTGTACAAACATGCAAACACTCCAAGCAACACTTTTTAATTGGTCAAACAAAACACTCTAGGAGGTCAAACTTGGTCAACCCCTATTTCAAATTTGAATTTGACAAAACCATAAATACAAACTTTGTTTCATTTGTTGTCCTAAGTGATCCTAAGGTATTTTTGTGACCCTAAACACACATTTTCATAGACTATGCATGGCCTTAAGCTTATACAACACATGAACACATGTATTTGACACATATAAAACATTTCTTACTATACTTGAAACATAGGGTTCTATATTGAAACATTGGTCATGCAACACATGAAACATGACTTATGAAACATGTAAAACATCACTAGGGTGCCATGTGCAACATAGGATGGTGACACATAAGTGGCATATATACTTTATAATTATGAAACATATGTTGCAGTAATGAAACATACTCAATGCCACATGTAAAACATCCATGATGCTTTGTATGGAATGGAAAGCATATGCTTATGTTTCATGCAATGCAAGTGCATATGCTAGCTTAACACCTAGGGTGTTACAGCCTTACCCCTTATGGAAATCTCATCCTGAGATTTGAATGACCTACCATTTTTCATAAAAAGCGGGGTAAACCTCTCGCAGATAATCTTCCCATTCCCAAGTTGCATCCCGTTCACTATGATTGCTCCACACCACCTTGTGAAACTTGATCACCCGATTCTGAGTTACCCTTTCTTTGGTATCTAACAACTGTACGGGCTTCTCTTCATAGGCTAGGTCAGACTTTATCTCGATATGTCTAGTTTCAATCCTTTCTTTAGGGACTCGCAAACATTTCTTTAGTTGAGAGACATGAAAGACATTGAAAATGGCACTCAATTTTGGTAGTAGTTGGAGTTTGTATGCTACTCTCCAACTTTTCCCAATGATTTGATATAGACCACATATCTAGGTGCAAGTTTCCTTTTTACACCAAAGCGTTGCATGCCTTTCATTGGTGACACTCTTAAATATATATAGTCACCAACCTCAAATTCGACGGGTCTTCTCCTTTTATTAGTATAACTCTTTTGCCTTGATTGTGCGGCTTCAATGTGCTTTTGAATGGTACATACTTGTTCTTTAGCTTCCTTGACAAAGTCAATACAGTAGTACCTCCTTTCTCCAGGTTCAACCCAATTCAAAGGAGTTCTACACTTACGACCATACAAAGCTTCGAAAGGAGCCATCTTGATACTCTCTTGATAATTATTATTGTAGGAAAATTCAGCCAAAGGTAACCATTTTTCTCATGAACCCTTTAAAGAAATTACACATGCTCTCAACATATCTTCCAATATCTGATTTACCCGTTCAGTTTACCCGGATGTTTGAGGATGATAGGCCGAACTCCTAATTAAGTTGGTGTCTAGATCCTTATGTAAAAATTCCCAAAAGTGAGCTATGAATTGTGGCTCTCGATCTAAGATTATGGTTCTAGGTACACCATGTAACCTCATAATCTGTGAAACATACAGCTCAGCATATTTCTGACATGATAATAGGTTCTGACTGGTACAAAATGTGCTGACTTTGTAAGGCGATCAACAATAACTCATATAGAATCATGACCCTGGTGTGTGTTTGGAAAGCTGGTGATAAAGTCCATACTTATTTCCTCCAATTTCCAGCCTGGAACAGATAAAGATTGAAGGAGTCCAGCAAGTTTTAAATGAACTGCCTTGACTCTACAACAATTATCATACCTTGCAACATAGGCTGCGATTTCCTTTTTCATCTTTGTCCACCAGAAATGGGCCTTCAAATCTAGATACATTTTGTTACTACCCAGATGAATAGACAATTTGGAGGAATGAGCTTCATCTAAGATTTGGTTTCTGAGTTCCCTATCTTTTGGCACTACAAGTCTATCTTTAAACCACAACACACCCTTCTCATCTACCCAAAAGTGCTTGGTCTCTTGTTCTTTCATCTTTCTCTTGATGTGGAATACACCCACATCGGCCTTCTAAAGCTCGATGATCTTGCTTTCAAGAGAACAACTAACCATGATACTATGCAGTACAACAGGGTGCAACAAATTGAATCTATCTTCGAACAGAGAATTACAATGGTGCTTCCGACTCAAGGCGTCTGCCACAACATTCACCTTGCTCGGATGATAATGCACTTCTAGGTTATAATCCTTGATTAATTCTAGCCATCTTCTCTGTCTCATGTTGAGTTTAGGTTGAGTAAAGATATACTTGAGACTCTTGTGATCAGTATAAATATGACACACATTGCCAAGCAAGTAGTGTCTTCAAATTTTCAGAGCATGAACAACAGCTGCTAATTCTAAGTCATGGGTTAGATAATTTACTTCATGTTTCCTTAGCTGACATGAGGCATAAGCAATTACTTGGCCCTCTTGCATAAGCACACATCCCAAACCAGTACCAGAGGCATCACACAACACATCAAAAGGCTTCTTGATATCAGGTTGTGCCAAAACAGGAGCTGAAGTCAACAACGTCTGCAAAGTGTGAAAGGCAGCTTCACACTCTAGAGTCCATACAAACTTCTTGTCCTTTTGAAGTAGTCTAGTCATTGGCTTGACGATTTTGGAGAAGTCTAGAATGAAGCGACGATAATAACCGGATAAACCAAGAAAACTCCAAACTTCATGAACCGAAATTAGGGCTTTCTAATCCAAGACTTCTTGTACTTTAGTTGGATCGATCAAAATCCCATCTTCAGATAACACATGACCAAGAAAAGGCACTTTCTTTAACCAGAATTCACACTTGCTGAACTTGGCATATAGCTTATGTTCTTGCAATCAGGATAAGACAACTCTCAGATGTTATACATGATCTTCCACATTCTCAGAATAGATCAAGATGCCATCAATGAACACCACCACAAAATTATCTAGCTCTCGCATGAATACCAAATTCATCAAATACATAAAATATGCAGGAGTATTTGTCAACCCAAAGACATGACAAGATACTCATACAATCCGTATCTAGTTGAGAAAGTTGTCTTAGGTATGTCCTCTGGTTTAATTTTAATTTGATGGTAACTAGATCTCAAATCAATCTTGGAGAATACATTTGCCTTGGACAACTGATCAAACAAGATATCAATGCGAGGCAATGGGTACTTGTTCTTGATCGTTACGGCACTAAGTGGTCTATAATCCACACACATCCGCAGTGATTTGTCCTTTTTCTTCACAAATAGGGCCGGACAACCCAATGGAGATGAACTAAGTGGTCTATAATCCACACACATCCGCAGTCATTAGTCATGTGTGACATGTTGGTAAAGTTGGTTTTGTCCAATTATATGTTTGCAACATAAGTTAGTATTTATTTCTTGCAAATGTGGTTTCTAGACAGATCTGGGAACTTAGCAAAGTTCTTCATGATAATATGATTTTTTGTAAAACTTATTTATACAAAAGTTGTAGATAACTCATATATCTAGCTGCTGTTAAAATTTGGTGGCATTTGGCCATATGGTTTAGGAGTTATAGCTGTTTAAAGTTGGGTTACAGAATTGCTTGCACTCTGTCTTGTTAGACCAGTTTCTGTGTTTGTCTAAATTCGACATGTTAAACTTTGGAATCATGCTGTGATGATTATAAATGAAATGTAGCGAATTTTATAAGCTTTCCAGAATGTCTTCTTACAAGTCATTTGGATTTGTGTAACTCCAGTTATAGCTAAATCTTGTAGCCGCTGTTTGCGTGTCCAGAAATTGACAGATTCTAGTAATAAGTTGTTGCTTCACCTTGACTTGCTTTGCATGTTGCTAAGTGTTGTTCACGTCCTTGGTAATTAAGTTAAATACACCGAGATCATGTGGAACTTGTGTGCCATGCTGAGTGTGCCCTCTATGCTATCTTAGCATGTTGGTTTGTGTGATGTTAATTAAGCAAAGTGATGTGCTTAAGTGTCTTTAGTATATAACCTTGTACTTGCCTTGATTAGTGTGTGATGCATCATCTATTGTATTTTCATGTATTCATGCACTTGCATTTTGCATCTCATCTAGGTACTCTAGATGCACCACGTGAAGGATGAGATGTGGAGCCGAACCTGAAGATGGTGCTTGGTGGATCCATCCCGAAGATGGAAGGCGCCTGGAGTGCATGCCTAAAGTGGAGATGTTCCGCAAGACGGTGCAAGCTAACTTGACTAATTTGAGTCAGATCACAGGCAAGCCCCAGAGCATTATAAGCCTCCTACTTTTAAATTAATTAATTATAAATGTTATATATGTACTGTTGCATTAAGTGGTAGGAGTTGATTGGAACCCCTTGCTGTATTATATCATTCCTTGTCCAGATATATGAATCCCTAAATCCTATGTAGACAGGATCGACCTATGCTTAGCCCTGCTTAATTAGAACGGTAATGTTAGGTGATCTCCTATCACCTGCAAGATAGGAAGTATTGGGTCACGGTTGGCTATATTTTCTATCGTGGAAAAGAACCAAGTGTTAATAATAAACTTAGACCGGGCGGGATGTTGATAGTGAAGCAACAAGGCATGAAGGTCTTAGGTGTGGAACTATCCCTGTCTGTGTCGATTAAGGACCGAGACCTAGAGCCTTCTATGTCATTTTGAATGCATGCCTAACATTTAGCTGGCCGGCCTGAGGTTGCCGACCGCGAAGCCGAGTAGCTCAACTCAGGCTGCGAAGTCGAAAAGTGGAAGTCACCTCAGAAGGGAGCCAGGGGGTCCAAGGGCAGGTGAGTTAAAAGTCCTGAGCATCCTAGCCACTGGTATCCCCGAGAACACAGCGCTGTCCGGGCCCACCCTGAGTTGTACCAAAGGTTATCTACGGCTGCCTTTAGCGGGGTTTGTCGGGTGAGTGTCAGGAATACCCCCTCAGCTGAGTTGGAATCGATTCGAGTCGCCGTCTCTCCTGGATAGTGAGAAACTTGACTGGTTATCTCCAGCATAGATACACTAATTATAATGATGGTTCGGAATTGATGATATGATGATGGCCTTATTATACATGCTATGGTTAATATTGTTTGCTTCTAATAAGTGAGTGCTCTAGTACAGGTGCTAATATAGTTGACAGGTTAATGATGATGAACTTGATGCTAAGTTTAATTGGTTACTTATGCTCATAAGCTCTTTTATGCAAAGGCGTCAAGCTAGCCCACCTATATAAAGCCTTGCATACTCCTTGGTGTCACTTTATTTCTGGTTTTTAACGAGTAAGTCTAGCTGAGTACCATCTCGTACTCAGGGTTTTATTCCCACTTGTTGCAGGTTGTGATGTGTCATGGCTACTACAAGAATTGGATGGCTCCTGTCGTAGTTGCGGAGTGTGATCATGGGCATGATCCTTCTGAGTTATCTTGTCTCTAATGCTTTTATTGGAAGTTTACCTTGGTACTGGCATGTATTTGAAATAAGAGTAATGTTAGTTTCAAATTACTTTGCTTCCGCTACTTTTCAACTTAAGTTGTAATAACTATGTTGACCTCCTATGTATGTTGAACTCCTTGTGAAATGGATGTAACTTGTGCCTTGTTATGTTGAATCACTACGATCTTGGCTTATATGTTGGTTAGTTTGAAATCTCTCATGATTTCGTTGGACTACCAGAGTTATATGGGCTCAAGTGTGAGAATTTGATCACTTCGGTGATTGTTTTTGTACTTGTGCTCTTATAATTTGGACGGTTCCATGATAGGGAGCACCCCGAGCCCGACAATGCCTCCTTTCTTCTCTTTTGACTTCTCCTTTCCAAATGTGCTAACATCACCAAGTGTACAACACCTTGTGAGCCTGTGTTAGCTTTTTCACAAACATGTTTTTCCAAAGGATTAGCACTCTTTTCTCATCGTCACTCGATCCTAACATGTATGCAAAGTTAGATCCCTCAAGTGGCACTAGATGACCGATATGCAAACAAGTTTGCCCCTCTTGATAGTACGGCCATCTATCCTAAACCCAGTCATAAACTTCTCTACACACCTATGACTGGTGAAATAAAATGCCCTGCAAATATACCTTTGCCTTACGAATTCCATTTCATCTCCTTCAATGTTGATGCAACACATGCGCCAACCAATCATAAATGTTATGATCCACTTGATATCATCACATGACCGTATTGGTTCATGGATCTTGACTTCACTTGCTCTTCGTCGTTGCTTCGGTCCATCGGTGCCAAGTCATTACTCAACTTGCCCTTCACACTTGCAACCGATCCATCAAGCCAAGTCTTGTCTTGATCTTCTCTACCACAGTCACATGACTCAATGTCATGTCTCATATGCAATGAGCTCCTTCATCAACACATGTGTAAGATTTGCAACAAGTCCAAGCCGTTTCACCTACAAGGCAAGTATTGCTCACACACATGTACATGTGGACTAATCACCTATGCATCTCACTTTAAACATAATTAGTCCACCTAGGTTGTCACTCAATTACCAAAACCAAACAAGGACCTTTCAATCTCCTTTTTGGTAATTGATGACAACTCTACAATGATATGGAAATTAAACAATTTTGGATTCTTGTTGCTTGCCCAAGCAATTTTACCATGTGCAAATGATTTTGGACAAGTACCACAAACCTGAATTGATAGTATTAGCTCCCCCTACATATGTGCTAGAGTGTTTGGTTTGAAGCTTGCACATATGCATAGATTGGAATTGTGGGAGAGTAATTACTACCAATGATGCTAAGGTGTAAAGAATTAACCTTTGATGCATGATACCAATCGGAGTTACACTTTTAACACTATCCTTAGCACCATGAGTAGCTAGACAATAAAAATACTAGAAACCCCGTGAGATCAACATTATAAGCAAGGTCTAGTACCATGTGTAGAAATACAAGTCTAGCTACCAGGGCTGGACAAAAAGCTCGTTAAGCTGGCTCGGTGGCTCGGTACAAAAGTGCTCCGATTGGACTCATTTATCTTTTAAAATGAAAATGACTTGATTTGGAACGACTTTCAACTTCGGCTCGGCTCGTTAGGCTCGGCTCGTTAGGCTCGTCGTGAAGTTGGGTCTTAAACAATGCAGGAAATAATGATGAATAAGATTATACCAATTTCTAAAAAAAGCTCGAAAAAAACTACGGTTGGCTCGATATCCAGCCCTACTAGCTACCATCCTATGCATGCTAGTTATCAAGTCATCATTCCCATTCTATTACTAGCATACACCACATAAGCATGCATATTAAATTTAAAACTTATACAATGCAAGCAAGCATATGAATATGCACATATCAAATGCAAACAATCAAGTTAATGAGCTTACTCCCCCTACTTGTGTGCTTCTCTTGTCCAAGAATTTTAATCCTTCTCAATTCCTCAATGTTGCTCCCACTTTGTCCATGTCCATGTCCAAATTCTAGTTCTTCCCCATGTCTTTGATATCTTTGTCCATTTCTTCCCCAAAGCTTTCATATCTTGTACAATCTCTCCCCCGTTGTCATTAATTTCCATAAAAGGTGTGCTTCTCATTGATGCAAAGGCTTGCATTGGCGTAGATAGTTGAGGCTTGAATCTTGTATTTTTTATGGACACTTCTAAATATTGGAATGACACCACTTGTATAGCTCTTAAGATACCACATATAGGATCTTTGACCTTGATACCAATTGGTGAGGCACTTCCCCCTATGTCATAGCATGGGTCATTCACTTGATAATCTTGAGCTCTTGTGTGTGAGGAAACTTGCTTCACTTGATGATCACTTAAAGTTGAGGATCACTTGTGGAACCATCGTCTTGTATGATTGATACAATGTGTAGAAATGTGATATCACTTGAAAGAATTTTCTAGCATTGAACCACTTGTTGAATTTGTCAATAAAAACCATTTCTTGAACATTTGCTATCTTCATAGTACCACTTATAAGATATCACTTGTAAGTTGATCTAGACACCACTTGTGAATACCACTTAATAAATCAGCTGAGTCTAGATACCACTTGAAATTTGACCTTGATATCCATTTGCAATGTTGTCTTGTTCTTGAATTGTTATCATCTTCAAGAGCTTCTAGTATAACTTGAACTAAATTGATTTGCCTAAGCTTCCAAGTCTGGTTTGAACCAATGACAAGCTTTTTCACACTTTTTGCAAGGGTTATCTTGCCAATGTTGTATTTGTAACTTGGTAGCAATCTAAAATAAATCAAGTACTTGGGTTCACTAGCACATGAACAAACTCATATGCTTACCACTAGATCAACTAATCATTCAAGCAATAGTGGTAGGCTATGAATTTTAAAATTTCATTTGTAATGCATGATCCTATTTGATATGAACTATATGCACTAACCACATACTAGTAAGGGATGAAATGATCATGCTCATTACCATGATACCTTTGCTATCTTGGAGTAGAGGATAGTCATTAGTTTTCAATTTCGCTCTGAAATAGCAATGTGAAGTCCAATTATAAGCTTGGTGAAGACCAATCATCAATATTTGAATTCCATTCTTCACCCATATGAAATGAGAACTACTAATGATCAAGTGCACTATCTTGTTGTGATTGGCTTGCATCTTTACTTCATCTTTGCTTGCTTGAGAGCACTATTTGCAAGATACCACTTGAATTTCCATGACTTGCTTTCTTTTGGGTGTTGCTTGCTCTCTAGATCAACCTTTTTAATTTGCTCCAACTAAGTACCTCAAATGTTTTTTGGATCACTACTTCCATTTTAGCCTTCCAAGCACCACTCTCGGTTTGCCCACACATTGGGCGGCAAGTCCCTACACTAGGGAGAAGTGACCTCTCTCCAAAGAACCATTCTTGATACCCAATTGAAATAGCTTTGTTTGATTGATCCATACCAACTAATTTTCAATTGTCACTAGACCTTAAACTTTATCTTCATCTTGAGTTTGATCTTGATCTTTAAATTGAGTACCAAATGAGTGCCAAGTACACTTCACAATCAAATGGCCTTGTACTCTTTGCTTGTTATGCTTCTAGATCAATCTAAAATCAAACATAGGTGTCTCAACCACTTATAAACAAGTTTTCAACCTAAGGACCATTCAATCAAAGTGACTCTTGATCAATCCAATAAATGTGACTTTTCTGGCAGATTCTGTACCCTTCAAAGAAATATCCATATATCCCAATATACAGATCCAAATACTATGAAATTTGGTGGAGATGTGCTTTACTAAGTTATCTAGTAGATGTAAAAATTTGAGCTTTGTTTGACATCTAGATTGCTAACAGATTTCAATTCTTCCACCACTACTACATGCTAAAAACTGCTGCACTATAGCTGACAAGATCTACACTAAACCCGAAGCATTTCTTATCTAATTCTCATGAAATTTATACAGCTACTAGTAACATAAGTTTAGAGCATTCATACCAAATTTCAAGCCAATCCAAAAAGATTTGATCACTCAAATTTAGACTTGATCACAGCTAGCTCAGTTTTTCAATTATACGACAGATTTCAACCAATTGAGCTATACTTCTTCAAATTAAATCAAACTTGAAATCATCTTGTTTGAATACTTTCATAAGACATAAATACATTCAATCTACTTACTAAAAGTCATATCATAAACTTATCCAACACAAATCAATCCAAACTTGATTACTCAGCATTTAATCCATTCAATCATCTTATAGCAAGCAACAAATGCATATATATCCAATTCAATCAACTCATATGCACCCAAATGAATAAGTTCAACTGGAGATATACCTTGGTTAGCTTATGATCATCCAATTAGTAAGCTTCAACTCATATATATGCAAGCCACCAAATATATCCAATAAATCATCACAACTTGATAATTGCACTTGTATGTTGTAGCACTTGGACTTCACTCATTTTGACTTGGCATTGGGATTGGTTATGCATTAAGCTTTATCTTGACTCAACATATGATCAACAATAGGAATTCCATTGAATCAAGCCTCCAATGCCATGGTACCTACATGCATTCATCTACTTTTTGATGGTACCTAAACAAGTTTGGGTCCTCTCAAGTTAGGAGCAACATACCTAGGCATTGCCTTAGTATGAGTAGCGGGATGTTTTGCAATTGCAGCAATGAGGTATCATTGCCATCCTTCCTAAGCATAGAATCATCATCAATTGAAATAGGCTTAAGAGTGTTACCTAGGGGACATGAATGAGCCATATGTCCCTTTTCCCAGCATGAGCAGCACTTTCTCTTTGATTGAGCCTTTTCTTCCTTGCTCATGTGATGCTTCTCATTGCCTTGCTTCTCCTGGTTTGCTTGAGCCTTCTTCTCAAGCTTGTTTGGACAACCCGAAGCTAGGTGGCCCAATTCTTCACAGCATGACACTTGATGTGAGCCAACTTCTTACCCATCAACTTAGCATCTTGATTATGCATTAGATGCCTTGCCTTTCCACCCCTTCTTGTCTTCTTCTTCTTCATCATCAAATCACCATCATCTTCATGGTTGATCTTGATTTGCTCTTAGGGTGTCTTCTCTTGCTCAACTTGTGACTTTGGTTGAGGCTCTTCTTTTTTGCTTCACCAATTGCTTGGTTGGGCACATTAAGGTGAGGTGACCCCAAGTGCGGCACTCGAAGCACTTGACATGCTTTAGCCTCTCTTCTTTCTTCAACTTGAGCTTTTCTTCATTTGGGCACCCATTTGCAAGATGTCCCACTTCATGGCATTTGAAGCACATGAAATGAGATAGCCTCTCCTTTTCTTACTACTTTATCTTTCTTTATCTTTTTGAGCCTTCAACATTTGCTCAAAGGTGACTTTTGAGTTGTAGGACCTCTCTAACTTATTGCTCAAATTCTTCACTTCATTTTTGAGCTCACTATTCTCCTTCAAAATGTTAGTTTCACAAGACATAGAGGAAGAAGAAGCATCTAATTGTGAAGAACATGGCATAGCTAATAATTCATCATAAGAGGTGTATACATTCTTCTTGCCTACATCACAAAGGTTAGCAACAATATGTGATTGATCATTTGACCCATGTGATGAGCTCCCACTAGTTTTAGATTTTTCATTTGAAAGCTCTTTAATGAGAAAAGCATGATCTTGTACCAAGTTATCATGAGCAACACTAAGTTCATCATGAGCTAATTTTAGCTCCTCATGTGAACAAGTAGTAACATAAAGTAGATGCTTTTGTTGTTCATATGTTTTCTTTAGAAAAGAGTTTTTATTTTTCAATTTCTCGGTTTTAGCCATCTCTTTTTCTAAAGCTTTGATCATGCTACCAAATCTATGTAGAAGTGCTTCATATGAATCAAGATCAATCACATTTGCATTAGATACCTTGGTGTCACCTTGTGACATGAAGCAATGTGATGTAGTAGATGAGCTTGTAGTGGCAATGCCATTGGAGCATGATCCATCATCATTGCCATCAAGTGTGTATGGAGTAGCATCAGCATTTCATCACTTGAGGCATCATCATCAACCTTGTCAAGTGAACTTGTGGTAGATCTTTCATCATCATCACTTGACCATGAAGTGGAGCAATCTTCCACAATCACCAAGTTGTGGTCATGCTCAACATCCTCATGCACCATCTCCATGTGATCATCCTCCTTGAATTTTCCATCATCCCATATGGAGAAGTCACCATAGAGATATTTGAGTGCCATCCACATATCATGGGCACTTCTCGATGTCATCACCCTACCAAATATCTCATCTTTCAAAGCATTTGTTAGAAAACAAAGGGCTTGTGCATCGAATGTTAGGCAATCCCCTTGAGCTTGGGTTAGATTACTCTCATCCAAGTTACGAGTAAAGCCAACAACAACGATCCACCAAAACTTAGGACCAAAAGCACAAAAATGATCAAGCATAAGAAGTTTCCACCATGCATAGTGTGTGCCATCAAAAATATGTGTGTCACATTTAACATCTATCCCAAAGTTTGCCTTCCTCCGGGTTGGTGAAGACCACAAATGACAGACCTGGCTCCAATACCACGTTTAGGGTCGAGATAGCGTACTAGAGGGGGTGAATAGTCCTTTCTAAAATTAATCACACCGGACATAGTGGTGCCACCCCTCTCTCTACTATTCTCGGCTAGGGCCAGGTGGGCATCGCCCTAGGGGTGGCAGTGCCACCGGACAGGGCACAGCGATGCCAGCCCCAACTCCTCCTTCTCGACCGAGGCTACGTAGGAACTGCCCTAGGGGTGGTGGTGCCACCGGACAAGGGGTGGCGGTGCCCCTAGGGTAGCACCCCAAGCCCGACAACACCTCCTTTCTTCTCTTTTGACTTCTCCTTTTCCAAATGTGCTAACACCACCAAGTGTACAACACCTTATGCACGTGTGTTACCTTTTCACAAATATATTTTTTCCAAAGGATTAGCACTCTTTTCTCATCGTCACTCGATCCTAACACGTATGTGTTGATGGTCACTAAACACCTAATTTGACCATCAACATTCCACCCAAATCAAGGAAAAACAACATCACATGTGCCATATTATGTTTATAATTCACCTAGTTCCACTTGTACTTGGAAAAGTTATTTGTATGCAGGAAAAATCACAAAAATGGACAAATATGAAGCATAGGAGGCAAGTGGACGTGGCAGGGGGCCTAGGCCCACATGCCACGTCGGTCAAAGGCCCCACCCCCTTGCCACGTCACTGATCCCCGTGAAAGCCTCCTCACTGCTTCTCTAGCGTTGATCCATGGCGGTTTGATCCAAAGGTGCATGTTGAGCTACCTTGGATCCATGAGCCCACCATCATACACTTGGAGGACCAAAACCGACCTTCAAACTGCCTCACTAGCTAGGAAATTGACTTACCTGCCATGCAACCGCCATCCAGGAGCCATCTAGCACCCTTGGATGGCAAGGTGGTGGGATGGACAGTCGGCCGACGCCCCTTGACGTTGCCCGACTGCCAAGTCACCCCAAACCACCTCATCTTCACCAACAAGTACCCCCATACCCTCTACACACTATAAAAGGGGTTGTGGTGCTTGGTGGAGATCATCACTCAGCAGCTCCCAAGCATTCCAAGTATTCCAAAGCTCTCAGAAGCTCTTCAAGAGTAGTAGCTTAGAAGTAGTAGCTAGCTAGTAGTGAAAAGAGTAGAGCAAAGCTCGTCTCGGAGTCTAGAAGAGTCTTCTGGTCTGGTATAGCTCCTCTTGTAATCTTTCTTTTAGCATTTACTTTATTTAGTACTTACTTTGTCAAGTACTTTATTCAGTAATATAGCTTTGCTTAGTTCAAGTCATGTCTTGCACTTGTATATCATTAGTGAGCCTAGGTGCTTGTTCTCTGGCAATTGCATCATTATTATCTTAGTATTTAGTTCGTTCATCGTTAGTACTTGTTCTACCGTCTAGTTAGGGTGTTTCGATCTCATTTCACCGGAGCTCGGATCAAAACAGCGAGTTTATAGATTAAGCATGGTGCTTAGGCTATATCTTGCCTATAGGTACCGCTAGATCCCCGAATAGATTGTGGTAGTTAGCAGGTGGTGACAACCCTATCCTTCCTTTGTATTCCACCACGTTGGGTCTAGTTGTTAAAACATAGGGCTCGTTGTGCTTTGTGTTCGGTTAAATCCAATGCAAGTATGCCCTTTGTACTAAGGACATTCTCACTATCATTAAGTTACTTTTGTTGCATTAAGATTACATACTCTACTTCTTACACTCAGCTACACTACACTTCTAGTTACCTCTATCTGTGTGATCAAAACCCTTTTTATCTTTTTTTGTCCATCATCCATACTACCCTCATCACCCCTGTGTTGCTAAACCCACCTACCTAGTCTACCTAGCTACATTTTCTGACACGCCTAACCACCTTTCTTTAGGAAAATATAAATTCGACACTCGGTACTCACTAAGCAAAGTGCTACATGATAGTTCTGTGCGCTTGCAGAATCCCCTTTCCTATGTACACACTTACGAACCATCATCAACAGGCATTTCTAGCGCCATTGCCTAGGATACAATCCTAGTAGCGACGTTAAGAAGTGTCAACAATATGCAAAGTTAGATCGCTCAAGTTCGCTCAAGTGGCACTAAATGACCGATATGCAAACAAGTTTGCCCCTATTGAGAGTACAACCATCTATCCTAAACCCGGTCATAAACTTCTCTCCACACCTATGACCGGTGAAATAAAATGCTCTATAAATATACATTTGCTTTGTGCATTCCATTTCATCTCCTTCAATGTTGATGCAGCACATGCACCAACCAATCACAAATGATATGATCCACTTCATATTATCACATGACCGTATTGGTTCATCGATCTTGACTTCACTTTCTTCGGTCCATCGGCGTCAAGTCATCACTCAACTTGCCCTTCACACTTACAACCAGTCCATCAAATCAAGTCTTGTCTTGATCTTCTTCACCTTAGTGACATGACTCAATGTCATGTCTCATATGCAATGAGCTCCTTCATCAACACATGTGTAAGCTTTGCAACAAGTCCAAGCTATTTCACCTCCATGGCAAGCATGGCTCAGACACATGTACCTGTGACTAATCACCTGTGTATCTCACTTTAAACATAATTAGTCCACCTAGGTTGTCACTCAATTACCAAAACCAAACAAGGACATTTTAGTAAGCTCGTGAGAAAGAAGAGAAATAGGTGTGGTCTTTATATAGGCCACTCATTAATAGAGGTGTGCTAATTAAGAGGTCTCCCTCTGTTAATACCAGATTAACAAAAGCAGTCACTTTAAGTTCCTTGCTTCTATTCACGCATTATCAGAGGTGGCCTTCCTAATCTGACCATATTTATTAACAGAGCGTTAAGAGAGATGGGCCTTTCCCGTGGGCACCCCTCTCCATTAACAAAGGCGGCACCCATTTCGTGGCTGCCTTTGTTAATCCAGGGAACAGTCTTACAAAATCGATTATATAGTGTTGGGCAATCGACGCTGCCACAACTTAGGAGGTCCGGAATTTGATCTCTGGCTATTATTTTAGATATGAGAATATTGGAAGGTTGAGTAGACAATAGAAATTCAGTTTTGAAGGTTCTAAGTGTGAATTAGGTGACAAAGATGGTCGACTATGGGGCAGCCGGTGAAGGCAATGGAGGCAACATTGATGTAATACTAGCGGTGACGAAAAATCTTTAAGCGGGCACTGCTTTTTTATTTTTTAAGAGATACTATAGAAAAAATTGTGAACAATTGTCACTTAGAAGAATTTGTGAATAATTGTTACTTATAAGTTGTTCTTTTGTACTAGCTCGTTGTCTAATATTGTTTTCTAAAAGGTTAGGCACCTGAAATATATCAACTTTAAAAAATTGAAAAGTTAGGAAACCTGATTTTTGGGATTATTAAAAGGTTGGAAACCTGATTCTTGGGATTATTTCTATATGCCGATGGAGATGCTCTCATAAACTCATACTCACTCTGTCACATAATAGAAGTCGTTATAGGATGTGTATAGGTCAAACTTTCTCAACTTTGACTAAGTTTGTAAAAAATGCGCGTAACATTTATATCTCTAAATAAGTTTATTATGAAAGCATATTCAACGATCTATCTAACGATATTAATTATGTATTATAAATATTAATATTCTTTTATATATAAATGGTTAAAGATAAAAAAAACTGGCTTGTCGAAAAGCAAGAACGACTTCTATTTTGGGATTGAACGAGTAATTGCCTTGTATGCCCCCGTACTTATACCAAATAAATTCAAGATATTTCGTTGTGACGATCAAAAGTGGACCTCAAATCAATGCCTACCCAGGGTGTTTAGATGCAAAAACTTTTAGAATTTGGCTACTGTAGCACTTTCGTTTGTATTTGACAATTAGTGTTCAATCATGGACTAATTTAGCTCAAAAGATTCGTCTCATGATTTACAACCAAATTGTGCAATTAGTTATTTTTTATCTATAGTTAATGCTCCATACATGTATTTAAAGATTCAATGTGATATGACGAAAAGTAAAAATTTGAAATTTTGAAGGCATCTAAATAAGACCCAATTAATCTGCAAACTCAGCCTACATCCATCTAGTCACATCCAGATCGATATGGCCGCCTTCAAATCAGAGACGCAGGAAGGCTGGCAGACCTAAAGCTCCTGATGTTAACACGTTCAAACGTGCGGAGTATGTGCAAGTACACCCTCTATCCCTAAATGCTTGTCTCTAAAAAACCGTATTTTCCCAAAAAACACGCTACTCGGACGACCAACAAAAGGGACGGAGTACTATATGCAACACAGCCACACAGGTCAGGCCTAAAATAAGCATTGATCGATCGGCCTGTATCAAATGAAGAGGGCGTCCTGGGAAGTTAACGGCTCGTCAAGCATTGAATGGATCCATGCCCCAACGACCAAAGATAGAGGCGCCTCCATTTATTGCCACGGTTGGAGGACGGAGGAGGAAGAAGAGCTCGAGACGGAGACGAAGAGAAGCGGGCCGCGCCGATTCAATCGTCAGCCCAACGAGCCCTATTTATGCCTTGGCCCTGAACATTATTAAAATTCAATTCAATTTTCCAATTGCGCTGCATGGGTGTTGGGGTGGCGAGCGATCGAGACGTTTGATGGCGCATCCATCAGCTCCCTCCTCTCGCACCGTCCCTTGCTCTCTCTTTATGATGACCGGATTTGGGCGTGTACATGCGACGGCCATGAATGCTCACCCAGAAGAAGCACTTCATGATTACTGCTGCTACAAGCAGAGTTAATGGCGTAGGTATAGAAGGGATGACAAGGTAGTAGCGAGTCTTTAAGGCGTGAGGCGCCATCTAGTTAAGGCCCGTTTGGTTTCTACTGGTTAAAGTTTAACTCCCATCACATTAATGTTCCCTTAAATGTATGGAGTACTAAATGTAGACTAATTGCATACATGTCGGATAAGGAGTAATTTACGAGACGAAACTATTAAGTCTAATTAGTTCAAGATTGAAAACTTTTTGTCAAATAAAACGAAAGTACTACAGTGTTTGTTAAACTTTAACTCCTCTAACCAAACACCCCTTCAAAGTGCTAAATTCAACCCATGTACCGCTTGAACGAATATATGGCCTTGTTTAGATGGCCTAAAAGAGCAAAAAAATTTTTTTGCACCGTATCTGTCATATCGAATCTTTAGACGTATGCATAAAGCATTAAATATAAGTAAAAAATAACTAATTGCACAGTTTATCTATAAATTTCGAGACGAATCTTTTGAGCCTAGTTAGTCTATAATTAGACAAATTTTGCCAAATAATAATAAAAAGTGCTACATAAATTTTACCAAAAAAAATTTGCCATCTAAAGAGGCCCTGTTCCTGTGTTTAGTTCCATTGAAAAGTGCATTATGCAAAAAAGATTCCCCGTCACATCAAACTTGCGATACATGCATGGAGTACTAAATGTGGATAAAATCAAAAACTAATTGTACAGTTTAGTTGTACTTTGCGAGACGAACGTTTTGAGCCTAATTAGTCAATGGTTGGATAATTATTACCAAATACAAACGAAATGCTACAGTGTCGCTACAGTAAATTTTGACACTTCAAATTTAGGAACTAAACACAGCCAGGCAGGCTTGTATGGGATCCGGGATGATAAGTGTAAACATATCCATCTGCCACAACGGGTCGGAAGGGGTTTTTATTAGGCCAGTCTCAATGGGGTTTCATCAGAGTTTTATGTGCATTAATTATGCTGATGTGGCACCATATTAATGAAGAAAGAAATGATAAGAGTTTCATGGGAGTAGAGAGAGTTTCATGAAGATGAAACTCTTCTACACTGTTTCTAAAATCTAGATATATTAAAAACAGTGACATGAAATCCCCACTAAGACTTGTCTTAGAGACGCCAGGGTCACAGACTGGCAGCAAGATCACACTATTTATGGCTGCTACACATCAGACGCCAACAGACTTGATGACTGCTAGCACGTACGTAGCCAATAGCCATGGCTCGGCTCCCGGCCGGGTGGCGCGGCTTAATGGCGCGCAGCACAGGCAGCGGCTGGCCAGCCGGCCGCGCGCGAGGGGCCTTAAATAAATAAATTAAATGGGGGCAAGGAAGGTGGGAAGAGGGTTTCGACCCAAGCCCATTTAAGAACACCACTATAGTACTACTTAAATGTTCAGGCTGCACTGCGCACCCTCGCCTCCCCTGGCTGTGGCGTTGGATGCATTCCCCATCCCCCTCCCCTCCTTCCTTCACGACGGCCGACCTCTATAAATTCATGGGTATCCCACCCAGAGCGGCACAACCCCGGCAACTTGTGCTGTGCAACTCAGTCAGAAGCTGTAGCCCCTCTGGCCGTAGTAGCTACCGAGTAGGGCGACCACAAACACTCCTCACGGGAGTAGGAGATGGAGGTGCAGCCGGAGCTCTCGCTAGGGCCGACGTCCCTGGGGTTTGCTCCTGTGAAAAGTCCCAGGCGCTCGTCCTCCCACTCGGAGGGCAGCGGCGGCGGCGCCGCCGGGAAGAAGAGGAAGCACTTTGCCTGGGAGGAGGCCGTGTCCCGTGCCGGCAGCAGCCTGGACCTCCAGCTCGGTGATCCCCTGCCCCTGGACTGGGAGCAGTGCCTCGACCTACACGTGAGTACAGAGACACACGCTTATTATGTTCCTGGTCGTCTCTAAAATAATTTGCATTCCACGCAACTAGCTAGGAGCATGGTTCAGAAAATTGAGATGTTGCATGGTTCTGCATTGCTAACCATTTTAGAAAGAAAAAAAAAAGACAGAGCACTGTCTACGTGGCACTGCCCGTTGCTGAGGTGGCAGGAGAAGCACATCACTATTTTAATTTTAGATAGTAGTAGTACAAGTGTAGTAGGACTACTTGCATGATGATCATGATGATGTTGATGTTTTTACACTCCACAAAACTCGTTTTCTTCCCTTTTGTATGATGACCAACGTCAGTTTCCAATGTTGTTTATGCTTTGGTGGCACGCAGTCTGGGAGGATGTACTACCTGAACAGGAAGACGATGAAGAAGAGCTGGGTTAGGCCGAGTTCCAAGGAGGAGCAGGAGCAGGGCACCCTGAACCTGGAACTCAACATCTCCACGACCCCCTCGTCCACCTTCGGAGGCAAGGCGAGCGCCTACAAGAGCGTCACCTCCGGTGGCCACATGGTGGCCGTACCGTGCGTCAACTGCCACCTCCTCGTTATGCTCTGCATGTCCTCCCCGGCGTGCCCCAACTGCAAGTTCGTGCAGCCGTCGGTGCGGGCGATGCCGCCGCAGACGCCTCTGCCTCGCCGGCTGGACGCCGCCGTCAAGCCACTGGAGACCTTGAGCCTCCTGCACTAGCTTGCGCCGTGCAATAACGGCAGGCAGGTGACTTTACAAGGGGGAAACATCAAATGCAAATCGAGTTTTACTCAAACTCAATAGTACTAGTGATGAGATAGAGGTGCTGCGCATGCTACAATATGCAACTGAGGCGATCAAGCAGTAATTAAGTGAAAATTAATTTAAGCATCCTCTCTTCTGATCGACATTGATTATAGAAATCTAAAGGACGGGGCCCTGGTGCTCGGTCGTCCGCACCGTTATAAAGGCTCGTCATTAAAAAACGATAGTAGTACGATTTGTTATCTGCTGATGTCTGCCTTAAGACATAAGGGCGTCAAGGGCGTCTGTCACGATGTCACCTATCTCTCGATCGAGTCATGGCCACCGATAGCACCGCGTAGGGAGAAAAACAAAGGTGTCATCTGTCTCGAACCATGGCCACCGATAGCTAGCACTGCGTAGGGAAAAAAAAAAGGTCGGCCTGGTTTAGTTTCTCTTCAAAAGTTTACACTTTATCCTATCGAATATTTGCACACATGTATGGAGTATTAAATATAAATTACAAAATAATTAATTATACAGATTGTGACTGCTCTGAATCTTTTAAGTCTAATTAGTTCATGTAAAGTGTTATAATAACACATGTGCTAATGACGGGTCAATTAGGCTTAATAAATTCGTCTCGCAGTTTACTGACGGATTCTATAATTTGTTTTTTATTAGTATCCGAATACCCCATATGACACCCGATGTGACACCCTAAAACTTTACACCCTGAAACTAAATAAGATTTTAGTGTATTTCATGATTAACGAGTCAACATGACTGATGAGATATGACCCTCTTCCTCTGCTCACGCCCACACTCGCCCTCCTCACCCCCGCATCTTCACTGTTCATTCTCTTTCTCCTGACCCTCCCCACCACCACCTCTAGCCATTGCCCTCTATGCTGCCCACCAATCACCCCTGTCCACCAGTTGTCCCCCATCGCTCGGTTAGTGGTGCTGCCGCCGCTGCTGGGCTGGCCCCCGCCTCGACCGGCAATCAATCTAGGGCCAAGGAGAATTGAAGGTTCTCAAAGCTCTGCTGCCGACAATCCTAACCCTAACAGCCGCCGCCTCATCGGCGCCGGCCTCGACCATTGCCTGCAGCTGGCGGCGAGGACACCGCTGCACCGCTCTGCCCGCCCCCGCAACCCCGGCCTCCCTAATGAAGAGGAAGATGGCGTGCACCGGTACATGTCGGATCAGATAAGAATTTGGGATGAGATGACTGTATACTACATGATGACACATTACACGCCAACAGGCACAACGTGTCACCACAGAGAGGTCTGTGGTCACAGCGACCGGCTGTTATGGATCCATCCAAGAAGCAGGTGCCTGCTCAGTTTGTTTGGTATGCACCGAAATTTGATCACCCGGAAGTTGGCTCAAACTTGAAAAGGAAATGAATTTCTAAACTAACAGGAATGTTTCACTTGTCTTATAAGTTGTACTTTTTCAGCCTTTCTCTCACAACAAATCAGCGAATAGTACTTTAGTCATGCCTTTTCAGCCAAACGAACAAGGACATCTCACAAAATTTGGCATGATTCAATCATAATTGGCATGAGGGAGTGGACACTAAACCTTAGCAAGTCAACTCCTGTCAAGTTTGGTGGTTTCACTTGCCAGTCCATGCAGGTTCTTCCGAACCATGCAAGCAAGAGAGCACTCCAGTACAGTCTGGATCCAGCACAAGAGAAAAACACAGCAATTAATGCATTCAATGTTGGAAAATGGATTTGCTTAGCCCTAAGAAATTAATGCCTTTATAGCGTGTTAATTGTCTGTTGCTCAATATAAATGGTCCAAGTCAACAAAGAAGTGTCATTTCCATGTAAAACTGCCTGGTTTTGCGCATTGACAGTCCGACATGAGTACATGGCCACACAGCAAATTATGTAAATCGTGAACTAAATTCCAAAAAAACACTCCTGTTGCATATTATGTTTAATAAAATGTAACACCACATAATCTATTATTCTAAAAATGATACATAAAAAAGAAGAACGAATTTATCATAGTAATTGCCCTGCATTTTGTAATACTTGTTGCACCCTGAATTTTGTATAATGGCATCTGATGCATAGTATATAGGACAAAAGGCAGCTATTCCTAATTTTGCATGTCTTAATCAAACATAGCTCCTTGATGCTTAAAACAGTTTGCTAGATGGTAGTTTGTACTAACTTGGCCTTCGTAATAAAGAGTATTTATGGTTACTAAATACTCCTCAGTGCACCACTGTACTAGCACATATTCAATGAATCCAACACAATACAACTGCTAGTTCTGTGCATTAATGCCTTCATACACTGGTATTCTCACAGAATTTGTAAACAAAGAATAATAGAGAATTCATATATACTGTTGAATTGCCAATGTATGCAACAGAGTATGGAGCAAGGTAAGATTTCTGTTAGAACAGACGAGTGGGGAAGGGGAAAATATAGCACCAACAGCCTGAAGAGGAACGTGTGTAAATTAAGAACCGTACTGCCCCGTAGGGCCATAGGCGGCCGCTGGTATATATTAATCTATATCTATACTATAATAATTATAAAGGAGTAAAGGAATTAGAAATTCATTGTCGACATTGCTCCCAACTTGGTGCAGCTGGTCTCCAGGAAGATTAGATCAAGCCTGACGGTGCGCCAGGGGCTTACAAACAGGCAGTGGACGTGGGGCATCTCGGGCATGTCCACGGCAGCCATCACAGAATTCCTGGACCTTTGGGAAGCCACGGCGGATGAGATCCTACGGGAGCAACAGGGCAGGACAGTTTGGCGATGGACCCCTGACAAGTATAGCGCCAAATCAGCCTACAAAATGCTCCACACAGGTTCAATCTCCTTCCGTGGCCACACATTTATCTGGAAGACTTGGGCGCCGTTGAAGGTCAAGATCTTCCTTTGGCTATCATTCCGGAGGCTACACTGGACGAACGACCGCCGCGCAAGACACGGCCTCGAGGCCAGGGAAGAATGCTTTCTCTGCAATCAGGCACCGGAGACGATTGATCATATCCTTTGCAGCTACCCATATGCAAGGGAGGTATGGTTTCACGTTTGCCGAGCCCTAGGCCGCCCACTGCCACCCACGGCCAATTCGGTCCTCGGATGGTGGAAACGCCTAAGGGGGAACTGGCAGGGCAATCGAAGGAAGGGCATGGATTCCCTCTTCGCGCTAACCTCCTGGCTCATATGGAAAGAGAGGAACGCTCAATGTTTCAGCGAGGCCACGACCACGGTCCTAGATCTGCTGCTAATCGTCAAGGTGGAGGCCGACCAATGGGCTCAGGCAGGCGCCAATGACATGAGGAGTTCAGCGTTGTTTGGGGGGGTAGCTTGCTATCCACCAAGATCTTCAGTGTACTCTTTCGTTTAGAACCCGGCCTAGAGCCGGTACCTTGTAAATGACCTCTATTTCTCCTTAATGCAATGATACACAACACTCTTGCATATTCGAGAGAAATTCATTATCACCGTAAAAAACTCCTGCCCACCTTAGATTGACAGGTGGATCCACAAGAGAAGGATGCTAGGAACATATGAAACATGTGTGTTTTTCTCTTCCCACGCCTCGCTCCGCTTGTTTTCTTTTTCACTGACGATTCTATACTCGCTCGCGCGTACCCACACCCGCCCTCGCGACCCCTTGTTCCTCTTGGCCAGTTGCGACGCTTCGTCACCGTGCGCTGCTGTGCAAGATGGCTTAAGAGCATTTCCAGCAATTCCTCAATACCTCCCCTATCCCCGTAGGACTATCATATTGGGGACAACTATATTTTTTCTTGCTCCAACAATTCTCCAATATCTCTTCTTTTTTTGAGGCCACCAATACTTCTCTCATGTCCCCTCAAAGAAAGGGGGAGATACAACTCCCACAATACCATGTGGACCACTCCAACTATCACTTTTCAGCTATATTTTCTCTTATGCTCCTATGAGACCCACCTTTCATATGGGTATTGGAGGAGATATATTGGGGTACTACTGCAGCAACTCCCCCAATAAATCTAGAAAGTGATATTTGGCTACCCAATACTATCTTATTGGGGAGTTGTATTGGAGAACCGCAGGAGATGCTCTAAAACACCGCGATCACTCCCTTCCTCCTTCCCCCTTCCTGTACGTAGACTCCAATAGGCGACTCCTTGGTTCCCACCGCATACCTCATCGATTGCACCCCGCAAACTTTTTCCTCACAGACGGGATTGAATTTATTGGATTGGTGGTTCAAGGATGGACCCTGCAATCGGTGGCCATGTGAAGGGTCAAGATGGCGGACTAGAGGGGGGGTGAATAGTCCTTTCTAAAACTTAAACGCGTTGGCTAACCAAAACAAATGCGGAATTAAACTTATCGGTCTAGCCAAGACTATACCCCTCTATCTAAGTTCTCTAGCACCTTGCAAAGATCCTAATTAAGCAACTAAGGTGCTAAGCTTATCAAGAGCTCACCTACTCAATTCTAGAGCAAGGTCACACAAACCTATACACTAGTACTTCGTCAACCGAGGGAGCTCCTACACAACTAGTGAAGCCAAAGCACAAAGCTCCTAAGCTCACTAGCAAAGCTCAATAACAAGGCAACTAATGCCAAATTAGAGAGCGCAAGTCACTTAGCTACACAAACTAAGCAATGTGACTAACAAGGTTACACAAACCAAATTAGTCACGCAAGGGGAAGCTTCTAGCTACACAAGCAAGAAGACAACTAGCAAGCTACACAAGCAAACTAGTTAAGAGCAACTACACAAGCACAAGTATATATGAAAGTAAATACAAGCTTGTGTTGTACGAAAGCAAACCACCGAGAAGAGTAGACAATGTTGACACGGTGATTTTCTCCCGAGGTTCACTTGGTTGCCACCAAGCTACGTCCCCGTTGTGTCGACCAACACTTCGTGGTTCGGCGGCTAATCGGTCACACACCGAGCCTCTCAAAAGGCACCGCAAGAACCCACTATAAAGTGTGGTAGCTCAATGACACGCTCAACTAGAGTTGCTCTTCGCGATCCCCGCGGGGTGAGCACAATCCCCCTCACAAAGCTTCTCCGGAGCCTCGCACAATCTTCTTGCGAGCTTCGACGGAGCCACGAGCCACCAAGCCGTCTAGGAGGTGGCAACCTCCAAGAGTAACAAGCACCACCGGCTTGCAACACGATCACCTAGTGCCACACGATGCAATCTCTCAAAGTAACGCACTAGAATCGCTCTCTCACTCGATCCGATGAACACTATCAAGCATGAGTGAGTTAGAGGGCTCCCAAGCACTACCACACAAGTCACAAAGACTATAGTGTGCTCAGCTACCGGCCATGGCCGGCCAAGGCATCTATTTATAACCCCACGGTCAAATAGAGCCGTTACCCCTTCACTGGGTCTTTTTCGGGACGACCGGACGCGCCGGTCGTAACTGACCGGACGCGCTCAGCCGCGTCCGATTCTCCAACGGTCACTGACACCCAACGGTCAAACCAGCGACCGGACACGCCGCTGTCATGACCGGACGCACCGCTGCCACGACCGGACGTGCCCCTAGCAACGACCGGACGCGCCGATCGCACAGTACCGCGCGCGCAACGATATGACCGGACGCGCTCCTTGCGACGACCGGACGCGACAGTGCCCGCGTCCGGTTTGAGTCCAGTAAGCTCCCTCGATGATCGGACGCGTCCGATCATGTGTGACCGGACGTGCCTCGTGTCCGATCGTACTCAGCTTCCTCTGGACACCTGACCGGACGCGCCGGTCCCACGAGTGACCGGACACGCTGGTTGCAAACCCTAGCATCCGCGCCTGCGCTGTACTGACCGGACGCGTCCGGTCATACCATGACCGCGTCCGGTCACCTCTGTGACCTCCGTTCGCCTCCGTTTCTTTTCCGACTTCCAGCGTAGTGGAAAATAGACTTTTCATCTCCTCGAAAACGCCTGAATCCCGCGCTCGCAAGCTCGGCGGGAGGGAGAGAGGAACCCAAACCCTCTCTACCGCTCAAACTCCACCGCCTTCGCAAATATGCCAACACCAACAAGTGATCACCACCTTGTGCACGTGTGTTAGCATTTTCATAATCATTTTATCGAAGGAGTTAACCACTCAACTTGCCTCGCCACTCGATCCTAACGCGTATGCAAAGTTAGATCGCTCAAGTGGCACTAGATGACCGATATGCAAACAAGTTTGCCCCTCTTGATAGTACGGCCATCTATCCTAAATCTGGTCATACCGGTGAAATGGAAATGCCCTAGGTTATACCTTTGCCTTGCGCATTCCACTCCATCTCCTCCGATGTTGATGCAACACATGCACCAACCAATCACCAAATGATATGATCCACTTCATATCATCACGTGACCGTATTGGTTCATCGATCTTGACCTCACTTGCTCTTCACCGTTGCCTCGGTCCTTCGGCGCCAAGCCATCACACAGCTTGCCCTTCACCCTAGCAACCGGTCCATCAAGCCAAGCCTCATCTTGATCTTCTCCACCTTGGTCACATGACTCCATGTCATGTCTCATATGCAATGAGCTCCTTCATGACACCATCACATGTGGACTAATCTCCTGTGTATCTCACATAACCACATATTAGTCCACCTAAGTTGTCACTCAATTACCAAAACCAAACAAGGACCTTTCAATCTCCCCCTTTTTGGTAATTGATGACAACTCTACAAAGATATGAAAATTTAAGCTTTTTCAAGCTAGCACTTCACACAAAGTGTAAATTGCTAACTTGTTTTGGATTTAATGTTACTTATCCAACTTTTAAGCTCTATGTCAAGATTTGGATAAGCACCATAAAATCTGACTTGGTAGTGATAACTCCCCCTACATATGTGCTCAAATGGTTTGGTTTCAAGCTTGCACATATGCATAAATATGAAATTTGTGGGAGGGTTAGCACTACTAAGTGATGCTAAGGTGTATAGAATAAACCTTTGTAGCTCGCTACCAATTAGTAGCTTGATACCATTTGAAAATCACAAGTTTGCCATCATCCTTAGCATCATGAGTAGCTAGACATGAAAAACACTAGAAACCCCGTGAGATCAACATTATAAGCAAGGTTCTAGTTTTTGCATGATAATCATAAGTCTAGCTAACATCCTATGCATGCTAGTTATCAAATCATCATTCAAGTTCTATAACTAGCATACACCATACAAGCATGCATTTTGAATTTAAGAACTTATGCAATGCAAGCAAGCACATGAATTATGCACATATCAAATGTAATCAATCAAAGTTCATGAGCTTGCTCCCCCTACTTGTGTGTTTTCTTTGTCCAAGAATGTTTGATCCCCTTACATTCTTCAATGTTACTCCCTCTTTGTCCATGTTCATGTCCAATTTTTCCAATCTCTCCCCAAAGCTCAAAAAGCTTTCATATCTTTGTCCAACTTCTCCCCCTTTGTCATCAATTTCCATAAAAGGTGTTCTTCTCAATTGATACAAAGGCTTGTATTGGGGTAGATGGTTGAGACTTGAATATTGCATTTTTGATGGACATTACCACATATGTTGGAATGACAAACTTTATGGTTGCTCTTGAGATTCCACATAGGATCTTTGACCTTGATACCAATTGGTGGGGCTTCTCCCCCTATGTCATAGCATGTGTCATTCACTTGAGATACCACTTGGAGATGAGGGTAGCATTTCTTGATTTGATCACTTAAGGTTGAGGATCACTTGTGAAACCATCGTCTTGCATGAATGATACCACGTGAAGATACCATGAGTAGAAATATGATACCATTTGAAAGAATTTTCTAGTATGGATTCACTTTGAAGGATTTGATAATAATATTCACTTCTTGAACATTTTCTATCTTCATGAGTACCACTTGTAAGATATCACTTGTAGATCATGATCTAGACACCACTAGTGAATAGCACTTGGAAGATCAATTTGAGTCTAGATATCACTTGAAACAAACTAGATATCCATTTTCATTGTTGTCTTGTGCTTGTACTCTTATCATTGTCATGAGCTTCTAATGTGTCTTGAACTATTTTTCCTTGCATAAGCTTACAAGTCCGGTTTGATCCAATGACAAGCTTCTTCACACCTCATGCTAAGGGTTATCTTGTCAATGTTGTACTTGTCACTTGTTAGCAATCCAAACTAGATCAAGTACTTGGGTTTACTAGCTCATGAACAAACTCATATACATACCACTAGAACATTTTAATCAATTCAAGCAATAGTGGTAGGCTATGAATTTAATACTTTTCATTTGTTATGCATGATTCTAATAAGCATGTACTATATGCACTAACCACATACTAGTAAGGGATGAAATGATCATGCACATTACAATGATACCTTTGCTATGTTGGAGTAGAGGATAGTCATATAGATTCTAATTCATTACTCCAATAGCAATGTGAAGTCCAATTTATAAGCTTGGTGAAGACCAATCATCATAGATAAATCCATTCTTCACCCATATGAAAATGTAAACCACTTATGATCAAGTGCACTATCTCTTGAGTTGTGGTTGGCTTGCTTCATCTTTTTGATCAATGCTTGCATGAGAGAACTACTTAGAATACCACTTGAAATACATGACTAGCTCTCTTTTGGGTGTTGCTTGCTCTTTAGATCAATCCTTTTGATTGCTTCAACTAAGCATCACAAGTTCCTCGGATCATCACTTCCATGTTAGCCTTCCAAGTCCCAAACTTGGTTTCACCTACACACGGCGGCAAGCCCCTCACTAGGGAGAAGTGACCTTTCTCCAAAGAACCACTCTTGATACTCACTTGAAATGATATAGTTTGATTGATCCAAATAATGAACTCAATCTTGATGAATAATCCTTGAATCTACATTTGAGTCCAATTCTTTCTACTTGTTTAAGTCCTTTTCCTTCTACCAAATGATCTCCAATCATCACTAGAACTTAAACTTCACCTTCATCTTAAGTTTGATCTTGATCTTCAAATTGAGTACCAAATAAGTATACCAAGTATATTTCACAATACAAAAGTCTTGTACTCATTGCTTTTCATGCTTCTAGATCAATCCAAAACCAAACTTAGGTACCTCAACCACTTGTAAGCATGTTTCCAACTTGAGGACCTTTTAATTAAAGTGACTCTAGATTAATCCAATGATTGTCACTTTTCTAGCAGATTCTGTACCCTTCAAAGAATAATTCATATCTCACAATGTACGGATCTAAATGCCATGAAATTTGGTGGAGATGTGATTCACTAAGTCATATAGCAACTGTAAAAATTTGAACTTCTTTTGACTTCTAGATTGCTACTAGATTTCAAATCTTCCACCACTGCTACATGCTGAAAACTGCTGCACTATAGCTGACAAGATGCACTCCAAAACCGAAGCATCTCTTATCCACTTCTCATGAAATTTCTACAGCATCTTCTTTCATAAGTGTAGAGCATGTATACCAAATTTCAAGCCAATCCAAATAGATTTGATCACTCAAACATGGCTAAGATCACTGCTAGCTCAGATTTTCAATATATGACAGATTTCAATACATGAGCTATTCTTCAACAAAAGTGAATCAAACTTGAAACTAACTTGTTTGAATACTTTTATAAGACATATATATCCATTAAATCCACTTACTAAAGGTCATCTCATGAACTTATCCAACCCAAATCAATCCAAACTTGATTGCTAAGCATTTAATCCATTCAATCATCTCATAGCAAGCAACATTGCATATTTATCTAATTCAATCAACTCATATGCACCCAAATAAAATGATCAACAAGAGATATACCTTGGTTAGCTCATGATCATCCAATAGCAAGCTTTTACTCAAATAAATTGCAAGCCATCAAATATATCCAATAAATCACCACAATCTTGAATGTTGCACTTGTATGTTGTAGCATTTGGACTCCACTTATTTTGACTTGGCATTGGGATAAGCAACTAAGGTGCTAGAGAACTTAGATAGAGGGGTATAGTCTTGGCTAGACCGATAAGTTTAATTCCGCATTTGTTTTGGTTAGCCAACGCGTTTAAGTTTTAGAAAGGACTATTCACCCCCCCTCTAGTCCGCCATCTTGACCCTTCAAGTGGTATCGGAGCCGGGTCTCTCATTTGTGGTCTTCACCGACCCGAGAGGATGGCGGCTTATGGGCTAGATGTTGAGTGTCCACACATTTTTGATGGCACACACTTTGCACGGTGGAGAAATTGGATGACATGCAATTTTAAGTTTATTTCTCCTCAATTGTGGTGGATCGTAGATGTGGGTTTTTCCTTTGCAATTGATAAAAAGAATGCAACTCAAGCGCAAAGTAAATGCCTACATCTCGATAGCCAAGCTACTAATGTTTTCTATCGATCTATGGATAGTAGCATACTTTGTGAGATCATGGACTTCAAGTCCGCCCATGAGATTTGGGTGTTTCTAAATGAGAAATATGGGGCGATCTCCAATGATGATGAGCCCAAGGAGGAGGCGCATGAGGATGTTGAGCATGACCACAACAAGGTGGTTGTGGAGGATTGCTCCACCTCACGGTCAAGTGATGACAAAGATGATCATACCACAAGATCACTTGATAAGAAGAATGATAATGCCACAAGTGATACAAGCAATGATTCTACTTCATGCACACTTGATGGTGAAGATGATGGCTATGAGAGTGATGCTTCAACAAGCTCTTCAACATCATCACATGGTAACACTAAGATACATGTTGGTGGTTTTGTTGTGGATTGTGATGATCCAAATTTAGAGCTTTTATATAAACTCTCAAGAGCCTTGAAAAGGGAAATGGAAAGAGTAAGTAAATTGGAAAATGATAACTCTTTTCTAAAAACCACATGTGAACAACAAAAACATCTACTTTATGTTACTACTTGTTCACATGAGGAGCTAAAATTGGCTCATGAGGAACTTAGTGTTGCTCATGATAACTTGGTACAAGAACATGCTTTACTCACTAAGAAACTTTCTAATGAAGAAACCAAATCTAGTGAGAGCTCATCATTTGGGTCAAATGATCAATCACATATTACTAACCCTTGTGATGTAGGCAAGAAGCATGTATCCACCTCTTGTGATGATTTATTATATATGCCATGTTCTTCACAATTAGATGCTTGTTCTACTTCTATGTCTTGTGAGACTAACCTTTTGAAGGAGAACAATGAGCTCAAAAGTGAAGTGAAGAATTTGAGCAACAAGTTGGAGAGGTGCTACAACTCTAAAATCGCCATTGAGCATATCATGACCAATCAAAGAAGATATGGTGATAAGAGTGGTATTGGCTACAACAAGAGCAAGGGCAAGATTATGAAGAAGCAAAATGCAAAGAAGCTATCCCAACTCATGTGCCACCGATGCCATGAAATGGGACATATTGCTAAGTATTGCCCTACCAAGAAGTCTCAAGTTGAGCCAAAAGCAAAGCCCCAAGATCAAGTCAAAATCAACCATGAAGATGATGATGACTTGATGAAGAAGAAGAAGAAAACAAGAAGGGGTGGAAGAGCAAGGCATCCAATGCAAATCCAAGATGCCAAGATGATGAGCAAGAATCAAATCGAGAAGAAAGTACATGCTCACATCAAGTGCTTCAAGTATGAAGATATGGGACACTTTGTCTCGGGGTGTCCTACCAAGCTTGAGAAGAAAGCTCAAACAACTCATAAGAGGCAAGGCATTGAGAAGCAACACATGAGCAAGGAAGAAAAGGTTCATTCTAAAAGAAGTTGCTACTTATGCCGGGAAAGGGGACACATGGCTCATTCATGTCCCCTAGGTAACAATTCTAAGCCTATTTCAATTGATAATACTAATATGCTTATAAAGGATGGCATTGGTACCTCATTGGTTAGAATTGCAAAACATCCCGCTAACCATACTAAGGCTTTGCCTAAGTATGTTGCTCTTAACTTGAGAGGATCCAAACTTGTTTGGGTACCATCAAAAAGTGGATGATTGTTTGTAGGTACCATCGGCATTGGAGGCTTGATTCATTTGGATTCATATTGGTCATCATATGTTGAATCAAGTTTTAAAGCTTAGTGCATATTCTATCCCAATGCCAAGTCAAAATAAGTGGAGTCCAAATGCTACAACATACAAGTGCAACATTCAAGATTGTGGTGATTTATTGGATATATTTGATGGCTTGCAATTCTAACCAATGAGGTACCATTGCCATCCTTTCTAAGCATATTAGTATTATCAATTGAAATAGGCTTAGAATTGTTACCTAGGGGACATGAATGAGCCATGTGTCCCCTTTCCCGGCATAAGTAGCAACTTCTTTTAGAATGAACCTTTTCTTCCTTGCTCATGTGTTGCTTCTCAATGCCTTGCCTCTTATGAGTTGTTTGAGCTTTCTTCTCAAGCTTGGTAGGACACCCCGAGACAAAGTGTCCCATATCTTCATACTTGAAGCACTTGATGTGAGCATGTACTTTCTTCTCGATTTGATTCTTGCTCATCATCTTGGCATCTTGGATTTGCATTGGATGCCTTGCTCTTCCACCCCTTCTTGTTTTCTTCTTCTTCTTCATCAAGTCATCATCATCTTCATGGTTGATTTTGACTTGATCTTGGGGCTTTGCTTTTGGCTCAACTTGAGACTTCTTGGTAGGGCAATACTTAGCAATATGTCCCATTTCATGGCATCGGTGGCACATGAGTTGGGATAGCTTCTTTGCATTTTGCTTCTTCATAATCTTGCCCTTGCTCTTGTTGTAGCCAATACCACTCTTATCACCATATCTTCTTTGATTGGTCATGATATGCTCAATGGCGATTTTAGAGTTGTAGCACCTCTCCAACTTGTTGCTCAAATTCTTCACTTCACTTTTGAGCTCATTGTTCTCCTTCAAAAGGTTAGTCTCACAAGACATAGAAGTAGAACAAGCATCTAATTGTGAAGAACATGGCATATATAATAAATCATCACAAGAGGTGGATACATGCTTCTTGCCTACATCACAAGGGTTAGTAATATGTGATTGATCATTTGACCCAAATGATGAGCTCTCACTAGATTTGGTTTCTTCATTAGAAAGTTTCTTAGTGAGTAAAGCATGTTCTTGTACCAAGTTATCATGAGCAACACTAAGTTCCTCATGAGCCAATTTTAGCTCCTCATGTGAACAAGTAGTAATATAAAGTAGATGCTTTTGTTGTTCACATGTGGTTTTTAGAAAAGAGTTATCATTTTCCAATTTACTTACTCTTTCCATTTCCCTTTTCAAGGCTCTTGAGAGTTTATATAAAAGCTCTAAATTTGGATCATCACAATCCACAACAAAACCACCAACATGTATCTTAGTGTTACCATGTGATGATGTTGAAGAGCTTGTTGAAGCATCACTCTCATAGCCATCATCTTCACCATCAAGTGTGCATGAAGTAGAATCATTGCTTGTATCACTTGTGGCATTATCATTCTTCTTATCAAGTGATCTTGTGGTATGATCATCTTTGTCATCACTTGACCGTGAGGTGGAGCAATCCTCCACAACCACCTTGTTGTGGTCATGCTCAACATCCTCATGCGCCTCCTCCTTGGGCTCATCATCATTGGAGATCGCCCCATATTTCTCATTTAGAAACACCCAAATCTCATGGGCGGACTTGAAGTCCATGATCTCACAAAGTATGCTACTATCCATAGATCGATAGAAAACATTAGTAGCTTGGCTATCGAGATGTAGGCATTTACTTTGCGCTTGAGTTGCATTCTTTTTATCAATTGCAAAGGAAAAACCCACATCTACGATCCACCACAATTGAGGAGAAATAAACTTAAAATTGCATGTCATCCAATTTCTCCACCGTGCAAAGTGTGTGCCATCAAAAATGTGTGGACACTCAACATCTAGCCCATAAGCCGCCATTCTCTCGGGTCGGTGAAGACCACAAATGAGAGACCCGGCTCTGATACCACCATGCCATCCCCATGGATGCAGATGAAGCTGCCAAGGCGGTGCGGCCGCCGGCGCCAAGGCGCACAGATTGACCCGCACGAGACGTTGGTGGTGCCTGCAGGGGCGGACCCACAGGGTATGCGGGGTGGGTGGTCCCCGGCATACCTTGGGGTCCAGGTGTAAGTGTAACAAAATATAATTTTTTTGGTAAAAAAAAAAGAAAAAACGTACCTAGTACACGCCCGATGCCGCCTGGTTCGGCTTCTGCGGCATCGTGCAGTAACTCCTCGCGCGCCTCTCGTCTCTCGTCGTCTCATCTCGATAGGAATTGGAACCGCCTGCGGCTCCGCGCTGGGTCGCATCCGGAACGCCGGCGCCGCCACGGCCACGCGCGGACGCCGGATGCCGGGACGTGCCCACGCCGTCCGCCCGCCAAGGCGCGGCCCCAACACCTGCCGCTCGCTCTCTCTGCGGCGACGGCGAAGCAGGACGCTGAACTGCCGAAGGCCTATGCGGCTACGCCCAACGGCCCGCTTGCCACTGCCAGCGACGACTTCGGCAGAGCGGCGGCTTCGCCTATAATCACGATTCACGATCCACTGCCATGTGCCAGGTGCCTGCGGCGACTTCGGCACTGCGGCCACTGCCGGCAGGTTTAAGATTAATCTTATTCTTATATTCTTCTTCTTACTTGTGTACTTAAATAGTTTTAATTATTATTTATGTGTGAGTGATTTTTTATTCCAGTTCGTGATTCATTCAATAGCAACAGACGAATAATTAGTATCCGGTCATTAGTTCATCATATGATTCATATTCATGTCACTAAGAAAGTGGCGGATAAACAAGTAATATTGTAAGTCTCTTCTATGGCTACATTTCGAACTATTTGCATTTCATTTGAACAATTTATATCGAGATTTGTCGTCGTTTCTAGCTTAATCATTGAATTTAAGTCTTATCATGTTATTTAACATATTTGGTTTTACCAAATTTAAATATGGTTTTACTGAATTGTAAATGATTTACCGAATTGCATAACAGTTTTTTTTACGGCGTACCCTGTGCTAAAATCCTAGGTCCGCCACTGGATGCCTGGGACCGTGCCAAGCAGTCTTCTGATATAGGTTTGAATCCTATCGCGCTTCAATTCTTGCTTCTGCATCTTCAATTTAATTTTGCATGCTCCACACCAGATTAGATTGGCATGCATGCAAAGCAGTGTTGACGAGTACTTAAATAGGAAGAGTTCAAGTTCGATCGATCTGACAGGCAGCAGTTGAATTCAAGCGATCGAGATCGACAGGCGCACGATGGCGCACGCATGCGCGCGCATGCCGATACCCCATCAGATTCAGATCGGCGATCCATGCAAGTGCAAGTGCATGGCGTGGGTGCGTTTGTGGTCGAGTGCTCTACCTCCGCCCGCGCCCGGGGCTCCTGTTAATTCAGCAACGTAATATGCGCGCATGGCCATGAAGCAAAGAGTATATACAAGATTCTAATATGCAGTTATGCTTCCATTCTGGCCGTGTTGTCCGTCAAAGTCAGCTCCGACACCCGATCGAGACGATTATCAAAATGCAGGGTTGAATTGAATTACGTAAACAGAATGATTAGAGATAACTGCCGGTCGTCTAGCTACTGGCCGCGTTGATAAGTAAAACTAAGAAACCAGCTGATACGCAAGAACTCGACAGACAGGATACCTACAGTAAAACAGCCCTGTTAACGAACTATCATATGTCTTATGCCCTAGGCTTATCATGCCTGCCTGATCTCCATCATTGTACGTAAAATGAACTAGGGTGGAGTGTTTGTGACATATCTGAAAATTGCTATAAAAGAAATAATTTATAAATTATTGTCCTGAAGTGAAGATTACAAGAAAGACTTCTCAAGATTGCAATATGGAACATAATTCATCTGTTTGGAGATTGATCTGCCTGTTGGCTGGTGCTTCTATCCATTTATAGTTCGTAATTCAAACAAATTAAAGTTGAAAAAAAAACCTGCCATGCAAACTTTATTAGCAACCAACTGCTAACACATCTTATTTCCTATCTCCACTCACGAGCAGTCATTGTGACTTCAACTTAAATTGACCTTCATTAGTGTCCTTGTATTATAAGGCCACGCTCACATCATTACTAATGTGCAAGTTTTCGCAGGCAGGCATTTTGGGTTTTTGGAGGCGGGCAGGGCGTCTGCCTCCGGCTCAGCGCCTATGTTAATCGTACTTTCCGAAGGTGGGTGCCCTTATCGTCTCCGTTAATCCATAAATGATTCCGCGCTTTCCGGATGCATTGTCTTCGCATGAGCCCCCTCCTGTCAGTGCTTCTATCTGTGATGCTTCTGGTCGCCTCTCCCCCGGTGTCGTGACTTGAAGATCGTCTCAAGATAATAGGTGCTTTTCCTGCGTTTCTTCTATTCATATCTATGCTATCATAATCATAACCATCTGTTTTGTGGCAAAGGTGAGGTTATTCCCTCAATGGGTAAAAGATAGGTATCAATCTATTAATAACAAGATGGTGATTGTGGTTCTTAAGCTAACAATATAATGAGAAGATCATTCCAGGACCTTCCTGAGGTTCCAGTGCCTTGACTAATAATGACTGGGTGTTGCTGGTCAATTTGTAGTTCTGTACACTACCTGATAGAGTCGTGCATCATGAATATTCTATGGGTATTATAAGGAAAGGCTAATTGATTAGATATTTCAGGTTTATCCATGATATAATCCACTCTAATAGTACAAGCTAAAATTCTATATAGTGTTGTGCATCGTACAGTTCTGCAGATGTCTGGCTGATGACCTTGACCACAATGACATTAATATTGAATTTCTATTTCTTGCTTATGATGATATATAATATTTATGCACATTATTTTCTCAGTTTGATACCTATATTTATTTCTCTGGAATAGCTTTGAGAAAAATAAAAATAACCCTATAACTTGTAGCCTTATTAAAAACTAAAATATCCACAAAATAATACCTACTTTAGTTAGGTTCAAAACCATCATGTATTTTGGTATAACTGTACGATCCCAACATTCTCAAATTTCTGCTAATGCTAATGTGAAGCAAACAATATCAGTCCAAATGATCATGTTGATCATCAAACACCAAAATCTAACGAGTCAATTTTCCTTACAGCTGGGAGAGTGATGGCAAGGTGGGCGCAATCGAAGACACATATGTCTCCCTAGGACGGACGATGAGGACTGGTTTGGTGAGGCGGTGGTAGAAGGAGGTGGAGTGTAACACCCTCGGTCTTACCATTTAAACAACTTGCTAAATTCTGTCATGAGCATCAAGTTGTTGTGATAATGCATGTGAGAAGGTGTAAAAATGAATTTCTTGGCATGAAAAATGACTAAAACAAAGGATACATAAAAAGGATTCGATAGTCATGTTATATCACTTAAGGTTGAAAATCATTTTTTATTAAGCAAAAATGCTATAGAACATATATGTGACACTTTAATAAAGTTTGAAGTACAAACTTTGTAGAAGATAATGCAACTTTGGTTTTAACAAGATAATAAAGCTAGCTAATATTTCTAATAGCTTGGAAATTGAATTTGAAACAAAGATCAGTCAAGACTTAGTTTCCTGTCTGAAAAACAGAATGGCAAGGCTGTGTTTGGGAATTTATTCTGGGAAATTTAGTTGGAAAATGGTGTCACGTGTCGGATCTTTTTGATAGCCTAATCTGTCCTCTACAACGTAGTAGAGGTGGTTTAGTCTCAATTCGCATAGATTAGTTGTTACACACGCTTTAAAATTCATGCACGTCACCTGTTCGGGCTGTGTGTGCAGTCACCATGTGCCTGCGCTCGCCATGGTCTTTCCGGCCAAGCCACGCGCGCGTGGCCGCGTCGCTAGGGCCAGGGCCATCCTTGGCATGGCCGTGGCTGGCCTACCGCCTGGCCGCCTCTGGCTGCTGCCGCGCAGAGCCGTGGCTGCTCACCTTGTCACGTCGAGCTGCCCAACCGCCTAGACCCACCGCTACCGGCCGACCGATGCCGCTGCTGCCATGCGCCCTCGTCATCACGCCATTCATGGCGCTGCGGCCGCACTCGCGTCACCCTACCCCTCTGCCTGCACACGCGAGTTTTGAAGTTGGCTCCAGAGCGCGTGTCGCCCGGTCACGTCGACTGCATCCTGCCAAGGCGATGACTGACCGAGCCGAACCTACCTCTTCCCCCTCCTTGGCCTTTTCTTCCCGGTCGTCATGGCCGATGGAGCCACTCCATTAATTTGGCAGATACAGGTCACCTCACGTCGATTCACTGCGTCCCTAGCTCCGCATGTGAGTTGTCTAGCCACCCAACCCTTTTTCCTGCCTTGACTTGCGCCATGACGTACTCCAATTTTGGAGTCTCCCCTCCGCCATGCCATTACGGCCAGGCTCAGCCATTGCCGTGGGCAGCCCCTCCATCGCACCATCCTGCGTCAATCCACCTGCACCACGAGCTTTGCCTCCACCTCCCCTTCACCCTACGCGCCTCACCCATACCCCTATCGCCTCGCCAGAGCCGCTGACGTGGCCATGCCGCCACGGAGCGCCGCCTCACCCCTCGGGTCGCACATGGCCAGTCTTCTCCACCACCCCTGGATCCAACGAACAATGCGGCCGAGTTCGGGGTAAGCCAAGGATGCTCAAGCACTAGCTAGGTAGCTATGCGGTGGTCTAGGGTGGCCGGAACGGCCGCGCCACCATCGCGAGCAGTCGCTGGCTGTGGCCACTGTTTCCGCGAGCTCTGCTGCTCCTGTACCTCCGCCTAGCGTAGGCGCTAGGACCGTAGATGAAGGTCAGCCCGCTAACTGAGCCGGTGCGAGCTCTGGATGGCCGACGTGGCCGGGCAGTGCTCGTGCACGCCACGCCGGCGAGTAGGGACACGTTGGGGACCTCATCGATGCGAAGGCGAGTACTTAGGAGGGCTTTCTTGTATAGGTACAGACTATGGGAATAGGGCGCCTGGTGGTCGTGCCATTAGCGGATAGTGCGGGGACTTTTCTACAAAACATGTCAGCGTGCGTCGGCCTTCCCTTCGTGGGCTGCCTCGCTGTGGGCCATGCCAGCGTAGGCCTCGCGGTGGTGTGCTGCGGAGTGGAATTCTTTTTTTTTCTTTTTTTATGGAATTAGAAATAGCTTTATAATTCTATTTCTGAGCTGATATTTGATAATTAATATCAATTCATTTAGGTGTCCAAAAATTATGAATTTTGTTGAGTTCCTAAAAATGTTGTCTATCTAATAGTATGACTAGTTTATATATGTCTGTGTTATGCTAAGGCCTATTAAATCATTTGGAAGCGTTTAATATTATTTAGATTAATCGTTGTAGAAATTTTTGTGATCAATTGGTGATAGCATTAATTCTGAAATTTTGCAGTAGCTTCATCGTAGAATAGACTATAATTAGGGTAGCTAAATATCCATTAAAATACAATATGAATAAAAGAGTAATACTGATTATGAAAATAAGTACTTGTAGGGTGAGCTTGGAATCTATTTGGTAGAGGTGATGATTAGCTTAGTATCTTAGTCTTTAGAGCTAGCTTAGCATGTGTATTATTATTTTAAGAGTTGCTGTTGCCGGATTCCTAAGTTGTTGCACTCTCATCATCGCATGCATATAGAGAAGGAGTTGGTGGAGTACGTAACCCCCGGTGATCAAGAGTACGAGGAGATCGTAGAAGAGTATGAGGAGGAGGTGCTCGTACAAGAGGAGGCCCCGGAGCCACCAGTGACTGGCTGACACCATGCTGCCCAAGGCAAGCCCCAGTGCATAACTCTTATTTTGCTAATCACCGTATCTATGAGTCTTACTAGTACGGGATCGAGTAGATGCTATGCTTAGGTTATCGGTAGCGCGAGTAACCTAACGTTACTCACAAGAGGTGATTATTATTACTCTCATAATAAAATGATGGAAAGAAAAATGGTGACCAGGTAGGGATCTGGTATGGGTATTGGTGGGCGTAACAGGTTGTGTCCCGCAGCCATGGGGCAGAGCTTGGTTGCACTGTTTTTCTTGTCCGCATTGATTGAGGACCGTCTGTTGCTGTGGATGGTAATCAGGTCACCGATTTATTATCCCGAGCACATACTTGCTTATGGGAGCGGGGAGGCTTGTTACTCTCTTGTCGTAGGTTTTGGCTCTTTTCGGACTGATTGATTAGAGGCGGGAAAATGTGGAGGTCTGAGTACCACACTGAGACTGGGTCTCAAGTGTAGGGGCTGGAGTCCAAGTTTGGACAGGGACCTGGACCCCTCGATAGGAGTGGAATGGGTTGGTCTTGTTTGTGCCTAGAGTACAAGTAAGGCATATGTTTCTCGGGTACCCTGTTAGGCTACATTGATTTGTGAATCGTCATTTCTACGTGACCGTACGACTTGGCTATGATCTAGCACCGTAGTAAGAACTAAAACATGAAAGATGGAGAAATAACTCTGATTGCCCAACTCTTACTTGAAAGTAGAATATGGGCTTACATAGAAGGGTTAGATAATGAACTAAACATGACTGCTAATAAAACTTTATCTTAATAAGGACGAAATACTAGTAATGCTTTCCACAAAACAAAATAAACCACAAGCCATACTGCCTATCATATCCCTTGAGAGTCGAAAAATATATTCCCACTAGTCGGATAAGTCTTGTGAGTACATTGTGTACTCAAGGTTTATTTACCCTTATTGCAGGTGCAGCTTGAGAAGCTAGTTCTTGTATGAAAGATTCTTCTAGTGGGCATAGACGGATCCTTGTATCGCTCCTTTAGATGTTTATTTCATTCTGTTGTTTAATTATCGCACTCTAAATTCTGGTATTGTAATAAATCATTTCTAAGACTCTATATTGTATAAAATAGACTAAGTATTGTATGCTCATACTCATTATTGGATTCTGGATGTAAAAATATGGATTGTTTCGAGTTCTCCCGTTGAGTGAGCTTGATGGGATTGTTCGACTTAGCTCACTTTTAGGTACTTAGTGTCTAGTGATAGACAAGTGCCTCCGGAAGTGAGTTATTTCGAACGGTTTTGCCACATGGAGGCGGAGGCGGTGGTGTACGAAGATGAGGAGAAGAATGACGACCCTCCAGCAGCAAAGAGGCATAAGAGAAGCTCCGACAGCGAGAATTCTAATAGGTTTTATTTATTTGAAATATATGTAATGGTTTTAATGTTTATCAGTGTTTATACATACACATAAATAAATATATGAGACATGTTTAGAGAGGAAAACCAGTTCAAACTTTTAATTTTATATATAACAAAAAAACTAAAATATAATAGCTGTATTCCCGTGTTATAAAAGAGCATATTGGTCGGATGTGAGCAATATAGGATACATTGTGGAATGTAGGCTACCCAATCCGATGGATCAACTGCATTGGTCAGCGATACTCAGTATGCACTGCACGACATCATCTGGAGCAGAGAGCATTGCCATGTGATCTGCGTCGTCGATCTCCTTCACCTCGTCCACTGGGTTGTTCATCACCATCCACCTCTGGAACTCCTCAGGCAACGCCCTGTCTTGCTTGCTGACGATGTAGGCCTTGTGTACTGAGCCGTAACGATCTTTGGAGAGTGGTATCTGGGCCCGTAGGTCTTCGAGGAACACCGAACCAACACGCATGAGAGATTTAGCAAGTGTGATGTCCTGCAAATAATGTGAGTTCTTGTGTGGTTATTATGTTCATATTACGTTTTTACTCATGTGTCACTGATTTTTGAAGACATTATATAGGCGGGCTGAGCCAAATGGATGAGTCCATCTCTAAACATAAATTTTAAAAAATGGATCTCTTAATAAGATCGTCCTCTAAAAATTGGATCACTTTGAGGCGAATATCTTAAGAGATATTACTATAAAAAATGAACTGCTTTTGTACATGGTAAGGTGTATCTTAGCCAAACGTACCTCTATTAATCACTTATACAGATGGGCATCTTAAGGGGACCATCCCTGTTTTACAAAGGTACTTTTCCTCTGTTAATTGATTAATAGAGGTAAATTTTTAAGTTGTTCGCTTCTAAAAATAGCTATTAACACAGGCGAGCATTCCAAATAGTGTTGCATCTAGAAATTGATTAATAGATATGGCACTCTTAAGAGTTCTATCTCTAGAAATAGTTGCATAAAAAACAATTCTCAATTTCTTATTTGAAGTCAAACTAAGATGAAAATTATATCAAAGTTGTACAAATCAACATGGTTTATGACTTTATAGTTCACAGGTTTTTTAATTAGAACTGTTTAGTCCCAAAATTTTGTTTCATTGTTTTAGAATTTAAAAATTAATTTTAGAAAATTTGAATAATCTCATATGTTGACCTAGTATACACCAAAGCTTAGTTGTCAATGTGATTGACAATTTCTAGTTGACAAGTATGTGATTTGAAAACACTTAAGAGTCCCGAATATACGTTTGTAATTCTTAAATTTTGAAATTTAAAATTTAAAATTTCCAAACAATTTAAATGTTGACATAGCCAATACCAAATTTGTAGTGTTCCACATGATATACAACTTTATAGTTGACAAGTTTATTTTGAAATCATATAGAGTCTCAAATATTCATTTTAAGTTCTAATATGTTGATTTGTAAATGTTGGTTCTTTTTAAACGATCTCGGATGAAGACATGCTCTATACTGAAGTTGTAGTGCTCAATAAGACCTAAACCTCTATAGTTAAAACATTTTTTATTGAAAATCATTTGGTAGTCAAAATATTCAGTACAATGTTACAAAATGTTAATATAAAAAACAACATCCTATACCAGTTACAAGTCCGTGTGTAACTCAGTGGTATACATAAGCTATAAATCATAAGTTTAAATCCTAGAAAACACCTTTTATGGTTTGCTACAATTATTTGAGATGGGCAGACTTTTTTTTGAGAATTACACAGTACAACGCAGATGCTCACAACACGCATGCACACTCACCCCTATGAACACACGTATGCAAACCCTACCCCTATGAGCACCTTCGAAAGACTGAGCCTACCGCCTCTATAAATAAAAGTTGTCCACCATCAAAATGCTTCTTGTAGTGGTGAGATCGTCTCATAAAAGACACCCAGGCCCATTAACACAAACCCTAACAATATCTCTCAAGCCTCATGTCTCAACCCCTTGCCTTAGACGCGAAACACCCTCCCACTTCCTCAAGCACAAACCCTCTATCTTCAATAGATTTCACTTCCGCAGCGGGGCACTATAGGGAAGGCTGCAGATGCTCTGTAAGAGCGGTTGGCTCAGCCGCCCCTGCCACCCCGCTCTTACAAATGCCTACAAATCGATTTTCAAAAAACACGATTTCGGACCCAAAAATTAGCAAATTAAATACAAAAAAAATTATTTTAATTCGGGGAGGGCCGCACCGGCCAACGCAAGTCCGTCTCCGTCGCAAGTCGCGACATTTTTCGCGCGAAAATTGCGCGCTTCGCGGTTGCGGGGATTTGAACCCACAACCTCACCCTCGCGCCAAGCCTCCCCTACCACTACACCACACACTCACATGTGTCTAGATACTATTTTAGTTCCCCAAATATTATAACGAACCGAGTGTAAATTGATTGTATGAGGCTCTAAACGAAGTCAAATGAAAAAGTTGTCAACTATAAACTCTCATAACTTTTCGAAAACTACAACTTTCAGTTTGGTAGTTTTTCTATCCGAAGTCGTTCACAAAATTTAAATTTCAAATTTGAGAAATTCATACATAGTTTTCGTGGGCAAGATGACTTCAAATCAAAATTTTGTCAATTACAAACTTTCATAACTTTTTGAGACCAACAACTTTCATTTTTGGTGTTTCTCCATCCAAGATCGTTTGAAAAGATCAAAATTTTGTACTTCATTTTAAATATTCGGCATCTATTTGTAGGGGCGGCTCAATATAGAGCCGCCCCTACAAATCGATTTGTAGGGGCGGCTGGTGATTGAGCCGCCCTTACCAATGGGTGATTTGTAAGGGCGGCTCAATCACTAGCCGCTCTCTACTGTGCCCATTTGTAGACGTGGCTCAAACACTAGTCGCTCCTACTGTGCATTTGTAAGGGCGGCCGGCCGGCTAGGGCCTGAGCACGCTACTATAAGGGCAGCTCCAACCCCAGCCGCCCTTAAAAAAAAGCCAAGCATTCTCAAAAATCATTTTCTATGTAGTGTTTAGCGCCGCCCCCACCCTCTCTCTCCTAGCGCTGTTGCCACCTCATCCTACTGATCTCCACTTGTTGGAGCCTAGCCTCCTTTCTAGTCTCCTAAGTCCAGTAGCTACCCGGAAACCATCTCCTCTCTTCTCTCTGCATTGTTTCTCACCAACATTAATCCACGACCACATGCGAGTGTCATGACGGCCGCTGGTATGCCCATCGCCACTAGATTCACGCCTGCCAACGTGCAGGCAATCGAGGGAGTGGGCATTGCTTCCATGGCCTCGATGCATATGTAGTGGCCGAGGATCGGGTGTCGTCGCTGTGGACTCGACCACTGTGGGACATGGGCCTCTAATGTCTGACAAGGTTGGCCTTTCTACTATCCCCGATCTGAAATGAACGAGTAGATCTCTACCACCGCGATTTGTAGTGATCAAGCAGATCTCCACCGCCGTTGCACCTCTACCAAAGCTCTGCCACCTCGATCATCTCAATCTTCACACCTTCTCGCATTCTCTCTGTAGGTGGAGGCTACCACGGTGAATCCGAATAGTGGTCACATTGGCCAAATCTACAATGGGAGTGAGGACACCTGTTTTGGTTTTAAATAGATTTGTAGAAACAGAGATCTTGAGCACTTATTATACCTATATAAATACGAACAACACACGTGTCTACTTGCCCGCCCCTCTACCTTTCCATTTGCATATTGCTATATTGTACCTTTTCATTTACATATGTATTGCTATATATATAGAGGCGGTTGAGCACCACGCCTGTGCAAATTAGTCCAACCTGTCTTCGTAACTAGGTTCTGTAGTAGTACTATATATTTATAAATCATAATTATTGATTGTATTTTTTGTTGTTTTTCTCAATATATGGGTGCACCGAATACAGATGGCAACAATAAACTAAGTCTATGATGGCATAAACTAAACACTTTTTTTTTGCAACATATGTACGTGTAAACCAAAACTCTGCATATCTGTACCTCTTTGGAGGAGAGTTGGTACACATTCTGTTCGATGAACTGTGGGCCGAACATGAAGGACGCTGGAAGTTTACCATCTGCATCTTGGGGTTTCATCTCGTTATCAAGCTGGGACACCTGAAACCGCTCGGCATGCTGCAAGCAAAAGAGGAATTAGATGTTGTTTGGTGGTTGTCACAAATTGTGATATCAATGAGAGGTACCAAGAAACTATAGTTATAGAAACAGAAGAAACTATGGTTTTGAGAAAAGAGATTTAGACTCTAGAGTGGAGTTTCTAAATCTTCAAAAATATTGCAGTTTTATTACCAATACCCAGTTTTTCGAAAAGAACCTACAAAGATATATTTTGTGAAACAATGGTATTTGTTCTAAACTCCAAATGTACTTTGGATCCAAACAAGGGATTAATACTATTTTTGTTGCCAAGACTAACTCTTTTGATCTATCTCCTAATACTTTTGATCCATCTCCTAACACAAATGACTTTGATTCACACTCCACTGTTTTTCCAAGTATTTGTGAAGCGACCCTGTTTGGAATAGAGAAAGAACAACAATGGAAAGAAAGAAACATATAGGAATTTATGAAAACCATGGTATGAAAAAATTGAGATAAGGAAACACAAGAATTTCATGGGACTTGGTGATTGAGATGTATGAATATTAAGTGGAAGATAGGAAACTTTAGAAGTGAATACAACTCTAGTTAGCTTTAACTTACCTACACTTTCATTAGCAAGTCACTACTAACTAGGCTCATCAATGTCTCAAGGAAGGAGCTACAGAGTCTTGTTGCTTGTGCTTCACCGTGTTGATCTCGCATGACCATCAATAGCAATGCATGCTTCTCTCCTTAACCACAACTACTCTTCCTCTCTCTTCTCGTATTTGTCTCTCTGGATTCTACTATCATCTACAGTACAAGACTAGAACACAAGAGGAAGGAGTTTGCCTTTGCAGTGCCTTAGCTTAGGGTTATAACTCATAAGTTGGCATGTTGACTAGCTAGGCAAAAGCCCGATGGATACAAGCATGCCGGCTTAAGATCTTTCTTGAAGTTAGTGTTCACTCGTACCATTCCAAAGACAATGAAATTGGCAAGTTTACTAGTTCTACCGTGCCGGGAACCAAATTTCGGCTAGCCTCCGCTGGCTCCTCAAACCAGAGTCGTGGCCTGGCCATAGTGGCCGAGAAGCACTCAAAGCTCACCTTGGTGTTGGCTAAACGATCAAGAGTAAAATGCATCAGCGGTCTCTAAATTTGCGCTAGTGTGTCATCTCGGTTCCTAAAGTTGCAAAACGATCGTTTAGGCTTTCAAACTTTGTTCGGGTGTTAAAATAATCTAAATGGGTCTAGATCCGCAATTAGATCCTAACGTGGCACACTGACATATGGGCCCCACCTGTCATATCCATCTTCTTCGTCTGTTCTCACATGGCTATGGTGCCTATGGGCAGGTCCGTTCGCAAACGTTGACATTCTGCTCTCCACCACGAGCTGCCACCACCTCCCACCCACACGCGAGGCCGGTGGCAACTCGGCTAGCCCGGCGCAGCAGCCCCCACGCACGCCCTCGCCGGCGGTGGCGTAGCACTATGGCAGCTCGCGTGCGCACTCGCCAGGGCTGGCGCAGGAGCCCGCGGACGGCGTAGCACGGCTGGCTCGGCGCGACCGTCCGCTTACTCACCTCCTCGCACCTAAGAATGATGTCTACGAGCCCGGGCTGCCGCCGCCGTCGACCGGCTCCACCATCAGCAGCAGCTCTCGTCCCCGACGTCGTCCAAGCAGTGATATTGGTCGCCCGCAGCCAAGGGCACACCGGCGCCGTCCATGTTTGTTGTGCTGAGCCTAGTCATGGCCAGGGAGGAGAACCGCAGGGATGAGGGGATCCATTGGTGTACCAGCAAGCGTCACCTATCGAGAGGGAGGAGGGGGGCTGGCTTGAGCCTGTACAACGGGTCATTCCAACGCTTCTGTGCGTCAATCTCAGGCGCGCACCCAGGGGTGGGCGCTGCCGGCAGCATGGCTGGGCACGAGGGAGGTTAAGGGTGAGAGAGAGAGAGGGGGGAGGGAGGAGGAAGATGGATATGACAAGTGGGCCCCACATGTTAGTGTGTCATGTCAGCACCTAGAATAGATCTGGACCCGTTTGGACTATTTTGACACCCGAACGGAGTCTAAGGGCCTAAATGATTGTTTTTGTAACTTTAGAGACCGGGATGACACATTAGCACAAGTTTAGGGACCCCTGGTGCACTTTACTCAATAATCAATATCCCATACCATGTGGCCATAGCGTGCTTAGTCTAAGTGGTGACTCGTGTAACCCAGCGTCACCCTCATGTTCAGGGTTGCCTCAACTTGGATTAAGTGTAGGGATGAAAGCGGAATGGGTATTTCTCCATATCCGTTCTTTCCGAAAAGGTCAAAACCCTTCATGGATAGCTTGTATCTAAATCAGAATATTTAATATCCGTACTGTATGTGAGTCCGAATATGAAAAATTAGATTTCTGATATGTATACGAGATAGATATCAATATCTAATGTGGTCTGAGATCCAAGAACAAATATGGGATAGAATGCAAGATATGAGATAAAATGCAGGAACACTGGTATCGGATTTCATGTCTTATTAAACATGTGGGAGAGAAGAGAAAAGTGGAGGGAGATGGGAGAATAGAAAGCAGGCAAAGACGATACTAGATAATGACTCATTGACAGTTTTATAGATGCGTAGTACTTGGGTTTTAACTGGGCCACGTTTTGACTGGGATGGGCAGAGAAACCTTTCATCATGGTTTGCATTGGTACTATTTTTTCTTCCTACGTACACAAAGAAAGTCATGCTATAATTAATCTAGTGATAATTTTTAATGTTTATTCCTTTTCAGCTTGTTTTTCCATAAACCTTTATTCTAACAGGCAATTTATAATAGAATTAATGACGGAAAAAAATCATTTGTATTGGAGTATCTCCAAGAGTTTTTTAGATCCCATTTTTTTAGCAAGATTTAAAAAATTGATTTCCAACAACTCCCAATCATTCTATACTTGGGAAAGTTGATCCAATTGTGTGGAAATATATGTACACATATCAATAGGCCAATCTAGATGTGGAAGGATGTGAAAAAGAATGATGAGTATGACAGATTGAGTTGCCAATGTAAATGCACAATATACAAACAAAATATGAAAAGTGCTAAGGTGATTTATAAATAGTCCTGATATAAATTTGTCGTATAAATTTTAGAGCGAGATTTTAAAAACAGTTAAACGAGCCTAACTAATATGTTTTTAACTTTTCTTAGCTACTTGAAAAACGTATTGATTTACTAATTAATTATTTGGAAACTATTAGAGATGCTCTTATGAAGTTCTATATAGATTCTTAAAAAAAGATAACTATTGTAGATTTCATCAATTTGGAGTTGAATGCACCACAGATGCATTTACCTGCTGGAGCACGTGCGATGGCGGCGACATGCAGTCCGGCATGTAGGCGCACAGGAACACCGCTGCAGCGACCTTGCTGGGGAACTCCGCGGCGAGCGCGATGCTCAGGCCGCCCAGGCTGTGCCCCACGAGGACAGCCTTCTCCCCATCGGGAAGCGAACGTAGCGCGTCTAGCAGTGGGCCGGTGTAGTCCCGGAACGTCGGTATGTCACGCAGTCGTCTGCCGTCGACGCCCGACGCGGCGAGGTCCGGCGCCACGATGTGGTAGGAACGCCCGCCCGGAGACAAGGACAGCAGCCTTGCCACCACCTTGTACCAGCACCAACCGCCGTGGCAAACGCCGTGGACGAGGATGATGTGCGTGGCGCTGGTGCTGCTCTTTGTGGCCGCCTCCGCCATGGATGCTTCTTTGTAGACCTTGCGAGTGCGATATGGGTTTAATCTGTTGCGTGCGGGCGGATTCGATAACTCCGAGTGGCTATACAGTTGTACATCATATATATCCCCACACTACTAGGATTTTTTTCCTATATCTGCAACTAAAATATTGATAAGGGAATCATTCACCCGGCTAATCGCACGCTCGCTAACCTCTCTCGCCCGGCGTCCCTCGCGCGCTCTTCCCCTACCCCTCCCCCACGTGACATGCAAGGAAATCCATGGACAGTAAGGAAAGTCAAATCATCAATCACGTAACAACCGGAGGAGCAGTTCCACGGAAAAAAAAATCAATCACCCTAACAACGGAGGAGCAGTTCCACGGCAAAAATTAGTCCCGCGATCACCCTAGCCAGTTACACGATTGCACCTTGACCCTTGCCCTCGACGAGCCCAGGTCCTTCGTCCGTCGCCAGTCGCAGCTCTCCGTCAGTCCCTCGTCGTCTCGCCATGCTGACGGCCTGCGCCACCACATCCTTGTTTCCAACGCGTCGTGAGACGGCGTTGAACCCTGCCGTCCACCTCGACCCCAATTGCGCCGACCGGAGCCTGCGGCGACCACCGTCTGACACGGACTCCGAGAAGGCCCTCGTCGCAAACATCGTCGTTTGACCTCGCCGTTCGCGCCTGTGCCGTCGTCCTCACCACGTGATCGCCCATACCACCTCCTCTCCCTCCCTGCCATAAAGCCAAGTTAAAATGTTTTCAGCGTTTCTTTTGATCTTCTGATTCGATTTGGGTTGAGTAGAGGTTTCTTTTAATCTTCTAATCTTTTTTGGTTTCAGTAGATGACTCACGCTGAAGCTGGAGTTGGTAACGAAGGTTCACAAACCAACATTCAGGAGGTTCACAAAGCAACATTCAGGCCATCAAGGTATAATCAGTAAACCTGCCCTGACATCTCCATTTTCTATGCAGCCAAAAAAAATATCAAGCTTCTACAACAGTTTTGAGACTTGAGTTTTCAACTTTTGATTGCATGTACGGTTTTTGTTTTTTCTTCTTTGACTGCTGATCATTTCTCTCCTAACTGAGTGAGTGCCTAATTGGGTTTGCATGTGTATGATTGTGTACAGAATTGAGCTTGCATATAAAGTAACTATGTAAGCAAATTAAGCCTTTGTGTTTGATTTTGACATTATAAATATGTAAGCAAATATAGAGTGAGTGATGCTTGCAAGCCAACCCTTCTACTATTGTATTTTGCCATGTGTGCTCTCAGTTTCTATATGTGTGACATGCCACTTTTTGTTTGAAAGACGCCTATCACAGGGGTTGATGACCTTTTTTCCCATTCCCATTTGAATTTTCAACATCTGACACTCAATAATGATTTAAAGAAACATCGTTGAACATCTGGAATTGATGACTTATATATCATTTTTGGTAATGCTACACAACACAATGAAATTTCAAAAACCATGGTCTTTTGTTTTTATTCCTGTTGCAACGCACGGGCATGATCCTAGTTGATGAAAACTAAAAGTAGAGGGGCGGCTAAGTAGAGATTCACGGATGGTTGTTGCTTGTCCAGCGGCTGCTAAGACTGCAATATATAGTATATGTACATCATATACTCCACTAGGCCGGCCTGTCTTTTGAATTGAAAACTAGGGGCGGCTAATATAGAAAGCTCATCAGCTTAATGGGGTAGTACAGAAGTTAGAAAAACAAGATGAGAGATTCACGGATCGTTGGTGTTTGATCAGCGGCAAAAGGTTGATATATATATAATTAATCTTCACACCTAAAAAGTCATCGTCTACTGATATATAATAAGTCCCCATCCATGCTCATATGTCAGCGTCCAATACAAATTAAATCAACCTCCACTTGGTGCTCGTATGTCCATGTCCTACCTGGTTCTGATATAAAAACTGGATCCACATGTCCGCATCCAGTACAAGGAAAGCACATGAGTAGGGGAGCAAGCTCATGAATTCATTGTTTGATGCATTTTCAATGTGTATTGCATTTGTCTGCTTGCATTGCATTTAGTTAACAAGTAGTGTCAAGCTTGTCTACAAATGATTGCTAGAACTAAGACTTTGATGATGTTTTGATTAACACTTGGTATCTAGAGCCTAGTCTTAGCTTGCAAGTGGTAACTAGAACCTTGTTTATATTGTTGATCTCACGTCACATGGTATCTAGTTTCACTAATGTCTAGCAAAAGATGGCGCTAAGGTTAATGGTAACATGTGGTATACACGTTACAGAGGTACATTTCTATCTTGTATACCTTAGCATCACTTAGTAGTGATAACACTCCCACAAAATTCATATTTATGCATGTGTGCAAAACTTGAAGCCAAACCATATTGAGCACACATGTAGAGGGAGTTATCACTACCAAGTCGGGTTTTGAGTGCTCCTCCAAATCTTAACAAATGAGCTTAATGCTTGGATAAGTTGCCCAAAATCCAAACCAAGTTAGCAATTTACACTTTAGTCAAGTGTTAGCTTGGAATGGGATTAATTACCATATCGTTGTAGAGTTTTCATCAATTATCAAAAAAGGGGGAGATTAAAAGGCCTTAGTTTGATTTTGGTAATTGAGTGGCAACTTATGTGTACTAACATGTGTTTGGTGTGAGATACATAGGTGCTTAGTCCACAGATAGACTAGTGTGAGCAATACATATAGCCATGGTGGAGAGTTGGCTTATGCTTGTTGTAAGTGCTCAACTAGTGCTTTGGATGAGCTCATTGCATATGAGCCATGACATGGTGTCATGTGGCTAGGTGGAGAAGATCAAGAGGCATGGCTTGGCTATGATAGACAGGGTTACAAGCATGAAGGGCAAGCTAGAGGCACAGGTGCAATGGACTGTCCAGGCGGTGAAGCACGAGTAGAGGGCTTGGCACCGATGGACCGAGACAATTGTAACAGAACCGTCCAAATTATAAGAGCACAAGTACAAAACCAATCACCGGAGTGATTAAATTCTCACACTTGAGCCCATATAACTCCGGTAGTCCAATGAAATCATGAGGGATTTCAAACCAACCAACATACAAGCCAAGATCGTAGTGATTCAACATAACAAGTCACATGTTACAACCATTTCACAAGTAATTCAATATACATCGGAGTTCAACGTAGTTATTATAACTTAAGTTCAAAAGTAGCGGAAGCAAAGTAATTTAAAACTAATATTAATCTTATTTCAAATACATGCCAGTACCACGGTCGACTTCCAATAAAAGCATTAGAGGTAAGGTAAATAAGAAGGATCATGCCCATGATCACACTCTGCCACTACGGCAGGAGTCAACCAACTCTTGCAGCCGCCATGATACATCACGACCTGCAACAAGTGGGGATAAAACCCTGAGTACAAGAAGGTACTCAGCTAGACTTACCCGTCAGAAACCAGAAATAAGGTGACACCAAGGATCATGCAAGGCTGATATAAAGTGGGGCTAGCTTAACAACATTTTGCATAAAAGCTTAATACAGATAAGTAATCATTAATGCTTAAGCATCAAGTTAATCATCATTAACCTGTCATCTATATTAGCACCTGTACTAGAGCACTCACTTTATTAGGAGCAAACAATATTAACCATAGCAGGTATAAATTGAGGCAACCTTTCCATCGTGATCCAATTAACCATCCGTTAAATTTAATGGAATCTACGTTGCCGCTGCTCAAGTCAAGTGCTCACTAACCGGGAGTGACGGCGATTCAAATCGAATTCCTATCCAGCTGGAGGGGTATTTCTAACACTCACCGCGCAGACCCCTGCCAGGGTCGCACAAGCCACCTTTTCATATGATTCAGGAATCACGGGTCCGGATGATGTCGCGACCCCTAGGGCGACACTCTGCCAGGTGATAGGGACTCTAACCCCCCTTGGTCTCATGCCAATGTCTCCAAGCACATCCTTTCTCTCCTCCAAGAAGCAACCTACCATTCGATTCCCGACCTGAACCATATTACTCAGCTTCACGGTCGGAACGACTTATCCGACCAACTAAGTGTTAGACTGCGTTCAACATGACTCAAGGACGTACAGTGAATCGGTCCTTAAACGACTCAGACGGGGATAGATTCACACCCAAGACCTCCATGCCTTGTTGCTTCACTATCGTCATCCTGCCCGGTCTCATTTTATTTTATTAACACATGGTTCCATTCCACGATAGCAATATAGCCAACCGTGCCATATATGAATATCCCTACATCTCGCAGGTGACAGAAAATCACCTAACTTCTACCGCTTAAAGCATGGCTAAGCATCTACTCGATCCTAGTCTATGTAGGATTCAGGGATTCATATATCTAGACAAGGAATGATATAATGCAGCAAGGTTTTCAACCAACTCCTACCACTTAATGCAATAATACTTATAACATATATATAATTAATTGCTTTGAAGGTAGGAGGCTTATAATGCTCCGGGGCTTGCCTGGGATCCGACACAAGTCAGTGGTTGTCAGATGACACTCGCTTGGCGAGCACCTCCCATTCTCTCACTTGTCCAACCCTTCCGTCTCCGAGATAGGTCCACCAAACACCATCTTCGGGTTAGGCTCCACATCTCGTCCTTCACGTGGTGCATCTAGCGTACCTAGATGAGATGCAAGATGCAAGTCTACGAATACATGGAAATACAATGAATAATGCATCACACACTAAACAAGGCAAGTACAAGGTTATACTAAATACACATAAGCACTTCACATTGCTTAATTAAACATCACACGACCTATCATGCTAAGATAGCAAGGAAAACAATACCAAACATGACACAATATTTACAAAGTCTCAGGTGCACTAACTTCATCACCAAGGACATGAATCACACTTAGCAACATGCAAAGCAAGTCAATATGAAGCAACAACGATAACCGGAATATGCCAATTTCTGGACTTGCAAACAGTGGCTTCATAAATCAATCATATCTGGAGTTTTATAAATCCAAATGACTTGAAAGAAGACATTATGGAAAGCTTATGAAATTCTCTACATTTCATCTAATATCACCATAGCATGATTCTAAAGTTTAACACATCGAATTTACACAAACACAGAAACTGGTCTAACAAGACAGAGAGCAAGCAATTCTATAACCCAACTTTCAACAGCTATAACTCCTAAACCACATGGCCAAATGCCACCAAATTTTAACAGCAAATAGATACATAAATTATCTACAACTTTTGTATAAACAAGTTTTACAACAAAGCACATTATCATGAAGAACTTTGCTAAGTTTCCAGATCTATCTAGATACCTCATTCGAAAGAAATAATTATTAACTTATGTTGCAAACATATAATTGGACAAAACCAACTTTACCAACATTTCAAACATGACTAATGAACACCAGAAAAGATGGTGTCCATTACTAAATAAATTCTTTTAATACATTTTCTTAATTTATTTAGATAATTAGGTGGAATTATGAACACCTATCAAAATGCACAATAAATTCTACAAGAATTACAGTGGCATACATATCCCCCCAAAAGTCTAATGTCCAAATTTCATTCCATTTGGACATGCATATCAATCTCTATAAAAAAGACAAAATGCTATAACAAGAATTCATGTGAGAGCAAGATGAATCAATCATTCACTCATACTACCACAAAAATTCATGAAACTTTTACCACACATCAAACATCATAGGAGTAGCATTCCACAAAAATTTCACTTCAGTTTGAGCTCTAAATTTGCAGTTATGAAAATGACAAATACAACTAGCATTGAAAACCTAGTTGCACAAATCTATTTTTACAGCTAAAATATTAAACTAAAACATGACATATTATAGATCTACTACATAGAGAATTTCACAAGGATTCCAAAAAGTTATCATTTACTATTTTTGGAGCTTCCTAGCATGAGATACTAATTTCCAAAGTTTTAGCCAAAAATCTGCATAAAAGAAAAAGGAAAAAGGAAAAAGGAAAACACTTTAGCCTCGAGACCCCTGGATTTTCGCTGAATCAACCCGAGCTCTGCTTGTACTATTCATATGAGTCACAGGCTTCGCAGTGAGGCCCCTGCAAGAACTTTATTTAAACCGAGCAAATAGGTCCTAACCGCACTATTCAAATGAGTCTACGTCTTTGCATTTAGGACCCTTATTTAGCTTGAATTTATGCCCGCGGGGTCCCTCCCTGGCTTCACTGTAGATCGGGAGCAGGGGAATTGGGGGCCGGCCGGTCTCCGGCGAGGAGGGTCACCGGCGGCAATAGCGAAGGATGGCACGAGCACCCGGGGATCCACGCGCACCTGCTGGTGGCCGCGGCTTGGCCTGAGATGGTTGGAGGAAGCGGGGCCACGAGCGCCGGCGGCTTGCAGCGGTGGCGGCGGCTCTCCGGCGAGGTGGACGACCTCCGGTGGCGAAGTAGAGGTGGCACAAGCACCAGCGTGACTACCCGCACCCGGGGAAAGTCGAATCGCGGTCGGAGAAGAACCGTGGACTCCGGGCCACGCGCACCGGCAGCCCAGCTGTGGCCATGCCGGTGGCGGTGGCTGTGGCCGGTGCTCCAGGCGGCAGGAGGTGGCGCTGAGGCATCCCGGGAACCAGGCACACCAGTGGGGCTGCTCGGTTCAGCTGGAGATGACCCGAGGTGGCCTAACCACATGCGCCGGCGGCGGTTCACCGGCCATGGCCGCACGATGGCGTGCTCCGGTGACCTGGAGTTTGGGAGAGCGTGCGTGTGGGGTGGAGTATGACGCTACGAAGGCGGTGGTGCTTGCTGTGGGACGCAAGGAGGTCCAGAATTGGAAGAACAGCGGCGACGGCGTGGAGCTCCGCTTGGTGGTTGCCATGGCGGCGTTCGTCGGGCCTGCGCGAGCACAACGAGGGTGAGCGAGCGGTAGCTGGGCAATGAGGGCACGCGAGAGTGAGGGTGAGCTCAGCTCCTCCATTCCTTGCATGAGGAAGGGCAGGGCACGTGGCATCGGCGTGGACGCGCGTCGGCTCGATGGGGTGCGCTGCCTTGCATGGTCGCCACGGAGGCCAGACGCCGAACACGTTGTGGGCGACGTGGTAGGCAGCTTGGGTTTCAGTTTTGGGCCATCTACGGGCTGAGTTAGGTCATGGGCCCAAAAGCAAAATTGAAGCCCACATAACCCTCTACAAAACTTGTTTAAGGGTCATGGTCATTAGGGCAATAGATTAGGAGATAATCAGTCCCTAAATTACCAGTGTCAACATGTTAAGCTAGGGCTCAGTTTTGGAATTTTGCAATGCCAGACTTGGTCAAATTGATCCCAACTTTTTACATGTTGTTCTCCAACAAATTGTTTCCAACTTTCATTTTTGGACCAATTTAGGTTACTTAGTAAAAAGTCGAGAACGCGGGATGTCAATGTCGAAGACACTGAAATCGGGGTTTTAAAATTGCTAAGTGTTGGAAACAGTCTAAATTCTGACTTGTGGGCCCTTTTTGAGAATTTTCCACACATTTTCATGACTTGACTCTTAAACAAAGTTTGTTCCTTATAAAATTCTCTAGAACTTTGTAAAAGGGTGCACAGTCATGCAAAGCATCTAGGTCAGACTTTTGAAATGGTCAAACGAAAGGGTTCTAGGGTCCATACATGGTCAACCATCACTTAGAAGCACATTTAGGCAAAATGATCAACATGAACATTGTTCCATTAAGTGTCCTAAGTGTAGTTAAGGTGTCGTAGAGTCCAAATATACCCACCAGGCATAGGTTGCACAAAAGTGTAAGTTTCACATGCATTGAAACATAGAAATCCCTATAAATGAAATGCTTGCTTCAAAGCTATATTTCAATTGTTTCATGTGTTTGCTTCAAGGTACATGCTACATATGTTTTACTAGGTTGTTCCTCATGTGTCCAAGATGTGTTGCACATGTTGCATTTGTATGTTGCATAAACACTAGTTCCCATGGGATCTAAGGCAAGTTCCAGTTATAATCCAAACAAGCATATAACTTATCATTTCATGTGACTTTTTGATTCCAAACTTCATGAAACTTTTCCAGGGCTTAATATAGATAGTTACTGAGGTGAGACATGTGAAGATACTTTGATAGCAACACCCAAGCATATATCTTTTAATTGAGCCTATATGTAAGCGAGGGTGCAATATTCAAGTTTAAGTTGGGACTCTATTCCATAGACTTGGCTTCGACATCTTCATTACCACTTCACATGCCATGTTTGAACTCCAAAACCCTTGCTTAACTAGTGATAAACACCTGGGGTGTTACAGCCCTCCCCCCTTAAAAGAATCGCGTCCCGAGATTTGGAATGAAAGACCTTTTTAAGGAAGAGAGGCACGTTATCTAGTTCCCATCATCTGCTATAGCATTCGGCTACAAAGCTTTGACATTGGTGGAACTAATTTGGTCAAGGCACTTTCTGATACTTACTCTTCATGGTAAAATTTGTCTGAAGAATTTCCTTCACTGACTTCCATAAAGCATTGTTACTTTGGAAGGAATCCAAGACAACGCAGTACTTCGTTCTCAATGTACAGAGATCCTTGGGTCCATGAGTGAACCACTCACAAGTATCTGACTCTCTAAAGAGCACCACATAGGCCATATGAACTTGACACTAGACCAAAATTTTCAGAAGTATACCCATTGAAATGGCTCTATGTATACATGGTTTTGAAAAGCAGTTCTCTACCAAAATGGCTTGAGTACAACCTTCCAAAAGGGGTGAGATCATAGATGACAAACATCCTCTGAGGTTATAGGATACTGACTAAACAATAGATAGGGTCTATGTTGGTCGTAAATGTTCAAATATTCATATATCAACTAATGGAAAGCTACTTACTATTCCATGCGTGCAGTTCTCTTTCTCTGATGACAACACTGTATTATCTGAGTCTATCGATGGGTTAGTGAATGTGATAGCTGACTCTGTCAGCTTCGTATTCCTGCCAACAGCTACCTAATAAGATTCTTTTATCCAAAGACAACAGTTATCTAGGTTGAATCAGATGCAACCTTTTGGATAAAAAACCTTTACAAGGTACCAAAGTATGTCACCATTGGAAAATAATTACTAAAGAAAGATGTAGCGAGGCCTTAAGGACAACAAAAGTTGTAATATTTACTAAACCGCAGGGAGTAGTCTACCACCAAGCGATTGAGTAAAATTTTCCTTGGTGACTTAGTTGTACTGTAAGTTGAGTTGACTTGCAGCATAACAACTTTGTCAGGCCAACTTTCACCTTGAGGCTTCCTCCTTTTGGATCAAATAGTAACTCTAAGATGGGAAATCTGTTGTTTGACACTTTTCAAATTGCTTTTGATTCGCGATGGTATAAATTGATTTGCAGAAACCAAGGCTACTCATACATTGGGGATACGAGAAAGCAAAAGCAAATGAAAGAGTGTAAACTAGTATCTATGAGACCTCAAAAGGGCCATCCAACAGCAGATCTCGACTATTAATTTTCATACCAATCCGAGGATGCACACGCTTTGAACTTGCAGGTTACTTTTGCAGGGAAAAATGCATACTTTGCCTGGAGAACACTCCTACAAGGATAAGGAACTGCTTCTGAATATTCCTCGACACTTCGTCCAATAAAGTTATGAACAAACCATTTGTGGCACCTAAGGGCACAAGGATGTTGATCGAAACTAGGGCATGCATTTCTCTAATTCTTCATCACAGCTGATTGAACATCTTACACTATCTGTGTGATTGTCCAAGATGGAATTGACTTGATCACAATGGCTCTAGAAGATAGAATACCATGCAAGTTGTTGGCTAGTTAATTAACTTCTTGTTGGTTATTACTCTGTAAGACATAGCCTTCGTAGCTACCAAGGGGTCATTACCTAATCGGAGGTTAACCTTCCTATGGGTAACTAATTAGTTGTCTCTCAACACTAAAAAGTTCCAAATCTTTATTCTTGATCACAATAATTATGGTTGATACAAAGCAGATGGTTGCCATCGAAGTCAGCAGATAAGGAGTCACACTAGAGATGGTTGATGGTGATGGTATGGTCATTATGCATACAAAGGTTAAGACTTGCGTAATGTGACAATCGATTCTTATCCAACAGATGACTTGTCCAACATTAAATGTTGTGTGTCCTTTTTATCCAACAGAGATGAGATACTTTACTCAGTAGATGATGGTTGTCAATACTTGGGCAACTAAGTAGAGTCACTTGACTACCACATATTGCAGTCTGTTAATGTTTATGTCGGTGACATGTTCTTCAAAGGTTATCCTCTTAGCAACTTCAGGAGGAAGTTTTACTACTTTTGGTTCAATATAAGGGTCTTTCGATAAGATATGGGAAAATAATCAAGGAAGAAGGTCATGTGAACCTCACATCAGTATTGTTCTGCAATGGATTATGATTAGAAACCATGATACCAGCGCGTGCCGAGCAGCACAACCTTGTGTGTGCACCCACAGGAGGCTCTCGGTTTCGTCGCGACACCATTAGTTGCTACTCATAACATCATGACTGAACATACACCCAATGAGGAATTTCAAATGACACAGATTGGGTTGTCCGAACAAGCACCATACCAAGGAGGGATAGCAAGCAAAGGTAGTCACAAGGTTTAGAATCAACACAAAAATGATCCGAAGATCAAAATATAGCACAAGAGAACATCGCATAATTGCCAAGGATAACTGAGCAAGAGACTCTTGCTTAACTTCTATGTACGACTTGCGTCCACCGAGATGAGTTCCAGATAAAAGATTAACAGGAGATTCAATCATGTTGAGCAACAACTTGATATCAAGACTGATAAACATTCCGAGACTTGGGAAGGTTGATGATGGCTTAAGCAAACTTCATGGTCAAAATTTAGGTACTACTCAAAGATTGAGTTGATATGGTGGATACATGAATTTTCAAACAAACAATTTTGAGGCTACAGCAAACAGACGTTGCGTCATACTAGCTAACCTTTGGGAGAGGCAACCATAAGGTCCAACATGGATTTGGGTACGGTCTCCACAATTGGCAACATACGAACCATGGTCAAAGGCTAGCGTTGATGAAAGTTACTTGGTTGGTTAGTTGATAAAGGTCTTCACAAAAAGGGTTGCAAAACATCCACGGCTTATGCAAATATATCGGATAACTAAACTTTGGGCTTTCGGTCAAGCAAAGGCATGGATACAAACATTCAAGGGCTAACCATCAAGTCTACAGGCTTAGCTCCTAAGGGAAAGAATCTAATTCGAGATGATACCAAGAGATCGTTTCACGTAACTCGAGTGTTGCTCTAAGATAAAGCTATTCGACACTCGTATTCTCACCGAGGACAATGAGGTGACAACTATAACACTAATTAAATAACAAGCATACATACAAACATCACAGTCAAGCGTTGGAGAGATCCAATCCAATCAGCTTAAGCAACCATTACTAAGCACCAGGCTTACCCATAACAAACATTTATCTAAAGCAAGAACTAACCACGAGTTTAGCCTAAGACAAATGCTAGCTAAGGTAACCAACTTAGTATGTGCACAGAATCTAGACAGCAGCACAGTAGTTACTTGTTTCAACCATAACTGAGGTTGTAGACATCCCACAAAGGTGGTCCTAGACTTTCTAGAAAGCTTAGGAAGATGACTACACTTTAGTTATTCACACCAAGAGCTAATTCATAGATTAACATGACCAAACATGCTAATGTTTCAGGTCTGTACAAATATGGATAGAAACTGACAAAAACTTCAAAAATGCATAATTGGGGTTCTAGAGACGCAACAAGGCTGAAACTTAACTTTATGTAAAGCTTATTAAGTTGTCTATAACTTTCTTATTATCATATTAAGATGATTCTATAGCTAACAAGGCCAAACAAGACAAAGAAGACATCTCTGCCCAGATGTGGACAGATTCTGTCCTTCCACCTGGCAAGCTCATAACTAGAAATTTCGACCACAAAAATTAGTGCTATAGGACACTTTGGAAAGCTTAGAAAAAGTACTACACTTCTTCTATTGTCTCCAAGACATGATTCCATATGCACATAGGTCAAACAAACCAAACATTCAGATCTATTCAGAGCATAAGCAAAACCTGACAGTAAACTTCTAAAATTCATAACTCTCAAACCATAAGACCTAGGGTCATGAAATTTTAGGACAAGCTATATAAGTAAGTTAGCTACAACTTTGGTATTCTCCATAACTACAGAAAACACCATTATGAGCACGAAAGCATCACTACAATAGAAAATGTTCTAGCAGCCAACATTCAACAAGCAAAACAAAGCTTGTCTTTGTTCTACTTAACAAGAGAGCACACAAACATGTTATTCTAGTAGCTCTAAATTTTGTTACCTTAGACCAACATGAATTTAATTCATTCATGAGAATCCATAATTATTTAAGTGAGGTCTAAAGCATTGGCAAACGCTTGGGTGAACAACATATCCACCACTTGGCTAAGCTAGAGGATATCTCTAAGTTCAAGCATGTAACCACACTTATTTCTAGTAAGGCTAAGCACACATTTTTCTCAAGCAACATGGAACAAGGCATTCTTGTTTTACTTCACTCAAGAAAGATAGTGTAACACATTGATCACAAGTTACACACTATAGAACAAGGCTGAGAGGAGTATAGCTATGCATAAAGCAACAATCATGAAGATGCATGCTTCGTCCTATTCGTCCTCACAAGATTGCCAACCTAAGGTGGCGATCACGTTCTATGTCGGTGGCATAATACGCACTCTCTCGATATATAGCTAGTCGCTAGCTACATTCGACTTACGTATTTATGGTTAGCGTACCTGTAGAAAAGTTTCATTGCAGCCCAATAATTCCCCAAATATAGCACAAAATGAAAGCGGAGAAGTAAAATTCTAAGTACTCCCATGTACATATACCCCCGTATATATACATGTAGCACCAAAACTAACCGAATCATTCGATCACCCATAATTAAGTACCTTCATATATACATGTGTGTGACATGTAAATAATCCAGTAACCAAAACTAGCTCTCCCCTAGACCACAAGTTGTATGGTCATGCTCTCACAACTCACACTTACCTGAGCGTAGGTGCGATATTGCATAAAAGTAAACTAGCAACATATATGGCTATTTCATATATAAAGGCTACCTCTAATCTGACACACCGGGTAGCATAGTGTGGGAGAGTCATAACACATACATACCTTGGCCTGGGCGTAGATGCATAAATAAAAAACCCCCAAGTTAGTACTTATATAAGCCACCTAATAATCCTTATATGGGCATAAGGAAATTGACCACTGGCATACTTAGATTTAGAATTCAGTTTTCACAAACCTATATATAGCTATAAGTTGATAAAACTGATTTTATAAAACAAAACCTTTGTTTTAAATACACATACGACAAGTTTAATGTTGAATCTTGCTCTGATACCAGCTGTAACAGAACCGTCCAAATTATAAGAGCACAAGTACAAAAACAATCACCGGAGTGATCAAATTCTCGCACTTGAGCCCATATAACTCCGGTAGTCCAATGAAATCACGAGGGATTTCAAACCAACCAACATACAAGCCAAGATCGTAGTGATTCAACATAACAAGTCACATGTTACAACCATTTCACAAGTAATTCAATATATATCGGAGTTCAACGTAGTTACTACAACTTAAGTTCAAAAGTAGCGGAAGCAAAGTAATTTAAAACTAACATTAATTTTATTTCAAATACATGCCAGTACCAAGGTCGACTTCCAACAAAAGCATTAGAGGTAAGGTAAATAAGAAGGATCATGCCCATGATCACACTCTGCCACTACGGCAGGAGTCAACCAACTCTTGCAGCCGCCATGATACATCACGACCTGCAACAAGTGGGGATAAAACCCTGAGTACAAGAAGGTACTCAGCTAGACTTACCCGTCAGAAACCAGAAATAATTGACACCAAGGATCATGCAAGGCTGATATAAAGTGGGGCTAGCTTAACAACATTTTGCATAAAAGCTTAATACAGATAAGTAATCATTAATGCTTAAGCATCAAGTTAATCATCATTAACCTGTCATCTATATTAGCACCTGTACTAGAGCACTCACTTTATTAGGAGCAAACAATATTAACCATAGCAGGTATAAATTGAGGTAACCTTTCCATCGTGATCCAATTAACCATCCGTTCAATTTAATGGAATCTACGTTGCCGCTGCTCAAGTCAAGTGCTCACTAACCGGGAGTGACGGCGATTCGAATCGAATTCCTATCCAGCTGGAGGGGTATTTCTAACACTCACCGCGCAGACCCCTGCCAGGGTCGCACAAGCCACCTTTTCATATGATTCAGGAATCACGGGTCCGAATGATGTCGCGACCCCAAGGGCGACACTCTACCAGGTGATAGGGACTCTAACCCCCCTTGGTCTCACACCAATGTCCCCAAGCACATCCTTTCTCTCCTCCAAGAAGTAACCTACCATTCGATTCCCGACCTGAACCATATTACTCAGCTTCGCGGTCGGAACGACTTATCCGGCCAACTAAGTGTTAGACTGCGTTCAACATGACTCAAGGACGTACAGCGAATCGGTCCTTAAACGACTCAGACGGGGATAGATTCACACCCAAGACCTCCATGCCTTGTTGCTTCACTATCGTCATCCCGCCCGGTCTCATTTTATTTTATTAACACATGGTTCCATTCCACGATAGCAATATAGCCAACCGTGCCATATATGAATATCCCTACATCTCGCAGGTGACAGGAAATCACCTGACTTCTACCGCTTAAAGCAGGGCTAAGCATCTACTCGATCCTAGTCTATGTAGGATTCAGGGATTCATATATCTGGACAAGGAATGATATAATGCAGCAAGGTTTTCAACCAACTCCTACCACTTAATGCAACAATACTTATAACATATATATAATTAATTGCTTTGAAGGTAGGAGGCTTATAATGCTCCAGGGCTTGCCTGGGATCCGACACAAGTCAGTGGTTGTCAGATGACACTCGCTTGGCGAGCACCTCCCATTCTCTCACTTGTCCAACCCTTCCGTCTCCGAGATAGGTCCACCAAACACCATCTTCGGGTTAGGCTCCACATCTCGTCCTTCACGTGGTGCATCTAGCGTACCTAGATGAGATGCAAGATGCAAGTCTATGAATACATGGAAATACAATGAATGATGCATCACACACTAAACAAGGCAAGTACAAGGTTATACTAAATACACATAAGCACTTCACATTGCTTAATTAAACATCACACGACCTATCATGCTAAGATAGCAAGGAAAACAATACCAAACATGACACAATATTTACAAAGTCTCAGGTGCACTAACTTCATCACCAAGGACATGAATCACACTTAGCAACATGCAAAGCAAGTCAATATGAAGCAACAACGATAACCAGAATATGCTAATTTCTGGACTTGCAAACAGTGGCTTCATAAATCAATCATATCTGGAGTTTTATAAATCCAAATGACTTGAAAGAAGACATTATGGAAATCTTATGAAATTCTCTACATTTCATCTAATATCACCATAGCATGATTCTAAAGTTTAACATATCGAATTTACACAAACACAGAAACTGGTCTAACAAGATAGAGAGCAAGCAATTCTATAACCCAATTTTCAACAGCTATAACTCCTAAACCACATGGCCAAATGCCACCAAATTTTAACAGCAGATAGATACATAAATTATCTACAACTTTTGTATAAACAAGTTTTACAACAAAGCACATTTTCATGAAGAACTTTGCTAAGTTTCAAGATCTATCTAGATACCTCATTCGCAAGAAATAATTATTAACTTATGTTGCAAACATATAATTGGACAAAACCAACTTTACCAACATTTCAAACATGACTAATGAACACCAGAAAAGATGGTGTCCATTACTAAATAAATTCTTTTAATACATTTTCTTAATTTATTTAGATAATTAGGTGGAATTATGAACACCTATCAAAATGCACAATAAATTCTACAAGAATTACAGTGGCATACATATCCCCCCAAAAGTCTAATGTCCGAATTTCATTCCATTTGGACATGCATATCAATCTCTATAAAAAAGACAAAATGCTATAACAAGAATTCATGTGAGAGCAAGATGAATCAATCATTCACTCATACTACCACAAAAATTCATGAAACTTTTACCACACATCAAACATCATAGGAGTAGCATTCCACAAAAATTTCACTTCAGTTTGAGCTCTAAATTTGCAGTTATGAAAATGACAAATACAACTAGCATTGAAAACCTAGTTGCACAAATCTATTTTTACAGCTAAAATATTAAACTAAAACATGACATATTATAGATCTACTACATAGAGAATTTCACAAGGATTCCAAAAAGTTATCATTTACTATTTTTGGAGCTTCCTAGCATGAGATACTAATTTCCAAAGTTTTAGCCAAAAATCTGCATAAAAGAAAAAGGAAAAAGAAAAAAGGAAAACACTTTAGCCTCGAGACCCCTGGATTTTCGCTGAATCAACCCGAGCTCTGCTTGTACTATTCATATGAGTCACAGGCTTCGCAGTGAGGCCCCTGCAAGAACTTTATTTAAACCGAGCAAATAGGTCCTAACCGCACTATTCAAATGAGTCTACGTCTTTGCATTTAGGACCCTTATTTAGCTTGAATTTATGCCCGCGGGGTCCCTCCCTGGCTTCACTGTAGATCGGGAGCAGGGGAAATGGGGGCCGGCCGGTCTCCGGCGAGGAGGGTCACCGGCGGCAATAGCGAAGGATGGCACGAGCACCCGGGGATCCACGCGCACCTGCTGGTGGCCGCGGCTTGGCCTGAGATGGTTGGAGGAAGCGGGGCCACGAGCGCCGGCGGCTTGCAGCGGTGGCGGCGGCTCTCCGGCGAGGTGGACGACCTCCGGTGGCGAAGTAGAGGTGGCACAAGCACCAGCGTGACTACCCGCACCTGGGGAAAGTTGAATCGCGGTCGGAGAAGAACCGTGGACTCCGGGCCACGCGCACCGGCAGCCCAGCTGTGGCCATGCCGGTGGCGGTGGCTGTGGCCGGTGCTCCAGGCGGCAGGAGGTGGCGCTGAGGCATCCCAGGAACCAGGCGCACCAGTGGGGCTGCTCGGTTCAGCTGGAGATGACCCGAGGCGGCCAAACCACATGCGCCGGCGGCGGTTCACCGGCCATGGCCGCACGATGGCGTGCTCCGGTGACCTGGAGTTTGGGAGAGCGTGCGTGTGGGGCGGAGTATGACGCTACGAAGGCGGTGGTGCTTGCCGTGGGATGCAAGGAAGCCCAGAATTGGAAGAACAGTGGCGACGGCGCGGAGCTCCGCTCGGTGGTTGCCATGGCGGCGTTCGTCGGGCCTGCGCGAGCACAACGAGGGCGAGCGAGCGGTAGCTGGGCAATGAGGGCATGCGAGAGTGAGGGCGAGCTCGGCTCCTCCATTCGTTGCGTGAGGAAGGGCAGGGCACGTGGCATCGGCGCGGACGCGCGTCGGCTCGGTGGGGTGCGCTGCCTTGCATGGTCGCCACGGAGGCCAGACGTCGAACACGTTGCGGGCGACGTGGTAGGCAGCTTGGGTTTCAGTTTTGGGCCATCTACGGGCTGAGTTAGGTCATGGGCCCAAAAGCAAAATTGAAGCCCACATAACCCTCTACAAAACTTGTTTAAGGGTCATGGTCATTAGGGCAATAGATTAGGAGATAATCATTCCCCAAATTACTAGTGTCAACATGTTAAGCTAGGGCTCGGTTTTGGAATTTTGCAATGCCAGACTTGGTCAAATTGATCCCAACTTTTTACATGTTGTTCTCCAACAAATTGTTTCCAACTTTCATTTTTGGACCAATTTAGGTTACTTAGTAAAAACTCGAGAACGCGGGATGTCAATGTCGAAGACACTGAAAACGGGGTTTTAAAATTGCTAAGTGTTGGAAACAGTCCAAATTCTGACTTGTGGGCCCTTTCTGAGAACTTTCCACACATTTTCATGACTTGACTCTTAAACAAAGTTTGTTCCTTATAAAATTATCTAGAACTTTGTAAAAGGGTGCATAGTCATGCAAAGCATCTAGGTTAGACTTTTGAAATGGTCAAACGAAAGGGTTCTAGGGTCCATACATGGTCAACCATCACTTAGAAGCACATTTAGGCAAAATGATCAACATGAACATTGTTCCATTAAGTGTCCTAAGTGTAGTTAAGGTGTTGTAGAGTCCAAATATACCCACCAGGCATAGGTTGCACAAAAGTGTAGGTTTCACATGCATTGAAACATAGAAATCCCTATAAATGAAATGCTTGCTTCAAAGCTATATTTCAATTGTTTCATGTGTTTGCTTCAAGGTACATGCTACATATGTTTTACTAGGTTGTTCCTCATGTGTCCAAGATGTGTTGCACATGTTGCATTTGTATGTTGCATAAACACTAGTTCCCATGGGATCTAAGGCAAGTTCCAGTTATAATCCAAACAAGCATATAACTTATCATTTCATGTGACTTTTTGATTCCAAACTTCATGAAACTTTTCCAGGGCTTAATATAGATAGTTACTGAGGTGAGACATGTGAAGATACTTTGATAGCAACACCCAAGCATATATCTTTTAATTGAGCCTATATGTAAGCGAGGGTGCAATATTCAAGTTTAAGTTGGGACTCTATTCCATAGACTTGGCTTCGACATCTTCATTACCACTTCACATGCCATGTTTGAACTCCAAAACCCTTGCTTAACTGGTGATAAACACCTGGGGTGTTACAACAATGGTGAAGAGCAAGCAAAGCTGTGATTGATGAACCAATAAGACCACGTGATGACATGAAGTGGATCATATCATCTATGAGGTATCAAGCCATGAAAGACTTGTGATGATTACAAGTGGCTTGATGGAGGTTGGATGCTTAATTGTGTGTCATCACTGAGGATGGAGATGAAATGGAATGGGCAAGGCAAAAGTATATTTGTAAGGCATTTCATCTCACTAGTATAAGGTTGAGTAGAGGAGTGCTTGACCGGGTTTAGGATAGATGGTCATACTATTACGAGGGGAAACTTGTTTGCATATCGATCATCTAGTGCCACTTGAGCGATCTGACTTTGCATACGTTACTAGGATAGAGTGGCGGTTGAAAAGAGTTTGAAAACCTTTGTGAAAATAATTTTGAAAATGCTAACATGGACTTAAGGTGATAGTTGCCAAATAATCATAGTTTGTGACATCAAAGTGGGGTCTCTTGCCAACATGATTAGTTATTGGAAGCAGTATTGAAGACCCACAACTACATGCAAAAGTCCAAGACACAAGATGAAACCAAGCCAGATGCAAAGATCTTGAAGAAACAAATTGAAAATAGGGTAAATAGGGGCTTCGGACCATAAGGGCATCAGACCATAGACCAGAGCAAACCCTAGCTAAGGTGTCAGCAGGGGTGTCAGACTAAACAAAAGTAGGGTATTGGACCATACGCCATCACTATTTAGGGGAACAATCGCATTGGACCAAGGTATATAACAGTGCAGCGCTGGACCAATGTGTCTTGGTCCAATGTCTTGTAGAGAGGTTCTAAAGAGGAACTTTGGGAACCGGACTGGTCTGACGGGTCACATCGGACCATACGCTACAGAAGTGCCCAATGGTAAGAACGACTAGTTCAATGGCTAGTCACGGGAACAAAGGTGCCAAACAGTCCGATGACCATCAACGAATGGTTTGATGAGTGAGCACCAACAGCTATGTCTCTCATTGGGGAGAGGGGTATAAATACCACCCCAACCGGCCATATGAGTGGGTGTAGAGCTCAAGGAAGATTTGTGTGAGTTGAGGTTCATCTCTAGTTGCTCTAGCCACCAAAGTGCTTAGTGATATACTCAGTATTTAGCATAGGTGCTTTTGCGAAGTGCTTAGGTTAGTTAGACCATCGCTTATGTGCTTGCTCTAGGTTTAAGCCTAGTATTTAGTGAGGCTAATTTGCATACCTCTTACCACTCGGTGCTTGCACACACTTTTGTTGTAGGGCTTGTAGTCTCACGAGACCATACCAACAACGTTTGTGGTGTGGCCACCACTGTGTACCGGAGGGAACGAGACCTGTAGCGGTTTGGCCAGAAGCTTAATAGTGAAGACGACGGGGTATGGTCTGGGAGATGCCATCTCGAAGACCCACTTGCGCATAGGGAAGGCCCATGGGCTATCCACGGAGGTACCCAACCAGGAGCTTGGCCCTTGCACGAGGTTCTATGAGGGAAAAGCATGAGCGATACCTCATTAAAAATATCAAAGTCATCGACAGGAGTTTGCATCTCTATCTCCTTTTTACCTTTCATATTTATATTATGTACCTTGGTTGTGTGCTTACTTTACTAGCTTAGCTTGATAGGCTAGTTGATAGGATTAGAACATATGGTGCATAACTTTTTTACCAAGCAAAACCTAAGTTGCACATATAGATAGATTACTTATGCATAGGTTACGGCTAGGTTGAAATTAGAGGCCATAGTTAGAAGTAAATTTTAAGCTGCCTAATTCAAAACCCCTCCCCCCTCTTAGGCATCACGGTGCCTGCAACCTCAGAGATGAGGTCCCAAAGCGCTAGATTATTTATTGCATAGGTCTCGGCTAGGTTGAAATTAGAGGCCATAGTAGAAGTAGATTTTAAGTTGCCTAATTCAAACCCCCTCCCCCTCTTAGGCATCACGGTGCCCGCAACCTCAAAGATGAGGTCCCAAAGGGCTAGATAATTTGAAAAGAAATCAGCCAACAAGGTTGTATGTCTCAAACCCAAAAACATTACTACTTTAATAAACATACTTCGATCCTGTTGCCCGGTGCTCAGTGAAACAGCATAAAAGAAAAGATCTCCACCGAAAATAAACCCAACATAGTTCAACAATTTGAGATACATTAGATGGCTGATGCTTCACAAGAAACTAAGTCACTCTGAGAGCAAGCCAATCAGTACAGATAGCTGCAAGAGACAATATAAACCTATCTAGACTATCTAAAACAATGTTAAGCCTAACCATTCTAAACAAGCTAGTGACAATAAGTAGATCAACTTGAAGCTGAATCCTCATGCTTCTCAAAACCGAAACCTGAGCAAATATAACAAAGCAGAAAAGGTTACCACAAAGAGACATGAGAACTGGTAGTAACTTCATGAAGAGTCAAAGAAACGTTATTGAAATACAAGAACATCAAGAGAAAAGATCAATTTGTCAAGCATGCCAGCCAATCTAATCTAATTATTTCAAAGTTTGAAATATATTCTACAAATAGGAAGTTTCGTATGGCATCCCACCATTAGTTTCCACCTTCTTCTCATAGTTCGAGGGAAGTTGGATAACCTGTATAGCACAAAACTCTGCCACATAGGCAAGACATGCTGCTGGTTCACCAGAGGAGCTATGTTATTACACATGGGGTTTGAAGTTTGCAGAGGCACCATTCATAAAGGAGCAAAACTAAAGCTTTACTGGGAGACGACAGTAATTTCTATTTCTGAAAATGTACATAATTAGAAAGAAGAAAAATATGTGTCACTTAGTACTCCCTCTGTTTCAAATTATAAGTCGCTTTGACTATTTTGGTTTATCCATTTTGCTACGTATCTAGACATATTATTGTATCTAGATGCATAGCAAAATGAATATACCAAAAAAAAGTCAAAGCGACTTATAATTTGGAACGGAGGGAGCAGGACATTGCAGCTTAAAGCCTGTGACAACAATGTACAGTGTTATAGTACTTAACTATTATGTCCCACCGCATGGCAAAGGACAACAGATTCAAGAGCTTAGTAAGGTTCCAAAGGACAAAAAATAAGAGCCTTAATAGCTGATACTCCTGCAAAAGATGGTACGAATACCCTACAAAAGTGCAAAACTAACAAAGATATGTACACAAGTTTTTGTGGATAACCACATAATGGGAAATTCAGTAGGAAAAGATGGGTGCTGTCACATTTCAAAACAGGGCAAATTTTAGATTTAAGATCGTCCAATTGTACAGACGATGCTATTAAGCCTTTAAAAGATGACAATATTTGCTACTTTTGAGAAAAAAACATCAATTTTAAGGTAGTCATGTTTTTGGCTAAAATGCCCTCAAATAATATGGCTAGTAAAATTGAGAGGTCCTAAAGTAGCGAGAGTACAGAGTTGTATGGCTATGTTGCATAATTTACCTCACGAGTAAGTGATAGCGAGATAATTCATTGATTCATAATCAGAAATCATCAAACATACATATAAGCAGCTATCTCTATTCCTATCTGTGGACGAGGACACAGCTAATCCAACAGAATACGATCCAATAGAATAGGAAGGGGGCTGCGGCATGTGCAGCATGCACCATGCATGTGGGCCGGCTAAGCAAGGAAGGAAACATGCTAAATATAGTAGTCTACCATCCCTGCAGTCTGAGCATGACTAGCCACAAGGAAGAACGTTCAGACTGGAGCGAAACTTGAAAAGGACCGAAGATGGTAGTCCCTTGGTGAAGATGTCAGCATATTGGGAGGTTATAGGAATATGTATCACTCGAACGGCGCCAACAGCAACCCGCTCACGAACAAAGTGAAGATCAATCTCTATGTGTTTGGTGCGCTTATTGCACCGGGTTCGTCGAGAGATACACTACACCGACATGATCACAACAAACGACCGTCGCGCGCTGAAGAGGAATATGCAACTCCTGAAGTAGCTGACGTAGCCAAGTCGTTTCAGCAACAACATTGGCAACTGCATGGTACTCTGCCTCAGCACTAAAACGAGAAACAGTAGGTTGTCGCTTCGATGACCAAGAGACAAAGTTGTCACCAAGAAAGAACGTTCAGACTGGAGCGAAACTCGAAGAAGACCGAAGATGGTGAGGTCCTTCATAGAGAAACTGTATGGGTCAAATTTAATAGAGCAATTATTTTCAATGGTAAACTGACGAACGGAAATGAGATTTGTACTTAATTGGGGAGAAACTAAAACATTATTTAAGCGAAAGGATACCTTAGCAATAGGAAAATTAACGAAGCCGGTGCTAGTGACGGGTAGGAGGGGATGAGACCTCGGAGAAAGGAAAAGAGGCTTTATTAGCTAGATAATTCATTGATTCATAATCAGAAATAATCAAACGTACATATAAGTGCAACTCCAGCAGAGCCCTTACTTGGGGCCTCATCCTACTTTTGAGAGCCAAAGTCTAGAAAATTCACTCCAGCAGCTGGAGCTCTCAAATTTGAGGGAGCCCTCAGATCTTTCCTCTGGCCCTCAGTCGCAGGGGCTCTGGCCCAGACCCTCAAATCACGGTTGGCGTTCGTTTCCCTCGCACGCTCGGTCTCGCGCTCTCTTTCCCCTCACGCTCGATCCTGCGCGCGCTGCCAATTTTTTCCCATGCGAGCCCGCCAGCGTGCAGCGCCCACCCGCGCGATTTCCATCCCTTGTGCTCGATGCATGTCTGTAGGCATCCAGACAGTAGCAGGTGAGATGCGCTCGACGCATGTCATCCAGAAGCAGGGATGAAAACGGTATGGATATTTTCCGACCGTATTCGAGACCGAATCCGTTTAGAGGAGTTTTAATCCGTCTGTATCCGAGTCCGGATATTTAACATCCGATACCGTATTCGTATCTGAATATTTAAATCACATATTTATGATGTCGATATCCAATCATATCCTATCCGGCATTTTTTTTATACTATCCGTATTCGAATCCAGATCCAGACATAAATATAAAAACAAATACGATATCAGTGATATCCGTCCGTATCCGATCCGTTTTCATCCCTATCCAGAAGCATGATTTGAATAAATATTAATTGATTCCATCAGCTCTTCTTGTTTGTGTAGCTAGCATCCAGACAGTAGCAGGCGATCTGCTCGAGAATATGTGAATGATTCTGTATCCGTAGTAAACTGCACTGTACTGTATATGCGATTTAAATAAATTATTATATAATGTGACAATCTCAAATACATATGTATATAGTGCATAAGAAAATAGAAGCAATTGAGAAGTAAGGGTCATATTTTGGAGCTCCTGTTGGAGTTCAGTCCAGAAAATATGGCTCTCAAAAGTAGGAACAACCATCAAATAAAAAATAAGGACCCTGTTTTGAGGGCTATTGCAGGAGATGCTCTGAGCAGCTACCTCTATTCCTGTCTGTGGACGAGGACACAGCTAATAATAACGATCCAGTAGAATAGGAAGGGGGCTGCGGCATGCGCAGCATGCACCATGCGCGTGGGCTAAGCAAGGAAGGAAACATGCTAAATATAGTAGTCTAACAATAAGAAAATGTCAATCATTGTGAAACCATTTTGTAGTCACAAGATACAAGTACTTCCTCCATCCCTAAGGCTTCGTTTGGGAGAAGGGAAAGACCTGCCCAGGGACAGTGTACCCCGTCGAGGATTTTACTGGACCAACCAATCCCCTGCTACTTCCTTCCGCTCTGCTCTTTGGTTTCCTCCCGTCGGAGCCTCTCTGTCTCCAGTTGGTGCAAGCCTGCACACTCGCCTCGCATGATCTCGTCACTCGCATGCACGGGGAAGTGGCACCCAGACCGTCGAGGTAGGGAGGCAACGCCCCGGGGAAAACGCGAGGATGGGGTGCGCCTGTTCCCGCGCGTGAGTTTCCAAATGGCTGAGCAGTTTGCCCAGGGCCAGAAATAACGGTGGGCTACTCGCCCAGGGAAAGGACCGGGTTCCCCCGTGGAAGGCTGTTTCCAAACGAGCTATAAATGTTTGTCGCCACGATTTACATGTCGATACATTTGACTCAATTTATAGAAAATACATGCAACATTTCTATCTCTAAATAAATTTATTAAAAAACTAGATTCAAATATCTATCAAACGATACTAATTATGTATCATAAATATTAATATTTTTTAATATATATTTAGTCAAAGTTGTTTCTTGGGAAGTGAAAATGACAAATAATTAGGGACGGATGGAGTACTTGGCAACAATAAGTAACCCAATATGGTAGAACACCAGTCCCTGACTATAGTTTCACACAGTGTTGGATTTGGAAGTTTATAGCTTCCAATGAATTCGGACAACCCTATCACTAATTTGCTAATTACCCTGTGATGTTTTTTTGTACAAAAACATACACTGAAGAACAATAAGTTCGAACATGTTAGCAACTTGATTTAAACTTACATTTCAAATCTCCAGGACAATAACTTGAGCGAGGCATGTGCTGCACGAGCGCAATACCTTCAAAACATTGTGAACACTATCATTGATTATTGGACATATAACTTCAACTATCTTAAGTTGTCTAAGTGTAAGTGACCACTACTGGATTCAGGCGCTTTGCCGGGTGCCGAAAGCACACGGCAAAGGCGACTTTGCACTCGGCAAAGCCTTTGTTGGGTGCAGCACTCGGCAAAGAGCCTCCGGCAAAAAGTTAGTCGGCAAAGATTTCTTTGTCGGGTGCTTTTTATCGGACACCCGGCAAAGACTTTGCCGAGTGCAAACCCGGCACCTGGCAAAGAAAAATGGCCGCGACGGAGCCGCTCCGTCAGCCATTGCTTTGTCGGGTGCCATGTCAGAGGCGCCCGGCAAAGATTTTTCAAATTTCCTTTGCCCGGCAAAGAGTTTTTTTATTTTTTTCGTATTTTCTTTGCCGAGTGCCGTATCGGCGAGGCACCCGGCAAAGATTTTTCTTTTTTTATATAATTTATTTGCCGGGTGCTGCACAGTGGTGGCACCTAGCAAAGAATTTTTTACTTTTTCGTATTTTCTTTGCCGAGTGCCCTGTCAGGGCGGCACCCGGCAAAATTTTTTAAAAAAAATCTTTGCCGGGTGCCCTGACCCTGGCACTCGGCAAATGCTGGGAATTCTGAACATGAGGAATTCCTAGCTTTACCGAGTGTCAAGGCCAGGGCACCCGACAAAGCCTCTAAAGTTAATTTTTTTATTCTATAATCACAAACACAGCATATAAAAGATATATATCACATCTGAAGCATCACAAACACAATATAGCACATATATATCACATCCATCTCATCACAAACTCAATCCCACACACACACATACATACATACATACATACATACATACATACATACATACATACATATATATATATATATATATATATATATATATATATATATATATATATATATATATATATATATATATATATATGTCCAATTACAATCGAAACAAGCCAATAGTCGATCACAGTGCATGACATGTCCATCAAACAGTGAAAAAGAGATACAAACTAAAGGTGGGGAGGAAACTGAGTGCCTAGTGAAAGAAACTCGACACCGCCTGCTTGTGCCTGAGACGGGTTATTCGAACCCGCCGACGGAGGCTGTATAAAAGACAAGATATTGCATGTGTTAGAGTGGTCATCTCATGAAAGCAGTAGTCGAAGCAATTTGGTTTCATACTCACTGGACTAGCTACACCAAGCGGCGGCGGTGGAGCGAACTGTGGCACAGGTACACTGTTCACTTGCCCAAAGTTATGCAGGAACATCGTAATCTCTGCCAGCTGCTTGGCCTGCGTCTCCCGCTCGGCCCGCTCAGCCTGTCTCTCCCGCTCGGCCTCCTCATGCCTCGCCGCCAGCTCCCGCAGCTCCTGAGCCATCCTCTCATTCTCGGCCTGCAACATTTCAATCGAATATTTCAGTGATGCAAAGGCAACTAAGTTATATAAAGATCAATGTACGAAGAGTTAAACGGGACAAACCTGGAGCGCATCAACCCGCTGCTGTGAAGGGGACGGCCGCTGGCATATGGCCGGGCCGCCGATCGGGGTCTCTACTCGAATCTAGGAGAGGGTGGGAACAGAGCCAGACTCGAGGGTGCCATCGCCAAGCCAGTACCGCCCATGCTGCTTGCCTTGTCCGAGCCTCATGACCATCGTCCCATCAATGTTGTCGGTATTCGGATCCTAGTCTGGCCCATGGACTGACCTTGCCTCCGACACGTAGGAACTAATGCAGGTGTGGACGCTCGGGTTGCTGTATGACTCGTGTGGGTCATCCGGGCTGAAGGTGACAGCGGAAGTCGCCTTTCCCTTGCGGGCCAGTCTATATGCCACGAACGTGGACACAGACTGGCCACCATGCGATGCCGACTGCGAGAAAGACAACAAGATGATTAGAAGAAACATGCAGAATGGAGCGTCAGAATACTAAAAATGAATTCACGTACCCTTGCTTGCTTGTACGCGCCGAGGCTGCGGCTGCCTTGATGGTGTGTGGGGCCTATGGCCTGCAAAGCCCGCTCCCGGTGGGCTTTGTGCTCTTGGATATAACCCTCTGTGAACCACTTGTCCACAATCATCTCCCAGTAGTCGGCAAAGGACTCGCACCACCATGGAATCATCTACATGTCATAATGAATTTGAGATGTAAAACGACCAAATAAAAGGTACTTAATCTCAAAACGAATCAGTATTCTTCTTCATTTACTTCAAGAAACTGTTCCCGGGTCAGAGACATCTGTCTTGCCTGTGTCTTGCTGACTTTCTAACCAAGTCGCGTGGCATAGTACTTTATGATGCAAGTGAGGCGCTCCTCGTAGTGCATGTCACTGATGCGTTTCCTGGCACTTTTCACCAAGTTCTTCTCCGCCCTCTCCTCCTGTCCATCTTCACACCTGAAAAAACTCTGCAGACAGACATAATGTATCAATTCATTATATCAAAACGTGTTAAATGAATACGATGTATTGATCAAAGTTGTGCGAACGAGAACTTACCCAGAACTCTCTCCTGACCCGCTCCTGCTTGTCTTCATAATCTGCGTCGAGGGCAGATTTGTAGTGGTCCCATGATTTGGCTGGCCCCACAGTCCTATTGTGCGTGACAATGCCGGGGTAATAGTGCCTGCACACTAGCCCCAAGATGTGGTTTGGGTTGCGTGAGTCACCAAGTGACACAGCATCCCAGTGCCTGCACAAGTCATTAACAAACATTATTAGTTTATCTAACATTTTTCAATAGGTTATATAAAGTAGCTGTGATTAAATCTAAAGTTAGTTACCTGTCACCCTGGGGGTGGTTCACTGGGCGTAGGGGAGGAAGCGGAGGCCCAGGGAGTTTTGAGGGACCTCGCAAGTAGGGCCTGGCCGCAGCAGAGGCAGTGGAACTACTTCCGGCCTCGTCGCCCTCCTGTGCGCCTCCCTCGTCGTCTGTCGCCCAAACCTGCTCGTCCTTCGAGGAGTTCGTGGTACGGTGGTCCTCCTCCAGCATGTCACGCGGGCTGACTAGAGGAGGCTGGCCCCTCCTGCTACCGCTCCCGCTACCGCCGCTCCTGGCCCTCTGCCTCCTCCCGTCCGCGCGTTCTCTCCGGCATGTGCATCCTCACGTGCCCTCTGGTACCTCGAGTTCACGTTCCTTGGCCCACTGCCGCCCGCCATCTTTGTTCAATCACCTGCAATTAAAAAGAAACAAACAAGACATATTATTACATGTATTAGAAATAGATGCTAAGTAAATAAACAAAACACGATTACAAAATAACATTGTATTACATGTATTAGAAGTAATCATCATTATTGGGATTATCTGGATCATATGTCTTATCATCACTATCGAAATTGTCCAAATAAACAAGATTGTTCGAAGGTTCAATGTTGTCTTCATCGTCATCGTCTAAATGTAATCGCTCAACCATTTCTATGTCCTTGGCATTTTGCACCTCATCTCCTTCCTCGTCATCAACCCTTTCATTGTCTACTTCCATTCCTATCACCTCGGTTAAGTCTATCACCAACCTCCCTTGTAGCCCATCTTCTTGATAGAACTCTCCATCATATGTGTTTGGGTTGAAGTTGTAATCTTCATCATTTAGTACAGCTAACCTACCATGTGGCGATACCTGGTGCACAATACACCAACCCTGAAGAGCCTTGTTGCCTTGGCATGCGTATGGCAAATAATAAACCTGCACGGCCTGATCCACCACAATAAAAGATATCTTTTCCTTGATAGATGGAATCGTGTCGAACCTCGACTTGACCAATATTAGGGCTCCGTTTCGTTAGTCGAGGATTGAACCAATGACATTTGAACATGACGAGATGAAGAGGCTTCGAACCATAAAATTCAAGTTCATAGATATCTTCAATTATGCCATGATACTCGAGGCCATCAGTGCCGGGAGTACAAACTCCGCTTTTTGTGGTTTTTCGATGGGGCCGAGCTCGCTCGTAGCTTCTTGTGTGAAAGTGATATCCATTCACATCATAACCTGAATAAGCTTTTGGCATCCGACATCGCAACTTGCTCGAAACTTTCTCAATTTTTTACCACGACCTTCACATGTGATCACAAGACATCTCGACAAGTTTCGTGATTTTCGGACATCGTTTGGATTTTATAAAATTTAAATACACTTTCCCCACGAGTACATCGTCATGTTACGACAAAATGATGCACGAAATTTCATGTCACTTCCTGCATACGGCCTCGACATACCCTAAATATCATGAATACTATTTTTTGAATGACTAAATTCTATTATTTCATGTACCTGCGGTTCAAATTTGGAATAGTCGGAAAAATTCAATGAAATAAAAAAAATTAAAGAAATATAGTTAAAAAACTCAAAATTGTCCAAAATTTTGAAATAGGGATTTGTTTACTGTAGCAAGGCCCCCAGAAAAAAATTGAGGCCAAAAAAACAAAAAAAAATTATAATTTGTCGGGTGCCACCCAGGGCACCCGGCAAAGAAGCCTTTGTCGGGTGCCAGCTTAGGAGGCACCCGACAAAGCATTTTTAAAAAAAAATAAAAAAATTTCTTTGCCGGGTGTCTAACGGCGTGGCACCAGGCAAAGGCTCCGTCGTCACGCCGACCACCTTTGCCGGCGGCCATATTTTGCCGAGTGCCTGGCACCCGGCAAAGACTAATTTTTGCCGACGGTTGGACTTTGCCGAGTGCCGGGCCCCCGGCAAAGGCTGCTTTGCCGGAGGCCTTTATTTGCCGGGTGTCTCCAGGCCTTGCACCCGGCAAAGATTTCCTTTGCCGGGTGCCCGATAAAAAACACCCGGCAAATGATTTTGCTCCCGGCAAATCAGCCGCTTCCTGTAGTGGACTGTTCCATAAGATTACTGCCTCTCTTTTGGACTGCTGCTTTGGGTCTCTGCAGAAAATAAAATGCTCTGGAAGATCAATAGTGCATCATGGCTCTAGATAGGCAACACCAATCATACTTAAGAGGCATATCTACCTTACAGTGTTGAAGAACGAGTTTTTCAAGGATTGGTGTGTATTGGAGAAAGCAAAATAGTATATGAAGATCAGCAACCAAACACCAGTCCTTGAGTACTAAAGTTTTTCTTCTACACCTTAAAAATTCATAAGTCTATCATCTGCGCCCCCGCCCGCGTTAACCCCGCCCACGTACGCCAGATCGTTAAAACTCCGAGTTTGCTACGAGTACATATATGAGTGACCGATCCACCACATCATCAAAACTCTAAGTCTGATATGAGTATATATGAGTGCCCGATCCCGTCAAAACTCCGCTCCAAACTCCGACCGAGTCTCATACGAAGGCTCAGCACCCGTCGACCGAGTCTGATACGCAGCTAGCATGCATGCTAGGAACCAAATAGCCGCCACAGAATCGAAGATGAGCAATGATCATGCGCATGCACGCATACATCTTATCGGGCAGGCACTGCGTCTGCGTGCATGCACACGTACGGGGCATGGCGGCGAGTCAGTCGACGATCGACACGATGACCGACCACAAATACAGACAAAGCACATGAAGGATCGAGTCTGATACGAAGGCTCAGTATCCGGAAAACAAGCTCCGATCAGTTTCCATCAATAGTTACGTTTCTGCCTGCGCTCCTCGCTCGACCCGCTCGCCCCTTGCACCAATGCACGCGCGCTTCAGACTCCGCCATGCCACCCCAGAAAAAAAAAATCTATGCACTCGTGTTGTCCAACGGTGCCTGAGCAGCACCACTCAACTGCCGTCGATATGTTCCTGGATTGAGTTGGGCTGCGCGCAAAATGGTTTCTCAACTGGTCCATGCTGTCCTAGGACAATGGTTTCTCAACTGCATGGAAGAATCAGTCACGGAAGGACGACCGACAACAGCGATCACGACGAATCAACGTCAGATAAGGGGTGTTTAGTTCCACCTAAAATTTTTTCACTCCGTCAAATCGAATATTTGGACACATGCATGGAATATTAAATATAGACGAAAAAATAACTAATTCCACAGATTGCGATAAATTTACGAGACGAATTTTTTTAAACCTAATTAATTCATGATTTGACAATGTTGTGCTACAGTAAACATATGCTAATGATGGATTAATTAGGCTTAATAAATTCGTCTCGCGGTTTCCAGACAAGTTATGTAATTAGTTTTTTTTATTAGTATCCGAACATCCCTTTCGACATCCCATGAAACATCTAATGTGACACCCAAATAAAATTTCACCTCAGGAAGGCTTAATAAATTCGTCTCGCGGTTTCCAGGCAAGTTATGTAATTAGTTTTTTTTATTAATATTCAAACACCCCTTCCAACATTTCATAAAACATCTAATATGACCCTGAAAAAATTTAACTCAGGAACTGAGCGGTGCTGCATAGGCTTTGTTGTACATGACGAGTGCTTAGCTCCCCACCCACCCCTGCGCACGTGCAGTGCAGCAACGACCCACTCGTGGCCCATTAGTCTCAGCAAGGGTACGGTGGACCGCCTTCATCACTGGCCGGCTCCATTATATTGGACCCGTTTGTCATTTCTTGAAAATTCTCGATGTACTATATCGTTCAGGTCTAACGGAGAAATTTGACTTGCTGGATATAATTTTCATAATTTACCGTCACAAAATCACACAACACATGGAACACATATTTTTAACCTCCAAAACTGAAGAAGAATAACAGAATAGCAAGGAATATATTGTTATAGTTCAACCAAAATTGTCCTTTATAATATATAGATAGATGTACCTTACTCTCCAAACTCAAAAGAAAGAAAAAGGAAATATGTGAACAAAAAAAGATTACAAATCAGAAAAAATATGCTCGGGAACAGGCGCTCTAGCCTCTAGAGTAGAAAAAGAGGATGTGGAGAGTAAATAGAAAGAGAATACGGTTCCAATTGATTTATAACTAAAGAGGAAAAATGCATGAATAGGTTTAAAAATAGTTTAGGATTCCAAATGCAAAATGATTATTAGCTCTTTTTATTATCTTCTAAAAATGGTCAAATCAGCTTAAAATATAAAATGCATAATAATACATCACACAAGTATTAATTAAAAAAGTGAAACTAATTTTGTTAGGTTTCTACAAACTACGTCTACGTGATATATACAGGTGACAAACGTTAAGAAACAAACTTTTGTATTTCTATGTAACTAGATTTGTATTTTTTAAAATATGTTCGTCATCTAATAAGCCATGAGCCACGGGCCTTGCTATGGACATGGACAACATTCCATGGCTCCGTGCAATGCACGGGCATATATCTAGTAGATTAATAAACTATGTAGCACGGATACGTCAGGAAGGTGCCATATCGCGTTATCGGATACGTCACCGATACGGCTTGGATACGTACCATCCGAGTATCCTGTTTTTGTTTTATTTAGGAAATATCGAGTACATGACCTGATATGTATCAGCCTATGGGAGACGGCCCAGCCCAACAAGCGCTCCCTTATCTGCCCTATCTAGGGCTCCTTTAGAATATGCACATGATTGGAAAAACATAGGAATAGAAAAAATGTAGAAATAATATAGGATTACAACTGAAAAACATAGGATTAAAAACCATAGGAAACTTTGAGTGATTGCCGTTTGGATGGACAGAGGAAATTCGTAGGAATTGAAAGCTTAGGAATCTTACGATCACCTATCATATTACTTTAGCCAATAATACATTTGTTTGTAAATATTATCTCTAAAGAATAGTATTTTTTAAAAAAAGAACAATATACTACGTATATTATATTAAAAGGAAGTCTGACTGTCTGAGACAACCAGGTGCTCGGTTGTTCCTTCGGTAATCGGTAGTGAGGCCGGCAGGGGTTAACTCCAGCTGTCCGGCACTCCCGCATCTCCTGATCATGCATTAGCGAATCATAGCTTGATTTGCCTCGGTCTCATAGCTTGATTTGCCTCGATCCTATGCGACTGGAAAGAAAACAAGAAGTTGGACTGCATGTTTTTTCCCTGCAGTTGAGTCTTCCTCTTGCTACAGTAACCAATAGTTCCCCCCTACACCTAGATTCACTTCCGGTCGGCCGCCGCTGCCGGTTTCCCAACTGGCGTCACCCCGCCCTGGGGCTGCGCCTCCCCTCCGCCAATACACTGATCCACTTTGCACTGCAGGCCACATGCTGAAGCGAGATTGGTAACGCACATCGCACCATCTCTGCAAAAAGCCTGTCACCTGCTGGCCTTTTGCACAAGCTTCTACGCCAGCGACCATCTATCGTTGTCGTTGGTGCCCAAATCTCTTCCACCTAGGGGTGACCTCTCCCCTAGGGGTGGATTCGTTTTTGCGTTTGGATTAACCAATAATCTAAACTGCAACCTTTTCCACCTGTGTTAGTGCAAGGTTGGGTGTGCCTTCCTGAATCCAATCTTTGGCAAGAAACTTACAACTCGGGTCGATTAAGGGGAACCCATTAGTGGATCTGCCGGCCCTTGGTTGTAATTTTTTTTGTCTAAGTTTGGAGACATGTTTTGATTGTACGAGATGACTAGCAGAGGGAAATTGGTTTGGAAGTTAGAAACAGCAGAGAAAAATCAAGGAGCTCCAGGGAAATTAGAGGTTCAAGATGATGAAGTATCAGCAAAGTTCAGGAAGATGAATCTTGTAGCAGGAGCGAATGAGAGGATATACATGTCTGATGATGATGAGGAGGAAGACCATAAAATTTTCTCTATCATTGGTAAGGTCTTGTCCCCAAAATCTCTGCATTTACAGACTATTATGGGAGCTATGAAACCAGCTTGGGGAGATCCTAGAGGTCTGAGAGCTAGGATGGTAGGGGACAATGTTTTTATTGCAGATTTTATGAATGAGATGGATAAGGAGAGAGCTTTGGTTGGGTCTCCATGGCTGGTAGGTCGTCATGCGGTTCTATTGAAGGAGTTTGAAAAGAATCTTAGGCTATCAGATGTGCGTTTTGAGTCTATGCATATATGGGTCAGGATTATTGATTTAAATTTTAAATGGATGAACAAGAAAAAATGCTGGAAAATAGTAGGTTTGGTGGGTAAAGTTAATAAGCTGGATGTTGATGAGTTTGGTAATGCGGCTAGACCCTTCCTTAGAGCAAGAGTTGAAATCCCGATTGACAAACCTTTGAAGAGATTCATAACCATTGAAACAAAAGATAGAGACGAATTTTATGACCTGCAATATGAAAAACTCCCTTTCTTTTGTTTCTCTTGTGGCATCATGGGTCACTCTGAATTAGATTGCCCAAAGCCTTCAGAACGTGATGCAGATGGAAAATGGGAATATGACAATAGGATAAGAGCCCTGGGGGAAAAGAAAAAAAGGGTACTGTCTTTTGCTCAAGCAGCAGCAGCAGTTTGGGATGGAGCTCCAAATCGTAGTGAGTCACACTCTAGCTCTAAAACAAGGTCATCAGAGGAATTTTCCAGTCATAAGTCAGAGAGAGGAAAAGCGATGGTTGATGAGGCGCACACAAGTTTTTCTCAAAAAAGGGACACATCCCAGGATTTTACTATCTTTGAAGCCCAGGATGTCAACCAGAACCTAAATAATGTAGCAGCTACGAGGAAGAGGAATAACACTATCCTCCAACATTTTGACTTTATTAATGAGAGAAATCGGCTTTTGGAAAATACAGGAAATTTGGCCTTAGTGCCTATCGATGATAAAGGAGAAATGATAGGAGAGTCTAGCACACTTGCCCTTGTGGAGCTGGACCAAAGGGATTTAGAGGGTGCCAAAAAACAAAAGATGGAGCTCTCACAATTTGCAAGATTGGCAGAGGCTGCCGGGGAGCAGCCCCGCCGGGCACAATGAGGATCCTATGCCTGAACTGCCGGGGGTGTGGGCAGCCCACGGCAGTTCATGAGCTCTGCTTGCTGGTGGAGCAACATCGCCCAGAGATCGTCTTCTTATCGGTAACGAAAATGGTTTCACACAAGGCTGAGAACTTGAGATTTAGTTTGGGTTTTGAAAATGCTTATGGAGTGAGTTGTGAAGGATTAAGCGGAGGGTTAGTGTTAATGTGGAGGAAAGGGACAACAATAAGGCGCAATTCATCAAACCCTGCTCATATTGATGTCTAGATAAGTAATGAGATTGGTGTGAAGGAATGGAGATTTACTGGTTTTTATGGACAGCTGAATAGGCAGCGTAGGGAAGAGTCTTGGCACCTCTTATGGTTTCTCCATAGCACTAGCACCCTCCCTTGGCTATGTGCTGGAGATTTTAATGAGGTGCTAACAGAGGAGGAACACTTTGGTAGAAGAGAGCGTGGGGAATGGACAATGATGGGGTTCAGGGAAGCGGTGGATTATTGTGGTTTTTTTTATTTGGGCTTCTGTGGATTGCCATATACATGGGATAATAAACAGAAAGGAGATAGAAATGTCAAAGTCAGACTAGATAGGGGTTTGGCGAATGACAAATTTCTGGGCTGCTTTCCTTTCACAGAAGTAACTCATATCCAGACCTCCGAATCTGACCATTGTGCTTTGATGATTGAGATTGCAAATCAAGTACAAACCGATCAGAGAAGAAATTGTCGCATGTTTAGATATGAAAATATGTGGACTAGAGATCCAAGCTATAACGACCTAATCAAGAGAGCTGGAGGTGTGGTACAAAAAGTTTAGAGGGGGTTAGATCCTCTCTTTTAAACATGCAAAGGTCTCTTCAGCAATGGAGCTGTGATGTTTTTGGCTCTATCCGTGGAGAACTTAAAAAACTTAGGAAAGAGCTTGAAGAGGTTTGTAAGAAATCTTGGCATAGAGGGATTTCAAGAGAAGAAAATGATTTACTGAAGATTTTAGAATTATTAGTTCGGGAGGAAACAATGATGAGACAAAGATCCCGGGTACAGTGGTTAATAGAAGGGGATAGGAATACATATTTCTTCCATGATAGAAGTCGTGATCTGGCTAGACAAAACAAGATCAAAACTCTGAAAAAGGAAGCCAGAACTGTTTGCCATAAGCAAACAGATTTAGAAAATGCGGCCATTGACTTTTACAACAAACTTTTCTCTGCACAGGAGGACTTAAACCCAAATGAAGTGATCTAGTTTGTGCCACATAAAGTAACTGATGATTTGAATCAAAAGCTTTGTAAACCTTTTTCTGCAGACGAGGTAGAAAAGGCGTTATTATGATGAAGCCAAACAAATCCCCTGGACCTGACGGTTTTATAGCTAGATTCTACCAAAATCACTGGTCTCTGTTAAAGGATGACATTTGTCAAGCAGTTCTGAATTTTCTGGGAGGAGGTGACCTATCAACAGATGTTAACAAAACAATTCTAGTGCTAGTACCTAAAGTTAAACAACCTCGGGATTTGGCACAGTTTAGACCTATCTCGCTATGTAATGTGTTTATAAAATTTGCTCAAAGGTTTTAGCAAATAGGTTGAGAGAGGTTTTGAATGACATAATATCTAAAGAACAAAGTGCTTTTGTTCCTGGAAGGCTGATCACCTACAATCTATTGATGGCATACGAATGCATTCACTATTTAAAAAGGAAAAAGGGTAAGAAGGGTTTTTGTGCCATAAAGTTAGACATGGCAAAGGCCTATGATAGAGTAGAATGGGCTTATCTGAGAAACATTATGATGAAGTTAGGCTTCGCGGAATCTTGGATTTCAATTGTTACGAAATGTGTCAAAACAGTAAGCTTCTCGATTTGGGTAAATGGTCATCTTTCAGGTTATTTCACACCCTCAAGAGGTATCAGGCAGGAAGATCCTTTATCTCCCTACCTATTTCTTCTATGTGCAGAGGGTTTGTCATGGTTATTAAAATTTTTTCAGGACCCCTTTTTTTGTCAAAATGTGTAAGGATTGGAATACATACACCATGGATTTCTCACCTGTTTTTTTGCTGATGATTGTATTATTTTTACCCAGGCTTCAGGAAGGGGGGCAAATAGACTAAATGACATCCTTGAAGCCTATAACAGAGGTTTAGGGCAATCAGTTAATAGACTGAAGTCTGCAATTTTTTTCAGTAAGAACTGCTCAGAAGATGCTAAAAGAGAAGTTATCCAAATCTTAAATATTCAAAGAGAAGCACTCGAGGAAAAATATTTGGGTCTACCTACAGCAGTAGGTCAGTCCACAGTTGAGGCCTTTGAGAAACTTACCATAAGAATTCAGAATCTGGTGAATGGTTGGAGTGAGAAAAAGTTGAGCTCCGTTGGAAGAGAAGTGCTTATCAAGGTTGTGGCACAATCAGTGCCTACATATTCTATGAGCTGCTTTGAATTATCCAAAACTACATGTAAAAGATTACTTCTTCTGTAGCTCGGTATTGGTGGGGAGGCGACGGTGATAGAAAGAAGATGCACTGGAGGAAATGGTCAGAAATAACCCATATGAAAAAAGGTGGTATGGGTTTTAGAGACTTGCACCTTTTAAATTTAGCAATGTTAGGAAAGCAAAGCTGGAGACTTTTAACCAGACTTGATTCTCTTTGTGCTCGTACTCTTAAGGGCAAATATTACCACAATTCATCTCTTCTTGTCTGCAAAAAGGAAACGTAACAGTTCTCATACATGGCAAGCAATCCTTAAGGGTAGACAAGTATTGGAGAAGGGCTTAATCAAATTAATTGGTGATGGCACTTCTACACAAGCATGGACAGACCAATGGATTCCAGAAATACCAGGGTTTAAACCTTTGTACAAGAAACCAGAAGCTACAGTTGAGAGAGTTCATGAACTCCTCACTTCAGAAGGCTCTGCTTGGAATGAATAGGTTTTACAAGAAAATTTCTTAGAAGCTGATGCAAAGGAAATCCAGAAAATTCCACTTGGAAGATTAAAGGAGGATATGTTGGCATGGAGTGCAGAAAAAATGGCATATACTCTGTCAAATTTGCATATCGATTAATATCCCTCTTAATGCGTATGTTGAAACAGAACAAAACAAATAATGCAAATTCTTCAGTAAGTGAGGATAATCCAAGGATATGGAAACTGGCAATTCCTCCCCAAGTGAAAGTTTTTTGGTGGCGGGTGATGCATAACTTTGTGCTGGTTAAAGCAAATCTCATGGAAAGAGAGAGAAAATCAAGGTACATGTCCTGATTGTGGTGCTCAAGATGAACTGTTTATCATGCTTTAATTACATGTACTTTTGCTACCATGTTTTGGCGTTCTTTCTATGAAATGTTTAATATTAAATTGCCTAGATTGCATCCTGCTACATGGTGCTTTGATTTACTGGATAATTCAATTTGTCCTGCTGTAAACTGTGGCCCCATTTTATATGGAATGTGGGTAGTTTGAACAACGCACAACGGAAGACGCCAAGGGGAAACAAAAATGAATCAGATACAGACCTACAGGTGGGCGAGAGAATTATCTTCTGATCTAATTATCTCCGGTGAATCTCTGACAGGAAAGAAGGACAATACACAAATTATGAAATGGAAGCCACCTCCTGCTGGCTCTGTGAAGATCAACGTGGATGCTGCTTTCAAGGTAGAAAGTCAACAAGGTGCTACTGGGGTGGTAATTCGTGAAGAAAATGGCCATGTTCTAGCGGCTAAACGCAAATGGTATGATTCGATTCCAAACATTCTCACTGTTGAAGCCTATGCTGCATGTGTTGGGGCTGTATTGATGAATTTGCTGAATCGACCAAAGGTGATGTTGGAAACTGATAGTTTAGAGTTGCAATCCTTATGAAGAAGTAAAGATAATAACAGCTCGACTATCCTACCTGTTCTAAATGAAGTTCAAGAGCTTATAGGGAGATGCATGGTTTTTGAATTATCTCATGTCAAAAGAGAGGCAAATTATGTAGCCCATGATTTTGCTAAGTATGCCTCCATTTCATGTTTAGAGCGTACTTGGTTGTATGAAACTCTTGAATGTATTCTCCCAAGTATCCAACATGACCGGAACGGTGACATTTAATTAATATAAGCTCTTGTTTTCTTAAAAAAAAAAGCACCATAGGAAACTTTCCTATGCACAAATTGTGTTCAACAGTGTACTTTTCTATGGAAACCAAAATCCTTCATTTTTCCTCCAAGAATCCTTCAATCCAAAGGGCCCCTAACCTCGACTCCTCCCATGGTTGCACAGCGCCCACCCCCAGCGCACACGCGCTGCCTCCTGCGCTAGAGATGCGCCACCAGCCCACCACTCACCTGCCGCCGGCAACAAGCCCCCGCCCCCTTGTATCGCCTCCCATGCAGGAGATGCGCCACTACTTGCTAGCGAGCCCCCGCCCCCTCCCGTCGCCTGCTGTGCACGCGCGCCACGCAGGAGGTGCGCCACTGCTTGGTAGCCTCCCCACCCCCTCCGTGCCATCAAACGACTTCTCCTCCAGTCCAGACCGTCACGCCGGGAGCACCCACCAGTCCGCCATGGCTGCAGCTAGCTCCCGCGATGCAGGGGCAAGGTGCAGGAAATGGACGATTCAGCAGCAAAGCAAGCTGCTAGCGACCTCCCATGAATACATCTCCTTTTCATACTTGATCTACTATTCTACTCTACTTCTGCAGTTCTCGTTGCTTGATTTTGAGTGTTCACCACATCTCTTGTTCCTGACTTCCTTTTTTAGATAGAATTTTGGTAATTGAGCATTACTCCAGTATGGTTACTGAAATTTTAGACTCACACAATTTTAATTTGTATTATTAATTATTTATTAAAAAAAATAGTAAAATGTATCCATGTATCGTGTTTTAACCTGTGCAAAGAGCAACAGAGTAATTGCAGTTAAAGATTTAATTTAGCATATAACACAATGACAATGTTCTGAATTTGAGTAAGCAAGCTGAAATGAAGTGTAACTGTGTAAGCATATCCTTTAAGAGGAAGCATTCGACTCCAAATATGTCACACTTGACAAACCTTGAAGATGAAAACATGCATCATTTCTGCTACCATTGACATTATTATAATACATGAAACACATGTCACAAGTACATTCTCCAGAGCCACCTCATTGTTTTAGCCAAACTTGATGGATGCTGTTTCAAGTGAAGGCATGCTTTCAAGAATAAGAGTTACCCCGACATAGTCATCTAGTTGTAGTGAAATCAGACTCATATTCACAAAGTTTCTGGGTCGATGGGGTCGAGGTAAGGGGTCGCGGAACATGATACGCTACTTGTGATAGATTTTTACACTTTGGGTCGAAAATTAACCCGTGAACCAGAGTCGGGGTCGAAGAACCCGGGTCGACAAAGGTGGTGAACCCGTCTTATGTGACTATGATCAGACTGTGAGCAGAAATAGGAGTTGGGACAAATTGCCAACAGAATTCACAACCTATGATTTTAAGATGTTTCAAGGATATGGACAAGACCTTGTCAGCAGCTAGTTGGCAATTGGTAATCTTCAGATCCTCTAGCTTGAAAAATCAAGAAAGCTTTCTCTTAAAGCGAGACCCTGAAGCTCTAATCTGACAAGGCGCTAGGAGAAGAGAGGCCAGTTGACCTGTTCAACATGCTCAACAGCATAGAAGCAGACTGGCACATCAAACAATGGCAGATCTAGAGGTCGACGCACGTGCCGTCCAGTTGCGAGAACCCACGGAGATCGATCTCGCACTCATCAAGGACTGACCCCTATTCACGGAGGAGCAGGGCTCGGTTCACAAACTTGTTGAGGGTCCATGTGGGGGTATAGACCCGTATACCCTCATGGCTGCAATGGGTCGCGCTGAAGGAGGTGGCCTAATTCGTCAGAACAGGCTACGCGGATCACCCAACTGATTGGCATACCGCGCAGGATATACGGAGACCAAGGAAATCTGGTTGGTTAGGATAGATTTCATATCCCATGCAGGTATAATTATTGTAACCGATTGGAGCTAGATTCCTTAGATTTGTAACCTTGCCCCCGTACTATATATGGCGGGCAAGGACCCCCTCAATGGACCGGATACATAATCAATACAATCCATAGAGACGCAGGACGTAGGGTGTTATGCTGTTTCTGCGGCCCGAACCTGGATAAACCCTTGTGTTCGTCTTGCGTCACCATCTAGTTCGTTGTCTCACGCACCTCTACCGATTAATCTACTACCGTGGGCATACCCCTCGGTAGACTACCGACCATATCTCGTCGACAGTGATGCACCGGGTAGGGGGTGTGCGTGTAACAGAACCGACCAAATTATAAGAGCACAAGTACAAAAACAAGCACCGAAGCACTCAAATTTTCGAACTTGAGCCCATATAATCCCGGTAGTCAATCAAAATCACGAAGGATTTCAAACCAACTTGCTTACAACCAAGATCGCATCATTCAACATACAACATCATACGTTACATTTCACAAGTAGTTCCGAAATAAGTTTACACACACGGAGTCGCAAATATTACAAACCAAGTTTATAAAGTAGCGGAAGCATAACACACGCATTAGTTCACATACTACTGCCAGTCTTAATGATCAACCACCCGCAAAAGCATCAGGAAAGTACATAAAGATGATCACGCCCTAGTGATCTAGTCTTCGTCACCCGCAGGGTGAAGACAATTTTTGCAGAAGCCTTGGTAGAGCATATCATCTGCAACAGGAGGGAATAAACCCTGAGTACTGGAATGTACTCAGCTAGACTTACCCGTCAAAAACCAGAAATAAGATGACACCAAGGATTATGCAAGGTTTACACAAGAGGCTAGCTGACATCACATTTTGCATAAAAGGCATAAGTAATTGAGACTCTTATAACCTGTACTAGCAGTTATTTTTAGCATTTACCTGTCATCTATCTTAGCACCTGTACTAAACATTCACTTGAGTATAATCAAACAACATTATTATTATATCCATAGCAGGTATATCATTGTGGCAACATTGTATCATTCCCTTAACCACCTGTTCATTTAATGAGATCTGCGTTGCCGCTGCTCAAGTCAAGTGCTCACTAACCGGGAGCGACGGCGATTCGAATCGAATTCCTATCCAGCTGGAGGGGTATTTCTAACACTCACCGTGCAGACCCCTGCCAGGGTCGCACAGGCCACCGTTTCATATGATTCAGGAATCGCGGGTCCGAATAATGTCGCGACCCCAAGGGCGACACTCTGCCAGGTGATAGGGACTATAACCCCCCCTTGGTCTCACGCAAATGTCCCCAAGCACATCCTTTCTCTCCTCCAAGAAGCAACCTACCATTCGATTCCCGGCCTGAATCACATTACTCGGCTTCGCGGTCGGAACGACTTATCCGGCCAACTAAGTGTTAGACTGCGTTTAACATGACTCAAGGACATACAGCGAATCGGTCCTTAAACGACTCAGACGGGCATAGCTCCACACCCAAGACGTGAAGTGTCTTGCGGCTGTACTATCGAACTCCCGCCCGGTCTCCATTTCATTTTAAAGCATGGTTCCATCCACGATAGCCATAAAGCCACTCGTGACTCCTTCCTACATCTCGCGGATGACCGGAAATCACCCGACTTCTACCGTACTAAGCAGGGCTAAGCATTGACACGTGCCTAAACCTAATATAGGGTTAAGTACGATATCTGGACAAGGACAGGTATAATGCAACAATTATTATCATATAACTCCTACAACTTAATGCATTAAACAATTAAAAGTACTCAAGATAGATTTATAAAATGATGGGTTCAGCATGCACCGGGGCTTGCCTTTCAGAAAGGTCGAGGGCCGGTGGTTAGGACACTCGGGTAGATCTTCGGCAGGAGCTTCGTCGCCGGTTGGTTCCTCTGGCTGCTCCGACAGGTCCTGGACTTCCTCCGGAATCACAGGCTCGAATTCGAGGAGAGTTACCCCCTCCGGTACACCTATTGCATGCATGCACAATAAATATCATGGATGCATAGAGGTGCAACATGCTCGGAATGAAATGCATTTCAGAAATAAAAAACAATAATCTAATCAAGTTACTTTATTAGTACGTGCAACTCTCTTCTCCGGTGGAGAAGTACTTACCTAAGCTACTCAACCTAAGATACAGCTGTTCTTCTTCGGTTAAGACCCTAACACCTAACAACACAAAGAGTAATATTACTTAGGTTACCACAGTAAGACATTCTGGACAGCAGCTCAAAGATTCTAACATAACTGAAGATTCCTAACTCCAAAAGTTATGGTCTAAGACAATCTGAAAAGCTTAAGAAATGCACTATAAAATATTTTCAGACCACAACACTTAATTCCAAAGTTTACCTAGTCGAAATTCCAAAGTTCTAGAATCTGTCCTCTCTAAACAGAGAGTAGCCAATTCTGGACTGGCACTTTAAACAGCAATAACCCCCAAACTATTAAGCCAAATGCTCCCAAATTTTGACACAAGCTAGTTTATCAAGTTTACTACAACTTTGGTACTTACAAGTTTTCCAGCAACCACCTTTATCAAAGGTCAAACCTAGAAATACTACCAGCTGTCCAGAAAACCTAGAATTGCAAAGATTAAATATTTATTTATGTGGCAAACATCCCATAAGAACAAACTAATGTTACCACAAGTTCACAAAGGTCACAAAAACACCAGAAAGTAAGGTGTGCCCACCTAGAATATTTATTTATACTCATTTCTTAATTTACTCAATTAATTAAGTGGGATTTTAAACATATATGTAAACTGCTCCTAAAATTCTACAAAAATTACAGGAGACTCTATGAACCAAAAAGAGACCTCTGTAAAAATTTGAACTAAAATTATTTAAAGAAACTCCCCAAACAAAATTCACAAGCCAAAAAGGCTAATTTTTGTACAAATAACAAAGCATAGTAAAAAGTGTCAAACAACAGATTTCCTAATTTTCTTAGACACTCTGGGGTACCAAGACATTCTCCAAAAAGTTATAAGAACATTGCACATGTAGAAAAATTACTAAAATTCATTTAAGTATTTCCTAAAATAAAAAGATAGCATTATAACCTGAAAAGTACTTAAGCACTACTGTCCAAATTTTTACCAAAGCTAGAGCAAGTATAAATTAGCCTACCCACCAAATTTCATAATTTTTGGAACACTAAAACTCAAGATATGATTTAAACAAGTTTGCATGCAATCTAAAACACATTTCAAAAACCTATTTAAATCTCCCATAAACTAAACATCACATAACCAATTCATATTTTTCTAAAATACTACACATCAAGTAGATCCTAACAAAATTTATCTCATAATTTTTGGGCAAGTAAAACCCTAGATCTACATTTTCCAAAACTTACTTAAAATCTATGGCAAATATAAAAAGGAAAACAAAAACTAAAATCAAAACCCTGCTACCGGGCCGGCCTGCAAAGCCAACGCGGCCCAAAACTCACGGCGTGGCCCGCTCCCACGCGCGGCCTGCTACGGCTCCCGCCCGCGCGCGCGTGCGACTGACCAGATGGCCCCACCGGTCAGAGAGAGAGAGGCGGAGGGGAGGAGCTGCGGTCGCCGGAGCTCACCGTCGCCTGAGCCGGCCGACGAAATTGGACGGACGAGCATGACCACGTCATCGAACTACATCGATTGGTGCAAGAACGGGGCGGTGGAGCAACGGAAAGGTGCTCGCCGTCAGGCATGGCGGCACGGTGGAGGTGTGCGGCAGTACACCGGCGACGGTGAGCCCCTACCGCCTCAACCAAGCCCGCCCCAAGTTTCCCGGGGTCACTGGAAAGCTATCTAAGGGAAAAGGGAGGGATGAGAAGGGCCGAGCCGCTCTGACCACGGTGGCCTCAAACTCCGGCGAGGTCCCGAATGCGGCCGTGGCGGCGGAAGCGAGCAATGTGGCCTCACCTTCGCTCAAACGCTCCCGAAAATGGATGGAGGTGGTAGAGGGAGATGCTGCGGGGTCGATGGCGGGAGGAATTGAGCCGAGGCTCGACGACGACGGCGCACGAGCGCGGGGAAGCGGCACGGTGGCAAGGCACCTCGGTGCTCCGCCCTGGCTCGGAGAGGGCGAGAGGGAAGCAGAGGCGTGAGTGAGGGACAGGGTCCGGCTTCGCGGCGCCCTTGAAGGCCCTGTGGTCTGACTGGTGGGACCACGGCCGGCGCATGGCCGCCACCGAGCCCCCACGCGTCGCCGCTGTCCTGCCTCCGGTCGGCCATGACAAACAATGAGGCCGGGTTTAACTGAATGAAGGCCGTCATTAGATGACTGACAGCGCGATTTCAACGGTGGTTTTCTCTGGAAATAGCTCGAGTTAGTCGAAGGTGATAACACCAAAATTGTAGAGCTTCGTGAGGGCTACAACTTTGTCAATTGGCTCCAGGGCTGGTTCAGCTTAGTTATAGAGATATAGCGTCCTAAAGTGAGGCACCCGAAACTGAAACTGAGTTTCAGTGAGTCACACCGACTGAAACCCATTTTTCCAGGCACCATAACTCCTAAACCATTTAGAACTAGGTGATGGTGATGTTGGCAATGTTGTAGAGCTACATGAGTACTACAAAAGTGTCAACATGAGTTGGGGCTGGTTTGGTCTGGTTTGCAAACTACAAGCTTCTAAAGTAGGTCACAGTAAAACTGGAGGGACACTTTTGAAACTTAGAAAAATTCTAAGTGTTGAGATAGCCCCTCTAGCTGACTTGTGGGCCATTTTTGAGCATGTTCTGGCCAGTTTCATGAGATGGTCATATTGAGACTTTTGTTCCCCATAAAATTCCCTACAACTTTGCTTAAGGGTGCTCCCCCATGCAAGGTCTCTAAGCTAGACTTTTTAATTGGTCAAACTAGAGCATCCTAGGGCTAAATGGTGGTCAACTACACCTTGGATGGCATTTTGGTGATTTTGGTCAACATGAACCTTGCTCCATGAGTGACCCTAAGTATAACTAAGATGTTGTGAGATATAATTGGCTACTCTACCCTTTAGTTACACCAACTCTCTAGTGCCACATGATGTGAGCCAAACAAAACTTTAAAAACAAATCACATTTGTTGCAACCATATGAAATAACATGAAATGATGCATGCTTATGCTCATGTAATGCAATGCAATTATGGAGCTAAACACCTGAGGTGTTATAGCCCTCCCCCTTATAAAAATCTCATCCCGAGATTTGGAAAGCGTACCATTTTTCATAGAATTCCTTATAACCATCCCGCAAATAGTCTTCCCGTTCCCATGTAGCGTCACTTTCACTACCCTGATTACTCCACATCACTTTATACCACTTAACCACTTTGCTTCTAGTTACTCGTTCCTGAGTATCTATCACCCGGACTGGCTTTTCTTTGTAAGTTAAATCAGACTCAAGCCTAATATCTCCTAACGGGACTCTTTCCTCAGGAACTCGAAGACACTTTTTGAGCTGAGATACATGGAAGACGTTGAATATGACACTCATTTCAGGAGGTAACTGGATTTTGTACGCAACAGCACCACTCTTACCTATGATCTGGAAAGGACACACGTATCTTGGCGCAAGTTTCTGCTTAACACCAAAACGTTGGACACTCTTCATTGGAGAAACTTTCAGGTAAACGAAGTCTCCAACTTCAAACTCGAGCGGTTTTCTACGACGATCAGCATAACTTTTCTGTCTAGCTTGGGCTGCAGCCATATGTTTTTGGATGGTACGGACTTGTTCCTTAGCTTCCTGAATAAAATCAATACCATAATACCTCCTTTCATCAGCTTCTACCTAGTTTAGTGGAGTTCTACACTTACGACCGTACAAAGCTTCGAATGGGGCCATCTTAATACTCTCTTGGTAACTATTGTTGTACGAAAACTCAGCTAGAGGTAACCATTTTTCCTAAGAACCCTTGGATGATATTACACATGCCCGCAACAGATCTTCCAAGATTTGGTTAACCCGTTCCGTCTGTCCTTACGTCTGGGGGTGATAAGCAGAGCTTCTCACTAACTTGGTTCCCAGAAGGTGATGCAAGTGCTCCCAAAAGCGAGCAGTGAACTGGGGACCACGGTCAGAAACGATAGTACGAGGTACCCCATAGAGCTGGACTATCTGATTGAAGTACAACTCAGCATAGTCAGTGGGACGATAGTCCACTCTAACTGGAATGAAGTAAGCTGATTTGGTCAAACGATCCACAATTACCCAGATGGAGTTATGATTTTTGACAGTAGGAGGAAGACCGACAATGAAATCCATACTTATCTCTTCCCATTTCCAACCTGAGATAGAAAGTTGTTGAAGCAACCCAGCTTTCATGTGCACAGCTTTAACTCTACAGCAGGTGTCACACCTAGCAACATATGCAGCTATCTCTTTCCGCATCTTGGTCCACCAATAGTATGGCTTCAAATCATAATACATCTTAGTGCTACCAGGATGGATGGACAACTTAGAGGAGTGTGCTTCAGACATAATATCATTTCTAAGCTCTCGGTCCTTAGGCACAACTAACCTATCCTTGAACCATAGTACACCCTCTTCATCTACCCTGAACTGCATAGTTTCTTGCTCTTTCATCTTGCGTTTTATGTGGAATACACCAGGATCAGTCTTTTGAAGCTCAATAATTCTGCTTTTGAGAGTACAACTGATAGTGAAGTTGTACAAGACTGCTGGATGTAGAAGGCGAGATCGATGAAAATCAGTTTCAACTAGGGAATGGCAATGAGACTTACGGCTTAAAGCATCTGCAACCACATTTGCCTTGTCAGGATGATAGTGCACTTGAAGGTTGTAATCCTTAATCAACTCTAGCCATCTTCTTTGACGCATATTTAACTCGGGTTGGGTGAAGAGGTATTTGAGGCTTTTGTGGTCTGTGTAGATATTGCAGACATTGCCCAGCAGATAATGCCGCCATACTTTCAAAGCATGAACTACTGCGGCCAGTTCTAAGTCATGCGTTGGATAATTCACCTCATGTTTCCGAAGTTGTCGAGAGGTATATGCAATCACTCGGCCTTCCTGCATCAACACACCTCCCAAACTTATGCCTGAGGCATCACAATAAACATCAAATGGTTTCTCGATATCCGGTTGTGCCAAAACCGAAGCTGAGGTTAGGAGGGTTCGCAGTTGGTGAAAAGCCGCATCACACTCAGGAGTCCAGACAAATCTGGTGTCTTTTTGTAGCAACCGAGTCATTGGCTTGGCTATTTTGGAGAAATCCGAGATGAAGCGACGATAATAGCCAGCCAAACCAAGAAAACTCCGGACCTCGTGAACCGAGATAGGAGCCTTCCAGTTCAGTACCTCTTGTACCTTGGCGGGGTCCACCATAATTCCTCCATCGGACAACACATGCCCAAGGAAAGGTACTTCTCGAAGCTAGAATTCGCACTTACTGAACTTTGCATATAGTTGATGTTCACACAGTCTTGCGAGGACTATACGCAGATGTTCAGCGTGATCTTCCATATTTACGGAATATATCAGGATGTCATCAATAAATACCACCACAAACTTGTCTAATTCGGGCATAAACACCGAATTCATCAAGTACATGAAGTGTGCGGGGGCATTTGTCAGGCCGAAAGACATAACAAGATACTCATAAAGGCCGTATCTTGTCGAGAAAGCCGTTTTTGGAATATCTTCGGGACGGATTTTGATCTGATGGTAACCAGATCTTAGATCGATCTTAGAGAAAACTTTAGCTTTAGACAACTGATCGAACAAGATGTCGATGCGCGGTAGAGGGTACTTATTTTTGACAGTGACTGCATTGAGAGGTCTATAATCTACGCACATTCGCAATGACTGATCCTTCTTCTTTACAAATATAGCAGGACATCCCCATGGTGACGAACTAGGACGAATCAACCCCTTCTTCAAAAGTTCATTCAATTGCACCTTAAGTTCAGCTAGTTCATTCGGAGGCATCCTATAGGGTCTCCTAGAGATGGGAGCCGTGCCAGGCAACAACTCAATTTTAAATTCCACATCCCGATCCGGAGGGAGTCCCGGCAAATCAGCGGGAAAAACGTCCGGAAACTCATTTACTATGGGAATTTCAGCCAACGCCTTTGCTTGCACAGCATGAACTTCCCCAGACAAATCAACTTTTCTGGGAAGTTGTACCAGAAAACCCTTTTGATCTGTAGGATCTCTGAGCATAACTACCCGAGTGGATGTATCAATGAGTACCCCATTCTGACTCATCCAATTCATGCCCAGAATAACATCTATGCCTAATCCCGGCAAAACCACTAAGGCAAGCGAGTACTTTCACCCTTCTATCTCAAGCTCAAGATTCCCCACTACTTTATTTGTGGAAATATTCCCACTTGCTGCGCTAATACAATAACCCCCACCTTCAACAGTATGCAATTTGTGTGCAAACTCCGATGCAAACTTAGGACTGATAAAGGAATGCGAAGCACCTGAATCAAAAAGTACCACTGCAGGATGTTGGTCAACTAGGAACTTACCAGCAGTGACAACCTCACCAGATGGGATTTCCTCAATACTGTTATAATGGGCGTGCCCTTGACGGCCACCTTGGTTGACATTCTTCTTATGGTAAGGACAGTTCCTGGACCAATGGCCTGGCTTGTTGCAGTTCCAGCAAGGCATGTTGCTAGGAGGAACACTAGAGCTGCCTTGGCCCGAATTACCCTTTGGCAGAGCCACTGTATATGCCTTGCGAAACCCAGTCTTCACTGGCGCCTTCTTTTGCGGAGGACGAAACTTAGCACTTGTGGCAGGAGGGCGAAGAGGAGCCCTTAGGGCAGCTGGAGCTCGAGACTGTGAAGCACCTGCCTCAAGTGCCCTCTTGCGGCTCTTAGAAGCAGCATAGATAGAGTTATTGTTTTCTTGAGTCAGAGCATCACTGATAAATTCATTGAAGGTAGTACACTTGCTAGTGCCCATAGTCTTCATTAGCTTTGGACCGAGGCCTCTTTTAAAGCTAGCAATTTTCTTGGTATCGGTATCCACAAACTCTGTGGCATACCTTGCCAGGTTGTTGAAAGATTGCAGATATTCAGTTAAGCTTTTATTTCCCTACGACAGTCTCATAAATTCTGTGTGCTTGATAGCCATAAGACCTGGAGGAATATAGTTCCCACGGAATGCGGCCTTGAACTGGTCCCAAGCAATCGGGGCATTTGCAGGCAGTGTGGAACGATAGTGGCTCCACCAAATACCCGCTGGACCATGTAGTTGGTGAGAAGCATATTCAGTCTTTAGCTCATCAGTCAAGCGAAGCAGATGAAACTTTTGTTCAATAGTATTCAACCACTCATCGGCTTGCAGTGGTTCCTCCGCCTCCTTAAAGAGCGGGGGCTTAGTATCAAGAAAGTCCTTGAAATCACTGTACTGATTGGGTTCTGGGCCCTGGCGGCCATGACGAGCCTCCTGGTTAGCAAGCTGGCGCATAGCATCTGCCAGCATGCGCTGCCCTTCGACCACGGTCTGCATCAGATCAGCCGGGGTAGGTGGTGGCGGAGGGGGTGGCTGTTCCTCATCCTCATTGCCATGACCCCGACGGAGATTGTACGACATTTGCAAAATGCATAGCCAATGAGCACTGACGATGTGGGAAGTTTGTAGATGAATTATTATAAATATGTCAAACTGACTTCATGAAATAGACTTCTCAAAATAATCATGGCACAATAATTCATCACAACCGCACAATCCATTCAAGCGCATCAAGTGACGAAATCATGCGAGGGAATCCGACAAGATGTACTTTGATAAAGGCTCACTCACAAGGAGCACAGCAGTTACTGAACCGTTTACGTTAAAATCTACGTGATTTTTGACCTTCCGCCAGGTACTTGGATTCGATCTCAAAGTTTTTAGTTGACTGAGAAAGGCTACTTCAACTGACCACAAAGAGACTTCTCAACGGTAGAGTTCTATGGTGGATCATGACTAGCCACCTCGATACCAGCGCGTGCCAAGCAGCACAACCTTATGTCACGCGCCATAGGAGGCCCTCGATTTCGTCGCGGCACCGAAAGGTGCTAATCGTGACACCATCATCGAACGCACGCAATAAGACATCCAATTGTGATCGAAATTAACAAGTTCAAATAAACATCTAGGAAACATAGGGTTCGACCTTACATCCCAAAAGTCAAGTTATTACAAAGCCTCACTCTAACCCCAGGAGGCACAAAAGATGATTCTAACATCGTAGCTACGCGATGACTACTCTAAGCATCGTCCTCAGAGTCGGTGTCAAGGATCTCCCCGCCATCCTCGTCGCTAACAGGCTCTAACTCCTCGTCTTCTTCTTCTTCTTCTTCTGGCTCTTCTTCTGGTGCTTCTTCTGGTGCGGCATCTTAGGGCCCATTGACCTCCACTTCATCATCCTCTTCAGCCATGATGATTCCCGAACCCATGTACTCATCTGCGTTGATATTTCGAGGCACCAGAGGATTTAGCTGGTTGTTCAGGCGGTGCACTTCTTCATGAAGATTGTCATTGTATTCTTCAGCATTCTCCAACTATTGTTCGAGCTCAAACTGACGAGCTCTCAGAACGTTCTCCTCGTGCCAGGCTTCATCCCTCTGATTCATGACATGGACCAGCATGCGTTGATAGTTGCGATGTGCTACTGTCAATCTCTGGACTGCAAGTGTTTCCTGGTCACGATCACGGATCACTTGCTCCAGTTGTTGACGCGCTGCATTCCTGGCAGCAGTCACTTCCGCCAACTCAGCCCTCAGCCTGTCCACCTCAGTGGGCTCAGGGCGGGGCTCACGTGGAGCGAGCTGGTGACGAGGTGCCCTGCCTCCAGTGGACTTGCGAGCGGTCCTCTTGGTACGTGCCATCTGTAGCAACAAGATACGACTGAAAGTGAGGATCATTTAGGGAATACGAAATTTAATTTAGTCGGGACTATTGAAATTTTTAAGGAGGGAGTAAAGGATATGTATGAGGTAATTAAACATGATGCATGCACGTTCCGTACGCCCTCTCATCCTAGTAGAATCAAAAATTCCTAACGCTAGGCGGTGGCATACATAAGTTCTCTCATATAGGCGAAACTATCGGTCTACTCGTTTGCGCTGTTAGTGTACCTGCAGAAAATCTCATTTTAGCCCAACAGTTTCCCAATATAAGCACACAAGAAAGCAGTAATTTAAATACGTTCCATATACACATCCCCTGATGTATATACTTTAGTATCAAAGCTACCCGATATAAAGGTTCCCACAATTAAGTGCTTACATAATTACACGGTTTAAACATGTAAGTATGCAAGTCACCAAAACTACTTTCCCCTAGATCGCCGGTTGGACGATCATGCTCTCACAACTCACACTTACCAGAGCGTCGAGGCAATTGATCCATACATTACCACCCAAGTGGATGGCATCCATACAATATCACGCCGTATGGACGACGAAACAAAAACAAACAAGGCCCCCAAGTTAGTCTTTATAATAAGCCACCTAAGAGTCCTTATTTGGGCTAAGGGATGTGATCACTGGCATACCTATGAAAATAGTTTTTAGAGTTTTAACCCTTTTCATAATCAAATACTTTTGTTTTTAAATACTCGTACGATGTGTTTAATGTTGAATTATGCTCCGGTACCAGCTGTAACAGAACCGACCAAATTATAAGAGCACAAGTACAAAAACAAGCACCGAAGCGCTCAAATTTTCGAACTTGAGCCCATATAATCCCGGTAGTCAATCGAAACCACGAAGGATTTCAAACCAACTTGCTTACAACCAAGATCGCATCATTCAACATACAACATCATACGTTACATTTCACAAGTAGTTCCGAAATAAGTTTACACACACGGAGTCGCAAATATTACAAACCAAGTTTATAAAGTAGCGGAAGCATAACACACGCATTAGTTCACATACTACTGCCAGTCTTAATGATCAACCACCCGCAAAAGCATCAGGAAAGTACATAAAGATGATCACGCCCTAGTGATCTAGTCTTCGTCACCCGCAGGGTGGAGACAATTTTTGCAGAAGCCTTGGTAGAGCATATCATCTGCAACAGGAGGGAATAAACCCTGAGTACTGGAATGTACTCAGCTAGACTTACCCGTCAAAAACCAGAAATAAGATGACACCAAGGATTATGCAAGGTTTACACAAGAGGCTAGCTGACATCACATTTTGCATAAAAGGCATAAGTAATTGAGACTCTTATAACCTGTACTAGCAGTTATTTTTAGCATTTACCTGTCATCTATCTTAGCACCTGTACTAAACATTCACTTGAGTATAATCAAACAACATTATTATTATATCCATAGCAGGTATATCATTGTGGCAACATTGTATCATTCCCTTAACCACCTATTCATTTAATGAGATCTACGTTGCCGCTGCTCAAGTCAAGTGCTCACTAACCGGGAGCGACGGCGATTCGAATCGAATTTCTATCCAGCTGGAGGGGTATTTCTAACACTCACCGTGCAGACCCCTGCCAGGGTCGCACAGGCCACCGTTTCATATGATTCAGGAATCGCGGGTCCGAATAATGTCGCGACCCCAAGGGCGACACTCTGCTAGGTGATAGGGACTCTAACCCCCCCTTGGTCTCACGCCAATGTCCCCAAGCACATCCTTTCTCTCCTCCAAGAAGCAACCTACCATTCGATTCCCGGCCTAAATCACATTACTCGGCTTCGCGGTCAGAAGGACTTATCCGGCCAACTAAGTGTTAGACTGCGTTCAACATGACTCAAGGACGTACAGCGAATCGGTCATTAAACGACTCAGACGGGCATAGCTCCACACCCAAGACGTGAAGTGTCTTGCGGCTGTACTATCGAACTCCCGTCCGGTCTCCATTTCATTTTAAAGCATGGTTCCATCCACGATAGCCATAAAGCCACTCGTGACTCCTTCCTACATCTCGCGGATGACCGAAAATCACCCGACTTCTACCGTACTAAGCAGGGCTAAGCATTGACACGTGCCTAAACCTAATATAGGGTTAAGTACGATATCTGGACAAGGACAGGTATAATGCAACAATTATTTTCATACAACTCCTACAACTTAATGCATTAAACAATTAAAAGTACTCAAGATAGATTTATAAAATGATGGGTTCAGCATGCACCGGGGCTTGCCTTTCAGAAAGGTCGAGGGCCGGTGGTCAGGACACTCGGGTAGATCTTCGGCAGGAGCTGTAACGGATCAACGTAATTATACGAGATTAAGTCAGAAAAATCTTCCACCGAGGCGGTTAATTTACCAAACTTAAACCCGTATAACCCGAGATTCCGTGAAATCACGCGGGATTTCAAACCAACCAACATACAACCAAGATCGTACTGATTTAGCAGCCACAGTTCACATGATACGTAGAGTTCACAATAAAAGTGGAGTACATCGGAGTTCAGAAAAAAAGTTATTACAACATAGTTCAGAATAATATAGCGGAAGCAAGTAGTTTTACACACACACTTCGTTCAAATACAGTGCCAGTAGATAGTCATGGTCCACAAAAGCAGTAGATAAGACAACAGAGTGACCCTTGCCTAGGTCCTAGTTGTCGCCCATCGCCGGATACAGACAGTTGGAGCAGTACCCATAGTATATCTGACCATCTGCAACAACAATGGGAACAACACCCTGAGTACGAGAATGTACTCAGCTAGACTTACCCGTCAAAAACCAGAAATAAAGGACACCAAGGATCATGCAAGGCTTTATAGATTGGACTGGCTTGACTCATTTGCGAAAAAGCATGAGTTGTTATGAAAAACTAAACCAGTACTTTTTACATCACTTTTAGTATAACCTATTCAAACTAGGTAAGCAGCTATTGCTAGAACAATCACTTGATTTATCATTAGCAATCTAGATTACCATATCAGGTTTAGCATTTCCAACATCATTCACTTAACCATCAGTGTTCCTTTAATGTTACTACGATGACATAGCTCGAGTTAAGTGCTCACTAACCGGGAGCGACGGCGATTCGAATCGAATTCCTATCCAGCTGGAGATTTATTCCTCACACAAACCCTGTTTCCCCCGTCAGGGTCGCATAGATTACCAATGACACTTTCCAAGAAGCCGCGGGATAACAATCATGGATCGCACTACCCAGGGACCGCCCGACTGACAGGACGCACCTTGGGCTCACTCTTCGCGTCCCCGTTACACCCACTTCAACACCAGTCTGCCAACCCGAGTTTATCCCGGCTCGAAAAGTGTCACTAGCTTCACGGTCAAAAGGTACTTTATTCGGCCAGCTAAATATGAGGCTTGCGTTCAACATGACAAGAGGGACGAGCAACGATCGGTCCTTAATCGACACAGACGGAATCACTATAGTCCAAAACCCTATAAGACTCCGCCCGGTCTCCGTTTATCCATCAACACTTGGTTACTTTTTATGATCACAATTACAGCTAACCATAATCAGGTATCCACCTATAGCTCGCAAGCGACAGGAAATCACCCGACTTCTACCGGTCTAAGCATGGCTAAGCAATTAACTCGTTTCTGACCTAACAGGGTAAAAGGTAATCCAGGGGCCAAGGTAATAATGCAACAACAGTTTCACTCAACTCCTATAACTTAATGCAACAATATATATAACTATAGTTCATGTAGTGAGGAACAACTTTTATAAAATAGGAGACTTAAAATGCTCCGGGGCTTGCCTTTTTCAAACGAGCTAGGGTGGTGGTCAACGCACTCTGGTAGTTCCTCACCTGACTCTTCTTCCTCGGGCACCTCCTGTGCCTGGGGTTCCTGCGGATCCGTCCAAACTTGCTCCTCCGGTACCGCTACCTGCGACTCCTCCTGCGATCCTGTAATGCAAGTGCATAAGCAAACATGCGAAGAATGCATCGAATTGTGGTGGAGTGCTTTGATGACATGAGATGCAGATGAGCACATGGAATGAGCAGTTCGAATGTAATTATTTCTTCTACAGGGTAGTCAACGTCATCCAAGAACATGTACCCTAAAACATGCACCTTATCCTTCTATTAGTTAGCCTACCATCTACACATACAAATGAACCTAAGCTACCAAAGCTTACCAACCTAACTTATCCATAACATCAGCAAGGCATAATGATGCTTCAAAGATACACCAAACATATTTTATTTCTCTTAATTTCTCATAAAGAATAATATTTTATTTCCTATTTAACTAGGGTTACACAGCAACACCTATTTCTGGTGTAGATAAAAATCTACAAAAATTACAGTAGATTACTCTTACCCTAACTATCCTACTACTAAATTTTTATGAGAATTGAATAAGTAAAACTATCTGTACAAAATAAACAAAGTATAGCATAATAATGAGCATGAAATTATTTTGTACTAGAAAAAGTATCAAACAACAGATTTCATATTTTTCCTATGTTACTAACAGTAAACTAACATACTACAAAAATTATCAAATGTATGTTCTATACAAATTTAGCTCTCTACTAAAAATAACAAAGATTATCAATTAAAGGCATTTGAACTACACTTTAGAATTTTCTCACAGAACATGCTTCACTAATATTTTTCCTAGAAAGTACATCACTAATAAAGATTAAAGAAACAAGAATCACATTTTTCCCTTCATTATTTTATTTACTACACATTTTCTAAGATATCAGCATTTATAGCAATTAAATAAATTTGCACAGTAAAGTGTTACAAAAATAACATAAGATATTTTTAAACTGTAGATCTATTCAAGAGGAACATTACAAAATTTGTTTTATAATTTTTGGAGCTATAAATCTTGAGATATGATTTTTCAAAGCTGTTTCAAAATTCTGAGAAATTATTTTCCTTAATTCTTTTAAAAAATCGCCGGTGAAAACGCTGAATACACCCGGTGCAGTGCACCCACACACTCTGACACTCGGGACCCACGGGTCAACGGACCCCACCGGCCAGCCAGAGCTGCGCGGGGGAGGCGCTGACCAGTGGCGCACTCGCCGCCGGTGAGGTCTCCGGCGACGGGGAGGGCACCAACGTGCTCCCCGCACCGAGACGCACCCAGCGCACCAACTCCGAGCGGCGCGGGAGCTCCAGAGGAGGCTCGCCGGCGGAGATGGCGGCACGGCGGCGCGGGAGCTCGTCGGCCGGCCAATGCAGGCCACGGGGGCGGCCGAGAATGCGAGCACGAGCACCGCTAGGCGAAGGGGAAGCGGATGCTTGAGACCGGAGGAGGCATGAAGGGCTAGGGAGCTCTGGCCATGCACGCCGGCCAATGGCAGCCATGGCGGCAGTGGAGGAGGGGGGCGGCCAATTGGCCCTCACCTGAGCTCGAGCGGCGGAGTGGAGGCGCGCACGCGGTGGAGGGAAGCGGGGCAGAGCTGAGGCCGGGAGGAATCGGCCGGAGAAGCAGCCACGAGCGCGGACGGCGGTGGCGGAGCTTCGGGAGCCGGTGATGGCGCGGCGGTGCGCTGCTGCTGCTGCTGCTGGCGGGGCGAGAGGAGGGAATGGAGGGATCAGCCGAGGCGGACGAGCGCGCGGAGGGGGGTAAGCGAGCGCGGTGTTGCGGGGGCCACAGGGGCGCATGTCGCGCGGCGTCGTCGGCGTCCGGCCACGCAGCGGCCGAGCTCTGCCGCGGCGCCACGGCGTCGCGCGCGCGCGGGCGGCAGGCGCTGACGCGGGCGCGGGCGCGGGCCGGGCTGCCAGCTCGGGTGGGCCGAAAGGGTGGCTGCGGCCCACTAAGGTGAAAAAACCAAATTTTCTTTTATAAATAAATTTTCAGATTTCTATATTTGTTTTAAATTTGAATTTGAAGATGAAAAAGAGATTTTCAGAACTTTTGCCCAAAATAAAAATTGTTCAAAATTTAATTCTCTACAACTTTCATATAGGGCACTTTTCAAAATTCTAAATAGATTTTGAATTTGGGATTCAAAGCTAAATTTTTAAGTAAAAATTCATTTTTCTAGAATATTTTTAAAAGCAAAATTTGAAGGAATTTGAATTCAAGAGTTGCTCCAAAAAATCATGTTTATTTATTCTAGATTATCTAAAATTGTAGCTACACAAAGTTTCATCACTCCTTAGCACTTAAATGTAGCATTTGGGTTTTAAGTAGTTGTTTTTCAACTCTAAATTTAAAAAGGGTCTATATTGCATGCAATGATAACCATGTATGAGATGATTATGACTAGTGCCTTGGATGCTAATGCATGCTTAACACCCAGGGGTGTTACAGCCCTCCCCCCTTATAAGAATCTCGTCCCGAGATTTTGAGTTACGAACCATTTATCGTAAAAATCTTTATACGCGGTTTGAAGATATTCTCCCATTTCCCATGAAGCATCACTCTCATCATGATGGCTCCACTGAACCTTGTAGGTTGTTACCACTTTATTCCGAGTGACTCGGTCCTTTGTATCCAGAACTCGAACTGGTTGTTCATGATATTCCAAGTCTGCCTTGATCTGAATACCCTGCGGTTCTATTCTCTCTTCCGGAACACGTAGACATTTCTTCAACTGGGATACGTGAAAGACGGGAAAGATCGAACTCATCTCTTCTGGCAACTGCAACTTGTACGCCACGGGACCCTTTTTCTCTATAATCTGGTATGGTCCGATATATCTAGCAGACAGTTTCTGCTTGATTCCAAACCGTTTCTTCTTCATGGGGGTAACTTTCAAATAGACATAGTCACCCACTTGGAAATCCAATGGTCTCCTTCTCTTGTCTGCATAACTCTTCTGACAGGACTGTGCAGCTTGCATGTTTTGCCGGATAATACAGACCTTCTTCTCTGCCTCATTTACAAAATCAATTCCATAAAACCTTCTTTCTCCAGGCTCTACCCAATTTAACGGTGTTCTGCACTTCCTGCCATATAAAGCTTCGAAAGGTGCCATCTTGATACTCTCTTGGTAACTGTTGTTGTAAGCGAATTCTGCCAATGGTAACCAGGATTCCCATGAGCCTCGGGATGATAGTACACAAGCTCTAAGCATATCTTCAAGTACAGCATTCACTCGTTCTGTCTGCCCATCTGTCTGCGGATGGTAAGCCGTACTACGAATCAAACTAGTACCCAAACCTTTATAAAGATGTTCCCAAAAATGAGAGGTAAACTGTGAACCGCGATCAGACACGATCGTTTTTGGTATACCATGTAATCGGACAATTTCAGCAATATACTTTTCTGCATATTGAGGTGGTCGGAATGTCGTCTTAACTGGCAGAAAGTGAGCTGTCTTGGTGAGACGATCTACTATGACCCGAATAGAATCATGTCCCTTCTGTGTGGTGGGAAGACCAATGATGAAATCCATACTTATATCATCCCATTTCCAATCAGGTACAGACAAGGGTTGCAGAAGTCCTGCAGGTCTTATGTGAAGAGCTTTAACTCTACAACACATGTCGCAACGAGCAACGTATGCTGCAATTTCTTTTTTCATCTTAGTCCACCAATAACGGGGTCACAAATCTTGGTACATCTTACTACTTCCGGGGTGAATAGATAGCTTAGAATGATGGGTCTCATTCATCAACTTGTTCTTAAGCTCTCTATCCTTTGGTACCACCAGACGATCCTTAAACCATAACACTCCTTGGTCATCCAATCGAAAGTGTTTGGTGAGTTCTCTCTTCATCTTCTCCTTGATATGAAAGATTCCCTTATCTGTCCTCTGACTTTCAATGATCTGGTCTTTCAAAGTACAACTGATCTGAAGATTATGCAACACAGCAGGATGTAGCAAATTGAACCCTTCTTCAAACAACGATTGCACATTAATAGCATGTGATTTTCTGCTCAGTGCATCTGCTACTACATTAGCCTTCCCGGGATGATAATGCACGTTTAGATTATAGTCCTTTATCAGCTCTAACCATCTTCTCTGTCGCATGTTCAACTCAGATTGGGTAAAAATGTATTTGAGACTCTTATGATCTGTAAAGAGGTTACACACATTACCCATTAGGTAGTGTCTCCAAATCTTTAGAGCATGCACTACTGCTGCAAGCTCCAAATCGTGTGTAGGATAATTAACTTCATGCTTCCTCAGTTGACGCGAGGCATAGGCAATGACCCTTCCATTTTGCATTAGCACACATCCTAACCCATTCTTAGATGCGTCACAGAACACATCAAAAGACTTTTCTATATCCGGTTGGGCCAGAACAGGAGCAGTGGTCAACAACTTTCGCAGGGTGCAGAAAGCTGCCTCGCACTCCTCTGTCCATACAAATTTATGATCCTTCTGTAACAGGCTTGTCATTGGTTTGGCAATCTTCGAGAAATCCGGTATGAAGCGACGATGGTAACCGGCTAAACCAAGAAAACTGCGAACTTCATGCACTGAGGTTGGTGACTTCCAGTCCATAACCTCTTGTACCTTACTAGGATCTACGGAAATGCCATTTTCAGACAACACGTGGCCGAGAAAAGGCACTGTCTTAAGCCAGAACTCACACTTGCTGAACTTCGCATATAGTTGATGTTCCCTGAGTCTAGTCAAGACAATCCTGAGGTGCTCTGCGTGATCTTTTTCATTCTCTGAATATATTAGAATGTCATCAATGAACACAATCACAAACTTGTCCAACTCTGGCATGAAAACAAAATTCATCAGATACATAAAGTATGCAGGAGCGTTTGTCAATCCGAAGGACATGACAAGATACTCGTACAAGCCATATCTGGTAGAGAACGCAGTCTTAGGCACATCTTGCGGCCTAATCTTTATCTGATGGTATCCTGATCTCAAATCTATCTTAGAGAACACTTTGGCTTTAGACAACTGGTCAAACAGTATATTAATCCGAGGAAGAGGATACTTGTTTTTAATTTTCACTACATTCAGTGGTCGATAATCCACGCACATGCGTAAGGAGTTATCCTTCTTCTTTTTCACAAACAGAGTGGGGCATCCCCATTCAGACGAGCTGGGATGAATCAAACCTCTCTTTAGTAAGTCCTAAAGTTGCTTCTTCAATTCGGCTAACTCATTGGGAGGCATCCGATAGGGCCTTCTCGAGATTGGTGCTGTTCCCGGAATTAACTCAATGGCAAACTCAACATCTCGGTCTGGTGGAAGTCCAGGTAACTCATCCGGAAACACATCTGGAAACTCACAGACCACTGGAATCTGGGCTAGTAGAGTAGTTTGGACCGCACAAGTCGTGCTAGCTAGGTCTACTTTCCGAGGTAGGACCACTCGAAAGGTGCCTTCTCCACTTGGTTCCTTGAGAGAGATACTCCTTCCTCCAACATCGATTACTACCCCCATCTTATTCATCCAGTTCATACCCATGATCACATCCAAAACTAACCCTGGCATGACTATCAGATTAAGCTTATATTGCCGGTTTGATATGTTTAGGGTCACTCCCTGAACTATCTGATTAGTCAACAGATCAGCCCCAGCTGAACTGATTTTATATGCACATTCCAGTTCAATAATCTTTTGCTCATGCCTCTTAACAAAAGCTTGACTTACAAAGGAATGAGATGATCCGAAATCAAACAAGACTACTGCAGGATGATTGTTGATAGAAAACATACCAGCTATTACCGGTTCTCCTTCAGGGATGTCATCCACGGTGGTGTGATGCACACGAGCTTGATACTGCGTCTGTTGTTTCTTAGGGTAGGGACAAAACTTCGCAAAGTGTCCGGGTTGGTTGCAGTTGAAGCACGGTCCCTTCACTTGAGCCACAGTTCTAGATGAACTGCCTTGTCCTATCTTCGCCTGAGGCAATACCATCTTGAATGGTTTCTGGTTCCTCTGGGGTTGCTGAGCATTCTGATTCTTTCTTTGCGGTGGCCTAAACCTTGCACCTGGGGCAGGCGATCGATAAGCTGGACGGTTGGCCACTGGGGCTCGGGACTGGGACGAACCCGACTCGAAAGCTCTCTTACGGATCTTGGAAGCAGCATAAACATGGTTGTTCTTCTCTTGCTTCAGACAGTCGCTAACGAAATCATTAAAACCAGTCCTCATATTTGTACCCACATGTTTCATCATCTTGGGATTTAGGCCTCTCTTGAAGCTAGCGATCTTCTTGGCCTCCGTATTCACCATATCAGGGGCATAACGGCTCAGGTTATTGAATGCATGTAGATATTGAGTTACAGTCTTTGTGCCTTGATTCAGTGCCAGGAATTCCCCAAGCTTCATCTCGGTCAGACCAGGTGGAATGTACGTTCCACGGAAGGCTTCGGTGAACTCCCTCCAAGTGATGTGAGTATGGGGAGGAAAAGTGGTGCGGTGATGTTTCCACCACATTCCTACCGGACCTTGAAGTTGATGAGCTGCATACTCAGTCTTCAACACTTCAGTCATTCTCAATACACGGAACTTGTCTTCCATAGTATTAATCCACTCTTCTGCATCCAAGGGTTCTGCGGCTTCCTTAAAGATCGGTGGACGAGTATCCATGAAGTCCTTGAAACTGCTGTACTGATTTGCTTCATGACCACCCGGGTTTATTCCCCGACGGGTGTTGTCTGCGATACTGCGCAACGCAGCTTCCATATTCTGTTGCATGCTCTCCATATTACGTTGGCTTCCAAGAAATTGTGCGAAAAACTGTTCCGCAGTGTAGGGTGGAGGAGGCGGTGGTGGATCACGGTCATCACTAGCAGCTGCACTGCCACCAGCCTCAGCGGCACCATACACGGTACGACGAGTGTTCGGCATCTGCATGTTTCAGCAACAGTAATTATTAGGTGATGTTGTAGGAATTGCGACTGAATGAAAGATCATGCCGTACTGAAATTACTGGAGAGAATAAATCCATACAATAAAACAGGGGCATAATAAGTCATTCCAATTAACACAACATCACTAATTAAATTACTTAAAGCGCACACATCGCGTCCATTACAACCAAGTTGCCAGCATACATACACTGGATTTTTGATGTTCGGATACCGCCACAAACACATCCAAGCTTTCCAACATTACATCAAAGCCTTAGTCTTTCTACTCATTATTACATACCCAACGTGCCAACAAAGCAAAAGATCATGTAGATGGAACCTAGTAGCTAGCGTAACAACTACTAGCCTACTCATCGTGGTCGCTGTCTAAGTCCGAGACGTTGGCTTCGTCGCCATTAGCAGCGTCGTGGTGCTCTCCAACTGGTGCTTCGGGCTCTTCAGGACCTTCGTCTTCATTCAAATCTATCTCTGCCGCACCAGGAGGAACATAGGGGTTGAGTTGATTGTTCAGCCGATGAACCTCCTCATGTAGATTGTCATTATATTCCTCTGCATAAGCCAACTGTTGCTCTAGCTCAAACTGTCTAGCCCTCAACACATTCTCTGTGGACCAGGCTTCATTCCTCTGATGGAGCACATGAGTCAACATGCGCTCAGCGTTCCCGTTGGCGGTGGTCAGTCGCTCAACCTGCTCTCTCAGGGCACGCACATCTCCTTCGAAAACCACAGTCCTCTGGGTAGCTTGATCTCTCTGGCGAGTCAACTGAGCCATCTCTGTGTTGAGCCTCTCAATCTCGGCGTCGTGATCTCTCTGAAGCTGACGGCGGTCATCACGAGACTGACCAAGAGCACTAGACACACGTCTCAGGCTACCTTCCACTCCATCAAAGGCCCTCATCACTGCGAACATGGCACTCATAGCGGGGTTGTCACTGTTCTGTGCTTCTGCGGCGCTAATCTCCAGAGATCTTCCTCTTGCCTGCTGCCATGAGTCAGTGGAGGGGTTGCCCCTCGGAAAGACTCCAACTAAAGCTGCTGCCAACTCCTGAGGAAAGCGATCCATGATATCCCTCAGGATCCCAAAGGCTGCCCTCTCAGCGGCTTCTTCAGGGGTCCTGCCAGTTGACTCAAAATGCCAACCAGTCCACTCAGAACCATCACCTTGAGGACGAACTACTGCTTCCACAGTCACCAAAAGTCCTTCCCCCAACCGCTCATTCGACCAAAAGTAGTGGGGCTCCATTCCATCAGGATAGCCTACATCGCTGAGTACTCTCCATAAGAGCGTAGGCATCCCAAACTTTCCAAGAAAAGTATGGCGCTGACGAGTGCGTGGAGCTAGCTGATGACGGGGAGCTCTGCCGATGGACTTGCGAGCTGTCTGCTTGGTACGTGCCATCTGTAGCAAAATTTTTATTACCGTGGTGAGAACAGATTTTTAAGTTGGCATTTTTATCGAAATGAGATAATTAACTTATAAGAGGAGGAACAATGCCATGAATGAAATGCACCACATGATACATGCACGTTCCGTACGTCCTCACAAACTTAGAAAAATAATAACTACTAACGGAATAAACGGTGGCATACAACGATCGCTTGTAACGTAACTAATACGTACTACTCGAAAGCATTGTTATGTACCTGCAGAAAGTCACTTCAGCCCAAACCTCACAGTATGAAAATATGCAAGAAAGCAGTAAAGTAAGTTACTCGCTTTACACGCATCCCCAGATACGAGTATAACGGTAACAACTACCCGAATCATCGTCCTATTGACGGCATCGTCACCGCATGATGGAAGTCCCCACCAATTGAATACCATCATACGAACATGCGCATGGCACGTAAGTATTTCGGTATCACATAAGCACTCCCCTAGATCGGCAGTGTATCCGACCATGCTCTCACAACTCTCACTTACCAAGGCGTAGAGGGAATTGATCCATACATTACCACTCAATTGAATGGCACTCATACAATAGCACGCCGTATGAGCGACGAAATTTCAAATATGATGCAAACCCCCAAGTTAGTACTTAATTAAGCCACCTAGAGTCCTTATTGGGCATAAAGGATATGACCACTGGCACACTCTTAAATTTAAAAGCTTAGTTGAAAACACAGTTTTGTTTTTAAATACCCATGTGAACAGTAACATGCTAAACCATGCTCTGATGCCAGCTGTAACGGATCAACGTAATTATACGAGATTAAGTTAGAAAAATCTTCCACCGAGGCGGTTAATTTACCAAACTTAAACCCGTATAACCCGAGATTCCGTGAAATCACGCGGGATTTCAAACCAACCAACATACAACCAAGATCGTACTGATTTAGCAGCCACAGTTCACATGATACGTAGAGTTCACAATAAAAGTGGAGTACATCGGAGTTCGGAAAAAAAGTTATTACAACATAGTTCAGAATAATATAGCGGAAGCAAGTAGTTTTACACACACACACTTCGTTCAAATACATTACCAGTAGATAGTCATGGTCCACAAAAGCAGTAGATAAGACAACAGAGTGACCCTTGCCCAGGTCCTAGTTGTCGCCCATCGCCGGATACAGACAGTTGGAGCAGTACCCATAGTACATCTGACCATCTGCAACAACAATGGGAACAACGCCCTGAGTACGAGAATGTACTCAGCTAGACTTACCCTTCAAAAACCAGAAATAAAGGACACCAAGGATCATGCAAGGCTTTATAGATTGGACTGGCTTGACTCATTTGCGAAAAAGCATGAGTTGTTATGAAAAACTAAACCAGTACTTTTTGCATCACTTTTAGTATAACCTATTCAAACTAGGTAAGCAGCTATTGCTAGAACAATCACTTGATTTATCATTAGCAATCTAGATTACCATATCAGGTTTAGCATTTCCAACATCATTCACTTAACCATCAGTGTTCCTTTAATGTTACTACGATGCCATAGCTCGAGTTAAGTGCTCACTAACCGGGAGCGACGGCGATTCGAATCGAATTCCTATCCAGCTAGAGATTTATTCCTCACACAAACCCTGTTTCCCCCGTCAGGGTCGCATAGATTACCAATGACACTTTCCAAGAAGCCGCAGGATAACAATCATGGGTCGCACTACCCAGGGACCGCCCGACTGCCAGGACGCACCTTGGGCTCACTCTTCGCGTCCCCGTTACACCCACTTCAACACCAGTCTGCCAACCCGTTTATCCCGGCTCGAAAAGTGTCACTAGCTTCGCGGTCAAAAGGTACTTTATTCGGCCAGCTAAATGTGAGGCTTGCGTTCAACATGACAAGAGGGACGAGCAACGATCGGTCCTTAATCGACACAGACGGAATCACTATAGTCCAAAACCCTATAAGACTCCGCCCGGTCTCCGTTTATCCATCAACACTTGGTTACTTTTTATGATCACAATTACAGCTAACCATAATCAGGTATCCACCTATAGCTCGCAAGCGACAGGAAATCACCCGACTTCTACCGGTCTAAGCATGGCTAAGCAATTAACTCGTTTCTGACCTAACAGGGTAAAAGGTAATCCAGGGGCCAAGGTAATAATGCAACAACGGTTTCACTCAACTCCTATAACTTAATGCAACAATATATATAACTATAGTTCATGTAGTGAGGAACAACTTTTATAAAATAGGAGACTTAAAATGCTCTGGGGCTTGCCTTTTTCGAACGAGCTAGGGTGGTGGTCAACGCACTCTGGTAGTTCCTCGCCTGACTCTTCTTCCTCGGGCACCTCCTGTGCCTGGGGTTCCTGCGGATCCGTCCAAACTTGCTCCTCCGGTACCGCTACCTGCGACTCCTCCTGCGATCCTGTAATGTAAGTGCATAAGCAAACATGTGAAGAATGCATCGAATTGTGGTGGAGTGCTTTGATGACATGAGATACAGATGAGCACATGGAATGAGCAGTTCGAATGTAATTATTTCTTCTACAGGGTAGTCAACGTCATCCAAGAACATGTACCCTAAAACATGCACCTTATCCTTCTATTAGTTAGCCTACCATCTACACATACAGGTGAACCTAAGCTACCAAAGCTTACCAACCTAACTCATCCATGACATCAGCAAGGCATAATGATGCTTCAAAGATACACCAAACATATTTTATTTCTCTTAATTTCTCATAAAGAATAATATTTTATTTCCTATTTAACTAGGGTTACACAGCAACACCTATTTCTGGTGTAGATAAAAATCTACAAAAATTACAGTAGATTACTCTTACCCTAACTATCCTACTACTAAATTTTTATGAGAATTGAATAAGTAAAACTATCTGTACAAAATAAACAAAGTATAGCATAATAATGAGCATGAAATTATTTTGTACTAGAAAAAGTATCAAACAACAGATTTCACATTTTTCCTATGTTACTAACAGTAAACTAACATACTACAAAAATTATCACATGTATGTTCTATACAAATTTAGCTCTCTACTAAAAATAACAAAGATTATCAATTAAAGGCATTTGAACTACACTTCAGAATTTTCTCACAGAACATGCTTCACTAATATTTTTCCTAGAAAGTACATCACTAATAAAGATTAAAGAAACAAGAATCACATTTTTCCCTTCATTATTTTATTTACTACACATTTTCTAAGATATCAGCATTTATAGCAATTAAATAAATTTGCACAGTAAAGTGTTACAAAAATAACATGAGATATTTTTAAACTGTAGATCTATTCAAGAGGAACATTACAAAATTTGTTTCAAAATTTTTAGAGCTATAAATCTTGAGATATGATTTTTCAAAGCTGTTTCAAAATTCTGAGAAATTATTTTCCTTAATTCTTTTAAAAATTCGCCGGTGAAAACGCTGAATATACCCGGTGTAGTGCACCCACACACGCTGACACTCGGGACCCACGGGTCAACGGACCCCACCGGCCAGCCAGAGCAGCGCGGGGGAGGCGCTGACCGGTGGCGCACTCGCCGCCGGTGAGGTCTCCGGCGACGGGGAGGGCACCAACGTGCTCCCCGCACCGAGACGCACCCAGCGCACCAACTTCGAGCGGCGCGGGAGCTCCGGAGGAGGCTCGCCGGCGGAGATGGCGGCACGGCGGCGCGGGAGCTCGTCGGCCGGCCAATGCAGGCCACGGGGGCGGCCGAGAATGCGAGCACGAGCACCGCTAGGCGAAGGGGAAGCGGATGCTCGAGACCGGAGGAGGCATGAAGGGCCAGGGAGCTCCGGCCATACGCGCTGGCCAATGGCGGCCATGGCGGCAGTGGAGGAGGGGGGCGGCCAATTGGCCCTCACCTGAGCTCGAGCGGCGGAGTGGAGGCGCGCACGCGGTGGAGGGAAGCGGGGCGGAGCTGAGGCCGGGAGGAATCGGCCGGAGAAGCAGCCACGAGCGCGGACGGCGGTGGCGGAGCTTCGGGAGCCGGTGATGGCGCGGCGGTGCGCTACTGCTGCTGCTGGCGGGGTGAGAGGAGGGAATGGAGGGATCAGCCGAGGCGGACGAGCGCGCGGAGGGGGGTAAGCGAGCGCGGTGCTGCGGGGGCCACAGGGGCGCGTGTCGCGTGGCGTCGTCGGTGTCCGGCCACGCGGCGGCCGAGCTCTGCCGCGGCGCCACGGCATCGCGCGCGCGCGGGGGCGGCAGGCGCGGACGCGGGCGCGAGCGCGGGCGCGGGCCGGGCTGCCAGCTCGGGTGGGCCCAAAAGGGTGGCTGCGGCCCACTAAGGTGAAAAAAACGATTTTTCTTTTATAAATAAATTTTCAGATTTCTATATTTGTTTCAAATTTGAATTTGAAGATGAAAAAGAGGTTTTCAGAACTTTTGCCCAAAATAAAAGTTGTTCAAAATTTAATTCTCTACAACTTTCATGTAGGGCACTTTTCAAAATTCTAAATAGATTTTGAATTTGGGATTCAAAGCTAAATTTTTAAGTAAAAATTTATTTTTCTAGAATATTTTTAAAAGCAAAATTTGAAGGAATTTGAAATCAAGAGTTGCTCCAAAAATCATGTTTATTTATTCTAGATTATCTAAAATTGTAGCTACACAAAGTTTCATCACTCCTTAGCACTTAAATGTACCATGTATGAGATGATTATGACTAGTGCCTTGGATGCTAATGCATGCTTAACACCCAGGGGTGTTACAGGAGCTTCGTCGCCGGTTGGTTCCTCTGGCTGCTCCGGTAGGTCCTGTACTTCCTCCGGAATCACAGGCTCGAATTCGAGGAGAGTTACCCCCTCCGGTACACCTATTGCATGCATACACAATAAATATCATGGATGCATAGAGGTGTAACATGCTCGGAATGAAATGCATTTCAGAAATAAAAAACAATAATCTAATCAAGTTACTTTATTAGTACGTGCAACTCTCTTCTCCGGTGGAGAAGTACCTACCTAAGCTACTCAACCTAAGATACAGCTGTTCTTCTTCGGTTAAGACCCTAACACCTAACAACACAAGAGTAATATTACTTAGGTTACCATAGTAAGACATTCTAGACAGCAGCTCAAAGATTCTAACATAACTGAAGATTCCTAACTCCAAAAGTTATGGTCTAAGACAATCTGGAAAGCTTAAGAAATGCACTACAAAATATTTTCAGACCACAACACTTAATTTCAAAGTTTACCTAGTCGAAATTCCAAAGTTCTAGAATCTGTCCTCTCTAAACAGAGAGTAGCCAATTCTGGACTGGCACTTTAAACAGCAATAACCCCCAAACTATTAAGCCAAATGCTCCCAAATTTTGACACAAGCTAGTTTATCAAGTTTACTACAACTTTGGTACTTACAAGTTTTCCAGCAACCACCTTTATCAAAGGTCAAACCTAGAAATACTATCAGCTATCCATAAAACCTAGAATTGCAAAGATTAAATATTTATTTATATGGCAAACATCCCATAAGACCAAACTAATGTTACCACAAGTTCACAAAGGTCACAAAAACACCAGAAAGTAAGGTGTGCCCACCTAGAATATTTATTTATACTCATTTCTTAATTTACTCAATTAATTAAGTGGGATTTTAAACATATATGTAAACTGGTCCTAAAATTCTACAAAACTTACAGGAGACTCTATGAACCAAAAAGAGACCTCTGTAAAAATTTGAACTAAAATTATTTACAGAAACTCCCCAAACAAAATTCACAAGCCAAAAAGACTGATTTTTGTACAAATGACAAAGCATAGTAAAAAGTGTCAAACAACAGATTTCCTAATTTTCTTAGACACTCTAGGGTACCAAGACATTCTCCAAAAAGTTATAAGAACATTGCACATGTAGAAAAATTACTAAAATTCATTTAAATATTTCCTAAAATAACAAGATAGCATTATAACTTGAAAAGTACTTAAGCACTACTGCCCAAATTTTTACCAAAGCTAGAGCAAGTATAAATTAGCCTACCCACCAAATTTCATAATTTTTGGAACACTGAAACTCAAGATATGATTTAAACAAGTTTGCATGCAATCTAAAACACATTTCAAAAACCTATTTAAATCTCCCATAAACTAAACATCACATAACCAATTCATATTTTTCTAAAATACTACACATCAAGTAGATCCTAACAAAATTTATCTCATAATTTTTGGGCAAGTAAAACCCTAGATCTACATTTTCCAAAACTTACTTAAAATCTGTGGCAAATATAAAAAGGAAAACAAAAACTAAAATCAAAACCCTGCTACCGGGCCGGCCTGCAAAGCCAACGCGGCCCAAAACTCGCGGCGTGGCCCGCTCCCGCGCGCGGCCTGCTACGGCTCCCGCCCGCGCGCGCGTGCGACTGACCAGATGGCCCCACCGGTCAGAGAGAGAGAGGCGGAGGGGAGGAGCTGCGGTCGCTGGAGCTCGCCGTCGGTGAGCCGGCCGATGAAATTGGACGGACGAGCATGACCACGTCATCGAACTACATCGATTGGTGGCAAGAACGGGGCGGTGGAGCAACGGAAAGGTGCTCGCCGTCGGGCATGGCGGCACGGTGGAGGTGCGCGGCGGTACACCGGCGACGGTGAGCCCCTACCGCCTCAACCAAGCCCGCCCCAAGTTTTCCGGGGTCACTGGAAAGCTATCTAAGGGAAAAGGGAGAGATGAGAAGGGCCGAGCCGCTCTGACCACGGTGGCCTCAAACTCCGGCGAGGTCCCGAATGCGGCCGTGGCGGCGGAAGCGAGCAATGTGGCCTCACCTTCGCTCAAACGCTCCCGGAAATGGATAGAGGTGGTAGAGGGAGATGCTGCGGGGTCGATGGCGGGAGGAATTGAGCCGAGGCTCGACGACGACGGCTCACGAGCGCGGGGAAGCGGCACGGCGGCAAGGCACCTCGGTGCTCCGCCCTGGCTCGGAGAGGGCGAGAGGGAAGCAGAGGCGCGAGTGAGGGACAGGGTCCGGCTTCGTGGCGTCCTTGAAGGCCCTGTGGTCTGACTGGTGGGACCACGGCTGGCGCATGGCCGCCATCGAGCCCCCACGCGTCGCTGTTGTCCTGCCTCCGGTCGGCCATGACAAATAATGAGGCCGGGTTTTACTGAATGAAGGCCGTCATTAGATGACTGACAGCGCGATTTCAACGGTGGTTTTCTCCGGAAATAGCTCGAGTTAGTCGAAGGTGATAACACCAAAATTGTAGAGCTTCGTGAGGGCTACAACTTTGTCAATTGGCTCCAGGGCTGGTTCGGCTTAGTTATAGAGATATAGCGTCCTAAAGTGAGGCACCCGAAACTGAAACTGAGTTTTAGTGAGTCACACCGACTGAAACCCATTTTTCCAGGCACCATAACTCCTAAACCATTTAGAACTAGGTGATGGTGATGTTGGCAATGTTGTAGAGCTACATGAGTACTACAAAAGTGTCAACATGAGTTGGGGCTGGTTTGGTCTGGTTTGTAAAGTACAAGCTTCCAAAGTAGGTCACAGTAAAACTGGAGGGACACTTTTGAAACTTAGAAAAATTCTAAGTGTTGAGACAGCCCCTCTAGCTGACTTGTGGGCCATTTTTGAGCATGTTCTGGCCAGTTTCATGAGATGGTCATATTGAGACTTTTGTTCCCCATAAAATTCCCTACAACTTTGCTTAAGGGTGCTCCTCCATGCAAGGTCTCTAAGCTAGACTTTTTAATTGGTCAAACTAGAGCATCCTAGGGCTAAATGGTGGTCAACTATACCTTGGATGGCATTTTGGTGATTTTGGTCAACATGAACCTTGCTCCATGAGTGACCCTAAGTATAACTAAGATGTTGTGAGATATAATTGGCTACTCTACCCTTTAGTTACACCAACTCTCTAGTGCCACATGATGTGAGCCAAATAAAACTTTAAAAACAAATCACATTTGTTGCAACCATATGAAATAACATGAAATGATGCATGCTTATGCTCATGTAATGCAATGCAATTATGGAGCTAAACACCTGAGGTGTTATAGTGCGTGCAGATCTCATGGCGAGCCAGATGGTCATCTTCCTTGCTTTTATGGACCTCCCGGCGGGCCAAATGTTTACGATCGGGACGTTCACCTGGACTACTAGCATGGACGGTGCCGTCAAAGTCATGGAGGTGGTGTAGGCTCCTCCTGCGCCAACTGAATCTACACCAACACCGGTGGATCCGATCCCAGGATTATTCTCGGGGTTGTCTTCTCCGGCAACTCGTCCACCACTTTCCCGCTACCAAGGGAGGCGACTCGATAACTTTGATCTGATCGAGTCCATCGATCGGGTCACTGTGGGTCTGGCCGAAACCCTAACCTTGGTAGAGTTGATCAGAGATCAATCTACCGAGGATGGCTATGGTCCCATCCGTCATCACTGGACCGAGCAAGCTACTCGGGCTAGCCGTCAGAGGTATCCAGATTCCGATCTGGTGATCATGGCCACTCCTGAAGGGCGAACGGTCCACTACCGACTAGCTCCCGCCACCGGCCTGAGGTCGACAGACTATGAGGTCCTGACGAAGCATCTATCCACCGTTTACCCGTACAGGCTGGCAAATGCGACGTCTGAGTACTTGGTTCGCATCCCACATCTATTCATGGATCCCACTGAGCGCGACCACGTTTCGGATCCGTTCTTGTTAGAGCTGTCTAAGGTCAACTACCCTGCTCCCATCGTCAACATGGTGGATATCAGGCAGATTTGTGGGGATTCGCTCTCTACCATCCCGAAGGAAAAGCACTGGTTCTACCTAGACCTATACCATTACCAACCCATAAGAAGAGGAGTTCCCGACGTTTCCCCCTAACTTCAGAGGCGCAATCTTCGCCATTAGCGCCAACGAACCATCCCGCGAAGGGGAGACAGACCAAGAGAGAGCTGCTTGGGTGGAAAGAAATGCCAATCGCACGGCTCACAAGGTGGAGTGAGAGAATGCCAAACACGTAGAGGAACGGCGCCCCATTCAACGCGATCTAGCTGATGCTATCGATATGTGAGGCAACCAACAAGTCCACAAGACAACAAGCGCCAACATTGTTGTTGCTATGAACAAGCTCGCAAAGATCCCCCAGTCCTCGGTGCTTGACGCTGTCATGGCCTATCTAAAGGCCGCCACGGTCTAGGCCAACGAGAATTGACTAGGTGGAAACGCGCCTGCTCCTTCCATAGCTTCTAGTCGCAGCCCTTGTCCCCACAGCTCCCGGCGAGGTCAAAGTCAGCGCCAGGCATCGGGAGTCCACCAGAGTCAGCAACAGGGAGGTCCCTACCTCCATCAGGGGCTAGACGGAAACTACGAGGCACACCCACACAAAGACGGACGACCTCCTCACCCACGCGATTAGGGCAGGTTGCGTGACACCGACCAGAGGGCGCACGTGGCGCAGACCAGCATGGCGAATGTGGCGCTCACCGTGGGGGCGAACGAGGAGCAAATCGTGGCTGTGGTCACGCGCGGTCACCACGGTGCCAACCAGGAAGTGGAGCAACAAGTCGGAGGCGACCTCCGCGACCATCTCAGCTCCAATATGAACCTAAGGGATTGCATCGAGAACAGCAGAGACGCGCGACATGCATCTGAGATGCAGCACAGGCACGAATACGATCAAGAACATGGAGCACCCGGGTGTGGTCGCGCACTGCCTGGAGGCATTATCCCAGGCCTCCGACCTTTCACTGACCAGCTCCGTGCCGTTGTCTAGCCAAAAAAAACTTCAAGCTCCACAACTTGGACACATATGACAGAAAGGCTAACCCCGAGCAGTGGGTAACATTGTACGTGTTGGACACAAATCACAGGTTTTGGGGCTAAATTTTCTATTTCATTAGCCTTGCCAAAACATAGAAGGTTGGGGATATAGAGTTTTTAGATCATCCTGTTTTGACACAAATGAGACTCAAAATCAAATTTAGGGACCGGGGTGACACAACTGAACAAGTTTAAGGATCTAAACGGGTGATTTTCAAGTTCGGGGATCGGAATGACATAGCTGAAGGATCTAAACGGTCGACTTGCGAGTTTAGCGACTGAGATGACACAACCAAACAAGTTTAGGGACCGGTGATAGACTTTACTCTTATTTTATTATATAGCGAAGTTTAGTTCTTTTAATCAGGATCTAGAATAAGAAAACCAGCGTCTGTTTGGTAGAGCTTTATCAGATTTTGATTTTCTATGAAAACTGATTCTTTAAGAGAAGTAATTCTATGGCTGAAATTAATTCCCTTTGATTCTTTAGCGTAAACTCTCAAAACTAAAATGAAGAATCACTTCACAAAATTAGAAGCAGCTATTTTTTTAGCTCTTAGCTCCTTAGTTTATTTCAGAATCTACAGAGAGTCACTTCTCTCTGAAAAATTATTTAGCATAGTTTCTGCTGGAGTAAAGTCAGCAGAGAGTCAGCTGTGTGAGCTCTACCAAATAGGTCTAAGGGCACATGCAGTAGTAAAAGTCAGTTACTGGCTCTAAGCCAACCTCTCCAATAATATTAGCTTTTAGTAATAGCTCATGGTACACTCTCACTTAATTTTAAAATATGGGTATGAATTTAGCTCTTGATCAAGAGCTAGTTTTTTTTCTCTATTAACATATAAAAAAATGTTTAGAGTTAACTTAGGAGTCACCCAGCAAGTGCCATGAGTGTGCTTGTGTGCAATTTATAAAGTGACTTTCTAGTATGGATGAAAATGGGAGGATATTTTCCGATATATGTCTGTCCCGCAAGGGTCAAAACCTATATGAATAGTCCGTATCTGAATTCGAACATTTAGTATCTAACCATATCCGAATAGGAATACTTAAAATCAGATTTCATATATATATATATATATATATATATATATATATGAGATAGTTAATTAGTCTTATAATGATGCTTATACTAATTTATTACGAGAAAAAAACATTATTCGTTTGTAGAAAAGTGCTGGTGCAGCGGGGCCTATTCGAAAGATCCACACCTGTTCTAAGATCCGATAAAAAAAGAGATATAGGTCTCGTTCACTTCCCCATCCCAATCCAAAATATTTTTTCTTCCACCCATCACATCAAATCTTTCGACGCATCATGGAGCATTAAATATAGGTAAAAAAGATAACTAATTGCATAGTTTGTCTATAAATGTCGGGACGAATCTTTTGAGCCTAGTTAGTTCATGATTGGACAAATTTTGCCAAATAACAATGAAAAATGGTACAATAACTTTTCACCTATTTTCGCGAAGTGAACACAAATGCGGCATATGGCCACGTGGGACATAGTGCATGATCACTGGCCATCTGGATCAGATGCGGTTTCGTCCTTACACTTTCTAGTGCACGGAACAGCTTCGCCCTCCTCTAGTCGTCAGCAGGATAGTGGGCACAATGGCAATTATCCATTTCAACAAGGCCTGCAATCGAATTCCTCGCAAAAGACGGGAAACCCAGAAGGTACGCAACGCGGGCCCCACACGTCCGCGTCCCCCGAAGGCTGCATCGCCCACGCCTGAAATGTCGCCGCCGCGGCGTCTAGCCGTGCTCTGCTCCCACCTCCGGCCCGACGGCCCGGCTCCGCCCGCCGAGGAAACTGTGGAGGTGGCGGGGGGCGTCTCAACGTCGACGTGCGCCAACGGAGTCGGGGGCGATGGGGCGGGGGATGGCGATGCGGCCGACTGCGTGTTCTGCCGCATCATACGCGGCCATGCGCCGGCGTATAAGGTGCGTTGTGTGACTGCTCTGTTTCTTGTTTCTGTCGATTAAGGCTTGCTCGATGTCAGTATAGCACTCCCCGCGTGCTGCTGTGAACCTCAACACACCGAGTACTCGGATATGTAAACAGTGTGCGGCAATGCTTGTTCGGACATCCTTCCTCTTCTGGCTCGAAAGTAGGGTTCTGGATGGATAATTGCATAAATATCTGGTTTTCTGTTGCAGAAAAATTGACAAATAAAGAACTCAAGTCTCATGTGGGTAGTTTTGTAGTCAGTAAAACCAGAGGCGGAGCCAGAAACCTCTCTATTTTCTCTTCATAGGCGCTGAGTACAACAGTGGCTGATTTTTGTTCATGAAATTTATGATACCATCTTAGGAATTTTGATTCTTACACACTGTTATGCTTCACGTGATGTACTGATCAATTTTTTTTAAAAAAAAACTAGTTTATGCCATTTTCCCTCTGACGACCACCTCACTGTTTCATGCTATGGAACTAGCTTGATAAGTTCTCCAGCAGTATGTAAATTTGTCCTTCTGGTCCAGAAATTTGTCAGGAGTTCATGCGTATTGTCAGCCCAGTTTTCTTCATGGATCTGTGAAATGAAAACCTCTGATTGATTTTTTTTTGAAGCTCACAAATTTCTGGAGGTTGCTTACATTTGTGCATGGACCGCAACATGAACAAAATATTCACATACATATTTGAGACTGTCCCCGATGTGTTTCGTGAAGAAGCATCATGTTATCTGGTTGTGTTGATCATCAGGTTCATTTTATGGGAATAAGGCTACCGATGATCAATGTAGGTGCCATGAAAAAGAAAGTTTCAACTGGACTGCTTATCAATTTAAAACAATTACTGAAAGTAAACTCAAGAAATCACATAGCAAGTGGTTGGGGAAGCAGGAACTAAAAGCAAAGTGAAGGAAGAATGTTTTTAGGTCTCAGGACCACAGGATGGCCTTATTTGGCTTGTTGAAAATACATTGTAGAGAATGGCCAGCTCATAACACTTACAGGTTTGATTTGGTGCTACATGGGATTAAGTTGGATATATGGACTGTCTGTTGATTTTTTAATGCTTTCTATTATGTAAAATTGGTTCAAGGGAGAGAGGGTGTCGCTTTGATTTATGGACTTGTAATAGGAGGTAGTTTTGTGCTTATTTTAGTGATTTCCAGACATTATGCTGTAAATGGTTGATAAGTCTATTGCAGTGCAATCAAGATCGGGGGAGAGGTCCCTAAATTCCTAAATAGAAATAGATGAACTAGATGAAGAAATTGATTTTGTTATTGAAAGGCAAATGGCCTCTCACAGATCACCAGAAACTCACACACACAAGAACACACACGAGCACAATGGTTTTGGTGGCTTGAATGACTTTGCCTTTTCTGATTTTCCTCCTAGCTTTATACAGTGCTGAGAGCGACATTTGTGGCTGTGATAGCCTCCTAATTCATGTACAGTATTACCCAAATAAAAAGCCTATTACTCCATGCTGAAATTTAGCTAAAGTAAAGGCTACGAACCTAGACACTAGCAGCACCTAGACACACAGGATTATTTCCAACTGTAAGCGATGTGGAACTTCCAACATGGACTGTCGTGTGAATTACCGGTAGAATGGATTCACTTTCTATCTGATGAATCTGTGTCGGATTTCATCCTACCTTATAATAAGCATTGGTTTACATTTTATCGATATGTTTCCTTTGACCAGTATTTTTTTCCCTGTTTGCAGGTCTACGAAGATGATGTATGCCTCTGCATATTGGATTCTCATCCATTGGCTCCTGGGTATCTTGCTTGCAACTCTTTCCTATGGTTTCCGTGCATTACTGCTTTTAATATTTGTTATACATTTCAAGATGATAGTTTCTTTATTTGATGGTTTACTTATATCTTCTAACACTGTTATTAGCGGATATAGGAGTATACAATATTGATTGATGCCTGAACTATAGCAGGAACAACCAAGTATAATGCTGTTTTTTTTTTATGCAACAACTTGTGTTTGTATTTTGTCTCTCCAATTGTGCAGTTTTGTTTCAGAGGTTTTCTTGTGAACCATACTTTTTTTTGAAATAGTATCAGACACATCTGCATGCAGCATGCCTGACACTATTGCATACTCAGCTGTCTGTGGTGAAGGAACACACCAGTCAAACACACTACTTTGTTGCCTTGCTCCATGTTTCATTTATTTTGGCAATGGCTCATCTAAGCTTTTCTTTGGTTCATCTATAAGAGAAGGCTTTGTCATTGCCTTGTGGTGCATATTTCCTTGCCTTGTTGACTATGTATTTCAAATCCTGGTGCCAATTTCTTATGAATCCTTGCATACACCATATGGAATAGGTTAATAGTGGATAAATTCTGTGAGCGAAGTGAGGAATCCATATGGCATTTTTTTTCTCTCTAAATTTTCACTTGTTCTGTTGCTCGACTCTTGGAGGTAATGAGGAGCATGTGCTGCGAGCCTTTTCATGGTATTAAAAATAAAGCATAACCTTTTGGTGGTATTTTCATAATGTGAGGAACTTTAAGAGATAACATGGGTTTTCCTTACAATGCATTTGGCTTTTGCTTCATGCTACTGCTCACCATTATATACCCTACAGGCATTCCTTGATCCTTCCAAAATGCCATTTTCCATCACTTGAAGTAACTCCCCCACCTGTAAGCATTATTGCACCTTGCAAATTTATCACTATGTACAGACACATTTCCTTTATGTTTGGATTCAAATCCAGAGAATTGACAATAATTAAGATATCTTTCTCAGTAGATTCAATTCATGTCTTGTTTTTGAACCAGATAGTTGCAGCCATGTGTTCCAAAGTGCCATTTCTTAGTAATGCAATTATGAAGGCTACTGAATGTGGTAGGTAGACATCACTACTTTTTTTTTTGGGATAATAAAGTAGTTCTTTTTTTTCTTGACAAAAGTAGTTTATTTTTCCTCAAAACAAATGTAGTTCACATTTTTATCAATAATTAATTATATCATACTATCTTGATATTGTGAGTATTCTTTATTCTGCATTTAGACCAAGGAAGTGCAACATACTTACTGGAATGCTATATTTGTGCAGTGTTTAGATACTCTTTTTGAAAGCAAGTATTGTGGGGAAGATTAATAGATTGATTGTGGTTGTAGAGTACAGGTAAATTTTTAGACAAGGACGACCTAGGGTTGGTTTATACAAGTACGACCACCGTTGGATGTCCTTACCTATCAAACAAAGAAATCAATCTGTAAGAGGTGCACCAGCTAGAAGCCAGGTGGGGCACATGTCCCTGCGGCCCAATGGGCTATCTGTCTTAACACATTTTTATAATGGAACACATGTCATAGTTATCTTATTCTCTTAATGACCTAAGTCTTGCACCTATACTTTCTCCACTTACTCCATAATTCATGTTGTTTTGGACAAGTTATTGTCAAACTTTTACAACTTTGACAGTCAATAACTTTTATAATTTTTAGTTTGAAGACACTAAGACAACATGCATAGATTAATCTTAAAAAGTGTTTTGATAAAAAGTATGTGTAAGAGCCCTGTTGGGAGGGGGCCCTTGGTGGGTGGCTGCTAGGGTTTAGGGGGATGTGGGCGGCGGCGTTGAGGAGAGGGAGAGAGAGAGTTGGCGCAGGGGCAGGGACAGAGTGGAGAGGGTGGCACTGGGAGAGGGAGGGAGTCGGCAGGGAGAGAGGGAAGGGAAGGGGAGGGGGGTAATTGTTTCTTTATTGCTTGGTTAGATTGATTACATCCTCCTTGTATATATAGTCCCTATTGGACTTGTATCCCAAGCAACTACGGGAGATCCTTAGGGCGTGTTTGCTACGCTGCTCCCAGGGAGCCAGGCCCGCCGCCCAGGCTGTGGCCAGCCACAGCCAGGTCCATGTGGTGCAAGGGCCCGTGTTTGGGAGAAGCACCAAACCAGCTAGGCCCAAAGAAGAACGTGTTTGATTCCACCACCTGCAGCCCGGCCCAAGGTCATTTTACAGTTGAAATCGCCTGAAGCGACCGCCGGGAGCCAGGCCCTCAAAAAACGGTGGGGGTGGCCGTTTCCCGGGAGCCAGGCCCAGAGCTCCTTTTTGCTCCTGGGGAGCCTGGCTCCCACCCAGCCCATGGCCTCCAAACATGGAGCGCTGCAGCTCGGAGGCGCGAGCCACCCTCCCGGCCACCCTCCAAACACGCCCTGATAGATTGGATTCTCCCTTCCATAACAAACCATACTCTAATATGGTAAACCTCCTAACCTAATCCCTTCCGGGACATGATGGCGGCGTGGGCGATGGCGCCCCCTCCTCCTGGCGCGCGTGGCCCTTCTAGGGCATGCTAGAGCCGGCTGGCGCCCCTCCTTGGGCCTCCCTAGGCCCATTAGCTCTAGGTTGGGGGCCTCTCATTAGACGTATGACACCACTAGGGAGTCGACAGGGAGAGAGGGAAGGGAAGGGGGTAGTTGTTTCTTTATTGCTTGGTTAGATTGATTACATCCTCCTTGTATATATAGTCCCTATTGGACTTGTATCCCAATCAACTACGGGAGATCCTTATAGATTGGATTCTCACAAACCATACTCTAATATGGTAAACCTCCTAACCTAATCCCTTCCGAGACATGACAGCGGCGTGGGCGATGGCGCCCCCTCCTGGCGCGCGTGGCCCTTCTAAGGCATGCTGGAGCCGGCTGGCGCCCGTCCTTGGGCCTCCCTAGGCCCGTTAGCTCTAGGTTGGGGGCCTCTCATTAGACGTGTGACACCACTCCCCCCTTCTACGATCAGCGTGTCCTCGCGCTGAATCATTATCCAGTCGTTGATGCCGTTGACGGGGAGGTTGGTACCCCAAGGTGTCTCCTTGATACAAATGAGGAGGTGCCTCAGAGTATCGTGCTGTTGCTCGGGGTTGTTGTTGGCGAAGAACTGGAAGCAATACTGGCAGGAGCCGATGTAGCCGAAGATGTGGTAGTTGAAGGTTCCTGGGTTGGTTGGTGGTGCATGTTCGTGGCTTGCTGCAGCTACGGTGGCGCCTGGTAGGATCCCCGTAGGTGTAGCACCTGCATGACCTGTGGAAGTTGTGGAAAATTGTACACCTGTCCAGCATCGACTTGTCCCATGATGTGTCGATACAGTGCTGTCGCCATCTTGGATGCCGGGATGTGATCTCCGGGGTGCCGAAGATGAGCTCGCCTGTGTCGTAGTCGGCTAGGGAGTTGTGGCCAGTCTTCAATCAGCAAGACGCTGGAGGGGAACGCCTGGGTAGCTGGTTTGGATGCCGCTGTGTTGAAGCTTACTGCTAGGAATTGTGGGGTTGGCGTTCCCACGGATTCCGGGAGCTCCTGCAGCAACGGAGAAGTTGCCGGTATGTAGTAGTGCCCGTTGTAGAGGATGACGCCTTGTTGGAGCGACCATGCTGGTGCTGTTGCGTTGACTGTGATGGTGACTGGGATGATCTGGAGTTCCTGTTCGTCTAGGGCGGCCCGGCGGAGCTGGGTTATGATGGTGGGGTTGATGGTGTTGCCGCGAATAGGGACTATGCCGACGTTGTTGTTGACACGTGGAGGCAACATTGGTGGTGGAGGGACGTCGAGTGTCGAGGTCGCCGTGGGAGGGAGAGGAGCAGAGGTACGTGTTGTCCTCCCCGTAGGGGCGTCCCTTGCCCGTTGTGCCCTGAGAGTGGGACCGACAGCAATGGTGATGTCGTTGGAGTGCGCGGCCGTTCCGGTGTTGTAGCCGACCAGTGGAAGGAGCACCTTTGCGGGGGTGGTGTGGGGTGTCGGAGTTGTTGCCGGAGGTGGTGCCGAGTCGGGCTTCATCTTGCCCGATGTGGCGTCCACTTCCCGCTATGCCGTGTGGTCGGAGTTGGCGTCGATGTTGGGGATAGCTCGTGCGGCGTCGCCGTTTGTAGGCGTGAGATGCTCCTGTGCTCGTGCTAGAGCTATGGTCGTCTCCAGCTATCTTGGGTGGTGTCGTGCGACTGTCACCTGGAGTGGATCTTGCAGACCGGCGATGAGGAGGTTGATCTGATGAAGCTTGCTAGTGATGCCGACATGTAGCACGTACTTGGCGAAGTTGTCGATGTAGTCGTTTACGGTGCCGGTGTGTCGAGGCGGAACGAGGTCGTTGAGTGTGTCCCAGCGAACGTGTTGATCTGCAGGGGCGTGGTGCAGCTTGGAGAGTAGTTGCATCCTGGAGAGCCATGGCAGTGGATCCATTGAGCCATTGTATGTGGGAGTTGTTAGTTGAGCCTTGACGGGTTGTAGTAGTGGATGTAGCGCTGTCGTTGCCGAGGAGGTCGGTTCCTTTGGTGGTGTAGGTGGGGGCGCCTGTTGCGCCGGTGGAGGTGTGGGCGCCTCCTGTGCTGGTAGCCAGAAGGCCTGCTGTAGAAGTCGGCGGGTGGCCAGTGCTGGCTGGACAGCCACGGGGCTGGCTGGGCGCCGTCCAAGTGGGGGAAGGCACAGCAGCAGCGGTGGCTGCGGTGTTGGTGGTGTCTTGAACTGCTGGAGCGATCTTGTGGGCTCCGAAGGTATGGCATCTGGGGGTGCCTTTGGATCCGTTGTCGGGCGAGGAATCGGAAGAGGTAGCTGTTCTCTGATCTCGGGCACTCCCAAGTCGGGGTTCTTCATGTTCTCTGTGAAGCAGACACGCCCTGCCTCCCTGGTGTGCATGGTTCCATTGTCGAGTTCCTTGGTGCTGATCTTGTGTGTTGCCTTGGCTGGTGCTGTGGAGTTTTCACCCGAAGGCAGTTTTGGATCTGCTATTGGAGGAGAATTCTTGCGGCGAGTGAATAACTCCTCAAACTTCTTCCAATGATCGGTGACCTTGCGGATGTCGTTCTCGGCATCCACCTTGGGGCATGCTGGCTCGCTATTGCTGCGGGGTGCAGCAGGCAGTGAGAGCGTGGCGGCGCTAGGCCGCAGTGGGCTGCTGCTTGTGTTGCCGGCGGTGGGAGCCCCGAGGTTGTTGATCGGAGCATACCCGTTGTTGGTTTCTTGGTGGGGATCTCGTGCTTAGTCTCAGCTTGAAGGTTGTTGACGGTGTCCTTCTGAGCCAATCTGGTTTGGTGTCGGTGATGATGGCGTCTCTGTGGCCGGGTACCTGCTCGATGGCGTGCAGGCGCTTGTCCAATTCGACGATCTCGTCGTTGAGGTTCTGGAGCAGCTGTTGTGCATTGGTGGTGGTGGAAGCTATGGATCGTCTGGTCTCTGGATACCAGGTGTAAGCGCCCTGTTGGGAGGGGGCCCTTGGTGGGTGGCTGCTAGGGTTAAAGGGGATGTGGGCGGCGGCGCTGAGGAGAGGGAGAGAGAGAGTTGGCGCAGGGGCAGGGACATAGAGGAGAGGGAGGCGCTGGTAGAGGGAGGGAGTCGACAGGGAGAGAGGGAAGGGAAGGGGAGGGGGTAATTGTTTCTTTATTGCTTGGTTAGATTGATTACATCCTCCTTGTATATATAGTCCCCATTGGACTTGTATCCCAAGCAACTACGGGAGATCCTTATAGATTGGATTCCCCCTTCCATAACAAACCATACTCTAATATGGTAAACCTCCTAACCTAATCCCTTCTAGGACATGACGGCGGCATGGGTGACGGCACCCCTCCTCCTGGCGCGCGTGGCCCTTCTAGGGTATGCTGGAGCCGGCTGGCGCCCGTCCTTGGACCTCCCTAGGCCCGTTGGCTCTTGGTTGGGGGGCTCTTGGCAGTATGTATTTGTTGTTTTTTGGTGTATATTATATAGAACATCATAGTCAAAGCTATGTTTTGGGAAGCCCTGTCGTTGTTCAAAACAACAAGAATTTATGGAACTAGAGGGAGTATTTGTTTACTTGAAACTCAGTAGGATCTTATGGTGTTGTTACTTATTAGCTGTGTTATATTCTGATACTTTGCACAATTTACATTCTGTGAACAATAGGAGCAGTACTCCCACCCTTGAGCCACCTAATTTTGATGCTGAATAATGTCAATGGAAGGGAATATCAAGAAATGGTGGCATCATTTGTTGAATTAATGTGAAAAACTTAACGCTAAAATTGCATAAGTACCAATGTATAGTAATAATGGAAAGGAAACGGATAAATATGGATCAATCACAAGAAATTCAAAATGAAGAAATTGAAATAGTACTCCCTCCGTTCCAAATTAGAAGTCGCTTTGACTTTTTTGGAACATCTATTTTGCTATGCATCTAGATATTGTTAGTCGCTGGATTCGCACTCTTGGTAGTAGCTGAATCCTTACTCTCATCGAGAGAGGATGACACTAGGAGTTGGGGCAATTTTCTGGTTTATTTCTCACACAAACTCAAACAATGCCATGCCAACCTGAGGGGTTGGGGATACATATTTATAGGCTGCTAGCCAGCCAAGCATATGCCAAGATGCTAGTCTAAGATGCTAGTCTAAGATGCTGTCCTAGATGCCAACTGCTGTCCTAAAAGCAGATGCTGTCCTAGATGCTAACTGCTATCCTAAAAGCAGTCAAAAGATGCTGGACACAAAGATCATGTGCTGCAGTGTGCAGCAGCCCTACAACCACCAGCCACAGAGACTTATCCATCATTCTCCCCCTAAGTCTTGTGTGGCTCCTTGTGAGGTATCTGGGCTATCCCGATCCTGGCGCGAAGTTCCTGAAACTTGACCCGTCCGAGGGACTTGGTCAGGAAGTCGGCGAGCTGGTCTTGGGTGTTGATGTAGTTGGCCCGGACACTCCCTTCCTCCAGGCAGCTTCTGATGAAGTGGTACCTCACCCGGATGTGCTTGCTGCGCTCGTGGAAGACAGGATTCTTTGCCAAGGCCAAGGCGGACTTGCTGTCCACCCTGAGCTCCACTGCCTCTGCATCTCTGCCAAGGAGATCGCCAAGCAGCCGAGCCAGCCACAAGGCCTGAGTAGCAGCGGTAGTGGCTGCGATGTACTCTGCCTCGCAGCTGGACAGAGCCACCACCTGCTGCTTGACCGACTGCCAGCTGATCGGACACTTGCCGAGGAAGAACAGCGTCCCGCTGGTGCTCTTGCTCGTGTCGATGTCGCCGGCGTGGTCGCTGTCGCTGTACCCGATGAAATGCGCCGCACCGGGGCACCTCGGGTAGTGCAAGCCGTAGTCGGAGGTGCCTGCGACGTAGCGGAGGATCCTCTTCACGGCCTGCTGGTGCTCCGCCGTCGGTCGCTGCATGAACCGGCTGACGTAGCCGACGGCGAACGCCAAGTCCGGTCGCGTGTGGACAAGGTAGCGAAGGCTGCCCACAATGCGCCGGTACTGCGTCGCGTCCACCTCCTCCTCCGTACTCTCCCGACTCAGTCTCAGCCTCTCCTCCATAGGAGTGTGGGCTGGGTTGCAGTCGGTGAGACCGCCTAGCTCCACAATGCGCTTGGCGTAGGCAGTCTGGCGAAGAGAGGTGCCGGAGCTGTCCTGGTGGACCTCGATCCCCAGGTAGGAGAGAGGGCCCAAGTCGCTCATCTGGAAAGTCGCCCTCATCTTCTCCTTGAACGCCTCGATCTCCACCTCCTTGGTGCCGGTGATCACCAAGTCGTCGACGTAGACGCCTACCAGCAGGGCCTTTCCTCCGCTGCCCCGCCGGTAGATGGCCGCCTCGTGTGGGCTTTGCTCGAAGCCCATCCCCTTCAGCGTGGAATCCAGCTTGGCATTCCACGCCCTCCGTGCCTGTCGCAAGCCATAAAGGGCCTTGCGCAGGCGAAGCACCTTGCCCTCCTTGCCGGGAATCGCAAATCCCGGCGGCTGATGCACGTAGACCTCCTCCTTCAAGTCGCCGTTAAGGAACGCCGACTTGACATCCATGTGATGGACACGCCAGCCTTCCTGTGCAGCTAGCGCAAGGAGGAGTCGCACGGACTCCATCCGTGCAACGGGCACGAAGGCGTCGTCGAAGTCGATTCCTTCTTGCTGGACGAAGCCGCGCGCCACCAGACGCGCCTTGTGCTTGATCACCTCTCCGGTCTCGTCCTTCTTGAGCTTGAAGACCCACTTGAGAGAGATGGCGTGGTGGCCGGCTGGAAGATCGGCCAGCTCCCACGTCTTGTTCCGCTCGACGGCGTCCATCTCCATCTGCATCGCGGCACGCCATGCCGCGTCCCTCTCCGCCTCGGCGAAGGAACGAGGCTCGCCATCGTCCTGTGCGAGGTGCAGCTCCGCCTCAAAGTCGTGCTGTGCCAGTCCAGGGACCGGCTGCTCGCCGAGGAGGTTGTCCACGGTACGGTAGCGCAGAGGCTCGCCGCCGTGGTAGGCGTCGATGCGATCCTCGTCGTTGGACAGCGGAGTGGCGAACTCCACTGTGCGCTGCTCGTCGTGGGCCGAAGCTGCCGGTGCCGAGCCTGAGGAGGTAGGGTCTAGTGTAGGAGAACGAGGCGTGGCCGGCGGTGCTGGTGGTGGACTCGCCGGAGCCTGTGGACTTGCCGGAGCTGGTGGTGGCGGTGGTGAAGGACTCGCCGGAGGTGGTGGCGAACAAGGTGGTGGGGTAGGCGAGCTCGGTGAGGACGAGCTGCTAGCTCCCCCCGCCTCCTTGAAGTGGACGTAGTCGACGACGAAATCACTGGTCGTCGGAGTCGAGTCGTCATCCACCATCTTGCCCCACGTCCAACTTCGCCCCTCGTCGAACGCGACGTCACGCGTGATGCGCACGCGTCGTGTCGCAGGGTCGAGGACGCGGTAGGCCTTGGAGCCCTCCGCGTAGCCGATGAAGACCCCTGGCGTGCTCCGGTCGTCGAGCTTGCCGACGTGGTTGAGCTCCTTGACGAAGGCCAGGCAGCCGAAGACGCGAAGGTGGTTCACCGCGGGCTTGCGCCCGTGCCAGGCCTCGTATGGCGTCTTGTCGTCGAGGGCCTTGGTGGGGGAGCGGTTGAGCAAGTGAACGGCAGTCATCACCGCCTCACCCCAGTAGATCGCCGGCATCCCTCTCTGCTTGAGGAGGGCACGGGCGGTGGCCACCACCGTCTGGTTGCGGCGCTCGACGACGCCGTTCTGCTGCGGAGTGTACGGCGCGGAGAAGTGGCGGTGGATCCCCTCATCGGCGCAGTACGCCGCGAACTCGGCCGCCGTGAACTCGCCGCCGTTGTCCGTGCGTAGGACCCGAAGCTTGCGGCCGCACTCCGCCTCCGCAGCAGCTTGAAGACGCTTGATGGCGTCCGCCGCGGCTGCCTTGGCGTCGAGCAGGACAGCCCACATGTAGCGGGACATGTCGTCGACGAGGAGGAGGAAGTAGCGCCGGCCTCCAGGTGTAGCCGGTGTCACGGGGCCACAGAGGTCACCGTGTACGAGCTCCAGCTTCTCCTTGGCGCGGAAGCTTGCCTGGCGAGGGAAAGGGAGCCGCCGCAGCTTGGTGAGGACGCAGGTGTCGCAGAACTGCTCCACGTGGTCGACGTGCGGCATGCCCCGCACCATGTCCTTGCTGCCGAGCTGCCTTAGGGCCTCAAAGTTGAGGTGCCCAAAGCGCTCGTGCCACCTCCAAGCGTCGTCGTCGCGGCGGGCTGCAAGACAAAGAGGTTGCGCCACCTGTGCGTGAAGGACGTAGAGGCGGTTGCTCCTGTTGACCTTGACCAGGAGCCGGTGTCGATGATCCCAGATGCGCAGCACCCCGTGCTCGATCTCCACGCGCGATCCGCTCTCATCCAGCTGTCCCAAGCTGATGATGGAGTTCCTCAACGCGGGGATGTAGTAGACACCGGTGAGCAGCCTGTGCTCGCCAGTCTTGGCGACGAAGACGACAGAGCCGACGCCCTTGATCTCCACAGCGGAGGCGTCGCCGAACTTGACGGTGCCTCGAACGCTTGGGTCGAGCTCGATGAAGAACTCCCGCCGCCCGGTCATGTGGTGGGTGGCGCCGGTGTCAAGGCACCACCCGTCGGCCTTGTCGTTGCCGGAGCTGTCGTCGAGGAGGGCGTGTGCTTTTGGCTCGTCAAGGTGGAGGAGAGCCGTTGCGGCCGGTGCCGCTGGAGGTAGTTCGATGCTCGCATGAGCAATGAACAGAGCCGGCTGCTCCTCCTCCGTCTGCGCGACGTGGGCCTGGCCGCGTCGTGGCTGTCGACAATCCTTGGCCCAATGACCAAGCTTGCCGCAGTTGTAGCAAGGGTCGCCTCGTGCTGGCTTTTGCTTGCCAGCGGCGCCGCCCTGGGCGCCTCCACGATCATCACCCTCGGCACGTCCTCGCGCCCCTGCCTGGGCGTCTTTGCGCGGCTTGCCACGCTTGCCATGCTTGCGGCTGCCTGTCGTGGAAGAAGGCTCCCCCTTCTTCCTGTCACCTTGGTCGGCAGCCCACTGCTCCCGAGTGAGGAGGAGCTTCCCGCCAATGGTGACGGGTCCCGAGAGGCGCTGTGGCTCATCGCTGTCAACGACCTTGAGGCGGCCCAACGCCTCCTCGATCGTCATCGTGGAGAGGTCCAGCAGAGACTCGATTGAGCGAACCATCTGCTTGTACTTCTCGGGGACGCAGCGGAAGAGCTTCTCAACAGCTCTCTCCTCGCCGTAGGTGTCGTCGCCGAACTGCACCAACTTCTGCAACAGAGTGTTGAGACGGAGAGCAAAGTCATCAACGTCCTCACCTGGCTTGAAGGCCAGGTTCTCCCACTCCTTGCGAAGTGCCTGCAGTGTGGACTTGCGGGCGCGGTCGCTGCCGATGCGTGCTGCAGCGATGGCGTCCCAAGCCTCCTTAGCAGTCCGCTTGCTGGTAAGCGAAAACTGCATCTCGGGCGGGACTGCAGCAATGAGAGCATCCAGCGCCCGTCGATCTTGGTCGTAATCGACGTCGCCGTACCGGACTGCATCCCACATATGCCGCACCTGGAGCTTCACCCTCATCACCGCAGCCCACTCAACATAGTTGGTCTTGGTGAGGGTCGGCCACCCGCCGCCGGGGCCGACGTCCCTGACGACAGCCTGGTACTCGTGGTGACCACGGTACCGAACCGGGGAGAGAGAGCCGCGCTGCCTGTGAAGGCCGCGCTCTCCGTCGACCCGTCCGCCGACAGCCTGGTACTCGTGGTGACCACGGTACCGAACCGGGGAGAGAGAGCCGCGCTGCCTGTGAAGGCCGCGCTCTCCGTCGACCCGTCCGTCGACAGCCTGGTACTCGTGGTGACCACGGTACCGAACCGGGGAGAGAGAGCCGCGCTGCCTATGAAGGCCGCGCTCTCCGTCGACCCGTCCGCCGCCGCCATGCGCGCCTCCTCCAGGAGCGCCACCGCCGTGCGCGCCTCCTTCAGGAGCGCCGCCGGCGTGTCTGCGCCTGTCTGGGCTGCCGCCGCGCTCGTGGGCGTGCGCGGCTGCCCACTGCGCCGCTCGCCCTCGCGATGCCTCCCTCTCCAGCAGCTCGAGGTCCGCGTCGGCGCTATCATCAGCAGCGATGGAGCTGCTGTTGCTGCCGCGTAGAACCTCGACCTCCGCTGCTGCTGCACGCGCTGCATCCGCCGCCGCCGCTGCTTCCACCTCCGCTCTAGCTGCTGCTAGCTCCGCTGCTGCCAGCCTCGATGCCCTTGCCGCTGCTGCAGCGGCGTCTGCTGCCGCTCGCTCGCGCTTCTCTGCCGCGGCGAGGTCGGCCTCCTGCCGACGCCGCGCGCTCGAGGCGACCGAGCCCTGAGACTGGCCTGCGGACATGGCGCGCTATCGAGGGGGCTGCTGTGTGGAGAGCAGGGGCAGCCGGAGCTGCTGCTGCTACCGGCTGCGGTTGGGGCTGCTGCGAGGCCGGGGAAGGAGAAGAACAGGAGATGCTCAGGCTACAGGATAGTACGGCTCGG